>OX411552.1:55473541-56673541 GCA_948146395.1 Fragum whitleyi | reverse complement strand
ATATGTAGAAACAAGCTTAACATATAAAAAATAATAATAATAAAATAAAAAAGGGGGGGCTGTATTTTCAACATTTTGGTTTCTTGTCTTGAAATATAATCTCAGCTGACATCGAAATGGAAATTGTGTTCTTGCACCGTGGTAGTATGTTCATTTCTTTGAAGTTTGTGTCATTTCAGTTCATTAATTCTTAATCGGGCGCGGCTTTAAACTGCGGCCAGCTTTTAACAGATTTCCTGTTCTCTACTTGAGGATTGATTTATAGTGAAATTCAGCTAAGGTGCCTCTTGAATCCCACAGGCAACCTTATTGGTTGATTGTATGATATGTTTGATTTGTTGCCCAATTGGGGCTTTGGGGCTAGCCAGTGACTTGGTTTTGGGCAGCCAATTGTGACATTGACATTATGACATTTTATTGCTCTTTAATTATTGCTAATTTTTGTATTGTGTATTATTTTATAAAGCCGCAGCCATATAAGGGCAAAACATTAAATTTTATAAATTTAAAAAAACTTATCTTCTTTTGTTTTGCCTACTCCGCAATAACTAGATTCTAATTAAAGGGAGGTAGAAAATTATCGCCAATTTCGTCCAATTAGACGGGATTATGGATTATTTGATCTCCTTTGAAAATCAATCAAAACTTGATCTCAATCATTCAATTTCATTCCGAAATCATTCAAAATTATTCATACTGACAGTTTCGCTATCATATTGACTGTAAAGTCACGTGATGTAGGTGAGAGAAGTCATGTTTATTTCGCTCTCGGTGAAATTAATTAATTTTGCGAAAAAACTTTAAATTCCTAACTGAAAAACATTGGAATTATGCAGGAATATGTGCTTTATGGAATGGAACATTAGTTAAAGGGCTTAAATGGGAAAAAGTAGTAAAAATAAGCGTAAAAATAGCAGTCAAGGTGACTCGGACAAACAAACAAAGAAACCTACAGTACAACCGGTCGAGTCTACTTCGTCACAAGGGGGAGAGGCAGAAATAACCGTAAGTCAGACTCTTAATGAAACCAATGCAGTACTATATGGTGATTACGTCTCTTCACCTTCATTGAGAAATATAGACAATCAAGAAAAAAGTGTATTTGAAACGCCAAATAAAGATATGCCGGCTACACAGTCAAATAAATCACCCGATAAAATGGACTCGTCCAATCCCAAAGCTAAAACCCTCACCACGACAGAAAAACTATCATCCCCTGTTGATATTATGAGCTGCCTAGTTAGAATCGAATCTAAAATAGATACTATCGAGGAAAAACTGAAAAAACTCGACATAGTTGAGAAAAAAGTCGATAATCTGGAATCCGATGTACAAAAGTTATGGGCCCATGTCGAGGATATAAATACAAACATTTTGGAAAAGTACGTGATGTCGAGGAAAGGGTCAGCAGTGTCGATTTTTCAGTTGGAGAAGCCAATGACTTTATTTCGCAATTAGAAAAAGAGAATAACCGTTTAAGGGAAAATCTTATTTATCTCCAATCTCAAAGTATGAGGAATAATTTGATTTTTTGTGGAATATCAGAATCCAAAAATGAGAAAAACAGCGAAACTGAGACTAAGTTAAGGATGTTCATGGTAGAGAAACTACAGTTAGCCTACGATTATGTCAGTCAATTAAAACTTGAGCGCGTTCACAGAATGGGCCCGTCCAAAATCAATACACACAGGAAGATTGTTTGCAAATTCAATCTATTCACGGATCGTGAAACCGTTCGTAAACAGAGGTCAAAACTTAACGGGACTGATTACTATTTGCACGAACAATTCCCCCCTGAAATCGTTGCAAAACGGAAGCAGCTGGTACCCTTACTCAAAGATGCGAAAAAGGCCGATAAGGAAGCCTGGATCAGCTATGATACCCGTTACATTGATGGAAAAGCTGTGCATGTTGACTAGGACAGATCCGAGGATGGAGTAAAAGTGATAGCCTGGAACTGTAATGGACTCTCCCAATATAAATATGAAGATGCCGATTTCCGTCAAATTTTCTCCGATTCTGAAATAATTTTTCTAACGGAGACTTTGGCCGATAAAGACAGTGACTTTGATCTCCCTGGGTTTACTTCTTACAATTTTTACCGAAAGTTTAAACATAAACGAGCCAAACGTAATAGTGGCGGTATCTACCTGTATGTGAAAAATGACATTAAAAGTGGCGTCTCGGTTATTAGAAATCATTATGACACTATAATTTGGATCAAGCTTGATAAATTTTTCTTTGGTAATGATTCAGACTTATATATTTGTTGTGTTTATATATGGCCGGAAGGATCACCTGCATACGATGTGAATGATGTTGATCTTTTTCAATTACTAGAATCGGATATCTTTGAACTTGAGACTCTTGGTAAAACGTTCATAATAGGCGATTTTAATGGTCGTGTTTCAAATAAATGTGATTATGTGATGTATGATCGGGCGATAGAAACCCTCGACTTCGATTATACATCGGATAATTGCTTACCCAGAGTATCCCAGGACTCTGGTACAAATAGCTTTGGTCTAAAATTACTCGACTTATGTAAAAGTAGTAGACTTAGGATAGCCAACGGAAGATTGGGTTCTGATTATAGATTGGGGTCAGAGACCTATATAAATAGGCACGGCAGTAGTGTGATTGATTATCTTTTAGTGAGAGAGTGTGATTTTTCAAATTTATTAGACTTTTGTATCAAACCTTTTAATGTATACAGTGATCATGCACCTTTAATGTTTAGTATTAAATCAACTAACTCGTTAACCAATATTGAAAACCGTTCATACAGTTTTGAGTACGTCAAATGGGACAATCTAAAACGAGAACAATTTAGAAGCGGAATTATATCAAATTTGCCTATTTTTTATAGTATGGTTTCTCAATTTGATAATAATAACCCCGATTGCATCGATAATTTAATTTCAGATTTCACCGACGTAGTTCGCAAAATTTCAGATCCATTATTCAAAAAGGATATATCACACAACCAGAATAGACAACAGGCACATAAAAATAAATGGTTCGACAATGAATGTTTCAATGCTAAACAAAAATACAAAGAATCTCTAATAATTTATAACATTTCAAAAACACAAGACAACAGGCAAACATTTTTAACTAAAAAGTCCGCATACAAGAAAATGCTCAAAAAGAAAAAGAGGCAATACAAACTCAAAGAAACAAAACAACTTTTAGATTTGCGCAAAAGAAGTCCAAGGGAATTTTGGAAATATTTCAAAAAACAAAATACGGTAAGTTCCAACCTTACGAGTGACGATTTCAAATCATATTTTTCTAACCTCTTTTCTAGTATTGAAACTAATCCTTTAAGCGAAGCAGAAGATTTTAATGAAACATTCGAGTTTGATTGCTCGGACGCCTGCTTTTTGGAACTAGACCAGCCGATATCTGTACAAGAGGTGGAAAGCGCTATAAAAAATATGAATACTAATAAGGCGTCATCTCATGATTTTATCATTAACGAATATTTTGTTGCAAGCTCGGATATTCTATCTTCACATATAGCGGACATTTTTAATTTCATTTTAGACACTGGTCGATTCCCAAAGCAATGGACCGAAGGTATTATCGTGCCACTTCATAAACAAGAGGGCCATTGGCCCTGAAGCGCTCACCTGATGCATATAGTTTACAAAGGAAGCAAAGTGCCAACACTACTTATTTGAAATTCCTTACTGGCTTAACAAAAGTCAAAGATATCAAGAAGACATACATTTGAGTCAAATATGCTGCCCCTAGAGTGCACACTAGGTTTGTCTAAAATTTGACCCCTTGACCCCACTTTGACCCCACTTGACCCAATTTTGATCTATATCAAGATTTGATGGAGACAAACATTCTGACCAAGTTTCAAGACATTTTGGCCAAAAATGTTGCCCCTAGAGTACACACAAGGTTTGTCTAAAATTAGACCCCTTGACCCCATTTTGACCCCACTTGACCCAATTTTGATCTATACCGAGATTTGATGGAGACAAACATTCTGACCAAGTTTCGGGACATTTTGGCCAAAAAAGTGGCCCCTAGAGTACACAAAGGGGTTGTCTTAAATTTGACCCCTTGAGCCCAATTTGTCCCCACTTGACCCAATTTTGAACTTGACCGAGATTTGATGGAGACAAACATTCTGACCAGGTTCAAGACATTTAGGCAAAAAATGTGGCCTCTAGAGTGCACACAAGGTTTTTTCAAAATTTGACCCCTTGACCCTGTTTTTGACCCCACTGCACTCAATTTCAATCTTGAAGGAGAATTGATAGAGACAAACATTCTGACCAAGTTTCAAGACATTTGGGCAAAAAAAGTGACCTCTAGAGGGCACACAAGATTTTTCTAAAACTTGACCCCTTGACCCGATTTTTGACCCTACATGACCCAATTTCCAACTTGACCCATATTTGATGGAGACAAATATTCTGACCAAGTTTCAAGACATTTGGGCCAAAAATGTGGCCTCTAGAATGCACGTAAGGTTTTTCTAAAATTTGACCCCTTGATCCACCTTTTTGACCCCACTTGACCCAATTTCAAACTTGACCGAGAGTTAAAGGACCCAAACAATCTGACAAAGTTTCATGACATTTGGGCCAAAAATTTGGCCTCTAGAATGCACAAGGTTTTTCTAAAATTTGACCCCTTGACCCCATTTTTGACCCCACCTGACCCAATTTCGAACTTGACCGAGAGTTGATGGAGACAAACAATCTGACCAAGTTTCAAGACATTTGGGCCAAAAATGAGGCCCCTAGAGTGCACAAAAGGTTTTTCTAAAATTTGACCTCTTGACCCCATTTTTGACCCCACCTGACCCAATTTCAAACTTGACCGAGATTTGATGGAGACAAACATTCTCACCAAGTTTCACGACATTTGGGTAAAAAATATGGCCTCTAGAGTGCCCACAAGGTTATCTAAAATTTGACCCCTTGACCCCATTTTTGACCCCACTTGACCCAATTTCAAACTTGACCGCGATTTGATGGAGACAAACATTCTGACCAAGTTTCAAGACATTTGGGTACAAAATGTGGCCTCTAGAGTGCACACAAGGTTTTTCTAAAATTTGACCCCTTGACCCCATTTTGACCCCACCTGACCCAATTTCGAACTTGACCGAGAGTTGATGGAGACAAACATTCTGACCAAGTTTCAAGAAATTTGGGCCAAAAATGTAGCCTCTAGAGTGCACACAAGGTAAAGTTTGACGACGGACGACGGAAGACGGACGACGGACGCCGGACAGCAGCCCATCACAATAGCTCACCTTGAGCACTTAGTGCTCAGGTGAGCCAAAAAGGTGATATAAATCTAACAGATATTTCTAGAGGCATAACCCTCCTCAGTTGCATGGGTAAATTATTTAGTAGCATAATTACAAGTCGAATTTCAAATTGGTGCAAAACCAATAACATTATTTCTGACTCCCAATTCGGTTTTAGAAAGGGAAAATCTACTGTCGACGCGATTTTCATATTAAAAAGTATAATCGATAAGATCTTGAATTCAAAAGAAAGACTGTACTGCGCGTTTATCGATCTGAAAAAAGCACTCGATTCAGTCTATCGCAATGCGCTATGGCTCAAACTATCCAAGTTAGGAATTAAGGGCAAATTATTAAGAATCATTCATTCGATGTATTCATCGGTTAAAGCATCGGTCAAATTTAACGGAAGCCAAAGCGATTTTTTCGCCATTTTGGTTGGTCTGAAGCAAGGCGATAATCTGTCGCCGATCATTTTTTCCCTTTTCCTGGAAGATCTGGAACTATTTCTTCAAAACAAAATAGAGAGTGGCCTTACATTGAATGACATAACATTAATTCTACTTCTATTTGCCGACGACATGGTCATTTTAGGATCGTCCCCGGAAGATTTACAAAATTCACTCGATAATTTAAACAGATATTGTAATACATGGAGCCTTTCGGTTAATATAGAGAAAACGAAAATAATGGTTTTCCGCAAACGAGGTAAATTAGAGCTAAACGAGTCTTGGACCTATAATGGCCAATCCATCGAAATTGTTGACGATTTTAATTACCTAGGTGTAGTATTTGGCTGTTTTGGATCTTTTGCATCAAATCAACAATATGTAAGTGGCAAAGCTCTTAAAGCAATGAACGTGCTGAACAACCACCTTCGTAAATTCTCTTTACCCCCGAAGGAATGTTTACAGCTTTTCGACACTTTTGTTAGCTCAATACTAAGTTATGGTAGCCAAATATGGGGTCTAAATAAATCAAAACCGATCGAAAGAATCCATTTAAAATTTTTGAAATGTTTAAAAGCACGACGAGCAATGCCGGTGTCTATCTTGAATTAGGTCGGTATCCTTTGTACATAAATAGATTCGTTCTAGCCTTAAAGTACTGGTTTAAGTTACTCTCTACTGACAATATCATATTGAGAACTATATATGTTTCACTTCTAAATGACCTTGAGAAACACAAAAATTGGCTTACAGCTCTTAAAGAAAATCTAGCTGAAAATGGTTTTCAATACGTTTGGTCGAACCCTTGGTCTGTGAACCAAAAAACCTTTGTGCAAGAATTTAAGCAGAGGCTAGTAGATAATTTCATTCAATCATTGTACTCAGACCTAAGTTCTAATAGAATTTTACCATTTTATAAATATATTAAACCGACATTTGAATATTCGCCATATTTAAGTATTATTTATAATCCTAATTTGAGATCTTTTATAACAAAAATTAGACTTTCATCTCATTCTCTTCGTATAGAAACAGGACGATATGGAAACGACAGAATTGACAGATCTCTTCGGATTTGTACTTTTTGCAATTCGCAAGAAATAGAGGACGAATTCCATTTTGTATTATCATGTAATAAGTACACAGACTTGCGAAAAAGATTCTTAAAAAAGTACTACTATTCTAGGCCTAATATGGTAAAATTCACTGATCTACTTCAAAGTGGGAATAAGAATATAATACTGAATTTATCCTATTACTTGCGTGAGGCCTTTGCACGAAGAATTTCTTACAAAAATCAAGACCAATTTAACTAAGTAAAAATACTTACCAAAGTTAGGCAAATAAGTATATTGTACTTTGATATGTTTTAATACCATTAAAATGTATACATAGAAACTCTAACAGTGAGATAGGAATTCGGTGCATATTACCAGAAAAAGGAATTCTCCAATACTAACTTCCTTCCTCGAACTAACTTTACTTCAACTAACCTTTAAATTTGTTTTATGGAAATAAAGATCATTGTCTGGCGGCCAGAGTATCGTATCTACAGTTTAAATAGACTGTAGCTGCGCGGTTCTGACCACCAAACAAATGATCTATATTGCTTTTCTGTTCGTAAGAGTGCAAAATTGTAAGAGCTAGTATGTAGCGAGAGTGTGCACACGTGACAAATTTATCATTATGTTAAATGTATTATCTATTTTGTATGACGAAAAGCTTTTGTAGTTTAAGTCAATAAAATTTCTTCTTCTTCTTCTTCTTCTTCTGTAAAGAACATTTTTTGAAATGAAGATATATTGCTTCTTTAGGAGGCATTAGGTGGCCAGTCGACGTGGTTTTAGACAACCATTGATATATCGGAATGCATTTCTAGGTTAAGACACAAGTGATTGTTTCACTACCAAATTAGTCAAGAATGTCATTATGTTAATCACAGTATCAAACTTTTTCTCGCGAAAACAAAACTACAGTTAGTAGCATCGTGAAATTGACATTTACCTCGATCAAAACCATGCCAAACCACACTCTCAGCGCTCCAATTAATCATTCTAAACACTCACTCAAACTATTAAAAAAACGGTCCAAAATTACTAAAAATAATACGATCAACAACTCAAATTAAAATAAAAATTGACAGAAAAAAATCCCCGTTTTCACCGACATAATTGACTATTGTATTAAAGCGAATTACGCGTTCTCCAAGCCAAAGAAAGATATGCAATAGAACCTGTATGCGTATTTTAAGTTAAGCGAGGTAATAAATATCGCTATTTTTGTTCAACTTGAACAAAAGTAGCGATATAGGATAACATTCCTTTGATTTCACTCAATACTCGTTCCACACACTCATTCAAATTAATTCCAAACTCATTCCATAATCATTCACCCAATAAATTTCACAATGTTTTAACTGTATCAGTAGTAGTCATTTATTTCACTTTGTTTTGTTTCCATTATTAAAATGATGTTTTTATTCTTTTTTTAATCCCCTGACCGAAGGTCAAAAGAGCTATTGCGATGGCGTGTTTCGAGTCCGTTTGTCTATGTTTTTGTCTTAACCATTTCTTGCGTACGCAATTAAGTACACAGACACACACTGTTGGAATCGTTTGAATCATTCACAGGATAGGGTCACAAGGATCTTCACTATTAAAATGGAATGGTGGTGGGGCTTTATGTAATTTCAGTAAGTACAACCTTGTATACGAAATAAAGATTACATTTATTTTCGTTTTCTTTTGGGACATTTCACAAATGAAATACACGAGAAAATAGGCCTAATGGATTCGCTCATATTTTCATTTAAGGTCCAAAGCACATTATTTATGTGCATGACCTGTCGAGTTTAACGGGTGCAGCCACATTTTTTAGGTAGCATGTACGTTAGAATGACAGATGCGGTAACGTTAGTCCTGGAGCGGAACGTAATGTCTTTCTAGCATGACCCAAACATCATATTTGTGAAGTTTGGTGGAATTCTGTCATGTAAATTTCAGAAAAGTTTGTTTAAGAATTTTTTTTTTCGGACAGACGGACGACGAACATTCATCGGTCACAATATAGCTCACCTTAAGCGGTAAGGTGAGCTAAAAAATTGACCAAAGTACAAAAATAGATTTGACTTGTAGATTGATTACAAATATATGAAAATTTATTTGTGCAGATAGAATTTAGAGTCGGAGTTTTTATTACTTGCGGTTTTAGAAGTACCTGGTAAGTACTTTAATCTGTATTCCATTCATATACGGACCAGCTGGGGCTTTACTAAACATCTTACGATCATCTTTAGCATAAGTCAAAAGTTAAAGTTGCTTCTACAGTATTTACTAAATATGGAATTCTACAATGCATTACATCTATCTCATTGGAATTGTCTTCTTTAGACGATTCCAATGAGATATTGAAAGGCAGAATCTATCTACGAATAAAAACACCAAGAGCGATTTGTTATTTTGACTTTCGATTATTTTTTTCGTAAAAAGTTTAGTAAACGGGCCACTGTTTCCATTATGAAGTTGTTTATTTGAGAAAATAGATTTTTTTTTTCAGAATCTTTTGGCTATCAGACGGGATGACTCATGATGTATGACTGCTTGTGCTTATCTAAGGCTTCAATTGTTATATTTTTTAGCTATCAATACTGCAGATGCAAGTGCAGTTTGTCTACATTTTGTGGTCTTTATATGAACCTTGGTTCTTAACTGCCACGAGTATCGATTCACTCACCTAGATGGCGAAAGGCGACGTGTTTTTGTTTATTCTCAGGTAACTCCTCGTTCGGTTTCAACCCGAAACCCCTAATCCCGAGCATACTTCTAGATCTTGTACAGATAACGACATCGTGGAATTGACAAGATGAATGATTTTTGGTTTGATTGATTGATTGAATCGAGGTTTTCGCCGCTTTCATTTTTTTCAGATATATCGTGGCAGCTTGAGCACCTTACAATGGATTCCTGGGGTTTCTCTCAACAGTATAACCATCACACCTTGTCATAGCCTCCAGCTGCTATCTCACATAGGTCTACGATTATTTACCCATTGTTGAGAAAACAAAAAGTCGGAAAGAACAAGTGTCGGAATTTTTATATTATTATGCTGAATGAGAGTCTGGAGCGAATTTTGGGTGCAATTCGAGGTAACCCAATATAGATAATTTTTTATCAGATTAACAAAATAAGTGATATCTATTCCCCCCTTAAATTAAATATTCACACAGGTTCAATGAATTGCTTTCTATGATTTCTCGAGCCAAAAACTCTTTTACAAAATATATTTATGTCAGTGAAATCGTGAAATTTGTCTACCGATTGTCATTTTCAATGTAGTTGTTGTTGCTGTCATTTGATAGTGATTTGGAGCATTTTTGGTAAAAGTAAGTGTTTGGAATGAACAAATGGAACGATGAGTGAGCGATTGAGATTCATCGGTTTTTCATCGGAATGGATGTGAATTCTTATGATGTTCTTAACAGTTTTTACTCCAACTTACTTTTTCTGGCCTGTAAAAAGAACCAATCGGGATCTCCGGCTGGTCTGTAAATCAATTAAAAATCATTGTAATCGGTTTTAATCGTGTTTTATCAGGTGATATCTAAAGGCTTTTATCTAAAAACTATGCAAATATCCGTGTGATAATTTCCCATATGATATCTTTTATGATATCACATGGATATTTTTAGACCACTGACATAATGCGGTTATTTTCAGAAAATTGCATGTCTGTTAGAAACATCCAGCAAAACAATACAAATAGGGGTAATAACATAGATATAATACGTACTTAGTGTATTACTATTAAAATTATCTAACTCGGTTGTGGCACGACAATTATCAATTCCTCCAACCTCGTTGGATACTTCTCATACAAATCAATAAGTCCGTATTATATATTTATTCTATGTCAGCAAAGGGCGATAACTCACAAAATATGATGAGTAGTGTTATGGTTCTTGGACACGGTACTTCTCCTTAATTAGATGTATCCACCTGTGAAGTTTCTTGATCTAGCAGGCTACTTTTTGAGATATGCTCCGGATGAAATACGGTCTACAGACGGACGGACCGACCGACTGACGGACGGACGGACGGAGGGACGGACCGACCGACCGACAAGTGCAAAGCAATATACACATAATTATGTTAAAAATAGACAAGGTTTCTTTCATCGAAAATACTTGAGGACAGCACTGAGGTGACCATTTGATTTTTTATATGTAGGGGGGAATGATAAGATAAAAAAATCCAACTATACAAGAAGAGGTAATCTAAACCATTTTTTCTGGTACATCAAGTCCTATCTTTTGATCAAAGAGTTTTCAAACGTTTCTAACTTGTGTCAACTTCCACTTTTATCATCCATATTGTTTAATTTATAATGAGCCATTCCAAATGATCTGAGCTAATTCCATTGGTATATAAGCATGTATATAAATGATATAAAAAGTGTGTGTGTTATTTTAGGATGTACTACCCTAATTAAATATTTTCACTGCTTCTTAGAAATCGGTTAAATGATTGGGTGGAGGATGAATCTTGCTTAAATGATGTTCAATTCGGATTTCGCGATGGACGTTCAACAACCGATGCTATTTTTATCCTTCATTCACTGATCCAGAAAATTTTAAACAAAAAGAAAAAATTATGGTGCGTTTTCATCGACTTTGAACGGGCATTTGATACCGTCAATAGAAATGCCCTGTGGCATAAACTTATTGAGTGCGGCGTAAGTTGTAAAATTATTACAATGCTAAAATCCATTTACGAAAATGTAAAATCCTGTGTTAAATTTGGCAATTCAATGCAGTTTTCTCATTTTTTCGAGGTTAACGTTGGACTCAAACAAGGCGAGCCGTTGTCTCCACTATTGTTTATTCTTTTTATTAATGATATTGTTGATGTAATTGATAGAGAAAATTTGGATGAAAATGATATTAACCTTCTATCTATTTACCTGCTTCTTTTTGCAGATGATATAGTTTTATTTACAACCAACCCTGAATCTCTTCAAACTCAAATCAATAATATCTGTAGGTACTCTGCAGAATGGGGACTGAAAATAAATACTCTAAAAACCAAACTATGTGTGTTTCGGTCTAATAACAATCCAGTTTATTCAAATCTGACTATCAACGGAGAGATGATTGAAGAGGTTGATCATTTCATTTATTTAGGAGTTGATTTTCATAGCAATGGTAAATTGAACCTGAGTGTTAAAACATTAAATGACCAAGCTCTTAAAGCTTATCATAATTTAATGACTCTTTTTGATCAAATGGAGCTCGATATAAAGACTAAATTATCTCTTTTTGACTCTATGGTTGTACCAATTATTCTTTATGGTTCTGAAGTCTGGGGAATTTACAATTTTAAAGATGTTGAAAAATTACATCTACGATTTTGTAGACATTTACTAAGCGTTAGGCAACAAACGCCTAACTATGCAATCTATGGAGAATTAGGCCGTTTTCCACTTTATATTCTTGCAAAAGAAATGTCTATTAAATTTTATCTCAAAATCTTAAAGAATCCTTACTCTTTACTCTTCGATATTTTGAAAGACCAAATTGACAATAAAGTTAAAAATGGCTGGGCATATAAAATGAAAAAAACTATTGACCACCTAGGTTTTAATTATTTGACCAATCTTTCTGATCTTAACAACAATACTTATAGTTTGCCAACGTTTGCCTTGCTGCAGAATAGATTAAGAAATCATTTTCTTCAAGACTGGTTTGGATACATCAATAGAACCCCAAAATTAGAATATTTTTGTAAATTTAAAAACGAATTTCGATATGAAAATTATCTACATGAAATTCAAAATGAAAATCTAAGAAAAAAACTCACTAGCATTAGACTAAGCTCACACCAGTTAGAAATTGAAATCGGAAGACAGATTGGCATTGTTAGAAACGACCGTCTTTGTAAAGCCTGTAGCTCTAAAGTCATTGAATCCGAATATCATTTTATATTATGTTGTCCCCTATATAACGACATTCGTAAACAATACATCGGTAAATTTCCATGGCCTTCGTTGCAAAAATTTTATAATTTAATGTCTTCAAAAAACAGAAATACAATGTTAAGATTAGCAAAATATATAAACAATGCCTTATTGATAAGAGAGCAGGCTAAAACAGCTAACCTCCTAATACAAGGCTTAACGATTCCTCCGTTTTAAATTCATTTGTGTAAGTATGAGTTAGAGTGTAATTTGTAGGAAATACTTCCACTGTGTAATTTATCTTAATTTGGTTTTGTCTGACGTACTTTCTTTTGTTTGTTTGTTTTCCCAAGTATGTATTTTTGTATTGTTTTCATTTTCTATGCACTTGTATTTGTTTATTTTCTTTCTTTCTAGTGTCTTTGCCATATCATTATTTTCTTTGTAAATGGTCAAAGGCAACATATATTGCTGATTTTCATTAAAATGTATGTATATATTAAAATGAGGATACAAAAAAATGTAAATGAAGGAAAATGTTATCAGGTAGGTATCCAACTACGGGCTAAAGATAGGGATAATCATATGACGGGTTATTTATCTACAATATTTTGCGATAGGAAGAATGGGGCGCTTCCAAACCAATATGAGAAAATGAGGTCTAGGAGCCCTAGGTAGGTTGTATTTCCAAGCCAATGTAAAAAAGGAAAAAAAGGTGATTATACAACCCTAGACAGGATGTGTTTCCAAGCCAATGGAAAACTAAATTATCAGAGAGCCCTAGATATGATGTGTTTCCAAACTAATGTAATAAAATAGGCGATTAGAGAGCCCTTGATAGGGTGTGTTTCCAAACCAATATAAAAATAGTTGATGAGAGAGCCCTCGATTTGGTTTTCCAAACAAACTTAAAATAATTAGGTTATTAGACAGCCCTAGCAAGGATATGTTTCCAAACCAATGAAATGAAATAGGTGATTAGAGCCCTAGATATGGTGTGTTTCCAAACTAATTCAAATAAATAGATGATAAGAGAGCCCTAGCAAACATGTGTTTCCAAACCCAAGTAGAAAAAAAATAGGTAATTCGAGAGTCCTAATCAGGGTGTGTTTCCAAACCAATGTAAAAAAAAGATGATCAAAGAGCACGAGATAGAATGTGTTTCCAAACTAATGTAAAAAAAGTAGATGATTAGAGAGCCCTAGATAGGATGTGCTTCTAATTCAACGTAAAATCCCTAGTTATAGTGTGTTTCAAAGCTCATGTAAAATAAAAAGGTGATTATAGGGCCCACGATAGGCCGTTTCCTTTATGGCACCATATTGTCCATGGCAAAAGAAGCTACATATCCTTTTTATGAATTCATTTCATATGCGCATTGATTTGTCAACGAGCAAAGTCTGATCGGGGAGCTATATGCAAATGGTAAAATCCGAGAGCAGAGCCATATGATATTGCTTTATCATATAATGCCCCCATCAGACTTTAATAATGGACAAATCAACGCGAAATGAAATTATATCCATTATAAAAATACCACAATTCTGAAATTTGTCAGTTTTGTTACCTTTTTTGAGTAAAATAGCATTTTTCTGTTTATTGAATTAAAGATCGCAGAAAAATGTGGACAGTTTCAATAGATGAAAAATAGAAGAAACCGAGTTACTACAGGGTGCTGGTGAATTTGCAAGGAAGCAGAATCGATTATCTACCAATATTCTTCAGATGCACGAAAAGACTGAACAAGGATCTTCTTAGTCTGCAAAAGGCTTCAAATCCCACTTAATAAAATATCAGAAAAATGTTCTTTGTCTAGAGAATGAATTACAGACACTAAAGCATGTTCAAATGATCAAATCGAAAGATTTAGTAGAATAGAGATAAAAGAGATATACAACAGTTGCACATAAAAACTTAAACCCGATATTTTAAGTCCGAAGATTTCCATTGAATGAAACAGAGAAGTATATCTTTGTCTATAGACTGAAAATATGGTCACAGAAACAAGTGCAAAGTTTCCCAAGCAAAAGCTGAAGTAGAAATAGATACATCCAATGGGAAAATATTACAAATTACAAACCCAACCAAACATTTCTTAACCCCATTAGGGTAACAATTCCTCTGAATTAATTGTCAATGTGACGAATCTTTGTCAAGGGGTTGATATTGTAATCGCAGAACCGTTTGCTAAGTTTTAAAGCGATTGCCTTGGTACAAACAGACATATTACAGATAGTCATCAGTTACATGTAAAACCTATACTTAGATTTCAAAGTCCGAAACGGCTTAAACATCAACTAAATAAAATGTCACATTAATAAATCCTTGTCTATGGTTTTGATATTATGGTCACAGAAGCAAGTACAAAATTTCAGACAGCTATAGCATTAGTAGAAGCAGGGAAAACCAAAATTGACGTAAAACTTTAACCAAATCAAAGTGCTGTAAGCATCTAATTGTGCAATACTGAATGACTGAACCGCTTATTGTTGATTCAGAAGATTAAGTATATCTAGTTTAGAAAAAAAAACTTAAGTCATTTTTATAGATAAAGTCAAACCATACATGCCTCATTTAAAGATACCTGAAAAATTTGCGAAAGGCATTTATTAGACAAAGATTTTATCAAGGATGTCGACAACATTTATTCAATATCTAACAGCGAAATATTAGCATTTACATTTACTTATACATAGTTTGAGGGTGAATACAGACAAATCCAACTCAATTCTTTCGATGAGGCAATCTGAAAATAATAAGTTCCCGACAGTTAATAAGCTACTTGTAAAAAAAGTAAGGCATCATGTATTGCAACTCTTCTGAAAATTTAGATAATGATTCCTAGAGCCATTTTTTTTTAAATTAAAATGAAATAAGATAGTATATATAAGCAATATTTGTGTGAAATGCACTTTAGCGAAACACGTTACCATTTTCATTATTTGCAATTTTGATTAGATACCATCCAGTCAGAACCGCTCTCATTGTGCTTTTGCACAATTTAAACTTACGCTTACGCCTAGGCCGACCTCTGGGCGGCCGAAAAAGACCCCCCTATTCTACAAAAAAGTCGAGCTTTAAATCAAATGACTCAAATTGAAAAATGGGGGGGTCTATATTTCGAACTGACGAAATTGACCAAAATTTCTGTATATTTTAGTTGTTCTATTATCGGTGTCATTTCAATAAATTTTGAATTTATTCGATATACATTTATGATTTTTTGTCTCGGAAAAATCCCTTTTTATCCAGAGGTAAATAATCAAATTTAAATTCTCTCTATTTCAGCAACTGAACTTTGATCACTCGCTTAGGGGCAAAGAATGTATAATAACATGTCAGTCGATTTTTACCTTACATTTTTTTTGTCACTTAAAACTATAATTCCACGTTAATTCAGCACCCCAATATTGTGATTAGTGGGTGTAATAAACAGTTTGTTGTTTAATTTATTTTTTTTAAAATATTATTATTTCAGAATATACGACCACTTCAAAAAAAAAACATATTTTCAAAAAAAATGCATGGAAAGAATTGTTGTTATTCGCAAATTATATGTGCATATATGCTCTTAAACATCTCTTTAAGGAATACCTTGACCCCCCTCCCCGAGATTGTAACCACCATAAGCGAGGGATCAAAGTTCAATAGCTGAAATAGAGAGAATTTAAATTTGATTAGTTACTTAAACTTGTTCTTCTATACAAACATACATATATGATATAAAACAGGTGAGTGAATCCAGTATTCTTACAAATATTTAACAACATTTTTTTAATTAATATTCTTTTTTTGTAATTTACAAATTATGATAGCTTTATATGATATACATATATGATATAAAAACAGGTGAGTGAATTCAAAATTCATACACATATCTAGCATCAAACATTTAAATTAAAACTCTTATTCTTGTGTGTTACGAATTATAATAGCAATACAATATAAATTGCAAGTCATTGCGAAATTCTCTGTTCATAATTAAAGCATCAGCTTTAAGATACTGTGGTATTTCTTTCACCACTGGCAATGCATTTGTAATCAAAATATGAAATTTCTCATTCCTGTTACAGGATGCATTATGGTTATTCTAGATTCAGAAAACAAGCAAAATGCGGAAAGTTTCGACACTCGTCATTCTGCATTTTTCAACGCAGTCTTACGAGGTTGGCACTTTACGCACCAAATGGTCCCCTTTTCAGCATCTACTTTAAAACTCACCCTAGAACACGCCCTGCGTGCATATGCACTCAGACATCGTATGGCGAAGCGTATTTAAGAAAACAAAACGCACCATCCCATGTCCTGACAAAGAGGATATTGAATGACTGGTCATTAAATACCGATTTTATTAAACGAGTCACCTGTAAACTGATAAAAACGAGGCTACACCGAGTTTTTATCTGTATTAGGTGACGGGTTCAATAAATTTGGTATTTAATGAGCACAATTTGGATATTCTTTTTATAATATGACACGAATCTTCGCGAAAAAAAAACGTAAAAAGTCTTGAAATTCAACTTTTCAATTTTTCGCAAACCTTTTAACGCCGTTTAAAACTGACGTCAAAATACATTTATTATGACGTCATTTTCGTGGTTACAAAATAGCGTAGCTATCCGTTCTTAGCCCATTTGCATAGTTTTTCCACTAGTTTAATGGTGTAATATCAAAACTTTTCAACCGAGTTATTTCACTCCAAAAACATAGATCATGTTACAAACTGTTATATCTACCAAGGTCCAAGGGCGATTGTTTAGCAATCATATTTGTGTCATAAAGGCCATTATATCGAAAGGTATCCAGCACTAACTCAAGTGAAACAGTATCATTACCTCTTTTGGTAATTGAATGTATATAAAACTCTCTTCATAACTTATAGTTTAATGTCATGAAACATAAATGCAAAGATTTGTCAAGTGAAGATGGGAGAACATCTTCAGTGACTACATGTAAATTGTGTGCAAGCTATCAAAATAGCTCAGTACTCAAAATTATTTCCTTTCAGGTGTGAAATCAAATTAGAATGTATGAATCATAACAAACACAATAATTATTTTTTCCCTTGCAAATTTATTTTAAGATGACTATTTTCGACCTTTATTACGCTACAATTTCAATCCAGAAAGAGCCAGATCAGTTAAAATTATCATGATATTGTGCACTCAACCTACATAAATTTAACCAGACTTGTTTCAAAAACCATCAACAGCGAATGTTTAGAAAGCAATTTATCATTTCTTTTGATACTCATAGGTTGATGTCATTTGAACAAATGCATGTATATACATTCGAACTTATCCAGAAATCACGATGAAAATCATGCACTGGGTAACTTACAACCAAAAGAGTATACTATAAAAAAGGCAAATAATTTTATCATTTTTCTTTTTCATTATTGCAGAAGTTTTTGGCGGTTAAATTCAAATTATCTGATAAGTATATTTTTTATAATTTGTCCAATTTTCATCGTTCATGTTCAATTGGAAAGAAAAAATATATAGTAAAGCGAAAGAAAATCTCATCTAGTCGATGAATGGTAGAGATGAATGGTAAGAAATTATCAATAAATGACAAGTATTGAAGAGCAGTGGTAAACCTTATCTTATATATTTAACTTTTACGCGAAAACGGATCATTCAATAATCGCCTGTGGTATTTACCCAAGTGTTATTCAATTCAAGAAAAAATGTAACGTATAAAAATGAAAATAACCACTAAAAAAATGCACATGAACATGCAACACCCTGTTACAAGGCCTTCTACATCATCATCATCATCACTTCTAGACCTGTCGCATTTTGGACACATTACTCCATACAGGCCTTCGGAAACGGTGTATCTGACTATTTTCAACATATCTGGATAAATTTCAGCCCTCAGCTTATCAAAGTTTTCTTCCTGTTGGCGAGTGAATTTGTTTTTCGTCGTTTCTATCTTTTTCTCAATTATCTTAATTTTTTGTTCCGAATTCTTGGCTGCGATTACAAGTCGTTGATTTAATTTATGATTTTCAAGGTACTCTAAGAGCTGCTTTATCGATTCTAATTCCTTTTCCTGCAAACGTGATTCTGGTTTACATATCTTGTAGTTCTTAATGCGTTCTCTCAATTCAACTGTTTTTTTCTTCAAGTTATCCTTTGCAGTGTCTAATTTGTTCTGTAAACGTTTCTCTAATTCGGTCTGTAATTGTTTCTCTACGTCACTTATGTATTTTTCGAGTCCTGATTCCAGCATTTCAGTCTTTTTAAAATCTTTAATGTTCTGGTTTAGATTTCCAATACTTGTTTTAATGGCTTTATAACCGCTGCCTTTATGAAAGTCTTTATAATCGTTCATGGGCTGTGTATTACAATTTTTGTGGACACCCTTTTCTTGGCATTGGTTGCAGTAAAGTTCGTTATGATCGTGGCATATATAGGAGCATATTTTCGTATCATGTAATTTGCAAAAATCAGTATATTCTAACACTTGTGGAGGTAAGTCCTGAATTGGTTTGATTTCGTGATTGCTCAACATTCTTAATCTATTGTGACAAATTTCACACTTGGAGCAGATGAATTGACAGCATTGAAGACAGTATTTCAAATTAGCATTGAATGTTGTGCACATCACACAAGACCTCTCGGATTTTTGAAATTTTCGCCCTGGAACCTCCATACCTGAAATTTGTGAGAAAATTCTTGTAAGTGAATGCTTGAACTTGGATAGCATTGTTTACATAATCCATACAATTTGTATTAAAAAATGTATTTCGGCATATCGGCTTTTTCTCTGTTCTATCCTAAGTAGCTTACCACCACAGTTCTTTTTTGTGATATCTATTCCTGTGGGGACATGCGTATTCCCAGAATAAATAGAGGTTATTGAATGAGTGATCATGGAATACCGAATTTATTAAACGAGTCATCTACAAACAGATAAAAACGAGGCTGTGACGAGTTTTTATCTGTTTATAGATGACGAGTTTAATAAATTCGGTATTTAATGAGCATTAATTTGATATTCCATTTACAATATGACTCGAATTTTTGACAAAATAAGTAAAAATTCTTGAAATTCAACATTTCAATTTTCCGCGAAACTTATAACGCCGTTTAAAAACTGACGTCACAATATGTACGTTATGACGTCATTTACGCGAATACTTAATAGCGTTGCTATTCGCTCTGGGCTCATTTGCATAGTTATTCCACTAGTGTAATAACACCCGTGTAATATCAAAAATATTCAACGGGGTTATTTCACACCCACGACGTAGGTCATATTATAAAGCTTGGCTATAAAATGTTGTACTCGTAACATAATAAGATTGCAATATCAATCATGGTAATATACACAATTAAATTACATCATAATTGCATTTTTACATGAAACAGATAATCGGTTGCAATACCCATAGATGTTTAATGTTTCTTCCTGTACTTGTTCAAGATTGATAAAAAATAATGTAATTAATAAACATCTTGACCGGCTCTCGTCCACCTTATCCGAAGTATTACGAAATAAACAAATCAACAAGAAAAAAAACATTTCTTATCAACTTATATTACTCTGAACGGCCGATCAGTTTTTAGCTCACCTTAGCACAACGTGCTCAGGGTGAGCATTTGTATTCACCTTTTGTCCGTCGTGCGCCGTACATCGGTAGTCGGAAGTCGTCAACAATTTTTTAAACATCTTCTCCTCAGTACATGTAACCAATGGGCAGATTCAACAAAATTAAAAATTTGTTCGTGGGTTTTTGATTCACCCCCCAAATATGGGCGTGGCAGGGCGGAGCTTATTTTGAGCCCGAAATCTTTAAACATCTTCTCCTCAGTAGCCAATCTGTGGATTTCAACTAAACTTGGCAGAAATTTTCCTTGGGCGGCCCTTCTCAAAACCTGTTCGTTTTTTTTATTGAACCCCAAATATGGCGTGGCAGGGGGGGGGGGGGGGAGGGGGCTTACTTTGAGTCCGATATCTTTTAACATATTCTCCTCAGTAACCTATGGGTGGATTTTAACCTTCTCAAAATTTGTCTGTGGATTTTTCATTGACCCCCAAATATGGCGTGCCAGGGGGGGGAGGGGCTTATTGTAATCTTCTCCTCAGTAATCAATGGTTGGATTTTACCCAAACTTGGCCTTGGCAGAAATGTTCAAAGGGTACCTCTCCTCAAAACTTGTTCGTTGATTTTTAATTGACCCAAAAAATGGGCGTGGTAGGACGGGGCTTATTTTGAGCCCGAAATCTTTAAACATCTTCACCTCAGTAACGAATTGGCCGATTTTAACCAAATTTGGCAGAAATGTTCCTTGAGTGACCCTCCTCAAAACTTGTTCGTGGATTTGTGATTGACCCCCAAATATGGGCGTGTCAGGGGGGGATTATTTTAAGCCTCAGTAACCAATTGTTGGATTTTAACCAAACTTGGCCTTGGCAGAAATATTCCTAGGGTGACCCTTTCCAAAACTTGTTCTTTGAATTTTGATTGATCCCCAAATAAGGGCGTGGCAGGGCGGATCTTATTTTGAGCACGAAATCTTTAAACATCTCCTCCTCGGTAACCAGTGGGCCGATTTCAATCAAACTTGGCAGAAGTGTTCCTTGGGTGACCCTTCTCAAAACTTGTTCGTTAATTTTTGATTGACCGCAAACATGTGGGAATGGTAGGGTGGGGCTTATTTTGAGACCGAAATTTTTTAACTTCTTCTACTCAGTAACCAATTGGAGGATTTCAACCTAACTTGGTAGAAATGTTCCTTGTGTGACCCTTCTCAAAACGTGTTTGTGGATTTCGATTGACCCCCAAATATGGGCGTAGCAGGCAGGGGCCTATATTTGAGCCCAAAATCATTAAACCCTTTCTCCTTGGTAACCAATGGCCCAATTTCTACCAAACTTGGTAGATATGTTCCTTGGGTGACCCTTCACAAAACTTGTTCAGGGTTTTTCGATTGCTCTAAGCAATTGTGTAGAATAACATCTTCTCAACTACAAGGCAAATGTGAATGAAACTTTGCCAGAATCTTACTTAGGTTAGATCCACTGGACCCATAAAATTCAGGTGAGCGCTTTAGGGCTATTCTGGCCCTCTTGTTGAAATAATAGGTGGTAAATAATTTACGACTAGCTGACATCCTAGGATCCAGCCTAAAAGTAATCGGATTTGTCAATTTTGTTTTCAAGATCTACCATTAAAAAATGCCACAATATCAGTCTTTTCCGTAAAACAGTTTTTCGTTTCAAATATTATGTTTGCGAGGAAAAATATTGTTGTTTTTTTGTTTTGCCTATTGTGTCAACAAATAAAGAACCTTTTGCAAAAATATCTAAAACTGAGGATGAAATTATAAAATGGCCTACCTTACCTTTAAAGAAAAGAAACTATCATAAAGTTTTCCTTCTCAGTTCAGGATAGTTCGGAAATATGTTTTTTCCCATATTTTTTCTATAGTTTGTGTAATTGAATTTCAATAAACACAAAATTTTGAGACGTTTAAGTTCAAAATCATAAATATTACTGCAACAAGAGCCGTCAGAGACGGATTATGCTCCCCGGATAAGGCATTGTCACAAAAACAAGAGCCATGTTGGACATGGACATCCCATGCCACGAAAGCTTGATAGTTAACTGAAGCCTAATAGATTAAAGTTTCTTTTGTACTGTCAGAGATTTACCTAAAGTCTAAGTATTCAAAATAAACAAAGGGCAATAACTCCAAAATTATGCAAGCAAGAGTTGTAGTTCTTGTGCACTGCACTTGTCCTCAATAAGATCTATCTACCCGTAAAGTTGATAGCTATAATACTTTGGAAGATATGCTCTGTTGTCAGATTGCAAGACCTCAAATAAGGTGTTATCTTATACAGCTAACATAAAGGTAACAAACATTAAACCCCCTTTTTGCATGACATATTTTTAGACACAAATTTCAAATAGTTTATGGAAAAGGGCATCTGATTTGCTACTCAAATGTGAAATTTCATCAAATTCTGAGCATAAGACTAGGAGAAATGAAAGAATAACTGTATTTTACTCGCTAATGTAAAGGTAACAAACATTTAGCCCCCTTTTTCCATGATATTTTTTCTACGTTAATTTCAAATTGTTTAAAGTAAAGGGCATCTGATTTGCTACTCTAATATGAACTTTCACTAAATTCTGACTGTTTGACTAGGAGAAATTTGGGAAAAACTGTTTTTTACCCTAAGTCCACTTTCCCCGTGACGAGGCCTCAAATCCAAAAACTGTCACAGATGCATCAACACTATATCATAGGAAGTTCACATGGTAAGTTTCATTTGATTTGGCCCAAGGGTTATGGAGAATAGGGTGGGACGGACGGAAGGACGGACGGACGGAATAACTGTATTTTACACGCTAACGTAAAGGGTACCAACATTTAGCCCCCTTTTTCCATGATATATTTTTTCTACGTTAATTTCAAATTGTTTATAGTAAAGGACATCTGATTTGCTACTCAAATAGGAAATTTCACTAAATTATGACTGTTAGACTAAGAGAAATTTGGGAAAAAACACCTTTCCCGTGACGAGGCCTCATTTCCAAAAACCGTCACAGATGCATCAACACTATATCATAGGAAGTTCACAAGGTACGTTTCATTCGATTTGGCTCAAGGGTTAGGGAGAAATAGGTGGGGACGGACGGACAGACGGACGGATGAATCGACGGACGGACGGAACTACGGACGGACGGACGGACAGACGAAGCGGCGGCTTTTTGCTCTCCCTTCGGGGAGCATAATAAAAATTGAAGTTATTATTACAATTCTTTCCATAAATAAGGGATCTCTATTGCTACCTGAGAAGTAAAACATTGATAATTATTTACATGGTTTCTGTAACTATAGAAGAAAATGTTAGTGAATATATGAGGACATGTGCCAATTAAACCTACAATCTGAAGAATTTCTACATGTATTTCTATGTGACCATTAAACAACTCATTCGCCTGAAATGACATGTTTTTAAATTAGGAATCGAGGAGACTATTTTTCGATACTGATAACGATGAAATTTCGATCAAATTGAATATTTCCCAGTTGCAAAATTTAGGCCACCATACAAGATTATCTTTTTCATCACACTAGCTTATCAGACCAACCTTTTACCTTTGATTTTACAAATGTGCCGTTATCAATTTTGATAAAACGTTGACACGGTTTTCGACAAGTATTTTCGATAAAATAGGAAGATCTATTTTCTGTTCAATGGAAGAGCTGTTCTGAATTCCGACTTTCATAAACATTACGTAGCTTTGTGAATATTCAATTTAATCTAACGTCTTAATCGTAAGCCTGATAAAACCTCAGAGACTTTAAATTTTTCTTCCTTACCTATGCGTTCATGTTAAATTTGATTAGTGTTATTTCAGTATGATTTGTAATTGACTTGTAGCCTGAATATAGAACGAGAGGTCGTTGCGATTTGAGTGTTAGTAGACAAACTTCTACCCCTGGATATATTTTATCTTAAAACTATACAAATATCCGTGTGATAACATTCCGTATGATATTTTTTATGATATCACATTGTAATTTTTAGAAAAATGATATAGTGTGGTTATATTTTTTAAACTTGCATTTCATTAGAAACATCGACGAAAACAAGATAAATAGAGGTTATAAGATAAATATAATACGATCTTAGTGTGTCGTATGAAAATATTATCTAACTCGGTTGTGAGAATTGATAATTGTCTCGGCAGGGTCTCGATAATTATCAATTCTCCCAACCTCGCTAGATATGTTTTCTCATACAAAACACTTAGTACGTATCATATATAAAATAGACTCTAACACAGCGGGCTGCCAGTTTAGCGTGTTCTGGTGATCTGAAAACGCCAGATTGTTTTGTTAGAAGAAATATGTCCCTCGGAACATAGTATGTTTATAAAAAAAGCAATGTTGTTCCCCTTTTGCTTAATTATTTCAGTGTTAAAACAGTAAGAGGCTTGAAATCGGGTTTGAAGTGACCATTGCGACATTTCACTCAAAGTACTAAAATAAATTAAGATTGGAACTTTTAAGCACGGGGCCTGAGCTTTGACATAAGTCAGCATACACTTTTGTACCCAGAGGAGATCGAGGTTGGTTTTGCGCAATGAAGAATTATAAAATGTTTTATCCCATATGGGAGAGTCTACTGTTTTCTGGTGATGGACCTCAAGAATAATATTTCTATTAAAACGATATTTACTATTTATACAGCCTTTTTAACTTTTTGAATTTGCACTGAATATTGACTTTCGAAATGTGTCGTTTCCACTGACAAGGTCAAAATATGAGAATCCTCAAATTGCAGATAAATAGGGGTAGTAGAAAGTAGAAAAAGAAAAACTTGAATGACATGTGCAATATTTGCAAATAAAAAAGGAAACATCCTCGATTCAATGCTCAAATGATATCATAAGCATCAATTTGGGGCTTACGATAATTTCACCATGCTTGCATTATATAAAATATGTTAAGCTTGATATATTTCAATTATAGTTTCAGATTTTTTTGTGTCAGAGTATTCCCTAGAGGTACATTCCAAACGATAGGCCGCTTCAATTTCGATCAGTTTTTCTTTTTCTCATATTATCCTGATTACTAGCTGTTTTGTCCGTTGAGTAGAGGATAATGAATTGGTTATGTCTAATATGAAAAATATTTCACGAGAATACGTTACATGAATAAGGTGTCAAAAACACGTCCGAATAATGAATTCGGGTGAAATATGTTTCAAAGCAGACATAACCATTTATATATTTCTCTTCAAACCCTTTTTTTCCGAAAATGAATATATTTTTTTGCATTTTCTATCGTCCTCTGCCTTTGCGAATTTTGCATATTTATACCAAGCAAATTTTCTTTCAATATTTTCTAGTCGCCGTTTTGGATTACACTTTGAAAATTCGGTGTAACTTAAAGATGCGTTGAAGAAGAAAATTATTTGGACCTTAAACAAGTTTAAGTCGAAGAACGAAAATAATTTGGGCGAATCTTATACTGTTTAGATTTGGGAACGACAACTTCGTCAACGATGTAAACATTGGAACACCGAGATTCTTTGGAAATCGACGGGGTAAACAGATAGTCATATTGGAAGAATTGTGTTCTGCGATCACTCAATCCCGTGAGATGAGTATTTAACGTCAACTAAGGCTCGAGCTGAATTAAGCGTTTGTCGCTAAAACTGCTATGCTATCGACTTTCGCGCTTCCGAAAAACGCCTCAATGTCACAGAAGATAAAAACAGTCGGATTAGAACCTTTTCAATATGTTTCCTCGATCATATTTTGTTTATGATTGTTTCGTTTCGTTTCGGTTCTGCTCTGTCTGTTTTCTTATTTGAGCCAGTGCGTGAGATTTCCAACAATTTCAAATATGCGCATAGCAAAGAATCTGACCAGCCTGTGCATCCGCACAGTCTGACCAGAGTCTTAACTACGCGTAAAGTAGATAGATAAGGCCTCAAAGTATCTATAGACCATTAGATAAGTCTATATTTACAGTTTTCTGGCTGTCTACGCTAATCAATGTTTACACCCCACGAAAATTTTAGATTGTTGGAAAAGTCAAGCACAGGCACATTTCATATTGATTAACACTTTGGTTGATAATCAGTGATTTTGAAGCTTCAGTGGCGGATCCAGGGGGGGGGGGGGTTGTTCAATCAACAACCATTCTGTAGCCTAATATTTTCTTTTTCGCTTGGATATTATATCAAAATTGCATAGTTATTTCAAGAAAAATTCTAAAGTTTCAAGTTTGAACAAAACACGCAGATATCATGAACCTGTGATTGGGCTTTGTATTATCTTAGAAGTCTGAGCAGGGGCTAAGCTACTTGAAAAAAGAAGTTCCTCTAGTGAAACTGAAAAGTGTAAACGTGACTAGCGACGATATCAAATTAATTACACCGGGAAATCCCAAAATTTTACTGCCAGGAATGAAATAATAATATAAAAATATCCAGAAAGTAATATTATACACATGCAAGAAAATGATATTACTGGTGGTTATTCGTTTATAAAAGACAAGGGGGGATATGTGAAAAAGATTCCTTGCCGCACTGGTCCGCGGCCCATACAATGAGAATTCTTATTATTTTAATCGTGATTTATCGTGTTACGACTTAAACATGGAACTTTCGAAAAATACAGAAAAAAAAAATCATCGGGCGGGTTTTATACGGAACACGTGCTAATTTGCAGTAATTTGATACCCTTATGAAAAAAGCAAAATCTGAGAAATCTTAAATGAGTGAATGCCTTATTGTGTTAGTCTTTTAACCCTTTCCTGTTTTACAAAATTTTGGACCTGTCCAAATTCAAAGGTTTTGCAGATGAAAATTTAAAGTGATTTTAATTTGAAAAATAACCAATCAGTAGGGTAGAAAATAGTGTGGAAAAAGAAGAAATTGCTTGTCAGAAGCAATTTCTTCTTTTTACACAATGTTTTCTCAATCATAAA
Organism: Fragum whitleyi; assembly: GCA_948146395.1. Lineage (NCBI taxonomy): Eukaryota > Metazoa > Mollusca > Bivalvia > Cardiida > Cardiidae > Fragum > Fragum whitleyi. The sequence continues at coordinate 56,646,389 of OX411552.1, read as the reverse complement.
ATCACAGGCACGTAAAAAGCAGGGATTAAACAGCAAAGGGTTAATCAAACCTACAGCCCTTAAACGAAGAACAATAGACAATATCCAACGATAGAGAGTTTCGCGTGTTTAGAAAATGCTACTTCACAACAGATGTAGATGAAAATATCGTATTTTCTGGACTGTTGTTTACCCCTATCATCAACCTTATTTCTTATTTCTTATCATATAACGTCACTAAAGAAAAATGATATCGTACTAGTAGAAGCACTTATAGAAATTTCAACTCTTTAGTAGACAATCAGAAGCTTATTGTGTGTAAAATACGATATTAAATACTTTATTTACATAGTGTTTATAAAATCTTACCTTTGGTTTCTAGTTAAGTAAAGCCGTAGTTGTCTGTTATCGCACGTTGAAAAGGTTACAATGTTGATATATTTTTGATTATGGGCCAACTTATTTCACGCCCTATCGGGGCCCGTTTTTCAGCTTGAAACCCGCCCTTTGTTCTGGCTGAAAAAGTTTTGCAAACCGTTTGTAAATTATACCCCGCTTTACACGCAAGTAGACGGATAAAGCGGGACACGACTTGAACCGGTTTGTCATCCTGAACGCAGGGCTGGATTCAAGCTGAAAAACGGGCCCCGGTCGGGCGTGAAATAAGTTGGCCCAATGATTATGTACATCACTTCACTTACGTGGACTTCAAATTGGTCGTGCGAAAAGGAGTTGTATTTATAAAATGACCTACGTCGCGAGAGTGAATTAACCCCGTTGAATATTTATGATATTACACGGGTGTTATTACACTAGTGGAATAACTATGTAAATGACCTCAGAGCGAATAGCAAAGCTATTTTGTACCCGCGATAAACGACGTCATAAGGTGTATATCGTGACGTCAGTTTCAAGCAGCCGCCACCAAAGCGCAGTTGGTTAGGCATAAGACTTCCAATCTGGAAGTCGTGGGTTCGATCCACGGTGGTGGCAAATATCCTTTCAAGCGACGTTAAAAGTTTCGCGGAAAATTAAAATGTTGAATTTCAAGAATTTTTGACGATTTTTCGCAAAAATTCGGGTCATATTACAAATAGAATATAAATTTGTGCTCATAGAATACAGAATTTATTAAACTCGTCATCTAAAACAGATAAAAACTCGGCGTAGCCTCGTTTTTATCTGTTTATAGATGACTCGTTTAATAAATTCAGTATTACATGACCACTCATTCAATATCCCCAAATATCACATGGCGACGAATTGTGAAATACTCAAATGCAATTTGCTTTAATAAAAACTAAAAATGGCGTAAGTCGATTTTACCAGATGTTTAATCATCCTTGTCTCTCCGGAAACTTAGGCTAGACCATTCCATTTGTTTAACATATAATGTTCAGTCATCCAAAATTATATACTGAGTTCCAAAAGACAGTGTGCACTTTCACTTTTAGCATTTTTCTCGATTTTTACAAAGTTGGAAGAAAATAAGGGAATAATTTTGATAACATACTTTCAATCAAGACCTGTTGAAATAAAAAAAAATCGAATCAGTTTAGGATAAAGTATCGCATGCTTCATACGTGGTGGCAGAACTTAAATTGTTGAGATTTGACCTCCTAACAACTTTTTCTTTAGTAAGAGCTATGTGTTGATGTTTGATTTTTAAAGTTTAAGAAGCATTCCAAGCCATTTCAAAATGAAAAAAATAATCTTTATGCAGACGTTACGTGTACGTCAACGTTAGACATTGCTACGTTGCTAGGCTATTAACTTGTCGTTGAATGGTGCTATGACGTTCTATGACATCTCGATTTGCTTAATAAATGCCTTATAAAATGACAATTTCGATTTCTATTGGTGCATGAATGCTCATTCAATTTCATTGACGTTCTAAGACTGACAAGGTTCGATTACGTTGAACGACGTTTATTGGTAGTCAAACCACAATGTAGCTAGCATCATGCATAATTGTATGGAAGATGTGATTTTATGTTTAGGTAGGCCGAAATGATTCAACTTAATGCATTTTCAGACCAATGATTCGTCTAACGCGTGATGCACATGCAAAATATGCAAAATCAAATGTCTCAATCTAGCAGAAAACTTTTGCTCATCGCGCAATTTTTGTTTTCAAATACCGTTTGCACATACTCTTTGGGATAGTCATACGACGTTTCATGACGATTGGGTGTGTAATTTCAGAGAAATTCAAAATTAAAGAGTGCACACTTTCTTTTGGAAGTAAGTATAGTTCGGAAACTACAAGAAAATCCTCGTTTTTAAATTTGATACGACGGTGGTGCTCCTACAATATTTTTGGCCAAAATAATATTATAACTGAATAAATATGACAACTCGAAATGAGAATATTGAATGAGTGGTAATGGAATACCGAATTTATTGAATGAGTCATCTAAACAAAAAACGAGGCTGTCTTAGATGACGAGTTTAATAAACTCGGTTTTTAATGAGTACACATTTGATATTTTATTTGTTATATGTCATGATTTATCATGATGAATCAAGGGCGTTTCAGAAATCTATCGATTCAAGTTATTCCACGAAACATATAACGCTGTTTGTGAAATGAAGTCAGCAAATGAATAATGGGTGACGTCATTTTCACAGCAAAAATTACAACGTTGCTATACTTTCTTAACTTATTTGCATAGTTATTCTTCTAGTTTAATAACACCCGTGTAATATCAAAAACATTCACTTCCGCGATGTGGGTCATATCATACAAAAAATATTTTTCAGATATTCTGAGATTTATAATATAAGATTGTACTGGCTTAAAAATCGAAATGATGGTTTCTAGAACCAAATGAAAGAAGACTTGGAAGTGCGCGAAATCGACGAATTTTTTTAAACTCTTATAACAAGCTTCTGCCATATTTGAACATCGAAAGGAAAAAGATGTTCAGCGTCTTGAGATATAGGTCCACAACTTCAATTAGGAGTCGCAGATAAGTGATTTGAATAAAAATCAAAATTAAAGTTACTGCGTTTATTTAGGAGCATGCTATATAGTATGGACAGTTTCCTACATCCTAAGTGATAATACAATACTTTCTTTTACTAAGGTAAACAAGTATTATTTTATATGCCCAAGGGTATTTTTCGAACAGTTTTTCCTTTTCCATTATCACTCGGGGTAAAATTCCGAAATATCTTCTTTTTTAAATCTAAATAAGGCTACATATCAAGATGGTACCTCGGTTCTTTCATTGGCGAACACATTCGGCGCGAGTACTGATGAATTTTCCAGGAAGTAGAATCGAGAGGGATTAATCTAATTCGTAAGAACTGGTTTCCTAATCGATGTAAAATAAATAAGTTCAAACCATGTTGTCTCCTGTAAATTCCTGAAAAAGGGCAAAGGCTCTGGCCAGGGTCGATTGATCTACTCTATCATACATATTTTTCACTGATAAGATAGTTACACGCCCAAAAACGACAAATATATCTAGTAAACGATCTAGAAAAAATGAATGGATCAAAATTGCACTGGTTTGTTGGTGAAATTATCATATAAAAATTATTAAAGACTTGATTTCGATTATTACAGCCGTTTTAGCTGCGTAATCGTGCGTGAATAGCACTGTTTAGAATAGGATTTTCCGCACAACAATTGTAAATATAATACTTCTCGATTAAGTTGCCGAAAAATCTTATGTTAGCCTTCTTTATGATAAAATTGAACTTGACCCCTATTTCTCTACTACGAGCGCTTACCTTGGCGTCATATAAGACATCAAATCACCAATATTGTCCATGCAATTTCAAAACGTTACGAAAGTGTCTAAGTGATCTTTGAATCAGTAGCCAAAATTTCATTACAATTCGCAAGGCATAAAAGGATTTCTCAAATAAATCGGATACTCATTGATTTTACCGCCGAAGAAGCTGTACAGAGGGCAAATCTAAACCCAATTATCATATGGTATGCAATACTCAATCGAAAAATAATTTAGTCCCTAATTTCTTTGGGGTCTTGTCTAAAGTCCTGAATCAAATCACTGCCTTTATTTGCTAGATATTTAAAAAAACGAGGAGTGAAAACGCACTTTCTCTTTTGTACCTCAGTATATTTGCCGTCTTGCATGTTTAAACAAGTTCGGCTTTGGTTATCACAAATACCTGAAATTATCCGGTTTTCGCCTTTATCTAGATTGATAGTAAATTTTAAATTCTACATGTATCTATATTATCAAATGTACTTTTTCATACCCAAACCTTATGCTTCGTCCGATAATGCAGGGAGCCCCCAACATGCGGGGGTCATTTTTTTCTCAAGGGGTAGGGGTTCAAAGCGAAATTGAAAATTTTCTTAATATTACCTAGTGGGGTAGCAAAATTTGAAATTACAGCAACATTTACGAATAAAGTGAAATTGAAAAGTTGAATGATTTATTAAATGATTTCGGAATGAAATAAGATCAGTGTGATGAGCTTTTTTAATGACTTTTAAGGGAGGTAAAACATATCGATAGTTTCGTTGAATTAGACGAAATTTGTGGTATATTTTTATACATCCCCTTAAAAAAACTTTTCGTATTTTCCTATCTGTGTGTTTTCAGGGACCAGACGCTCTAAATTTACACCAGCAAATAAAATAGTGGAATTATCTAAAAATTACAATTCTTTGTTGATCGTTTTGAACGTTTTCGAATTGTTTTTAACGATTTATGATCGGTCTTGAGTCATTGAATTGGGTATTCAGAATGAATGATTGTGAGCGCTTAGCCGGTGTTTTGAATGGTTAGGCCTATGATTGAAATAGAGGATAATCGTTTGTTTCAGTGCAAGATCGATTTATATTTCAGTGAGTGAACAACAAGAGCTATTTTTTTTTTTACGAGTGGCGGAGCCACGAGTGAAAATATAGCTTCTGTTGTTCACGAATGAAATATAAATCGATCTTACACGAAAAACAAACGATTATTCTATTTCTTTAATGCAAAAATAAGACAAAATGTGAAATTTCTATGACATATTTTCATAAAGCGCGTCATTTTGCGCGTGATTGCCATGCAACGTTCATTATGACGTCACTTATTTCGCCCCGCAAAGATGACGTCAGATAGGATGAAATGCAGAAAAGCAGGGTATAAGTTTTTGATAATTTCACTGCTTTTGCGGTGAGATTATCAAGTGATAATCTACATTTATTTCTCGATATACCATCGAAAAGCATTCGAGAAATAAGTGTTAATTTCACGATGTAGGATAATTTGGCTCGCGCACAACCAAACCGATACCTAAGTTTTTCAAATCTTACAATTTGATTACTATATTTTGCCAAAATTCCAGGGAGTTCCAGCCGTTTCCACCCTTGAATGCGCGCATGACGTTCAATATAACTGTCGATATACTGAGATATGATGACTTTACAAAATTGACAGATAAAACAATCATTGTCGCAGCTTGATCAAAAATGATTTAATGTACAGTAAAAAAAAAAAATAAGCATAACATAGAATCCTGTTGTAACGACGCAATGGTCCGAGGCAATACCGTTTTATACATGAATCAATCGGGAACCTTCGGCGATTCTACGGAATAGACCTCGGGAATAATAAGGGCGCATACATTAAAGCGCGTCATATCACAGGGGGTTTTGTGACGTCACAACATTCACTGAGGATAACGTTGCGAAAAAAAAAAAAAAAAAAAAAAAAAAACAACGAAAGGCTAAAACTGGACATTTCATAATTTGATAACGAAACGCAGTGCTTAACTGCGTTTTGTTATCAAATTATATAATGCCCAAACGATCCCCGGGACGATGGGAGAGCATTAACGAAACGTGTTTTTTTTCTTCAAGTGTATCAAACCGAAGTATCACCTGAAGACGAATTACCTAAAAAAATTTACTACACTTACGTCCGAGGTATTTTCCAGCTTACGGAAAAGTCCGAGCGATCTTCCAAATGAAACTGAATATCACGGATACATGACGAAACTACCACCAAGACGCGTCAAATGTGGGGAGGGATTTTTACCGTATTTCTGGAAATAACCTACGCCATTGTATAGGTCGCAGCTGTTTTTTTTTTTTTTTTTTTTTTTTCAAAAATAAAAACAACCATATAGGCCGTAACTGCGTATAAGCTGCAGCCTAAACTTAAGAAAATAATTGCCTACATCTTTATTGGCTATTTGATGTAAAGACCTTAAGATTTCATACTTTGTCACACCTACGCTCCCATCACACACACACGCATAAATTTTGGTATGTATATACACTCTGAGTAAGTGTGATCTCAACGGCGTATATCTTTTCATTTTTAATTTGAAAATTACGTTACCATGACGTCGTAAAAATGCCGATTTGGCGCACTTTTTTCAAACTACCCTTCCCCCATTAAAGGCGCAATGCGATATGATACAAGATTTTCTTATTTTCGAAAATTGTACCAAAATAAAGCTTAATGAATGGTCATTTCGCAAATGCCATATAAAAACTTTTCTAACCAACTATATAGACATATGATTTGCTTGAAATCAATATTCACATTTTTTACTGTTCCAAAAATCTCACTTTTATCAAAAGTTTTAAAAAAGGGGCCAGATGAGTTTTCATTCAAAATTTTTTATCATTTTCTACAATTCTATTTTGATAAACAGGAAACGTTTTAAAACTTTCACCGTGCTGATTTTTTATAACCCGGATTCAAGGGTTTGTCATTTTGACGTAAAACCTATGGCGTTGACGTTGAAATAATACTTCATGTTTATTTGAATTCTTTTGCGATCTATTGGAATAAAAAGATAAAAACTCACAGACGTGTTAATGTCTTTGAGGAAAGGACCCTCAAAATTTTATTCCAATAAACCGAGAACTTTGTGCTACACACGAATTTACCTAACACAAGTGTTGCTGATCGGTGACCTCAATAAGTTTTATATGGACGTCGCTATAAATGAAAATTGACATTTGTAAGTTTATTTCACAAGCTTGACTTTTAGGTTACAGTAATAACATTTCAAATAAAGTAAGAAAACCTCAATGCATGTTTATGAAAAACGAATAATCTTTTTGACATTTAATTGTTCTATATATACTGAGCAAAAATAAAAAGTTTCCAACCAATAAAACTTCAGATTTCTTCAAAAGTGCACACAGGAATTATATGAAATATATTGCAAATTACGCCCTAATCACCTTGGAAAAAATTTGAAAAGTTTTATGTGATTTGAAGAAGCCGCTAACGACTGTTAGGCGCTAACGTACCCAAGGGGTCGTTTTCAAAAATAGCAGATTCTCAACTAAATATTGAACTGATTTTCTGACAGTTTGAAGCTTGCAAAATGCAATATTATTGCGTTAGTTAGTCTTGATTGATAAGACAACTTGATTTCTTCTGCTAATTCCTACCCAAGTTACGTCAAATGAGCACTAACATTCATAAAACATCATACGCAGAATCAAAGTTCCCATTTTAAAAAATTCTCTCTGCTCGTTCCTTATCAAGAAAACCAATCCTAAATTGCTCTATTTCATTTTTTGCTTAAAACAAAACAACGTTTTCATTGCAACGTTACGTCAACGTTTCATCTTGCTAATTGGAGAGGCTCGTATGAAAATCAAGGGAATTTGCTCGCCTTATACCCGTTAAGAATCAAATGGCAATTGGGTTAGTTTTAAAGTTTGACGTTTTCAAAGGTTCAGACTTTTATTTCACTTCCGCTTTGAAAAAGTGGTTAGGAAGCGTAGAGGCAATCGCGTCAACGTTTATGAGAAAATTTGGCGTGACGTAATCCATGTGGCCCTATTGAGCTGAAGAGGGTGAATGAAAATACTACTCTCTCTGAAATAGCCAGCACACGTCTTTATTGTTCTTTTTTTTCAAATAACGTCCGTAAAATTTACTCAACGTTTGACGGTTTTTGACTACGACTGTGGTCAAGTTTGTCTCGGTCTCTTTACAAAACTGTGTTGTACGGACCACAACTATTGTTTGATTTTCTTAACCACAGAGCTTTAGAGGTTACATTCATTTGAGAAGAAACTCACGATCGAACACGTGACGTACGCCGACGAAGAAAACAAACACTTCGACATTCATTGAAAAACACCAAAAATGAAAAGTGGATACTTTCTAAATCAATCAAATACTTTTTGTTTAGGCTGTCAGAAGAAAATAGCGAGTTTTTCAACGCACCGCGTTTGTCTTTTTCCAATTTTCGACGTTCGGGTAATAAACTTTGATCCCCAATGGTAGAAATTCCGGAAGGTAAAACGTAACAAAAAGATGCTAGCATATGAAAAGGAAGCTGGACAAAAAAAACAAAAAAAAAAAAAAAAAAAAAAATTCAAAAGAAATCCATTGGGCCATTTTTTTTTACAAATAAGTTTAAAGCTTTTTTTTCGGGCCGGAAAAATGAAAATTTAACTTAAATTCAATCTCGTGTTTCTATCATTAGATGTAACAATGTTCTAATAACACGCCAATGTTTCCATTTTATTTTACTTTATTTTGATGTATTCCATTGAATTGAATCACCTTAAATCCGACCAGGGTAAGCGTTTGAGAACGCGAAGGATCATTTGTGAAAAAACGCGCGCAATCGTCATTTTAACGGCGTCATGGGAACGTATATTTTACATTGAACGTTAAGAACATACACCGTTAAGACTGCGCTAACACAACGTTTCCATGTATACCAAGTGTTATACGCTTATCTCAAAAGTGTCCTCTCCCACCATAAGTAAAATGAACTCGGCGTATGGACCGCCCCGGTGAAAATTTCAACTTTTTTAAAAAGAAAATACCCGTAGAATATGGTACTTCAAAATTTCGAAATTTTAAGATTCATTCTTGATGGTCACTTAAAGTTTACAATTCTTTATTCTATAATCTTATTTCAGTTGTGTCCATGATTATTCTTGAATTCTGAATTAGCTTAACCTTGAGTAGCACACCTCCATTATAGCCGTTGGGCCATCGGGGGCAGAGCACAAAATGGAGTATGTAGGTCACGGATCTGAGCACTGTGGGAGGCGTAGATCTCAAATCAATACAAACACTTTTAAAGTCGACAAAATAGTGAATTCGTATTTCCAATTTCAACCCGATTTGGAGGATGAGTTTAAGTTAACAGAGCTGAATTTATTGAATGTATGGAAATCTCTTTTTCTGTGACTACCTAGACAGATTTAGGTTATTGAGCTATTTTCTCAGGTGAGCCACCCAGAGCCAACGACTCTCTTGTTTCTTGGAGGATGACCTTTGATAGCAGTAACAAAATTGACAAAGACTTTCTACCGAGAGACTTTTGGGGGCAGTTGTGCAGTTTTATCGCGCATGGTACTATTTTCTGGAGATGGGTTTATAAGCACGCATAAGGCCGTTTAGACCCTACTAAGTTGTATGGCCCAAAATATCTTTCTTTTCTAGAGGAGCTATAGACCGTCAAAATGTCCCAGGGTCTTGATATGAACAAACTTGGTAGAGGTCCACATGATGATGATACATACCATATATGAATGCGGTCTGTAATCAGGTTTCAAAGAAGAAGATTTTCTGAAGATTTTCATATTTTCATTTTTTTGTTAAAGGTTAAGGGAGAGTTAAGGGTTGATTTTATTTATTTGAACAAATTTGATAGAGCTTGACCCTAGGACATCACTGCCAAGTTTCATCAAGATCCACCGGTTTAGGAGGAGAAGATGTTTAAAGAAAAATCTGGGTGACGCATAGACGCACGACTGAAGACGGACATGGAAGATCAAAAAAGCTCACCTTGACCACTTCTTGCTCGGTCGAGCTTAAGAAAAGGCGTCCAGCACGTTACATGTCGCTCGTAGCAAACATGAATTGCACTGTCTGACGTCGTTGCGATAACGTTGATACGCTGTTCTCGCATTGGTAGTAAGTCCCGGAAATGTTGCTGATACATTCGATTAAGCTATGAATACGCTACTAGCACGCAGAGATTTAATATAAACTTTGTAAATTTTGACATGACAGATTAAACTTAGATAATAAGACTTCATTGTATTCGCTTAATTTTCAATTCAACTATAAAAAACAAGGTGGCAAACTTTAACATTTTTTTAACACTACTGGATCTCCAAGTATAAAATCAACAAAGGGAATTAACTAACTGGGTAGAGTTACGGTTCTAGAGCACTGCACTCCGTAATCATAAGAGGAACATAACTACCAATTTTCAAGTCAATCGGACATAAGGTGACAAAGTTGTGCTTCGGACGAAGAAGTGGACGCCTCCTGCCCGGGCCACGGACGCCAGACGCCCGGACGCCACGGACATAAAACGTCCCGCCTCTCGAAGGGCATATAAAAAGCTATTATAACCCATTCACATTTATATTCACAAATCAGGGATAGCTTATAAATTACTGATGATTTTTTTTCTTTTATTTTCCTCTACATTTTGCGGGTGATGTTCAATTCAAACTCCTCATTGAATAAAATTGCTATTGCATTTAAAGTACTACCCGTTTGATATACTACTTACTTATATATTACTGTATGAGCGAAAAACAACTGGTCGAATAGCAATTTGTTTTCAGTATAATATGAGTTCATGCCTAAGAAATCAAACCGCTTTGATGCCGCCGGTGGCTTCCATCCAAATCGCGTTTCATCTCATATATCTTAATGCTTTACTTGGTTACCCATCTTGAATAAGAGGCCAAGCCCGACGCCTATCAATACGCAAATATATATGCCAGTCACTTCTCGAAATGTCAGTTCCTTTCTTCTTTTGACTGTGTTATGATAATTCGGAGTAAATAAATTTCTTATAGCAAAAATTAGCTTCTGAATCCGATTTCCTCGAATCTCTTCGTCCAAGTGTACTTCACCTAGTGTATGTATCATCTCGATCAGATTCGGGTCTTGCATTGATCGAAACGAACAACGATAAATACGAGCTTCTCTCTGTAGCTGTCTGAATTTGTATTCAATTAAATCAAGGTTATGAACGGCCCCTTTTGCTTCTAACTCTAAACGGTTAGTCAATCCTTGCTTTTCGAGGTGTTCTAATCGCTTCTTTGTTTTCTCAAAATCCTCTTTGAATTCCTTATACGTCTTTAATCCACTTGATCTGGTATCTTCATTTAGCTTTCTAAACTTTTCAATCGTACTCATTAAATCATCTTCTTTCGACTGTAAACCGCTCTTGATATTTCCAAAAACAGAGTGAATGTCGAATACTGTCTGATCAAGACTTGATCCAAATGAGTTATAGGCCACGAATGACTCCCCATCAAAATCGTCTAATTTGTTGGATAGACTCTGAATACGTTCCTTAAGCTGTTTATATAATAAACTCCTTTCGAAGTCGTTAGTCATATCTTCAATATCAGTTTCTTGTTGTTTATTGCCACGAATGTCATATGCGAGATCTGGTTTTTGACGTCTCCTTCCTGGGACGGACATTTCTTGTTCTGTAGACAAATGTTAAAAAATGTTCATTTATGATTTAGGGTAGTCTGATATCATTGGCTACCTGTACCTGATTCTTTTTATATAGACAAAAACATTTCCTAGACCCTAGCGTTAAGGTGGCTTTCCACGCTTTTTTCGGGGGAAATTTGGATTTTTGAAAAAATAACATTTACTTTTAATATGCAAAAAAGGGACTATAAGTTCACAATTTGTGCATTGGTATCAATAATCAAATAAATACAAAAAATATTTAAAAAAAAAAAATCATCCAGTAAATTAAAAAGATGTAAATCAAGGGAAAAAAATCATGAAAATGTACTTTTTACTCCTGACTCCTGATAATACAGGCTCATTTGTAAAAAAAAAAATAGAGTAAGGAGGGGTTGGGTTTGATGAAAATTTTTTCCATTTGTGATAATCAAAACTAATTGATTATTCTGTTAAACATCTGTAATTTTTAATGAACTATTCATAAGAATAAAAAATAGGATGGAAGGACAGGCGATTTATTCTTGCCAAAAGGGTGTACTTTATCAAAGGACAGTTACATTTTCCATATTTTTCTTCATCGATTTTGAAAAGTAACCAATGCTCCTAGATCTCCATAAGCACGAGTTTTAATTGTCATATTATCCAATGTATTGCTAAAGTTGAAAGATTTGTCTTGTGCGGTGAAAAAAATTTGAGTTGCATAAGCGACATATCGTTTTATGAATTTATATATTGTGTATCTTCAAGGACGAAATCAAGGACAATGCACTGGAGCAAAAACGGGGGCAATGGTTTGATCGAATTGAATGAAATTATGGAGCGGTTTTGAAATGATTCGGAGCATTTTGATTGATCTCGTAGCGTTGTAGTAAATGCGTGTGTTCATCTCACAATGATGCAAATCGCAGCAAGTAACTTAAAAAAAGGGATCAGTCTTAATGCAGAATTACATTAGAAATGGCCTCTTTTGTTTTCAGATCCTTGAGGATATGAGTCGTCGAGGTAATGACACAGGAGGAAAAATGAAAAAAAAAACACCCTACATTAAGCTCATTGTGAATCACAATCCGATATTTCAAACGATCCAATTAGATGTTGCCAGATGTTCGTAGTTACTCTCTCTCTGTCTCTGTCTTTTTTTCTCTCTCTAGCTCTCTCCCTCTCCCTTTCTGTATCTTTCTCTCTGTATCTCTCTCTCTGTATCTCCCCCTCTCTCTCTCTCTCTCTCTCATCCTCTCTTTCTCTCTCTCTGTTTCTCTCTTTTTCTTCTCGCCCTCTCTCTCTCTCTCTCTCTCTCTCTCTCTCTCTCTCTCTCCTCTCTCTCTCTCTCTCTCTCTCTCTCTCTCTCTCTCTCTCTCTCTCTCCTCAGCAAAGTTTTCGTTCAGAAGTACCCTTAAGGTTTGGACCACAAACAAGGTGAATTACTTTCTACTTAGAGATTCAAAGCGGGTATTATGAAGTTGGATCTCTCGAATTTTCAAGGCGGAGTCAGTCTTTAGAACATGAAAATATCACCAAGCAGGAAAATATGTCATGTTCATATGATGAAGAACATTCTGTGAATCTTTTTTGAACTTCTGTGCATAAATTAACGAGGATGTATGCAAACAAGAAATTTTAAATTGACCAAAAAGGTAAAAATGTGGCCATGAGGAGATATTTCGTGCTAAAATCCCTCGGAAATCAATGCATAAACGAAGAAGTTGTGAAAACAATTAACATGATTAAAAGTCCCTCTTTTACATGTCGCTGCAAACTCCATGATATGCAATGATTATTTAATAATCTAATATTATGTGAGTTATGAAAGACGAGTTGTGTTTAAGCAAGGGAGTTAACATTAAGTTACCCCGACACCACAAGGCACTTGTTCCAATCTGTATTTAATAAATTTATTTCGTAGAGTGTACCTTTGCGATAATTTGACCCAACAATCAGCAAAGCTTTCCATGTTTTTTTGGACAAATAGGAATTCTTGAAAATACCATCTTTTTTTAAAAAAAACATGGTTAAAAAGGAAGATATCAAGCTTAATGATGACCTTCAATAGTGGTGAGTTGGTATTCATGATTCTTTTAATAAAAGGAATCGGAAAATATTTGATAAGTTACATTTACAAGACGAAAATGCAGGAAAAAACGTTATCGAAAAAATACTATTTTTATTCACCGAGATCTATTTTTTTTCAAATCAACTAAAAACATACACCCACATTAAAATAGTTGGAATAATATAATAGTCTTTATTGAATTCATATGGGAATATATTGTGTTGGACGGGTTCTTTTTGAAGCTCGGGCAACTACGCCAAAATTACCAGTTTTTACCAGTCACACGTTCCAGAATTTTCTCAATTGGCGTACTTCATACCGGGACAAACAAGCGATAGTCACGAAGGATGGGGTGGAGTGACTGACGAGATAAATGAAAAAGATAGAAAGAGATAGATACCCTTATTATGATAGACACAAAGGGATGGGCATGAATTAGTTTTGAAAGAGTTATAAAATAACATGGATAAAAGAGAAACAAAAACAGTGATTTGGAAGAAATTTGAGAGGGGGGGCGCATCTGAGGAAAGACCGAGAGGGGGAGGCGATGAAGTTGTTGATTTCTCAGAAGATGTTTTCAAATAGATGAAAAACAAACAATGATTAATTGCCCTTCATGCATTCAAAGAACTTGAAACGCAATTCTTTACTGTGAGAAAACTATTTCTCGAATATTGAACACAAAAAGAAAGCGTTGATAATGTGATTTTATGTTGACTTATGGCGAGATAGCAACCAGAAAGTAGTCCAGTCCATTTGTGCACGTGAAAATAATCTCAGTGCAATATTCAAAGTATGCAATATCAAAAAATATTGCATACTTTCCTCCCATTCAAATTCATAGAGACAATATCAAAGTATATAATAAGATAGATAATTATTTGAACATCAATAATATAAAATGTTCTCTTCATTGCAAAACGATTTGTAAACAAAATAACAATCATGGTAGAATATCAAAACGCACGTACGAGGGATGATCCAGAAATTCGTATAATGGGCTTATAACTTTGGCATTTTTAGCTTGTTCAGAGTATAATTTGTTGTGTGTGTAGTTCAGTATCTTCGAAGAGCACAAATGTTCTTATTTTTTCGAAATCGTATTAAGCGGCCTTGAATTTCGTTACCATAGTAACATATGTATGCTTAGGCGGGGGAGCGTAAAAAATAATGAAAATCGGATACATAAATCAAATTTTCTAAAAGTGTTCTTAAATTGTTTTTGTAATTACTTGCCAGAAGTAAATAAGGCGCAAATCGGTAATCAATTGTCATATTTTAATCATTTTTGGATGAGCTTTTATGGATACAGGATATGTTGAATAAGACTAAATATTCGAGTGAATAATAACCTGACTTCAACATCAAAATGTGAATTCTGTTTATTTTTCGAATTTTGTACTGATCATTAGTTATTCACCAATCAAACCATTTCAGATATTTAGACAAAATATCATTAAGTCATTTAGAGCAGTTTTCTTAAGTAGCATCGTATATTCAAAGAGTGTCAGTCTTTAAAGGAGAATTAAAAATGGTCAATTGGAGTTTAAAGAGAATGAAGTCGTCCAAACTGATTCTCCTTATTTTCAAACATAGCGGTCCTGCATTTTGGTCTCCACTTCAATAAAAATACTATTCATATTGAAAGTGTACACAAATTTGAATTCCAAATATAAAGTGGATACAATGCCATTTAATTTATTGGGCTTGGAAAGGCATGCGAGCAAATGAAAACTATGTAGAAAAAAGTAAATGATGACGTCGCATATGACGTTCTTACTCCCCCGCCTACGTGTGGGGTCCGTGTCTTAGATTAGTCATTTTACAGCCACTATATAACTTACAAATTCGAAAATTTCCATATTTATTACATAGATGTTGCATTAAATGAATGTATAATTTTTATTCTTATAGTCAACTTTTCATGAGTTTTATAGCCCCATTTTACGAATTTCTGGATCAACCCTCGTACATTTGATGTAAAATATAACGAAAGGGATAAACTTTTATAAAATGAAGTTAAGGTTCATGTAAAGTGTTTGAGACCCAATTTTAAGGGCATTCATTTGCCAAGAAAAAGCAGTATGTCCAGGAATATTATATATCAAAATGAAGCTACTTATGAGCACAAGCAGTTAAAAAACATAAGACTGTTATAACAATAGAGGTATAGCCAAAACATTGTGGAAAAGGGTCATTTTGTACAGAACAAGCAACTGCATGACTGTTGGATAAAATTGGCTCATATTTTAACAAAGTGTAGCCTAAAGTACCATCCAGGCAGTGCTACAACCATTGGTATAAAATTCAGCCCCAAAACGTAGTTATGCAAGCAATTTATTTTGGCTCATTTTATAAACACATATGTCATATATGTCATTCTAATTTTGTAAACGTGTAGATCTTTTAAGGGTATGGTGTGTTATCACAACATAAATAGACATTTATTGTTTATATACCTGTAAGGTTGTTTAGCAATATATCAATTTCTATTTCACAGAATGATATATATATATAGTAATATTGTAGATCATTGAATTAAAAAAAAAAACAACAAATATTTTGAAATAAATCGCAGTAAATATTGCACAATATTATGGTGTGATGTTGCACCATACCTTACATCTATTTTGAAAACAGATCAAACCGGTTTGACATGTATGTTGACAAAATAAATGGAAATTGATTGTTTCAAAATAGCATTTTGAGACTGAGTTTTATATCTAAGGTTGTAGCACTACCTGGATGGTGCTTCAGACTGTACTTTGTTAAAATACTGGGCAATTTTATGCAACCGTCATGCACTTGCTTGTTCTGTACAAAATGACCCTTTTCCACAATGTTTTGGCTATACCGCTGTAGCTATGGCGGTCTTATGTTGCCTAACTGCTTGTGCTCACGAATAGCTTCATTTTGATACATAGTATACCTGGACATATTGCTTTTCTTGGCTAATGAAGTGCCCTAAATATTGAGTCTAAAACACTTTACATGAACCTTCATATGTTTTTGTTACTTTTGCGTATTCGTGTTTCCAATGGTGTCTGAGAGCTTTTTCCGTGACGCGGCATCTCACCAATTGGCATTAATATGACCATGGTCACATGATGAAAATTATTCTGTGTTATTAAAATTCGGACATTAAAGAAATTGGGGGGTTGGTAATAACAATGAATATACATAAAGGTCCCTTTTACCATGACACGGCATATACCCGAACCTCCGAAAATAATCATAGTCACTTTGAAGGGAATACTCTGTGAAAGTTTTACACGAATGTATCCAACAAAAAAGGAGATGTTTTATTATCAAGGAATATTAACGCCTCTTTGACACAGTGTACAATCACAAGACCACAACAATATGTACATGATCATATGATATGGAACATTTTGTAAAATTTTCATTAACTTACATGGATAATTGAAGAAGTGTAGATGAGATTTTTTTATTAATTATTTATATGGCATTTTCTTGTGACGCTTAATCAGTTAGACAAATTTTTGTAATCAAAAGCTTTAAAGCTGCTGTTTCACAGATTGGGAAATTATGATTTTTTTTCGTAAAATCATTTTGAAGTTACGACCTCATCATGTTGGAGCCTTTAAAATGATAAGATTAAATCTGGTAATGCATGGTAAGTTTTATATCAAACTTCTCGTGAATATCGAAATAAATGACTATCCAATATCTACCATATAAGATTCGTAAGTAATAAATTTGGAGTGCGCCGACCACCCCTACCGAGCGTGTCTTTTATTGCGTAGCATGGACATATTAAAACCGTAAAACCTTTATCAATCTGTTGCAAATTTACGTGTGTTGGAATTCAAGAGTTTTATTTAAATAGGACGCTGAAGTTTTGAATAATCGAAAATGTTCAAACATTTCTGGGACAACCCTCGTATATTGCTAATCGACATTACAGGTATATAGACTATTTACGTCAATTTATTTTGCGATAAAACACTATACCTTACATAGATCTACACGTTTACAAAATCTGAATGACGTATATGACGTATGTGTTTATAAAATAATCAGAATAAATATCTTGCATACCTATGTTTTCGGTCAGAGTTTTGAGCCAACGAATTGTAGTAGTACCTGGGTAGTACTTTAGACTGTCTTTTGTTAAATTATGAGCCAATTTTATCCAACAGTCATTCAGTTGGTTTTTCTGTACAAAATGATCCTTTTCCACAATGTTTCGGCTATACCACTAAAGCTATGACAGTCCTATGTTACTTAACTGCTAGTGCTCACAATAGCTTCATTTTAATATATAAAACACCTAGACATACTGCTTTTTCTTCGCAAATAGAGTGCCCTTATATTTTGGACTCAGCCACTTTACATGAACCTTAAGATTAAGACAATCCAAATGCGTGAATAATTCACCTGTGAAAAAGGTAGCGTGGGAGGTTAGATATTTGGGAACAATATATACGTGTATCAGTTAAGACTGAATCTATATATTGTTTAGTTAGTAATTGAAAATAATTGTCAATTATTTTGCAATTTTAGCCTTTGTAATTAATTAGTTACAATAAAAATAATTGCTTTTGAGCTCAATTACTAATTAATTTTCAGTTTAAGGTATATTTGTAATTAATTATGAATAATTAAATTATAATTGTAATTGATCCCAGACCTGACATTAGATCACACATGCCTTTTATTTAGACATTTTAAAGTGTTGTGTTTAACCTTTGATTATTTTCGTACTATATAATACGTTAAATTGACTTAAACCCAATTATTTAAAGGATAATTGTATTTTTCAGTGAAAAAATCGATTGATCTTTCTTTGAGTGAATAACAAAAGCTAAATGGTCACCTGGATGAAAAAATAAATCTAAGTACTGGATGAATTTATAGATGTTCACGAAATTAAAGAATTATCGATCTAACACGAAAAACAAACGATTAGTCTATTTTCTTGTGTTGAAATGGGACGAAATGTGACAAATGTGAGAAAAAAATAATGAAACCGCGTCATTGTGCCCGTGTTAACTAGGCAACTTCATTATGACCTCATTCAAATTTTCTCATTGGGCTCCGCTCGGATAATATCAAATAGATATTCATGAAAGAACGCGGGATATTATTTTTTTCGTGTGTGTGTGGGGGGGAGGGTAATTTTAACTGGTATGGCAGTTAGATTATCAAATGATAATCAACCTTTATTTCTAGATAAACCACCGAAAAACATTAAAGAGTTAAAACAAAACAAACTTAACTACTTTACTGACAGGCGCAAGGACTTTCATTTTTCAAATATTAAAGTTGCTTAAATATTTACCTGCAAATTAGGATATTAATTGCCCGGAGCCTTACATTTTAACCACTCTGTGACAACGGAAGTAAGCAAAACACATGCGCATACAAACATTTACATGCGATCTGCTGTAGATCCGATTGTAGATAATATTTAATTCATTGAATTTTCAAATGACTCTTTACCATATTGGATAGCATTCATCATAGTGTGACTGCATGTAAAACAATATATACTTAACTCAAAAAATACATACTCTTAAACAGTCTTTTTTTAAAGACTGATTTGTTTTTTTTATTGGGTTCCATATTCCTTTCCGTAGAGACGTCTTCTGAGTAAACGTGCCCCCTTACCTTGCTGGTCTGATACACAAAGGATTGATGAAAATATTTAACGTGCATTTAAAGACATTGTTTCAAAAAAAAAAAAAAAAAGAAAAAAACGTTTCAAAATCTTCAAATTTTCGCTGACGTCAAAATTTACGTAAGAACGTTTTCAGCCAAAAGTGAGTCTACAGAGGCAAGCCAATAAAAGAAGGCGTTGTACTTTCAATACAAACTTCTAACTGTTCCTGAAACATGACGGGTGGTTTTAAAATCGTTTAAACTGCTTTTAACAGTTTTCCAAACGAATTTCAAAGAATGGTATAACTAAACACGTGTTTTAGTATTTGCTAGTTACTGTACAGACGATAGTGACATCAAGTCGTATAGTTGTTTGACTATGGCGGATGATATGTTATTGTTTGGCACACTTACAATAAACAAATTTAAAAAGTATGGTTGACGTGATGGCTCCCGTAAAACGCTCAGTTTAGCCTTTAAGAAGCCAATTTTCGATTTCAAGATCTTATCCTCTTAAGGAAATTTTCACACTGATAACAGGATAAATGCTTACGCCACCCTCTCTCCAACGATGAATTGTGAGTGAGCTACGAAAGATCTATCAGACAAAATGCAAAGCTTTTTCATACCGATTTATTGAGTGGGTATCACATTAGAGTTCACTTGCGAAATGGGTTCTCTAATTGGATGGAAATACCATTTGTACGCTTGTGAACCTTTTATGTGAAGTGGTTTCAGCAAACTGCATCTGTTTAACAACGGTCTCGGGTAGCCTTATTATTTTCTCCCGTATATATGGTTATATGATTATACTACCAAAAGCTGTAAAGAAAGATTAAAATTCGTAAAAGGGTTAACATTTATTTCAATTGATGATTTGTGGACGTTTCTTTTGGTGTTCAGTATATATATTCAGTATATATGCTGAAAGGCCAATAATAAGTCAAAGAATAAGTAAGACAATGGTTGGAATAGTAAAAACGCTGTTTTCAGATTTTTTATCCATCAATATTAATAAAAATGTTACGAATCCATTTGGTTTAGACTGTTTCAAAGCAAAGCTGACTAAACAAATGGCTCATCTACATGCCGCTTCAAAGCAGTTACGTGCAAATGGCGAGCTTTAAGATAAGATAAGGTCAGAATAGCTAAAGCGATGACGTGGTTCCAGTCCGTCCGTCTACCCGTGCATTCGACCGTTAACTTTTTCTTGTTTACGCGACACATTTACTGTCGTGAAATTTTCATAATGGTGATTGTAGAGTAATAAGTATCTTCGCTTTCGAAAAAGGGGGCGATCCGATTTTTTTAACATCGGGAAAAGGGGGGTCTTTTTGATCTTCACTAAATAATTTCACTTAGTGGAATCCTGTTCACGCGATAAAGTTAACAAATATACATGGATTCTCTTCAAACTGTCATAGGATTATTGAAGGGTCATAAGGACTATCGCTTTCGAAAATAGGAATGGTCCATTTTATAGCACAGGAAGATGGAAATAGTGGAATTTCGCTTAAGAATTTCAAAAATAACAATCTTGTATTAAAGTCCAAAACTATCATTTGATTCTCTTCATTCTTTCACAAGATAATAATTTATTAAATAGGATCATTGATTTCCAAAATGAGGATGATCTATTGGATAACACGGAAAAGGCCTTTATGAAATTTCACTTAGAATTTCCACTTTATGCAATGCTATTTTCGCATTAAAGTCCTTAAATATGATTGGATTAACATGAAACTTCCGCATGATGATTGCAGGACTATTAGGATTTTTTTGTGTCCAAAGATTTACGTTTGATAATACAGGAATAGAGGTTTTATTATATTTCACTTTATGCAGTTTTATTTTAATGTTTATGCCATTAAGTCCACACATATCATTGAATCCTCTAAGAAATTGAATGGTTAGTAGGATCATCGCTTTTGAAAATGGTAACTGCCGTTTGATATCAGCAAATGGGCCTTATTGTATTTCGCTTAGGCACATCACTCAACGCAATCTTGTTTATATCAGATGTCAACAAAAATAATCGGTTTCGCTCTAAACTTTAACAAAATTAATGTACGGTCATAAGGATCACCGCTTTTAACAATGGCAATTGTCTGTTGAACTACGCGAGAAAAAGTATCTTATGGAATTTACTTAGGAACATCACTAAAAGTGGTAATGTTTTCGTGATTAAGTCCACAGTTATTATTGGATACTCTTGAAAATATCACATGATGATTCTAGGGTCATATCGATTGTGGCTTTTGAATTAGGGACAACCCTTAAAATACTTTAGAACAAACTTAAAGCAGGGTATTCTTAGTATTATTTCAACCTTGTTTTTATGATAAAGTCCCGAACTATAATTGAATTCTCTTAAGCAATTAAGTTCCAGAAATATCAGATAAGCTTCAGAAAATTTGATAGTCAGTAGAGCGTCCAAGTCCTACATCGGTCTCTTGTTTGTCTTATATGATAAGGAAAGTCACTTGTTAGCTCAACTGAGCACAAAGTGCTCAGGGTGAGCTATTGTGATCACTCACCGTCCGTCGTCCGTCCGTCTGTCCGTCCGTCAACAATTTCTTTAAATATCTTCTCCTCCTAAACCACTGGACCAAGCAAGCTGAAACTTGGCAGGGATGTTCCTTGGGTGAAGCTCGTCAAAAGTTGTTAAATGAATTTAATTCTTTAAAAAACTCTGGTTGCCATGGCAACGGAAAGGCTGAAAATCGCAAATATCCAAGAAAAAATTCTTCTCCTCCTAAATCACTGGGTCATTTAAGCTGAAACTTGGCAGAGATGTTCCTTGGGTGAAGCTCTTATAAAGTTGTTAAAAAAAATAATTTCATCAAAAACTCTGGTTTCCATGGTAACGGAAAGGTTGAAAAATGGCCGAAAATGACAAAATCCAAGAAAAAATTCTTCTCCTCCTAAACCAATGGGCCAATCAAGCTGAAACTTGTCAGGGATGTTCCTTGAGTGAAGGTCTTCAACAGTTCTTAAAAATATTTAATTTCATCAAAAATTCTAGTTTCCATGGTAACGGAAAATCTGAAAAATGACCGAAAATGGCTAAAAATATTAGAAAAAATTCTTCTCCTCCTTAACCACTGGGCCAATCAAGCTGAAACTTGGCAGGGATGTTCCCTGGGTAAAGGTCTTCAAAAGTTGTTAAAAGAATTTTATTTCATTAAAAACTCTTGTTTTCATGGTAACGGAAAATCTGAAAAAAAGGCCGAAAATGGCTGAAAATATTTGAAAAAAATCTTCTTCTCCTTAACCACTGGGCCAATCAAGCTGAAACGTGGCAGGGATGTTCCTTGGGTAAAGGTCTTCAAAAGTTGTTAAAAGAATTAAATTTCATCAAAATCTCTAGTTTTCATGGTAACAGAAAGTCTGAAAATTGGTCGAAAAAGGCTGAAAATATAAAAAAAAATCTTCTCCTCCTAAACCACTTGGCCAATCAAGCTGAAACTTGGCAGAGATGTTCCTTGGGTGAAGGTCTTCAAAAGTTGTTAAAAGAATTTAATTTCGTCAAAAGGTCTAGTATTACATGGTAACGGAAAGTCTGAAAAATTGCTGAAAATCCTAGAAAAAATTCTTCTCCTCCTAAACCACTGCACCAATCAAGCTGAAACTTGTCAGGGATGATCCTTGGGTGAAGGTCTTTCAAAGTTGTGAAAAGAATACGCCATAATAAGTGAAAAGTTGAAAATTTACGAAACATAAAAAAGATCAAGTTGCAATAGGATGAATTTTAAACAACCTTAATGTACATCAAACAAATTCTGGTTTTCATAACATGGTTGACAAGTTATGAGTGACATACTCAGGTGAGCGATATAGGACCATCATGGTCCTCTTGTCTTTCTTGTAGGATCGATATAGCTTTCATTGAGTGAACTAAAAAAGCAATATTTTCACAAGTGGCTTGCTAAAACATAGCTTTTGCATATCGAGGATCACCGACAAGTACAAAACAAAACATGAAATTATTAACAATGATAAAATGGCATTCAAAACTATAACAGAAGAAAGCTTTTGTGGAATTCGCAAAAACGAGTTGTTTCGGTATTTTTCATGAAAAGCATAGTATAAATCGTGTTGTTTTCGGTGTGTGGTATCACATAATCGTTGCCTTTACAATATTATAATACATGGGTTTGAAAAAAAGTAATGGAAATTAATTATCTTTCCTAGCAGCTTTATAGTATGGTGCGAAACAAATTCAATTTGCATCAAGTGTGATTCAAAACATTTTTGATGTTATGAAAAGGGGCGTACAACTAGTTCATGATCGAATTCAGCAAGTAGCTGATGCGATAAAGGAAGTGACTTTTGAACTTGTTGATATTCTAAGATAGGGACATGGACTGGCAGCGGACAACAATTCTGCAACATTAAGAACTTTGATTCTATCTTGGCACGTGAGTATATGTCTATACAAAGCATGCAGTCGCATCGTGGTTAAATCGGCGCTAATCGTCGAAAAAAAGTGCACAGTGGGTGTTCCAATCCACCCCAGTTCAAATCTTTATTGATGTCACATTAGGTAAAGAATGTTGACAAGACAACCTGATCAAAACCCTCAATTTTGTCTGTAAAGACTTCCAAATAAGTGTTGTGGTATTTAGTGCGGTTCCTTATATACGAAAAAGGGGTCCCGTAGGATTTTCGTGCTGAAATTGATTTTTCGGTTTTAATTGATTGTTTAGGGGTCAAGCAATCGCAAACTATGCGGGTCCAAATTTTCCGAGCCCATTCCCCGATTTTATGGGCTCTCAAAGGAGCCCATATGAGCAAAATAAGAAGAGGGCTCATGAAATATGTATTTGTCTTCTAAAATAATTTCTTTGATTTTTACTGCGTATTTTAAGTTGGATTGGAGTAAAAAAGATCATAAAAAATGTTTTAAAAGCTTATTTCTCCCCTTTTATGGGCTCTATAGCAATTTTGTTGGGTTTTTTTATTAATGGGATACGGAAAAAAAAAATTTGTATCAAGATGATTTCTTAGGCCCTGATTGGTATTAAGTGTGGCTTGGCGTTGAATTACTTGAATGTCTATGTTCTCTAGGGTCATTTTAGAATTTTTGTGGGCTCTCATAACAGCCCATATGAGCCGATTGGGGTGTTTTCCTTAAATAAGATTCACAAAAATGACATTCCTTTGACTTTTCTTTTCAAAATACGTTCAATATCTAGCGTCGGTTAGTGATGATGTTTATTGTTTTTCAATTTTTAACTTCTGATATGATATTTGATGGACTTTAAAATGATTCCAAATGAACAGATTTAGGAGTTTTCCTAACTCGCGATCTTTGAAAAAGATAACAATCTTTATGATGCCTACCACAAATGTTACAAAAGTATATGAATCAAATTTTCATAACCCATACAGTCAAAACATAGTGAAATTGACATAGTGAATAATTGTGGAATAATGTCGAATGAAATTGAATGAGTGGAAGGAGCGTGTTTTTGAATCATTTTAAAGGGAGGTAATATAAAATCGTTAATTGCGTTCAAAATATACATTATGTTATGCGAATGAATGATGAGGCGTTGAGTAAATGATTTAGAATGATTTTGTTAGGAATATCTGTCAATGTCACGATGTTCTTAATTGTACCTGGTGCTTTAGCGCTAAATGAAGCCCGTAAGAAGAGGGTAGTTTTTAGTGGTTTTTTTTTTTTTTGTGTGTGTGTGTATGTTTGTTTGTTTGTTGGGTTTTTTGTGTGTGTGTGTGTGTTTCTTTTTTTCTTCTTTTTTTTTTCATAATGCAAATATACGACAGATTAATATAATAAACGACGTATTTTTTAAAATATGTTTGTTTTCAATATTGCTCACTCGTACCACAATTGGGATCAATGATCTCTTTGGGTCGTTTAAATTTCCTAACCAATTACCTTACTTTAAAGCCAATATGTGTCAACATGGTTACTTAGCCATAAATTTGGTTCAAGAAAAGATTTCTGAAGAGAGGCACTTCTGAAGCCTTGTAAGTTAAGGGGTGCGGGTCTCGGTAAAAAATATGTGAATCAAATTTTCATAGCCCATACCTTTTTCATTGGCGCTTAATGAAGCCCATATGAGCATTTTAGGCATACTGTAAATATACAACGGATAAATGTGTTGGGGTTCAAAGTTGTATTTTTGCTTTGACATTTATAAGTTTCCACGAATAAAAATCACGTCGTCTTATTTTTGCTAATTTGTCCACTTAACCTTGTTTCAAATTGTTTTAAGCGCTCTTTAACCTCTCGAGTAAGCTTTTCTGCTCTATATAATTCATAGTTCGCTTATGCGTAAAAATAGAACTTTATCAAACAACAAGTTCGTCAATAAGATATGAGTAAGAGTTATAGATGTTCGCATCAGCTCTCTTCCTTTGAAATTTCTATGGAAAGACACACACGTACAGATTATTGAGTCCTTACGGATTGCCATACTTGTTAACATTATCAAGCATTTGAAGGCAAAACTCCTGCATCAGTTAATTACATGTACCTATTCATAGACACACTTATGGAAATGTCTATTAGAATATATCACATCTGTTCTGAAAAAAATGCTGCATCTTTAAAACAAATAGTGAATCTTCCTAAAAATTAAGTAAAAGAGGTGATACTTAGACGCATGTATATGATTGCAACGCTTATTACAGACAAATTCTTGGAACTTTTATCTATTTTGTTTAATTTTTCATAGAAATCAGTTACGACATGACAAGGAGTTCATTTCATTTACAACAAATCTATCATATGCAAAATACTCGTTATGACATGTTATAATTTCTAAACAGGTACATTTATGTCTATAAAAGAAACATCATGGACGAGACCAAATCATAGGAAAACGTCATTTTAATGGAATGCACGATATTGGATGTCTGTTAAATCACATCGGCTTTTAATGATTCAGGATAGTATAGGAATCTTAAATGATGAACAGGCACAATAACCATCAAAATAACAGTAATCTGTGTACATATAATCTTGCAGATTTGAATTATATCTTGCTGCCTCGGGAAATGCATGTTTGGTAAAGACCATTATTTGGCATGGTCATCCGATACTTGTTTTCTTTTTTCAACCCACCTAGTGCAAACGAAAGCCCTGGCAAAATTTCCATATTCAATGGATGAGTGTGAGTATTGAGGTTTTGTCATGGCTAAAGTAGGGACTTTCTTGCTGACCATATGTATATACCAAAAAGGCGATGCATATCAAGATAATGATTACCGGTATTTACTTTAATGCCACGGAGAAATTGTCGGTAAAGCGAGGCTGCTCTAGTATTGCTTGATTCACATAGCTGCAGGAAAATACTTGGGGTTTTTTATGGTAGATATGTCTTCAAAGAAATAATTATATATTCCATAAGTTTTCTTAGGTGTATAGGTTGAAAATATATATGGAACAACCTTTAGATTAGATATGAACGGACATTGTTATTTCCGCTTCAAGCGCAAAACTCCTGCAGTTCAATGTTCCGGTAACAGCCACGCCCTTTCAAATCTAAAGAAACGGACTTTCACCAACAAGTTTTCATTGGTCATACAAGGGACGAGGCAATGTTTTCTCAAAAATCACCAACGGTAAGTATGTTGTTTTTGGTTAGGAAGACGTGTGAAACATACACAGTGACAAGGAAATTTTCTTAGAGCTAAGACAGAATAAAAATGATTGGGTTTTTTACCAGTCATCTTAAAATAAGACCCACAAGAACAGTTCGATAACAACGAAAACTTTTAACTTCAATTTATTAATGAAACTTTTAAGTCATAGAAACAGCTTCTGTGATCTTCGAAAAAGTATTATCATTCCTTGTACTGAGGCTCTCGCCTATTTCAGTACGAAACCATAAAATAGTAACTGTGGCAACTGAAAAGAAGATATAGTAAAGTGATCATGAATGTCAGAACACTCATGATCACCACATTACAGATCGAGTAATTGTCTCCATCAGTAAAATTGTTAAGAAATCGTGTTTCTCATTCGACAAATATAGTGTAATTCTCCTTCTTGACTTTACACCTCTACACCTCTCCACAATCTTATAACTTACAGTAAAGTCAAATCTATCGGTAAAAAGGGTGTGGTGACCATGGCTTTGTGCTTAATAAAGCAAGTTTGATACATTCGACCGGGGTTATATATTTTACGTATTTTCGACTACAATGATTCTAGTCCTGTGTAAGAAAGTTTCAAACTATAGAGTAGTCCCTTCTTATATTTGGAGGATATTCAAACCAGCCCATATGGGCTTCACCAAGCGCCGATAATCATGTGTGGGCTTTAGATATTTTATGCTTATTTTTTTTCTGATTCTACCCTCATCATAACCCTTCATATTTTGATGAGAATCGAGAATTTTCTAAGACAAGAAATTGATTTCCCCGACCCATCATAAGGGAAAGTATCCACGTTGGTTCATATGGGCTCATTAAGATCCAGTTAAATTGATCAAACTTCTCGGTGTTGGTTAAGAGAATTTTGATCGACATTTTGTTTAAACCAATAAAGAATCATTTACAGCAATTTTGGTACGCGTGAACACTATAAGAAATGCCGTTGTTCTTAAGACCAAACTTCGGAAACTCATAGTCCGACTCCTATGGGATCCTTTGCAAGCCAATCCAAAGGAATATTAGACTTTAAATATGGGCTAATTGTTTATTATAGCTATCTTAAATACAATAACATTCTGAAAGCAATTGGAGAACCGCAATGAAAATTGCCTTTTTTGTGGCCCTTTATCAAAAAAGCACCCAAATCTGTTCATATGGGCTATTACGAGAGCCCATAAAAATCCTGAAATGATCCTAGAGAACATGGACCTGCATTATCTCAATGACAACCAACATATTATACCAAAGAGTTTAAGAAATCATGTCTATACAAAAAAATACTTTTCCTAAACCCTTTAATTGGAAACAGCCAAAATTGCATTTTTGGGCTCTGTGAGAGCCCAAAAATAGTGAAAAGTCATTTGAAATATCGTTTACTGTAATTTCTTAAATGTTCTAGCACTAAATACATTTTAAAATAAAAGAAAAACATTTAAGAAGAAAAACTAAACCCCTTTTCTGAACCCAGTATCAGGAAAATACCCATTTTGTCCATATGGGCTCCTATGAGAGCCCATAAAATCGGGGAACAGACCCGAAAAATTTGGACCCGCATAGTTTCCGATTGCTTGACCCCTAAACAACCAATTGAACTCAGATAATCAATTTCAGCACGAAAATCCTACGGGATTACATAAGGCACCGCACTAATTATACTTTACAAGACTCTCAAATTAACTGGGGCGTTTTATATTTTATTATTTGACGTAGTTCATGACGTAGTTTAAAATAATGACGAGTTTTGATAACACAAAATTGGAAAAGAAGTCTTGTCATATACACAAGTTTACTTTATCCGGATGGGATGATGGATTTAAAATTGGTCTTTACTCGATTGAAGATTATTTTAAGAGACAGAAACTTTGAACCTAGTCGTAATCTATGTTCACCTTGTAATGAATAAGCAGACATTGAATTGATGTTTGCTTTAACTTCACAACAACGAAATCGTGAAAATAAAGTGGAGATGGGCGATCGACAAGAAAATACATCGCATTTGTGTTTAATTATTAAGGTATGTTGACTACGTTTGATAGTTTATTTGATTGTTAAATATTCTTTCTTATTTCGACATTTAAGGCCCTTAGCCGTAAGCATTCAGGCTTTATCCTACCCCTTACCTACGCACCCATCAAAGTTCATCAAGCGGGAAAGAAATGAATCTCTGGCTCACTTGAAATCTTGGATTGAAGATAACGTAATAGATACATGTGCTTATATATTGGTATTTACGAAAACGAATGAAGAATAATTATGTGTGTAATTGTGTTCATTTTTTCTTATTTGAATTTATGTCACATTTAAAAGAACCGAGAGCTTATTATTGCTTACCGTCGCTTACTTTGGTGAAAAAACAATAGCGTGCATTATCAAATGAAACTAATCCGCAGTTGTTGTAGACATGGTATCTCCGCGTTTATTTCCCATGGAATAGGGAAAATTTAGTCATGATAGAATTATAATAACAAATTCTAATAACTAATTTTTATCGAAAATTTAACCACGCCTCTGAGTTTTAAGGATCAATGAATAATCCACTGGAGCTAAAGCTCTCGTGGATTATTTATTGAGCCTTAGAAATCAGATTAAAGTTTCCATAAACAACGGTAAAAATTTGTTATCCTATAAACAAAGAGCTAGACAAATAGTCTGATACTTTAAAAATCAAAGCGCTAAAAGCACTGAAGGGTTGGTTTATAAAGAGACAAAGTGAAATTTGAAGGCGTTTTTTAATCCTTTAAGCAAGTTTTTTAGGCGAGGGAAACCAAGGCTTCCATTTACCTATAGGGATCGTAAGCCACATTCCGAACTCAATTCAAAGGAAAAATGTCGAACGGTATGCTCACTATATAGCGCTGAGTCCGCCAAAAACAACAAATTCCGAAAGTATAGATTAACTACGCCCGATACCGCTTTTCAGACAGGCGCAACTCGCGTTTTGATAATTTTAGTTGAGTTGATTGGGTTTCTAATAGTAAGTCAATTTATCCATTCGATCATTCCGTCTAACAATCGTAGTAATGCACAAGCTCGTCGGTTTCTTTTACATTGAATTGATTTCCACAAAGAAGTTTTATTTTTCTGTGGGAACACTAGAAATTGAAAGGGTCAATTTCTCCCTTTCCCACAATATGTTCCACCCTATACTCATACCCTAGATATATATCAAATTAAACTAATGTTGATTAATTGTCTGCAACCTTTTCCAAGTTGTCCCAGTCTAAAATTTGTTCGTCTGTTTAAGGGTTTATGGGTGGGACAAGACTTTTAAATTTTTCTAATTTAGATAATTTTTTTACAAGACAACAAATGTTTAGACAGGTCGAAATTGTAAAGGGTTGCAGATTAAATACAATATATGGGGAAAATAGTTAAATTTGTAGCAGAAAGGGTAGCAGTATTTTCTTATTTTCCCTATTAGCAAGGTCATCCGTCAAGATCATATATAAAAGCTGTGTATCTTTAACACAGCAGTTATTTTGGCAGTGATAAGTAAGAAAATATCTGGTATACATGATAAGGGCAAGGTAAATAATCAAGGTTATATTCCAGAAAATTGACCTCGTGTGTTGTTTCGTCTTCAGTTCCCTTGCCTTCAGTACTATCAGTACTTTGTTTTTAGCATAGCAATTGTACTCTTGAGCAAGCTCATGAATTAACTAGGTGCTTATAACACGAATTCTGGTTTGTTCAAGACATAAACCTTGACTAATTAAATGAAAAATCAATATTTGAGCAGAGAGTTTATTTTTGAGCACAAAATAGTAAGTGTTAAAAAAAAGCGTATTTTCTCGGAAATTTCCGTGACACAGCGTTGTGATATGCACGCACTGCATTGAACACACAAAGCGCTTCGTATCGCAAAAAAATTGATGACGTTTACTAGACCTATATTTGCGCGCGCATGGGCACCAAAAAAGCTACGCAGTACACACGTTGTTGGGTTTTTGACTCGATTATCTCTTTCCTAGGCAATTTCCAGGATGCAAGGTTGTTTCCTATAGCCTGCTAAACCAGGACAAAAACTTGGAGCATATAATCTGGCAAATCGATAGTATAAGCGCCAAGGGAACTATCATAAAGTCATATTGTTTGAAAAGATGACCCAAGAAATAGAATAGAGAAACGGGCTTGTATGATATAAGTGCGAATCCGACGAATCACACTTATAACATACAAGCCCGTTTCTCTATTCTATTTCTACAATGACAACCCAGTACTAGTTAGTCCCAAACCTTCAACTAGTGGACTGATTTCAAAAACAACCAACCAACACAGTGACACTGACAGTGATTATGACGATGATTCAGGAGCTTGCTGTGTGTGTGGCCACTTCTCACCTCCAGATTTGAATAAAAAGCCATACCTCAAGATTGCCTTTTTCTTACGATTTCGTAGTAACCTATTGGATTCGTGGTTAAAAAAGTACGCCAAAATATCGCGAAACGAAGAAATGCACGCGTCCGAGTTCTATGCAAGTTTTTCCCGCAGAGAGTCACGGTCAAAATAGAGGCGAGAAAAATGCGACAGAAACAGGTAATTACAGTATATCAACAGCTTTTTCTTATTTTTCTACTTACATTTTCAGAAAAATGCTCATTTATTCCCAAAAAATGTGTATTTCATCGCCGTTTCCGTGACAATTTGATTATTTTAATGCCCAAGTTGAATCCAAGATGTCGGATAGAGGCAGGTGATTTAGATGACGTCATCAGACTTCGGGCACCTGTTTTGGCATTTGGGGTAGACAGGGGTACATTTCTGTAGCTGGATTTCAATATGATTCAATATGAAGAAAAGAAAAATATGAAAAAAATGGATTGTTATTTAAAAAAAGCAATATTTAATTATAGAATCAATGTTTTTGAAAATTTTAGAAAGTTATTGCATTAAACGATATTTAATAAAGTAGCTTATTTTCAGTCATTTCAATTAATGCTCTTTTTTTTTCAGAGAATTCCACACAAAAACAACAAGAAATACAAAAACCATTCCAAATAAGCTCTACTTAATGCATACAAAGCTGTTAAACAGAACAGAATACCTGTACAAAGAGCAGCAAGACAGTTCAGTGTGCCTGAGCAGACATTAAGGGACAGAGTAAAGGGCAAGGTGGATGCTGAACACTTACATTTGGGGGCAGATAATCTCTTCAGTCATGAGGAAGAAGAGACAATGTCCCAATTAGGGTATGGTGTTACTAATACAAAACTTCAATACCTGGCTGGAGAACTAGCAATGAATCTCAACCATAGAGATACAGACAAACCACTAAGTAACTGCTGGCTTTACAATTTCCTAGGAAGGTTGGCTCACAGATTATCTTCAATAAAACCCAGGGGGCTGGAAAGCAACAGAGCCAAGAGTACAACACCTGAAGTGGTTGACTCATACTTCAATAATCTGGATGAAATAATTAAGAAATATTACCTTCAAGATAAATCCCAATACATCTCAAATGTGGATGAGACTGGAATGCAACCTGAACATAGACCCCCTAATGTTATAGTACCAATTGGAACCAAAGACCAAGCTATTACTTCACCAAGATCAACAACCGCAACTGTAATAGAATGTGCCTATGCGGCTGGTAATCACCTTCCACCATTTTTCATCTTTAAAGGTAAACGCTGTAGTGAAGAATTAATGAAAGGTGCTTCTACTGGTGCCCAAGGAGTTATGTCAGATAGCGGTTGGTCAAATTCCAATGTTTTTCAACAGTATATTCAAAACCACTTCATACCAAATGTCAGGAGGGGAGCTAATGATGACCAGCACATATAGCTTATCTTAGATGGCCATTCTTCACACATTTCATGAAATTTAATCGCCTGGGCTAAGGATCATCATCTGACACTTTTTGTTCTACCAGCACACACTTCCCAGATACTGCAGCTACAAAATGTCTCAATTTTTGGACCATTTAAGGCTTTTTATTATAGAGAATGTGCTTCATACATGAGATCTTTCCTGGAGATGAAAGTAACAAGATATGACATGTGCAGCCTAGCATGTAAGGCATACTTGAAGGCCATGACTCCTATAAATATCACTTCTGATTTCCGGAAATCAGGCATTTTCCCCTATTTAAGAGAAGTTGTTACAGATGACCAGCTATACTCTTGTGAGAGTTTCAGGGAAAAGAAACCAGTTGAGCAAATTGCTGCTTTAAAGTCTGGCAGAGAGGCTGTTCAGGGATTTTTATTATTGAAGTCTGAAAAGAATACCAAACCATGTTGCAAGTGCAACTGCTCCACCAAAACTAAGACAATAGATTCTCCCTCTATCCATAAACCTAAACCTGGAGGTATAGCTATAACTGAAGATGACTACATAATTGACCTTGATAAATATGGTAAGTCTAAATCTAATTCTAGACCAAAAACAAAACAAAACAAAACAAACAAACAAAAAACAGTGAATGAAAACCCAGTACTGGTTAGTCCCAAACCTTCAACTAGTGGACTGATTTCAAAAACAACCAACCAACACAGTGACACTGACAGTGATGATGACGATGACTCAGGAGCTTGCTGTGTGTGTGGCCACTTCTCACCTCCAGATTTGAATAAAAAGCCATACCTCAAGATTGTCAACTAGGCTGAGTGTGATGGCTGTGGTCACTGGGTGCACCTCTACTTCTGTACCAAACAATCAGTAATCAGGAGAAATGATACATTTTTTCTGTCCTCACTATACTACAGAATAATTTTGCTACCTTGCTGACTAACAGACATTAATTGATTATCATGTGACAGTTATTTTTTTCTTTGAAATACAAAGGAGACTATTATTTTAAATGTTAAGAGGTTGTTTCATTGTTTAAGAAATACAAAATTTTTCTTTCAATTGTACCGAAGATTTTCATTAATTTTATAAATTTTGACTTCAATTATTACAGATAAAATTCTGTTAACTACAAAAAATATCATTCAGCACTCACTTAATTTTCTAAAAAGGCATTAAAACCCCAATAATTAAAAAGAAAAAAATATCAAATAAGGATATTCTGTTGATGTTATGATACATGAATCATTATTGGTACCCCTTTGCACCCCCAGAGAAAAACACCCACGAAACCATTCGGAAGGTCTCGGACAAAAATGGCGTGGTACCCCTGACCTAATTACATGAAAGTTGTTTGTTTACTGTTAGAGACATTGAAATTTTGTTTGTCCATTTTTTAAAGTTAAATACTACATGTTAATTTGAAGGTGAAAAAATCAATTGAGTACATGCATTAATTCGCATGCGCTGATTATGAAATTAAGAGCCACGAAATCGTAGGAAAAGAACATAATGTAAAAAAAGATCAGCAATAAAAAAAAGCTTGGTGAAATTACAATGGACGAATGCGGTGGGGATTTCAACAACCAAGGGGGGGGGGTCTTTTGGAATAAAGAAATTAAAAAATTACTTCGAGAGAAGCCAGGACGCAATGCAATCTAAAGACGATTTCAAATAGTGTGTTTATTCTTGTATCAACATTGTTGATTGTTGTTTTCTTTGTCGATGACTTTTTCGAATTGCGACTTTGCATTAGTCCTGTACAAGATTGAACAGAAGCGGGCAGAGAGCGAAGTATGCGTCTGGAAAAGAGAATAATAATAATAATAATTATTATTATTATTATTGAAACATAATTGACATTTTAAACGAGTCTTTGAAATATGCAGGTGCAAAAAAACATTCAGGGATTACATTTCAACTATTGGTAAAATTTCATTTGTTTATGATTAGTGTGGTATCTGATGACTTACTGGTGGTACATCTTATTGTGTTACAATCGGACCACTGGCTATTTTACGGAATATACCTCGGGAAGATCAATCGGGAACCTTCGGCGATTCTACGGAATAGACCTCGGGAATAATAAAGGCGCAGCCATGAAAGCGCCTTATATCGCACGTGCGTTCATTTGACGTCACAAACATAACTGAGGATGACGTTGCGAAAAATAAAATCAATATAGGGTTTAAATTGGGCTTATTATAATTTGAAATCAAAACACAGTGATTTACTGCGTTTAGCTTTCAAATTATAACATGCCAAAATGATATCCACAGACGATCGGAAAACATTAAATTAATATACTATTCTTCAAGCGTATTCACACCAATGTACCAACAGGAGCCGAATTACCGAAAAAATGACCCAAAATTACTACAATTACGTCCGTGGTACTTTCCAGTTTACGGAAAAGTCCGTTCCATGTCCGAATGGGGAATGATAAGGCCATAGTTATGGAAACGCGTCGTTTCGCACGTGGAATCAAAAACATCAAGATGACGTTGAGAAGAACAAAATCAACGTAATCTAGATTAAACGTGGCAAATTACAATTTTTTTAATAACATGTTTAACTGTGTTTTGTTTTATCAAATTATTATATACCAAAATTCAGGCACGTACGGACGGATGGACGCGCGCACGTACAACAAACAATAGGTCATGTCAATAGCCCGTTGGAATTCTTCCAGTGGGACTTAAAAATGCGTCTTTACGTAACTGGAATTTTTATTTGGAGATTCTAGTTCAAGTATTCGGCGCCTGCCAAAATTTCTATCACATGTTCGTTTGGGTTCACTTATGGCTTTATTGAATATACTCATATATCTAAATAGATATGATATCGCTACAATTTGGTCCTTTGGTAACATACATATACTGAGTAAAAAATGAGAAAAAAGTGCCGCTACTACCATTAAGTTCCAGATATAGTTAAGTAATTTACATATCTCCGATGTCACTCAAACATATGATCAATAAAACCTCTCATTTAAAATTAACCCCTTTATTTTCCGCCATTTTTGTCGACAACTGAATAGACGACTTAATGACGTTACGTCTCCCATTATCGATTTGTTGTCTGATCTAAGTTCGGGACAATCTTGTAAGCAGATATAGTTAAAATCATCGTGAAAGTGAATAAGACAAACATTCCGATCAAAACAATACTAAATTATCCACTCAGCGCTGCATTCGTGGCATCGAGATAACTCACCCTAATCATTAAAACAAATCTGCGAAGTTGCTCACAATTATTTTGAAATCATTTGGTTTAAACATATTTTATTGATGAAAAAGTGTATACAGAATGTCATAATACAGAATAATAATTCAATTGGATTAGAACGAAAGCATAGCTTATTGAGCTCTTTTCCAGTGGGATTTCAAAGGGTCAGATGACATATTATTCAGATAAATAATTAAGGAATAATTATCATCCCTAAATGGTTTTAAGTGATAAGCTACCAAAGCACCGTAGCAACATCTCATACACTCAATATGAAATCATTTTAAAACCAATACAATTTCATTCATATTAATTTATTGCAATATTTAATTGGCTGATCTGTGTGAAAGAGTCTTCTTGTTCCGTAATCAGGAAAGTATCAAAAGGAGGTAAAATTCAATATTTTCGTCCAATTGGACGAAATTGGCGATATCGAATTACCTCCCTTGAATTTCACTCAAAACTCACCCATTCAATTTCATTCCATGATAAATCCTAAATCCCTCATCTGGTCACTTTTACTATGTTGTTATTTGTAAATGCCGTTTTAATATCTGATTTTTCATATCTATATTACATTGTATTAAGAATTAGAATATATCATGAAGGATGCAAAGGGGCGAAGTCAATGAACCACTAATTGCCTTTGTGTCTGCGTTTTCCGCTTTTTCTGTGACCAACCTGGAATGTACCAACAGTTTCTGTTAGGGTTCGCTTGGCCTAATACTTTCTTTATATCATTTAAATAATCTTGAATGACCCTACTTAACACTTCGAAACATCTTTGCATTGTATCCGATTACTGACTTGATAAATTTATAGTTATAGTTAAAAGGCTTTTAATAAATTCTAGTTGACAAGCTTGTGTAAACAACACATTCGTGACACAAATGGCAACATGCGTGATCTAAATATGTCACATTATTTCGCTAGAGTTTTCTCATTTTCACAGGAAGATTGTTTGAGCTGGTAGGTAAATATCGTTTTAGATTTTGTCGAAAATGCTAGCCCATCTGGTTTCTAAAACCATATTTCGTCATTATGAACTTTGTTCTGGTGCAAGAGTCATATACAGTTTTCAAATACCACGACATAGTTTTAGAAGCGATTGACCCAACAAAGAGATAGCATTGAAAATTGTTAAAAGGCCATTTAGCAAATTTTTGTCGACGTGTTAGAGCTGCAACAAAATTACTGGTCGTTTTCAATTCACCCGCACGTCAAAATATAAACTGTTACCAAATGAGGTAAATGGTGCGATGATTTTTGTGTGGCTTTCGATTCGATATGTCATTTTGTCTCATATCTCGGTTATATTGGCGACTATTCAACAATCGTACTAGGACTCTATTATTAGGTGCTCTAGCAGTCTTAAGAAAAATTGTTAAAAGCGTTGTGAAAACCACTTTATATCCAATATTGATTAAACGAAAAAAGAAAACTGAATTCCTTTGAAATCGCTTATTCCAAGGAAAGTGTTTTCGGGAGACATCCGTGTTTTAATGTTCATGACAATAAAGGGCTATTAAATCGTATATCAATCTGCTAGCAACTACTATTTCTTTTCCGCGGTACGAAGCAAAACGGAAAAGGTTTATCTTCTTGATACGCCTATGTAATAAAGTTGTTATGGTGTTGGTTTAGAGATTGACTAATGAAATGATTCCAATGTTGAAAGCGGATATAGAGAAGGTTAATGTATCAGTTCTAGCGATTACCCCGAACTGTTAACTTCACTTTCCAAGTTCTTTATTGGTAATGTGTTAAGTATGAAATCACTATTTTTGGCTTTAAGTCGTCTTGCGACCTCGACGTGAATTGATTTGATGAATTAGTAATTTGATCAAAGTTGATAAGCTTTATAAACTGTATATGATCTATAAAATAACCAGTTGGATTTATCTATATATTTATGTTGAATTGTATTAGTACCATATTAAATCCATAGCATGTGCGTCTCGCTATCGGCAATCAAAGTAGACGTTGTTTTCTTGAGTCAAAATAGTAAAGAGAAGACTATGAAATCCAGGCACTAAAAATAATTATACACATACTAATGAATTTGTCAGATCTGTATCGACTTGGAAACAACCACATGAATATTAAAAGTAATTGTGTCATACTATGATCAAAGAAAAGCACACTTTCTCTCAAAATATAGTAACCATGTCGATAGAATTGATAAAATAGGTGTAAATTTGTACATAAAATGAAGAACAGAATAATACCACGGAGAAAAATAAAAAATCTGAAAAAGCATTTGGCCGTTAGGAAGAAATACTTCCTAATAGGACT
Source organism: Fragum whitleyi (assembly GCA_948146395.1). Classification (NCBI taxonomy): domain Eukaryota; kingdom Metazoa; phylum Mollusca; class Bivalvia; order Cardiida; family Cardiidae; genus Fragum; species Fragum whitleyi. Next base: position 56,608,376 of record OX411552.1, on the reverse strand, counting down.
TTCGATTTCTTGCGGTGATCCTACTTTTGAAGAACGGTTTCCATCAGCGCTAACATATTTCTTTTCTACCTTCTCATTTGTTCCATCATTTACCTCACCAAGACTATAAAGATTATTAAAAAACTGACTTATACCTGCATTGCGTTCAAATTTATACCTCACAATTTCGTTTTTGTTTTTTATCTCAACCATACTTTCCTCGATCATTTCCAGTTTTGGAATTGATTTTTTAGCTGTTAAAGTCAAATGATGTTTCAAGTCGTACCGCTCTAACTTTTCCAAGAGAATGCTGATATTGAGAAGTTCCTTTTTAATACCTTCAATTGTCGTTACTTTTTCAGTTTTGCTTTTTTTCTGACTTTCCGATAATGCAACAACTGTCTTCATTGTATTTTGCTCAGCAAAATCCAATATTTTCTTTAAATCATTTCCGTAATTCTGAATGTCCACACTCAACTCTTCAAAACAATTTTGCATGAATTCGTGCTGTTGATTCGATAAATCTGCAATTTCTTCCGCGCTCTTTATGAGAATTGTTATTTTTCTCTTTAAATTTCTGTATTCCAAACTTTCTCTTTAATTTTCTGAAAGGCTTTCAATATACATTAATTTACAGGCTTTATGTTCAACTACACAACCATAACAGCACGGTGTATCATGGTTTGTGCAGAAATAACGAAAAAGTTCATAACCGTGGCGTTCACAAAAGCTGCCATCTAATAGTTTTCTAGCTGGTAGGTCAGCTTTACTGAGAAAACTATGATGTTTTGTAGCTTTTGATCCTCGGTGTGCCCGTTCACAGCTAATGCAAAGAAATTCGTCACACAGAGTACAGTAGCTTTCAGCGGCATTATGGTCTTCACATATGTCACACATTGGGGATCGCTCAATTCTTCTTCTGGGGACAGACATTTTTTTACTTTGTTCCTGAAAAAACAAAAATTGGAATGATTTTCGTTGGAATATCTGGAAATAACGGTTTATAGTCATTTGATTAACTCACCGCCTAACCCGTGAAATTATCGAAAACTGTTACCTCGCTTCCGTTCATTTCAGCCTATCTGACGTTATCTATGCGGAGACAAAAAAAAAAAATGCAATATGACGCGTTTTAAGTAATTTTGTCCTAAAGTTTGCATATCAAATATCTCTTTCCGAGGTATATTACTATTGATAATTCATTTCGTGAACAACAAAAGCTTTATTCTCACTCGTGGAAAATATACCATTTATTATTCATTCAATGATATAACTGAAACAAACGACAATCATCTATATCTCTAGATCGCACTTTCCATCATGTTCTTCGTAATTAACGCACAGTTCGTCTTACAGGAACGAGCATGAGGTAGCCTCAAAATGTTTATTAATGCTAAAATGAACGAAAACTAATTATGCAACTATTACCTAAAAACAAGTGTACCGCCAAAAACATCTGCATCGCCTACTAGTAACAACACTCGAATGCCGTTGCTGGATAATGCAAAAACAAAAGGGGGAATAATTCTTGCTTAAATGCTCCCAGAGTTGTCCCATTGAAGGCGTGGATAACTCTTCTTAAGGTGAACAAAAAATACCTTAAAGGAAATTAGAGAAATGGTCTAAGTTAAAGTTTGATATGTCAACGTCCACTTCTACGCCAACGACACCAGTTTTATGACATTTGTTTTGAAACGGCAAAGTTACTTTGAAATCTCTCCAATGGGTTCAGAGAAGGAGATTTTTAAAGATTTTAAAGGGAGAATAAAACCCACCCTGCCACGCCCATTTTCGGCGTAAAAAAATATCTTAAAGGATTTTGGTAATATGTCACCCAAAGAGGATCCATGCCATGTTTCAATGAAACCACCCCAATGGTTTTGGAGGAGATTTTTTTTTTAAATATTTTAGATTGAAAATAAGTGCCGCCCTGCCACGCCCATTTTTTTGTAGCCAATCAAAATTTCTTTAACGATTTAGATAAAGGGTCACCAAAGGAACATCCATGTCAAGTTTCATTGTAATGTACCTAACAGGTTGGGTGGAGAAGACTTTTAAAGATTTCAAAATGAAAAAAAATGCCCCGCCCAGCTACGTCCAGTTTTGGGGGTCAATCAAAATCCCTTTAATAATTAAAGAAAAGTGTCACCTTGGGAAAATTTCTATCAAGTTGGTCAAAATCCACCTAGCCGTTTAGGAGGAGATGTTTAAAGAAAAGGTTTATGCATAGACGGACACACGAATGGCAGGACGCACGACGGACATACCGCCATGAAATTAGCTCGCTGGCCTTCGGTCAGTGGAGCTAATAATCAAACTACTAACAATATCCTTTATTTGAACGAGGAAGAACAAAACCCGAAATTACCTGCAAAATTTTATATATATTCTGCCGGTTAGTCGGGAAAAGACACACACAAACTATACTGATTATTTCATTTGCTTTATCTAGCAATTAGATTATTTCATTTGCTTAATCTAGCAATTAGATTTGTATAAAGTGTTTATCTACATTAAGATAAATCCTTATCCTTTTCGGTGTTATTAACTTTTTTACACAAGATCATTACTTTTGTATTACGGTTTGTATGAAAGTAATTCAGTTATCATTACTATATATAGATCGTCAAGCGTATTTAATAAAGGAACATGTTCTTCAGGGTAAAGGGGATTACCCAGCGATTCCGTAGGACACATATTTTGAGATATACCTCTTCAAGGCTGACAATATACGACAGTTAGTATGACAAATGAAGGGCAGTTACTCTACTCCGAATACAGCCTTCGGCGAACATATGGTTGATACATTTTCATACTCGCTAGAGGATATAAGCCATTCAAATAAAGGCCATTTTATACTTAAGGTAGCAATTGACACATGGCGCCATTTTTTCCGCCCAATGAATTTTTTTCTTGTTCACATATGTTGTAGATAAACATTGTCTAGTCATTATATCAAAATTTGAAGGTACCTTTCCATTCTCGTTTTCATGCTAGTGTTATCTGCCCTTGAGTGGTATTGGCCATTTTTCAGTAAAACGTTTATATCCGTTTTAGGTCTAGTATAAACTAAGTACTAGCTTATAGCTATAAAACAAATACATTTTGATAGACCTTATACATGTACACAATGGATGTTGCAAAGAAAATTTCTCTTTGATCAATTGCATTTGCACAATTTGCCTTCAAAAGGAAAAAATGCACTAATTTTTGTCATTTTACAGGGTAAAAAGGCCACAAAAACCTATTTTATGAAGAAATTACCCAATGAATTTTTCTTGTTTTCCGATATGTTTAAACCCCATATTTTGCCTTTATTTGATAAGAAATTCAGCATACCTTTCCATGCAAATAAGAAAGTTTTTCGTTATTTTACAGTGACCTCTCCTAATTGAATGACGTTTGTAACGCATTTTTATTGTTAAATTTAATGATTCGGTCATTCAGTTGATATCAAATGTTGAAAAAAAAGCTAAGTTATGAAATTTTACCATCATTATTCTATGTTATTTCCATAAGCAGAACCTTACGAAAACCGGTCTTTTTAAACAATGTGCAAAAAGAGCCGTAAAATAAACGAAAAGCCACTTCCTGTTTAAAGAGTTGGAAGGCGGCTGTCCATTGCCACCTTAAGGCAAAAAAAGGCACTATTTTTTTCAAATATTGTCTACTAGGAGTCGTTGATTTTTATACTTTGAGCATTAATCTCCTAAATGAATTATTTCATCCTTTTCCGTAATAATTTCTTTTCTGATTTTCCAAGATCTATTACTACTGTTATATGCCCGTATTGATTCATTGAAAATAACTACGGCGCATTTATCGGCGTTATATTGATATCTTCATTTACATGAATATGAGTAACATATTCCAATCATGGACTAAAGAGAATTCGGGGACAAAGATAAAATGGTCATGTCGTGCGCAAAGAACGGTACACTGAGGATTACATTCTGCGCTCTAAGGTCTAAACTACTGTTTTTCTAGTGTTTCGGTAAAATCATTAATGTAACAAAGATATAAGAACGAAGGCCACACCCCTTCCTGTCTGGTACCCTGTAAAATGGGGATCCGAATAATAACCAAAGTAAATAACTCGACTGAAAATATCAGATCGCATAGCAATAAAATTCTTTAAAAGGTCGATATTGATACCATATTGATACATTTTGAAGAACAGCCCATCGTTCCACACTCTATCGAGTATCGAACGCTTGACGCGCATCTATAAAACAGGCAAATAATTTTCTCATAACAAAAACTGAAACTTTCATTGAGAACAAATGATGTCATCAAGCTTCCCATATTTCGCCTATATGGAATTAATAGATTTAATGACATTACGTTCAAGCCGCACAAGTAAAAGTTTTTTTTATACAATTTTAATATTGACGAAGACAATGTTATCTTGCGGTAATTACCTGGTAGATCTTAACGTTTAATCGCCACCTTTATGTAAGGTTATAATTGAACCCACCTTTAATTTCAAAGGTACGTATGCAATTCTGAACATTAAATTAAACAAGAGAGTAAGATAATGGTGTAACACCTATTAATAATATTATGAAGATTAGGCAAGTTTGTATTTCCGAAAACTTTGATTTTCAATGTATCTGAAATTACAACAAAATTTTCCATCAAATGCGATCGTAATGTTCCTGTGGTAGCCCCTTTTAAGATTATCAAATGACCAGGGTTTTCAGTGTCGTATCCCAATTTTGCAAAGCATCTTCTCAAGTTTAAGGTTTAAGGTAAGTTGAAAATTTTTAAAAGATTCTTTGTGTCATGGTAACACTGAATTAACAACAAATGTAGCATGTAGAATGGTGATATATATGCCTTCATTCAGAATTAATTGGAATTGAAATTTCAGAAAATTAGTCTTAAAGAGACAGATCACAGATAGTTTCATAATTCAATTTTGTCAATTACACAAATGTGCGTAATTATGTAAAACATTATGTCAAACTAGTCCTGGACCCCATTTTTTTTCAGATTGATTTCTCGGTTACCTGTCTTGGCCATGACGGATTGAACTTCATACATGTGACCCGACACGCAAAAAGAGACCATCTGAGGAACGCAGTAAAATAAATATTTAAAATAAGAATGGACCCAGCAGAAAAAAAAATCAAATAAGGGGTCGAATTAGGAAAGGAAAATGCAAAGATAGATAGAATCGTCATTCCATATCCTAAAAATAGCTTAAAAGCGAAAAGATTCGACCCTGGTCAGACTACGCAACCAGCGCAGTCTGACCAAGGTCGACATTTTTCGCACTTCCAAGATGTTCCCTTTTTCCTTGCGAGTTAAACGAGTTAAAATTATCTCCTTGCGAAAAGGTTCATATGCACTTTCCCAAGGTATTCAAGTTTTAGGCTTATTCACAGGGAAAAAAAGAGACACGAAATATAAACTTTGAATGTTATACACGAGTAAGTGATCGGTCGAGCAAAACATGTCTTTGACGGCTTTTTGAGCTCGGCTGTTATTTTTTATTTTTTTTATCTTTTTTTGAGAACCCGGGGTATTATCATCACCTTGGCGTGGTTCGCGTCGGTGTTGGGGGTTAGTGTTGTTGTTGGCGTTGGCGTGCCAAGCTTTAACCTCGGCAATATCTCTGTTGTTATTGACGATAATTAAATTAAACTTGTCATGTGTGTCACCATCACGAGATCTATCTAGACTATCAAAAGGGATAGCTCTGTAAACATTTTTGTAAATGTTATACCCCCTTTTCGACTTAGATTTTTCGCTTTATCCTTGACCATCAGTCGAGCGTTAGCACCCGTGTGGTGCTCTTGTTATTCTTTTTTTTTTTTTTCCAAGTATTGTTGTTGTTTTTCAGAATGAACTCCCTTTTTAGCTATAGTTACCACGATAAACTCGACAATTTTATGAAAATATTTCTAACAAAATTGTGGAAAATGTCGGATAAACTTTTAAAAAAGGGAAATAATCAATTACTAAAGTAGTTGGAGGCCAAATGCATGGATAGCGTCGCTTTACCTCTCAATTTGAAAACGTGTTATCTTTTGTAGGCTTAGCTACATCTGCATAACTAGTGGTCCGTTCACCTCAACCCGAACCCTGGAAGAATATTTCGATAAAACAATTTAAAATCTGAAATTGAATGGATGTGCCGAAGATTTAGCTCGTAGACACGCCTTCAAAGCATGGCAAGACATCGCAAAGTGACCGATTTTTTATTTATCTTTTTTTTTTCGTGTACATGCATAAATTCTGATTACACCATCCCATCACTCCTGAACGACCACAGTACAAAGCTCATTTATGAAAGTTCGTTTGGGTCTAACTTAGAGTGAATGGATAATTGATACAGGCACATTCGTTAATTTTGACGTGCACACGTACTTATACACGCACGTGTCTAAATATGGACGCGCACTTATTAAAAATTAAGATGCACCAGTCCGACGTATGAGCATGAACACTTTTTTTTCAAAAAAGGTCAATACATTCATAATTGGGGCATGCACGTCTTTTTACAATGGGTGCATGCTTTCTCTTGTGAATGCCATGCCTTCGCCACGACAGTACTTTATACATGCTGAGAAATTGAATACAATTAAAAATTGTGCTGTATAAAAGCCTTAAAAATCGCTGGCTGCAATATCGTATGTAGTGTCCGTTTTGAAAGTAAATAAACCCTGCGTTTAGGATTGCGTTACCCTGTTTGGTGCCAATATCACACGGTGTAACGTATCTGATATTTTCTTAGACGGAGACGTTTGCGAGCGCTCTGCTGTTCACTTTACGGGACGAGAAGTCACGTGTTTTCGACTTTCAATTCAAAAGTGTTGATAGATAAATTGTCATTAATTTTTGCATCATGTTAAATGTTTGTCCCTGACCATGACCTTTGACCTACTTTCTTAAAACAAGGTCTAGAAAACTTTATTATGTTCCTTTCAAATGTTTGTCGATGGTTTTTTGATTCTGACATTAAGTATGGCCTATGACCCTGACCGGTTTGATTCATTCGGAACACCACTCGGCCAATCTCACGATCAACCTCGGATGTACATAGACGGACTATTTTTAAAAATTACGGGAAAACCTTGAAAAATCTCGATGACGTCAGTTTAAATGGCGTTAGCCCTCGAAACTGTGAGTGAAAACATTCGACGTCGCCAACGCTACTCGTTTATGTAACTGACGTGAAACCATCGTATCCTTATCTTTAGATTCTTTAATAACGGCTGAAAAAATCTTAATTTTTGAGAATGATTCGTCATTCTCAAAAATTTAGATTTTTCAGCCGTAATTTACTGTAAATAATATGAATCTACAGTGCTAGTTTTTCTTACACTATTTCCGCCTAACAAAATGCACGGTTTTGTTACATACCCATCCGCCTTACATACATCCGTGGTATGTTGCAGTTTACGGAAATGGCCGAGTGATGTTCCGAATGCGGTTTGATTGTGGCATCTCATGATCTGTTTGAGCCATTTTTCAATTTACCCTGATATGGCCCCGTTTTCTTAAATCTTGGTTTACTTAACTTTTTCTTCAAGCAAGTTATTGTCTCTACTGGTTTTCATGTGGCAAATTCCTGTTAAGCGATACTAAGCCCTCATGGGCATTAAATATTTCCTTAATGCTTTCCTTTTTAATTATTATTTTATTATTATTATATAAATAGGAATAAACAGTATTATTTTGATAATTGAAGTGTAAGTTATTGTCATTATTATAGTCATTTCGGCAGGTTTCCTAGATAATGGATTATGTAAAGATAAAATACTTGAATGAAAAGGATGCAGTAATCAAAAGCAATCATCTCCATCAATTAAAATGTGCAGAATATAGTTCTTGAACTGATGGTTCAATATATTAGAAAGTAGGTTAAATGTCAAGATCAGGTTAAATGTTAAACATGATGCCACAATCAAATTAAATATTTTATTAATCTTTATTATTAACCAAATACAATTCTAGTCCGAATATTTCAATATTTAAGAAAGTAGGCCAAAGGTAAAGGTCAAAGTCAATGGCCCCATATGGTGCCAGAGTTAAAGAAGATCATCTACAAACCTTTAATGGTATTATAAAATATTTATAGACCTAATAATATCTTTTAGAATGTATGTTAAAGGTCAAGGGCAGCGTCGTGGGTTCAACATGGTACTAGAATTAATGAAAACCATCTGCCAATCTTTATAACTGACCTAATACAGTCACAGATCTAAAAATTCAATATCAAAGATAGTAATAGTAATAGTTCCGCAACATTTCAGAACTCATGATCTTTCACAATGGTGACGAGGTTTCCTAATGAAAATCATTAGGAAACCTCGGTTAACTTTGTTTAAGTCCATTACTTCCGAACCAACGCGGAACTATTACGGGTCCACTACACTAAGAAAGTATTATTGCATAAAATGTACGTTTTTTGGTCGTTAAATGCATACGTTAACGGACAAAACCCGGGCGTTAACGGGAGAGAACGTGGATTAATCTGTAAATTCACGTGCCGTTAATGCCCGGCTTTTTTTACTTGAATATCCGCGATTTTGGCTTACACAATTTAATCAATTTCAATGATTCTTATATTTTTTATGCAATATAAGTTTTTACTAAAAGGATGTTTTATGCATTCTATTCAAAATACAACAATAAAAATATCTAAAAGACTGTACGCATTGAATAGTAAAATACGTCAAACTTATTAATGTCCAACATTATCATAGAGCATACCTAAAGACGTTGCTCTAATTCCCGCGTTAAATTATGTGACGTCATGAATTTACCAAGCCACGTCGGTATAACCAAAATGGACGGTGTAGTGCATGATATAGTTTTCCGGCATTTTTATAAGTTTGTAACAAGTTTCATATCGCTTCTTTGAAAATAAATCGCAATTTCTGTTTTAATTTATACTTTAATCTTTCTTTTTTAATGCAATAATAGCGTCAATTCACGTTTTTGAGGGCGTTAACATTTGCAGAGCCCATCAAATGCTTTAAAGCCCTCGTGCTTCACTCTCGGGCATTAACCATTTTCGGGTCTCTGCAAATGTTAACACCCTCAAAAACGTGAATTAACCACATAATATATTTAAACGCTTATGGTTTGGGTTAATGGTTCAATGTGAAGTCCATAATCAAAGACAGTCAGCTATCACAATCATCTACCACAGACATCTATCAAAATTATACCCGTTTTGCACGCGAGTGCTCGTGAAAAACGGGGCATAATTTGAAAGCGGTTTGCAACGTTCAGTCATCCGAAGCATAGAGCTGGTTTCTTATTGTGGTCCGGCTGAAAAAATAGAAAAACGGGACCCGTTCGGGCCAGAAATAAGTTGGCCCCAGATCCGAAAAAGAATGTCAAATATCACGGTAAGGGCCAAGGATACAACAGGGTGCCAGATCAAAGACAATCATTTACAAGCATATATGTCACGCAAAAAGGGACCGTCTGGGAACTCTATAAAATGACTATTTGAACAACAGATTGGGTCCAGCATTGGTCAACCAGAGGTCGCAATTCAACAATTCTTTCTCTGGAAGGTAAATTGAACATTCTAGATTCAGAAAATAAGCACTTTGCGAAAACTTTCGAATCTTGACAGTCTGCGCAAACCGCGCAGACTGACTAGGGTTGACACTTTACGCACTACCCAGATGGTTCGTATTCGCGTGACGGGTCACATATAATTAAGGTGATATAGTTTTATTCCAAATATTTCATTATTTCAGACAGTAGGTCGAAGGATGAAAAATTGAAAGAATGTCAGAATCAAAGACAAAGATCTCCCAACTTTATTACTGACTTATCAAGAGTTCTTATAATTCAACATTTAAGAAAGAAGGTCAATGGTCAAGGTTGTGGTCAAGAGTTCACCATTATACCAGAATCAATAACATCTAGCAGTCCTTTACAATTGATTCAATACAATGTTACACAAACGCATCTATTTCTTATGCCTAGTTTTGAAAAGTTAGAGTTTTCTTTATTCTTCCCTTTTGTCCATGTTTTCTGACTTGAAAACCTTTAGAATCCAAGTCCATACCCAACCAGAATTAAACAAAATAATCAAAGAGCATGTCTCAAGGATCATTTCTGCGAAGTTCGGTTGAATTCTATTTAAAGAGCTTCAGAGAAAAAATCATATAAAAAGATCCAGAAGGTCCATTTCTGGTGACTCAAATGTCCGTGGAATCCCTGCGGGTAGCCCAAACGATAAAAATGAAGAGAACCTGTTCTTTGGGTCATTTGTGTGGATTTATTTTGTTTAAAATTCGACCATTAGTTTCAGAGATATAGAGGATAATCGTTTGTTTCAGTGTATGATCAATTTATATTCATTGGGTGAACAAAAAAAAGCTATATTTTTACGAGTGGCAGAGTCACGGATGAAAATATAGCTTTTGTTGTTCACGAATTGAATTATTAATCGATCTTACTCGAAAAACAAACGATTACAATGTATTCTATTTCTTTATTTCAAAAAAGAGACAAAATGTGAAATTTCTAGGACATATTTTCGTAAAGCGCGTCATTTCGCACGTGATTGCTATGCAACGTTCATTTTGACGTCACTTATTTCGCCCCGCATAGATGACGTTAGATAGAATGAAATGCACAAAAGCAGGGTATAAGTTTTTGATAATTTCACTGCTTTTGCGGTGAGATTATCAAGTGGTAATTTACCGTTATTTCTCGATAAACCACCGAAAAGCATTAAAGAAGAGTTTGTTTATGTTTTATCTTGCATGCCCATTTTTTTCATTTTTTTTTTTTTTTTGAGAAACGGCCGCTAATAGAACCCGTGTGTGTGGCCCAAACATGATTGAACGAGGAAGATAGGAAACACCTGCCCCAAGGATACTTTCCGTGAATTTTGGATGAATTCTGATCAGCAGATTCTAGAAGACTGAGCTTGTTTTTCACCATACCGGCCCATTTCTATGATGACTCGGCCGTCCGTAGCACCCATGCTATCAATCCGATCTGATTTTTTACTAAGAACATTTCAAAAGTATTATTTCTTTGAAGTTTGGTTTAATTGCGATCGTGTTTTTTTCCAGAGTAGAAGAGTTTTAAATAAATAACACATACTTAGTGTATTATATGGACAAAAAAATATCTAACGAGACAATTGTCAATTCTCACAACCGAGTTAGATATTTTTTCATATAATACACTATGTATGTATTATATTTATCTTATAACCACTATTTGTCTTCTTTTCGTCTATGTTACTAACTGAAGTGCAAATTTCTTTAAAAAACCCCAACATTATATCATTGTTCTAAAAATAACTATGTGATATCATAAAAAATATCATACGGGATGTTATCACACGGATATTTGTATAGTTATAAGATAAAAGAAATTACCACATGAGACTATTTTGGTGTCTCAACAGCCCGTACCACCCTCAATATCAACCATATATAGAGGATATTGAATGAGTGGTGATAGAATACCGAATTTATTAAACGTGCCATCTGTAAACAGATAAAAACGAGGCTGCGCCGAGTTTTTATCTATTTATAGATGACGCGTTTAATATATTCGGTATTTTATGACCACGAATTTTATATTCTACTAATAAAATGACCCGAATGTTTGCGAAAAAATCGTCAAATTCTTGAAATTCAACATTTCAATTTTCCGCGAAACTTTTAACGCCGTTTAAAACTGACGTCACAATATATATATATATTTGACGAAGAAATTTGAAAGGGCGGGCCAAAAAATCAATTTACAGAAAGTAAGGTTTAATTTTGTGCAGGTCAGAGAAAAATATTTTTAGTATTGCACCATGTAGGCCCATTTTCTGTTGATACGACAGCCCTTATGGTCCATGTTATCAAACCGAGCAGAATTTAAAGATAATTGTGACCCGTCACGCGAAAAGGAACCATCTGGGAACTCTGTAAAAAGAATATTTGAAAAAGAGATTGGGTCCAGTATAGGTCAACCAGGAGTCGCATTTCAAAAATTCTTTCACGGGGAGGTAGATGTATCATACTAGATTTTGAAAAATAGCAAAATGTGAAATGTTTCGACCGTAACTATATCTGCGCAGTCCGCGCAGTCTGGCTGGGCTCGACACTTTACGCACTACCCAGATGGTCCCTTTTTGCGTGACCGGTCACATATAACCTGAAAGAAAGTATCCAAAGGATCATGCTGGTGAAGTCTGGCTGAAATCTGGTAAGTAGTTGCAGAGACCATTGATTGTTTTTTTTCCTTGTTGTTGTTGTTTTTTTTTTTTTCCAATACGGGACCAATTTACTAATGACGTGACCGCCTGTCATTATTGGTGAAATTCTACCAAGTAGTTTCGGAGAAGAAATAGAGGATAATCGTTTGTTTCAGTGTAAGATCGATTTATATTTCATTGAGTGAACAACAAAAGCTATATTTTCACTCGAGGCAGAGCCACGAGTGAAAATATAACTTTTGTTGTTCACGAAATGAAATATAAATCGCTCTTAGTCGAAAGACAAACGATTATTCTAATTCTTTATTGCAAAAATGAGACAAAATGTGAAATTTCTAGGACATATTTCCGTAAAGCGCGTCAATTTGTGCGTGATTGCTATGCGACGTTCATTGTGACGTCACTTATTTTCTCCCTGCATAGATGACGCCAGATAGGATGAAATGCACAAAAGCAGGGTATAAGTTTTTGATAATTTCACTGCTTTTACGATGAGATTATCAAGTGATAATCTACTGTTATTTCTCGATAAACCACCGAAAAGCATTAAAGAAGATGTTCGAATAAAAAACTTAAGCATGGATTCACAGTTTAACGACGGGTGACTTCAAACAAATTAAGCCCCGCTAGACTTAGCCTTCTGGAGCCAAAAACGAGATTTTGCTTGTTTCAAGAAATTTCTCTCTTTCAATCAATATTTTTTCACAAAATTTTTGCAGTCCCTTTTCAATTTCAACGCGCATTTTATTACTATTAAACAAAATAACGAGTTTATAAAGCCAATTTTGGCATGGCGAATTTAAAAGCCACGTCGATCTAACGATGTTTAAATACGACGACCGTACAATCTATAAAGATATGCGATTGCATCTGATAACCGGGTAAATAGATAGATACATGCAAGGCAGATTAAGATTTAGCACATTGATTCACTAAAGGTAAGTTTTACACCAAGTAACTTGTGTATATATATATATGTGCGCGTGTGTGTGTGTTTTGTTTGTTTGTTTTGTTTTACATTTAATAAAACACTCAGTATTCAATATTTCGGCAAAAATTGCCTTTTTCAAGAAAACGAAAAATATTTTAACACTACTACATAATAATTTTAACTGATACAGCCATTTTAAATTTATGTTTTGTTTTATTTTCTGTTTTAGCTCCACTGGCCGAAGGCCAGCGAGCTATTGTCATGGCGGAGTGTCCATCGTGCGTGCATGCGTGATTCCATGCGTAAACTTTTCTTTAAATATCTTCTCCTCCTACACACATGGGCCAATGTTTGTGAAACTTGGCAGAAATGTCCCTCATCTCAAGTTGTTCAAGAAATTTGAAATGACTCCTAAATTTTGCCTGACAGAGATTTGGGATTTGAGATACGACAATTAACCATGTGTAGGCGCACCAGTCGCCGCAATATAACTGCTATCATGCCGAGGGTAACCTTAAACCCCGTTTAAAGAAAAAAATACCGAAAAAAGAATCTTTCCATCGTAAAATAACGGTAAATTATTATTTGGTAATGTCTCTGCTATACAGTTCAAACATCGTGAAATTGACTGCCATTTCGATCAAAATAATTCAAAATTATTCACTAAGCGCTCAATTCATTCATTCCAAGAACTCACTCAAATCGATCAAATTATCCTTCGATTTATTTTCGCTGGTTAGGGTTTAAAAATGTCTTATTGGTCCACGAAGAAACGCAAACAGAAAAGTGCGTATATTTTATAAAAGGGAGGAAGTAAATATCGCTAATTTTGTTCGTCATGAACAAAATTATCGATATGATTACCTCCCTTTAATTTCACCCAGACCTCGTTCCACACACTCATTCAATTCCATTCCAAAATCATTCATCTTGCCAATTTCACGGTGTTATAAAGGTACCAGTGATATTACCAGATGGCAAATGATGAATACCATGATTTCGTTCAGTCACCCTCTTTGACGTTATTAACTAAGTGGGTCACAGTTGACATGCCATAACGTGCAAAATGAGTACAGCAATTTCTTAAATAGAAATTATTATTATAAAACTTTCACATTTAATCTAATTCTTTTCAATGAAGAAATAGAATAATTACCCTTTTGCGTGTATGATCGATAAGTCCCTCACGTAGAGAACAACAAACGCTTTATTTTTACTCGTGATTGCGTTACCCAAGAAAGCTCTACATGTATTTTCGCTACTAGTGCGGTTCCTTATGTACGAAAAAAGGCTCCCGTAGGATTTTCGTGCTGAAATTGATTTTTTGGTTTTAATTGATTGTTTAGGGGTCAAGTAATCGCAAACTATGCGGGTCCAAATTTTCTGAGCCCATTCCCAGAAATTATGGGCTCTCAAAGAAGCCCATATGAGCAAAATAGGTATTTTCCTAGAAAAGGGCAAATGAGATGTGTATTTTTTCCTAAAATGCTCTCATAATAGCCCATATGAGCCGTTTGGGGTGTTTCCTTAAATAAGATTCACAAAAAATGACATTCCTTTGACTTTTCTATTCAAATTAAGTTCATTACCTAGCGTTGGTTAGTGTTGATGTAAATTATTTTTCAATTTTGACTTTTGATATGCTTTTTGATTGGCTTTGAAATGAGCCCATATGAACTGATTAAGAAGTTTTCCAAACTCTCGATTTTTGAAAAAAATAGACCTCTTTATGGTGCCTACTTGTACCACAAATGGTAAAAAAGTATATGAATGAAGTTTTCAAAACCCATACAGTTAAAACATAGTGAAATTGACAAAGTGAATGATTGTGGAATTATATCAGATGAAATGGAATGAGTTGGAGGAGCGTATTTAGAATGACTTTTAAGGGAGGGAACATAAAATCGCTAATTCCGTTCAAAATATCCATTACCTCTCTTTAAATGTTTTTCGAATAAATGAATGATTGGAGCGCCGAGTGAATGATTTTGTTAGGAATATCTTTCAATTTCACCATTATCTTAAATGTACGCGGTGCTTTGGCGCTAAATGAAACCCATAAGAGAAGGTTTATTTTTGTGTGTGATTTTTTTTTTTCCATAATGCAAATATACGACAGATTAAAATAATGAACTACATATTTCTTAAAATATTCTTGTTTTAAATGTTGTACCACAAATGGTATGAATGATATCTTTGGGTCGGAAATATTCCGTTTCAATTTCCAAACCAATAACCTCACTTTTAATGGATTATATGGACCCTTAATAAGCCCATATGAGTCAATATGGTTACTTTGCCAACAATTTGGTCCAAGAAAAGATTTCTGAAGAATAGCATTTCTGAAGCCTTATGAGTTTATGGGCGCGGGTCTTGGTAAAACATATGTAAATCAAATTTTCAAAGCCCATACCTCTTTCATTGGCGCTAAATGAAGCCCATAAGAGCATTTTTCGGCATTCTGTAAATGTACGGCGGAATATGTTTTTATTCAATGTTGTATTTTTGCTTTGGCATTTATAAGTTCCCACGAATAAAAATCACATCGTATTATTTTTGCTAGTTTGTCTGCTCTGTTTCAAATTTTTTTACTGCCCTTTAACGTCTCGAGTAAGCTCTATATAATGCATAGCAATTTGTAAGGACTAAATAATCCGTTAGTATAAACCTCGTTTCAACAGCAATTGTGTGTCTATCGATAGAAATATCAAAGGAAGAGAGCTGATGCACGCATCTATAACTCTTATCCAAATCTTAATAGATGAACTTGTTGTTTGATACAGTTCTAATTTTATACGCGTAAGCGAACTATCATAAGTATTCTCAAGCATGCATTCGAAGGCAATACGCCTGTATCAGTTAAGTACATGTCTTCCTACTCACAGACACTCTTATGGAAGTGTATATCTCATCTGTTCTGATAAAATTTGGTGCATTTTTAAAACAAATAGTGAATCTTCCTAAAACTCAAGTAAAAGAGGTGATACTTAGACGCATGCATATAGTTTGCAACGCTTATTACAGACAAATCCTTGTTACATATATATAGTTATATTATCTTTTATCTATCTTGTTTAATTTTTCATAGAAATCCGTTACCAAAAAATCATGTCATTTACAACAACTTTATCAATTCAACTCGTTATAGTTCCGCAAGTTTATGTGAGTATCGAGAAACCGTTATTGCCTATCATTTTCAATGTAAAATTGATCTTTGACGCCTCACTATATATTGTACAACTGTATGATATGTTATAATCTCTAAACAGGTGCATTTATGTCTATAAAAGAAACATCATGGACGTGACCTAATCATAGGAATCCGTAATTTTAATGAAATGCACGATATTGGCTGTCTGTTCAATTACATCGGCCTGTAATGAATCAGGACAGTTTAGGGTTCTTAAATGATGAACAGGCACCATTACCATCAAAATAACATTAATCTGTGGACATGTTATCTTGCACTTTTGAATTTAATCGTGGTGCCTCGGGAAATGCATATTTGGTAAAGAACATCATAGGAAATGGCCATCTGATTCTTGTTTTAATTTTGCAACCTACCTAGTGCAAACGAAAGCCCTTGAAAAAATGTCCCTATACATTGGATGCGTGTAGATATTGAGGGTTTGTTGAAGAAGGGACTTTCTTGATGACCATATGTATATACTAAAAAGGCAATTCATATCAAGACAATGGTTACCGGTATTTACTTTAATACCCCGGAGAAAATAACGGACTAAGGCAAAGTGAGGCTGCTCTAGTATTGATTGATTCACATAAATATAGAAAATACTTGGAATGTTTTTCTATGGCAGATATGTCTTCAAAGAAATAGAAATATTCTATAAGTTTTCCTAAGTGTATAAGTTGAAAATTAATATGGAAGAACCATTACATTAGATATGAACAGACATTTTTATTACCGCTTCAAGTGCAAAACCCCTGCAGTTCACTGTTCCGGTGACAGCCCGTTCAAATCTAAAGAAACGGACTTTGACCAACTAGTTTTCATTGGTCATACAAGCGAAGAGGTAAATGCTTCTTAGAAATGACCAACGATATGTATGTTGTTTTGGTTTGGAAGACGTGTGAAACATGCACAGTGTCAAGGAAAATTTCTTTAAGCCAAAACAGAATTAAAATGAATGCTTTTTTAATCAGTCATTTCAAAATAAGACCCACAAGAACAGCTTGATAACATCGAAAACTTTGATTTATTAATGAAACGTTTAAGTCATAGAAACAGCTTCTGTGATGCTTCTGTGATCATAGAAAAATATTATCATTCTTTGCACTGGTTCTCTTGCTTATTTCAGTACGAAACAATGAAGACAGTAACTGTGACAACTAAAAATAAGATATAGTCGGAACACTAATGATCACCATGTTATAGATAGAGTCATTGTCTCCATCGGTAAAAAATTTAAGAATTATCTTTAAGGCGTGAGTAGTTGCTTTATTTTTTCAGAATGGAATTCAGGTATGTCCGTCTTTTGTTTCTTGCCTTACAAGATCGAATTGTTTTTTTTGTAGAGTATTTTACATGATAAATTCATAATTTCCAAATAATTAATAAAAAAAATTCAAAATTCGCATTTCCCAATCTGTGAAAGTGCAGCTTTAATATAGCAAGTTTGATACAGTCGACCGGGGTTGCATATTTTAGGTATTTTCGACTACAATGATTTTAGTCTTGTGTAAGAAAGCTTCAAACTATAGAGTAGTTCCTTCATATCTTTGGAGGATATTCAAACCATATGATATGGGCTTCCCCAAGCCTCAATAATCATATGTGGGCTTTGGATATTTGATCCAGATTTTTTTTCTAATTCTACCCTCATCATAACCGTACTTAATTCAATGAGGCTGGAAAAATGTTAAATATAAGAAATTGATTTTCTCCCGCCCATTATTAGGCAAAGTATTAAGCGAATTTCGATCTACTTTTTGTTTCAACCAATAAAGAATCATTTACAGCAATTTTTGTACCCATGAACACCATAAGAAGTTTTTCTTAAAACCCAACTTCGGAAAATGATTGTCCGGCTCCTATGGGATCATTTGCAAGCCAACAAAAAGGAATATTAGACTTACAATATCAGCTAATTGTTTATTATACCAAAGCTATTTTTTTAAAAAAAACAATAACATGCTGAAAGTAATTGGAGAACGGTTCAACCGCAATGAGAATAACCTTTTTGGTGACCCTTATTCAAAAAAGCACCCAAATCAGTTCACTTGGGCTATTATGCCGGTGAGCCCATTAAATCCAGAAATGATCATAGAGAAATGGACCTGTAAGTATTTCAAGGCCAACCAACACTTAATACTAAATAGAGCTAAAGAAATCATCTCTAAACAAAGAAATGTTTTTCCTAAACCCATTAATAGGAAAAAGCCAAAATTGCTATTTTGGGCTCTGTGAGAGCCCAAAAATAGTGGGAAGCATTTGAAAAATGGGTTACTGTATTTTCTTAAATGTTCTAACACTAAATACATTGTTAAACTAAAGAAAACATTTAAGAAGAAAAACAAAACGCATTTCCTGAACCTAGTACTAGGCAAATACCCATTTTGCCCATATGGGCTCCTTTGAGAGCCCATAAAATCGGGAAACGGACCCAAAAAATTTGGACCCGCATGGTTTCCGATTGCTTGACCCCTAAACAATCAATTAAACACAAAAAATCGATTTCAGCACGAAAATCCTACGGGATTACATAAGGCACCAAAGTGACATAGAACTGTTTTACTTTTAGCCACCAATTGAAAAATTAAAATTACACCATGATCCGCCTCAACTTTTAAGTGTGACGTCGCATCAAATATCTTTTGGTGAAAAAGTCCGACGTTGAGAGACTAACCCGAAAGTCGTGAGCTGACAGGAAATGAAAGGCCTGATTATAACTACATGTATTTTTACGGGATTTATACTTCGAGTTCATTAATCGACTATATGCTCGCTTTCGCACGACGTCAAATGAACATGTTGCGATATCTCGGCGGTGTTCCTCGGTTAGTTCAAATCGTTTTGTAAAAATGTTTACCACGGCAATAGTTTAAAAAGAAAATTCCACGTTAAATCAGTGTTTTGCCCATCAAAGGTTGCCGCTTACCAAGAGGTCGAGAAACAGATACAGTTAATTACATCGTGAAATTGACATTCATTTCAATCAAAACAATTCTAAATTGATCACTCATCGCTCCATTCATTCATTCCAAACACTCACTCAAACCATTCAAAATTGCTCCAAACTCACCGAAAAACATATAAAAACAACTTCGTTCAAAATAAAAAATGCTGGGGAAAAAATCGGGACTTCACTTAATTAATTGAAATTGTAAGCGTCTGATTAGGTCTTGAAGAATTATGAAACTTATTTTAGAACATATATGCAAAAACTTTTAAAGGGAGGTAATTAATATCGCTAATTTTGTTCATACTGAACAAAATTGCGATATTGGATTACCTCCCATTAAACTCACTCAAAACTCGCTCCACACACTCATTAAATTTCATTCCAAAACCATTTCAAAATCATTCATCTTGTCAATTTCACGATGTTGTTATAGTCCGTTTGACTTCTATATGGACCAACATTTCGCCGAAAATCTCAGGAATGAATTAATAAAACGTTTTTTTTCTTGTCATATCATATTTTCCAACTAATACCATAAAGAGTTTTGTTTTTCAGAATTTTTGAACGTAAAATAATGATTTTGTCCGTCCGTCTACATGTTAACTTTCACCTTTTCATCCCTACTTGTGTCTGTATTAAACGGAAGAGCGAATTGTATAACCAGTAATAGTACTGATTTGCAAATGGGCCGAGTCAAAAGTGGAAGATTTTAAGCAAGTTGTTTTGGTAAAAAATCGACTATTTTTATACAATTAAGTTTGTCGAAGATTATAACTACCTTTGGATATCAAATCTCAATATAGACAAGTTACTATTTTCCAGGAGACCTCTAGAAATCACTTTAGGGAGGCCCGAATTGTAATGCAAAGTTATATAGTAGGAACTGTTCATCAACCTTTGCTGAACAAAATCTGCCCTGTCTGCAGTCCAGGAAATGTCTATTATGCAAATTACTGAGGTCAAAGGTCATCAAGTACATTTACACTATTACGGCAATATATCACTATTAACTGACTGTTATGCTGATTTTTTTTGATGAATAATTGACTGAAATAGTTTAATAATTATTCAATTCTATAGAACAAATGTTTACACAAACAAAAAGGAGCTTTTCGGAACCTTTGTTGAAATCAAAGTACTGAAAGTACTGATATTTTAGGAATTAAAGTTTGTTTTCATTTTGTGTGTTACAAAACTGACCCCAAGCACATTTATTCATTATGTTTACTGAAAGTTAAAGTATTCAAGATGATTTTAATTTGCTTTTATCATCATTTGTAATATAAACTATGCTCATTTTACTTCATACATATGAATACATGTATTTGTAAAAGTCCATATATATATACATTGACATTAATTCCAACAACGTCAGATAGTCCCCATGAAAATATTTTTGAAACTTGTTGAGTAAAATTAATAAAAACATATATATGTGACCTGTCACGCGATAAAAGACCATCTATGAATTGTGTGAAAAAGACATTTGAAAAGGAGATTGATTCTATTAATGGTCAACCAGAGCTTTATTTAAAAAAAAATCTTTCATAGGAAGGTAGCGTCATCATCCTTGATTCAGAAAATTACTAGAGTGAGAAAAGTTTCGATCCTATTTAGTCTGCTCAGTCTGTGCAGTCTGACTAGAATCGAGACTTTACGCACTTCCTTGATGGTCCCTTTACGCATGAAGGGTCACATATTATAATCTGTAATTTTTTAAAATTGAATCAAAACCCTCTCCAAAGGTAATTTATTGGTCTCCATGGACGTGACATCACTCAACACCAGTATACCATACGAGGATGGCATTACTGCACGCAAAGAAGTTTAAAGCACAAGAGATGTCAAAAGTAAGGCATACATGTTGATTCTTTTGTGAAAAAGACTTTAAATCTTTCAATCAATGAGAAAACGGTGAAAGCTAATTGGTTATGAAGTAAAGTATGTCAATCTAGAGTCTAACAGGTTTGATGCTTACACGTATAGTTGAAGATCTGTTTAGTTTTATTTTTGACTGTTATTGTTGTTTGTTTGTTTTTTCGGTTATCTGAGACTCGTGTCTTTTGGCCTAGCCTAACAGATATCATAAACTTATAATCGTAAGGTTTACGGTTCCTGTAAAACCCCTCGATGCTCGAATTGACATCATACTGTTATAAGGGCCCTGGTGAAAAAAGACTCCACTCACATTCATTCTGAATCGAATAACTAGGTCAGCGCTTCATTCTTGGTATTCCAAACCATCTCAATAAAAACGCTCCAAAATCATTCACAACGTTCCCGAATTGCTCGTTATCAATTCGAAATTAGAAGCACTCAAATCATTTAATGATTTCATTGACCAGCATGAATTTTGAAAAGTCTGATTGGTATGTGAAGACACAGATCTTATTTATGTAACAATACATGATTAAATAGGATCTACCAGTTTCAACCAAAAACATTGAATTCGTTCGAAAGTCGCTCATCCCATTCATTTCAATCCTAAATCATTCCTTTTGTCAATTTCACGATGTTGTTAGCTGTTGGACGCCGAGAGTTAAAGGTTACCAGGCGCCGTACGGACCACATAAGGCAAGTGTAAGCTAGGCTAAGTGGAAGGTCCATATTCAACTTTATCACCTTCCAAAGAGTGTATTCAGAGTAAACTTTATTTATTTATTCATTTTATTTTAATAAAATATCATCATTTAAACTTTTCGAAACCATCAACTCAGGAAAAATGTGTGAAATGCACATGATTACCGTTTTCCTGATGTCGAAAATGTTACAAGCCTACCTCAATGAATTATTTTGTTTTATCGTCTTCGGGTGTCAAACACTAGTTACTAAAGCCATGTTTAGGCTGTATTTCCAATGTATTGGTCGTCCAGTGACAAAATCATCCATATTTCCCTATTTTTCTTGTTAAAATCCAGATTAAATAGTTCAAAGTGCATCTGTTCTTATAAATTGAATAAGCATTGTTACGTGCTTCTCACAAAATCTATCTTAAATACACTTAATGAAATTTCTTCAAAGAACCCATTCTTCTCTATTTTTAATTCTAGTCCTTCTCTGTCACATCCTCAAGCCTGGTCGTGACTAAAAATGCTGTAAGTGTCACAAACTTATTTTGAATGTTTGTATTGAAAAAATTGAAATGTTTCTAAAAAAAAGTATGAGTAGGCATTTATCTTGCTAGATATATTACTTAGGCCTGTAAAATTATTTCATAACGGCTGCACAAAGATGCAAACATGTGACCGGTATAAAATATAAGCGCGACGGGTTATTGATGCTTATAAACACGAAACGACATTGTCAATGTTAATTTCCTATGTCAATGTTTAGGATCCATACTGTTGCCTCGAAAATAAGGGAATTGCTATTAGGTAAGCATGATGACACATTCTTTTTTATACGAACTGGATTTGATTTTAATGCCCTAAAAATTGTGTGAAATATAAATGAAAATTGTCGAGCAGTTTTTGTTTTTTACTTAGTACAAAAACTTACGCTAAATTCTGGGAAAAAAACTTTTTAGCTTGACTATTTGTAAAATAGGGGTGCTATTCCGGTCACCCGAGCGTCGGCGTCAGTGTCGGCGTAATGCTTTGGTTAAGTTTTTTCTTGCAAGTGTTTAAAATCTGTTTCAACTAAAGCCATTGCTTTGAATTTTTGCACATGCTTCTGTGACCATGATATCAGCCTCTAGACAAAGATTCATTACTGTGATATTGAATTTAGTGGAATTTTAACCCTTCTCGGACTTAGAATTTCTTGGTTAAGTTTTTACGTGCAAATGTTGTATAGATGTAATATCTATTTCTACCTAAGCTGTTGCTTCCAAACTTTGCACATGCTTTTGTGACCATGATATCAACTTCTAGACAAAGATTCAATACTCTGATATTGAATTTAAATGGAATTTTAACCCTTTTCAGACTTAAAAATTCCTACTTAAGTTAAAATTATAGCTCTATTTTTACTTAGGTGTTTGCTTGGAAACTTTACATATGCTTTTGTGACCATATTATCAGCCTCTGGATAAAGATTCATTAGTCTGGTGTTGAATCTTTATCGAATTTTAACCTTTTTAAGACTCAGAAATTCTTGGTTAAGTGTTTACATGCAAAAGTTTAACATCAGTTATATCTCTAATTGTAGTAAAGCTATTGCATTGAAACTTTGCACATGCTTCTGTGATCATAATAACGGCCTCTATGCAAACATTCAATTCGATGGTATTGAATTAAGTGGAATTTTAACCAATTTCGTCCTAGAAATCTTGGTTAAGTTTTTATGTGCAACTGACGTACATATGTAATATTCTGTTTCTACTAAAGCTTTTGTTAGGAGACTTTACTCATGCTTCTGTGACCATAATATTAGTCCACAGAATAAGATTCATTACTCTGATATTGAATTTAAAGGGAATATCAACAGTTTTTGGACTTAAGAATTCCTTGTTAAGTTTTTACATGAAAATATTGTATATCAGTTATATTTCTATTTTTTCTTAAGCTTATGCTTGGAAACTTTGCACATCGTAGAACGGTTATTTAAGGAAAATCCCTTACAGCCTGAACCTTCGGAATCTGTACACAACAGTGCGCCTTTGGACAACGCTTCAAAGAGTTATCACTCAATAATAGACAAACACTGGTCCAACCTTAAGTCATCAAGTTAACTCAGAAAGATATTCCCTGTGGAACAAGTTGTAGCATACTGAATACCCAAGTCAATTCGAGACATTATGGTTAGAGCGAAATTAAGTACTGCTGCAACCAATGACTATCTCGAACATTCTGGAACAAGTAAAACACTGAGGTGTCAAACGTGCATTTTCCTGGAAGGCATGCAGACTTTGAAATCTCATCTTGGTAATGTAACTACAGTTAGAGGTTCACACAATTGCAAAAATTCAAATGTCGTGTACCTCATCACATGTACGATTTTCCACAAACATTTGTGAAACCTAGCAACATATCAACTAGCGCATAAATTCCCACTGATCCAACTGGAAGACCTGTTTATTCAATAGTTCTCCAGTTACAGAACCTTTTATCAAAGTCCACCACTCATTCTACAACGTTGTCCTGTGTTACATTGAAGCCATCAGCAAATGAGGCTCATATCTGTGCTATGAATAAAACATCTTTTTAGATTGAATTGGTTTTTTCTCATTGCTTGACTCCTAGCAAAAATGTTGACTTTGTTTTTCAACTGCCTAGAGTTCAAGGTTATGTTCGAGCAATATACCAAGGAGACAGCCATATATACATTTATATTTGAGTGTTGAATATATAGTCCGTTTGACTTCTATATGGACCAACATTTCGCCGAAAATCTCAGAAATTAATTGATAAAACGCATATTTTTCTTGTCATATCATTTTTTCCAGCTAATACCATGATGAATTTTGCTTTTCAGAATTTTTGAATGTAAAATAATGATTTTGTCCGTCCGTCTACATGTTAACTTTCAGCATTTCATACCTACTTGTAACTGTATTAAACGGAACAGCGAATTGTATAACCAAAAATAGTACTGATTTGCATAGGGGCCGAGTCAAAAGAGTAAGTTTTTAAGTGAATTGTATTACTATAAAATCGAGTTTTTCAATATAATTAAGTTTGTCTAAGATTTTTTGCTACCGTTTGATATCAAATCTGTGTATATTCTCTCTTTCTTCAAAAACTGTTTGACCAGATAATTGATTATTGATTTTATTCATTCTGAGATGAACCCTATATTTACATGTTAAGACCAATCAAAAAGCATTATTAAACGAAGTAGTTGGGAATTTCACGAGGAAAACTTGATGAAAAGGCGACTACTAACGGTAAAAATCACGTGCTTTTTAAGTTTAAGATGATATGACCGTCGATATGCTAATTAGCATGTCCAAATAAGGAATAATGGGCATTTCATCTGTCAAAAGTTTAGTATAAAACCACGTGTTTTTACTATATATGTAGACATTTTCTAACTATTGAACAGCCTCCATCACCCCTCGTGTTTAAGAACGGATAATGCGAAAATATTAACATTAACTAGATAGACAAAATCATTATTTTGAAATCATTTTATTTTCAAAAAATATTTTTTGGAATGGTATTAAACTGAAATTAAGATTTTACTACATACAAATCCTTTATTCAAACACAATTTTTTGTAATTGATGAAAAGGTTGGTCCACATAGAAGTCAAACGGACTATAACTATGTAAAATGTATCACATGAATTCATCCGTATGCTAAAGTTATATTACATGTTGCTTTTATCCAAACATTTTCCGTTTAGAACTGAAGTACTTTTAGTACTTTGATCTTTTATTTTTGACTAATTTGCTGCTATTTTGCAAGTATAAGATGATGTGAATATTATTTGCATATGTACAGTTTAATAATACTAAAAACCTGGATTTATTTTGATCAGATCATAAAAAAATTGTTCATTAATACGATTTTCTACTGTTTTGCACTCAATGACCTTTGACCTCTGTACTGACCTACAAAAGGGATTGTGAATCTGCAGACAAGCCTAGCAATGTTCCTCAGATATTGGGCAAGCAATCGACGAGACATGGCAAAGACTGTGAGGCACAATGACTGTTGTCGTGGCGGATAAGGTTCGAATCCCACTGAATGTAAATTTTTATTTTGCTATCAAGCATATTTATTTAGCAGAATTTTGCACGATTTTTTTGCTTTCGACGAGTACTGCTTACACGAAATTTCCCAACGGGAATTTTTTATCATTTCTTCTTGTCAATTCCAAATGACGAGATTGCAGAAAGTATTAAAAATAAGGATGTTTAATTAGTCAAGAATATAATGAAGGTGTGTAACAAATTTAGCATTTCAAGTTCACGTAGGTTAGGTCAGTGTGTATTTCTTTCACTGCCAAGATACTGAAATCAAAGGACTGCCTGATGTTAAAGCATTAAAGGTCAAGCCGGATCAAAGCGCATT
Organism: Fragum whitleyi; assembly: GCA_948146395.1. NCBI lineage: Eukaryota > Metazoa > Mollusca > Bivalvia > Cardiida > Cardiidae > Fragum > Fragum whitleyi. The sequence goes on along the minus strand of OX411552.1, from coordinate 56,582,159 downwards.
TGAAATTTATCGAAATGTATTGTTAAAAAATATATAATAAAAGGCCATGAAGATATATCAAAGAAAGTTGCATACACACTAGCATTCGCGGAAGAAAATATTTTACAAGAAACAACAACAAAGAGACAGATTTTGAAAATAAGACCAGAGTTCGACTCGAACCCATACCCGTAGAGTAGACAGGAATAGCGTGATAGGGACCACCACCCTACCCACTAGGCCACGACAACTTTTGATTGCGTGGGCATATGCATGTTTAAATACAATTTAAATCCTCAATCAACACCGGATAACTGATTGTTAACCTGCAACGTCTACAGGTAGATATTGGATTTTACCTAAAATGTTTACAATAGCATGTTGAATTTATATAAAGCCAAGTGTTTTTACAATTATGTTTACATTTTTTACTTCTGAACAGCCTCAATCACCCCTCGTGTTTAAGAACGGAAAATGCGAAAATATCATCATTAACTAGATAGACAAAATCATTATTTTGAAATCGTTTTGTTTTCAAAAAATATTTTTTGGAATGGTATTAAGCTGAAATTAAGATTTTACTACATACAAATCCTTCATTCAAGCGCAATTTTATGTAATTGATGAAAAGGTTGGTCCATATAGAAGTCAAACGGACTATAACTGTATGAAATTTGAGACACAACAGTACTTCAACTCAAACGCTTTATCGGGTTTATTGCGGTTCACTTTGAAAGGCTATTCACAAGTTTGTCATTAAGCCTATCTGCACTCTGATTTAACTGGTTATGGTTTTTAAGAACAACACGAAGCATACCCAATGATGTTATATTTTATAATGAACCCCCTGTTCATTTAAGTAATGTTGGTCCTTAAATGCAAAATGCGCTAGCTAAATTTGACAATAATCATACAGGCAAATGACTTGTTGGTTGATTCTACCATTTGAAAAATCTAATTAAGTAATTCTGATTTGAATTGACGATCTCGAAAATAAATTCCTAAACTCTTTGAGCTCAGTATATGTACATGTCCGTTTAACTGCTCTTTATTATTGAAATAATTCTTTTAAAAAAGCAAAACTTGTCATTGTGCGATCATAAGAGAAAACTCTTTACGTTTACTGTAAGCTGATGTCCAAACCATAGATACCAGTGTAATCATTATGGGTCATTTTTATGTTGGAATGTAGATTTAACAAAACCGCAAAATGAACCCAAGACAATTTCATAAAACATATCACATGGTCTCTACGCCGGATAATTTCTCACCTCAACTAGCCGTGGCCAATCGATCAGTTGTAGTTGAAAATTGTATTATTAATCATGTAAATTAATTGGCGAAATATTCATTTACGACCTCAAACCGTACTACAACGTTTTGTCGGGGCTTTAAAGTATCTTGCTGCGTCCTAGAAAAGGGTAAAAAAAGAAGGGGGGGGGGCGTGGAGAGAAAACGTGCGATCTCAAGTCTTCTACATTAAAGGGAAGATTTCATTTTTTTTTTTTCAAAGAATGTACCTAGTTACCTGACCTTGTGCACAATGTGGGTGTTTTTTGATATTAATGCAGGCTTAAAATTATGTTCATTGGCAAAAAAAAAAAAAAAAAAAGAACCAAAATACACAAGTTTCAAACCGGTCGGAACATCGCTCGGACTTTTCCGTAAACTGAAATGTACCTCGGACGTAAGTGTAGTAATTTTGGGTCATTTTGGGTCATTTTGGGTAATTCGGCTTCTGGTGGTACTTCGGTTAATATGCTTTTAGAAAATCACACTTGGTTAATTCTCTCCGATCATCTTTGGAGATATTTTGGGCAAACTATAATTCGGTGACAAAACGCAGTAAAATACTGCGTTTTGTTATTAAATTATAATATGCCCACTTTTATTCTTTCGTTGATTTTATTTTATGCAACGCCATCCTTAGCGGGATCGTTGATGTTTGTGACGTCATATTAACCCACGTGCGAAATGACGCGCTTTCATGGCTGCGTCCGTATTATTCCCGAGGTCTATTCCGTAGAATCACCTAGGGTTCCCGATTGGTTTCAAACTAGTCAGTCTGTACAGGCTGAGTAGGATCGTAATTCTTCGCCCTAGGCCGATTTTTCTAAATCTAAAATAATAATTCTACCTTCCTATTTTATTTTGTTTTAAATGCCATTTCCGGTTGACCTATATTGGAACCATTCCTGTTTCAAATTAATCTTTTACGGAGTGCCAAGGTAGTCTCCTATGGCGTAACATTTATATAGAGGATATTGAATGAGTGGTCATTGAATACCGAATTCATTAAACGAGTCATCTATAAACAGATAAAAACGAGGCTGCGTCGAGTTTTTATCACTTTAAGATGACGAGTTTAATAAATTCGGTATTTTATGAGCACAAATTTTAAAACCTACTTATAATATGACCTGAAATTTTTCGAAAAATCGTCAAAATTCTTGAAATTCAACGTGTCAATTTTCCGCGGAACTTATAACGCCGTTCAAAAATGACGTCACAATATATAGATTATGTCGTCATTTTCGCGGTCACAAAATAGCGTTGGCATTCGCAATGAGCTCATTTGCATAGTTATTCCACTGGTGTAATAACACCTGTGTAATATCAAAAATATTCAACGAGGTTATTTCACTCCCGCGACGTAGATCATATTATAATTTCCAATATTGCAGTTATGGCCGTATCAGGGAGAAGACTTCAAGGGGGCAATCCGTCGTGCGATCTTTGTGACGATGGACAAGCTGACCTAAAGTTTTGTCTTCAGTGCAGTCAATATATGTGTCCTGCTTGTTTATCAAGACACAAACGTTCTACAGTTTCGAGAAATCACGAACCAATATCAACACATGACATACCACAGCAATTGTTAGAATTAGATTATACAATTTTCTGCACCTCATATGAAAATAGAAATATGATATGCTCAGATTTCTGCCACGATCACAACAAACTTTTTTGTCATAATTGCCAAAATCCAGACGCTCATAAGGATAGCAAGACACAATTTATGAACAAACTATCTGAAGAGTTTTATGGTACAAACCATTATGAAACTATATTAAAGAACATTGAAGATCTAAATCAGAAAGTGGATGATTCTGAAAACAGCTCAAATAGAAACCGAGACATTCTGAAGACAAGCCTTGACAAATGCTCAAGAGATAAACAGACTCTTTTTGAAGACATTAAGAAAGAATTAGATGATGCAATGGATGAATTAAAGAAGAACTAAGAAAGTGAAACAGCGTCATATTCAGAACAAAAAATCGAATTAAAATCCATAGAACAGTTCTTAACCTACCTTAAAGTTCATAACTTATACGAACGACTTGTTCTCGCCGCTAAAAAATCCGAAACAAAGATAAAACAAATCGAAGAAAAAGTAGAATAAATTGAAAAAGATAATAACCAGTTAAATCGTTCATTCGGACTGGAAAAAGATTTTGATGTGCAGGAGGATAATTTTTCTCTGGACTTCGGGGATATAATTAGACGGTCATCAGGAAGTTTATTAAATAAAACATGTCCTCTCTGTTCCTGCCAATATATTTCGAGTACACAACTAGATGCTTCTAGTGCCGAACTAGATGTTTCAAGTGCCCAACTAGATGTTTCAAGTGCCCAACTAGATGTTTCAGCGCCCAACAAGATGCTTCTAGTGCCGAATTAGATGTTTCAAGTGCCCAACTAAATGTTTCAAGCACCCAACAAAATACATCTTACTCTTATTATACAGGAATTCCTTGTTATTTGATAGCTTTTGCGGTTCTTTGTATTTTTATAGGTAACTTATTGCTTAAGACCTATGTGACATTTATGAAAATACGACCGGATAAAAAATGAAATATTCTCTGGCGCCGAGAGCCAACGATATAACACATGTGACGTAAGAATAATTGCGGATAATTTGACAATTATCAAATTTAAGGAAAATCCCGTGATTGTCATTTTGTTAGAATATTCGACTCTTGTCATGCTGAACCCGGAATATTTTTGCTTTGACATAAGCTATAGACAAAAATCAGTCTGTACTTACGTACAGTCTGATCTTAGTCCATACCACCTTAGTTTTATTGTTAAACAAGAAAAGTTTAAAAATCATACTTTCACAAGGAATACTGACTTACATTAACTCAATCTTAGACTGTCAGCACTTCGATTATGCTTTGAGTCGAGTCACTTGTTTTGCATAGCAATTTGACACTTTTAGAAAGCGCTTGTGATGCGTTCAAGATAGACTACTCGCTTAAAAAATGCTCGTGGCGATCACTATCATATCCTGAACATAGAACAGGTTCCATGAAAACAAAGCTGTACAAACTCCCATACCAGACGAAGCTATTCGTTGATAAATAGATTAAGAACGTAGAATAATTGTAACAAAGTCCACCTAGAAATAATAAATGTTCTGAAGTGTATTTATTGCGCGAGACCACAACCGAGTTAGATATTTTTTCATGCAATACACAAGGTACGTATAATAATTTTATCTTAAAACCTCTATTTGTCTTGTTTTCGTCGATGTTTCTAGCAGAAATGCAAGTTTCTAAAATCAATCGCAATATGTCATCTAAAAATATACATGTGATATCATATGAAATATCACCTGGGATATTTTCACACGGATATTTGTATAGTTATAGGATAAATATAGAAAAACATATATCTTAGCTACAAATGTCATTCTTTCCTAATACAGATTTATATGAATTCAAATGATCTACAAGGATAAAGTTTTGCACCTTTCTTTTATATTGCACCAAGAATGATTGTTATGTTTCAGTACCCCGTTTCATGTAATTATTTCTTTAATCAGTACATTTTATTACATTGTGGATATATATTTTTGTATTATATTTTTTCAAGCATAGCCTAGATTCTTTTACTATAAGTCACCATGTAATAATCGTATCTGCTATTTGCATGAATAAGTATTGTCATTGCGTAAAAAGTTCATAACCCTAGCTGGCTTATTTTTTGAGTAATTGCCCTTTATTGTTTTTCATATTTTGGTATTATCCGGAGCGTATCTCTTAAAGTACATGAGCTATGATCATGAAACTTCATGGGTAGACAGATCTCGAGGAAGTGCACTGCAAAAGAACCATAACTCTATCTGGCTTATTTTTGAGTTAATGTCCTTCGTTATTTTGCATACATTGATATTGTCCGGAGTAATTCTCTAAAAGTCCATGAGCGATGATTATGAAACAACATGGGTAAATAGATCACATCGAGGGAAAGTGCAGTGCTAAAGAACCATAACTCTACCTGGATTACTTTTGTGTAATTTCCTTTTGTTGTTTTTCATATTTTGATCTTGTCCGGAGCATATCTCTAAAGGATCATGGAACATCATGGGTAGATAGATCTTATCAAGGAAAGTGCAGTACAAAGGAACCATAACTTTGCCTGGCTCTTTTTTGAGTAATTCCTTTTTGTATTGTTTGTTCATACTTTGATCTTGTCCGGCATATATCTCTACAAGTATACAAGCTATTTTCATGAAACTTCATGGGTAGGAAGATCTCATCTAGAAAAAGTGCAGTGCTAAAGAAACGTTACCCTACCTGGCTTATTTTTAGTTATTTCCTTTGGTATTATACTTATGCTAACTGCTTGTGCCATTCTTTTTACACTGAACGAGTGGCTAGAAAGTGCTTCTATTATTTCTGCCGTCGATAAGCTTTATATGCATTCCGGGCGTCTATGGAGATAATTTTTGCACATTTTCACTGTATTTCGATATCTAATTGTAATATGCCAAGTTGAAAACCCATTTCGATTATGTCTTGGTTAATAAATAACTTCATAGATAAATTTCGGCAGGTAATAGGCAATGTTGAGGGTTTTTTTGTTATGTTTTGAAGATAGACAGACAGACGGTCAACGGTTAAAAAAGTATACCCCCGATTTTTTCGATGCGTGAAACGTGACCAAGGTGATATCTGCCCTGACAACAGGATGATCGAAAGCTTGTATGTCTGTCTGACATTACCGTCACTTTCAATATTAAATTAGTTAATACCGGCAGCTAGAACACCTACCCATAGTTTCCTGTCGTTTTATCACAGTTCAGCCAAAACATTTAAACAAAGCTACTGGCCGCTCATCCCGCTTAGGCGTGTTATTTATTATTCATCCAATTGTGGTTTTCAAATGACTCTTGTCACAATGACTTTGTTTGTTTTCAACCAGAAGTCTTTTTTGTTTTAACAAGAGGGCCATAGTGGCCCTTAATCGCTCACCTGAATGAACTGCCTAAAATTTTCAAAAGAAGAATGAGAAATAGAATGATGAATGACTGAGCTGAACAAAGCTGTTGCTTCTATACAACTTGAGAATCCGTTTTTTGCAATTTTAAGGTTGACAAACAAGGATTTTTATAATTGATTTCGTGACCTTTTTTTTAACCCCAGATGACCAAATTTTGATCTCATCTGAGATTTCATCTAGACAATCATTCTGACCAAATTTCAGGTTGATTGACCAAAAATTGTGGCCTCTAGAGTGCAAACATGGTTTTTATTAGATTTAACCCTGTGACCTAGTTTTTGATCCCGGTTGACCCAATTTTGAACTTGTCCTGAGATTTCATCAAGACAATCATTCTGACCAACTTTCAGGTTCATCGGGAAGAAAATGTGGCCTCAAGAGTGCATACAAGGTTTTTCTTAGATTTGACCCAGTGACCTAGTTTTTGACCCCGGTTGACCCAATTTCAAACTTGTCCAAGATTTCATCAAAACAATCATTCTGACCAAATTTCAGGTTGATCGGGCAATAAAAGTAGCCACTAGAGTGCCTCCAAGGTTTTTCTTAGATTTGACCCTGTGACCTAGTTGTTGACCCCAGATGACCAAATTTTGAAGTTGTCTGAGATTTCATTAAGACAATCATTCTGACCAAATTTCAGGTTCATCGGGAAAAAATATGGCCTCTAGCGTGCATACAAGGTTTTTCTTAGATTTGACCCTATGACCTAGTTTTTGACCCCAGTTGACCGAATTTTAAACTTGTCCGAGATTTCATTAAGAAAATCATTCTGACCAAAATTTAGGTTAATCGGGCAAAAAATGTGGCCTCTAGAGTGCCTACAAGGTTTTTCTTAGATTTGACCCCGTGACCTAGTTTTAGACCCCAGTTGACCCAATTTCAAATTCATTCAAGATTTCCTCAAGACAATCATTCTGACCAAAATTTAGGTTGATCGGGCAATAAACGCGGCCACAAGAGTGCCTAAAGGTTTTTCTTAGATTTGACCCCCTGACCTAGTTTATGACCCCAGTTGACCCAATTTCGAACTTGTCTGAGATTTCATCAAGAGAATCATTCTGACCAACTTTCAGGTTCATCGGGAAAAAATGTGGCATCTAGAGTGCATACAAGGTTTTTCTTAGATTTGACCCTGTGACCTAGTTTTTGACCCTAGTTGACTCAATTTCAAACTCATTCAAGATTTCATCAAGACAATCAGTCTGACCAACTTTCAGGTTCATCGGGAATAAAATGTGGCCTCAAGAGTGCATACAAGGTTTTTCTTAGATTTGACCCTCTGACCTAGTTTTTGACCCAATTTTGAACTCGTTCGAGATTTCATCAAGACAATCATTCTGACCAACTTTCATGTTCATCGGGCAAAAAATGTGGCCTCTAGAGTGCATATAAGGTTTTTCTTAGATTTGACCCCGTGACCTGGTTTTTGACCCCGGTTGACCCAATTTCAAATTCATTCAAGTTTTCATCAAGACAATCATTCTGACCAAATTTCAGGTTGATCTGGCAAAAAATGTGGCCTCTACAGTGCCTACAAGGTTTTTCTTAGATTTGACCCTCTGACCTAGTTTTTGACCCCAGTTGACCCAATTTTGAATTCGTTCGAGATTTCATCAAGAAAATCATTCTGATCAAAATTAAGGTTGATTGGGCAAAAAATGTGGCCTCAAGAGTGCATACAATGTTTTTCTTGTATTTTGACCCCGTGACCTAGTTTTTGACCCCAGATGACCCAATTTCAAAGTCGTCCGAGATTTCGTCAAGACAATCATTCTGGCCAAAATTCAGGTTGATCGGGCAAAAAATGTGGCATCTAGAGTGCATACAAGGCAAATGTTGACGACGGACATCGCACGACGCACGACGCACGACGGACGACGGACATCCACCTAACCACAATAGCTCACCTTGAGCACTTCGTGCTCAGGTGAGCTAAAAAGGTACACTCGTTCGTGTTTTTTCTTGTTTTTTTTTTTTTTTTTTTTTTGTTTGTTTGGAAAATTTGATTGAGAAACAGTTTTTGTCTACTTCTTTTTTGGATTTTAAGAACAGAAAGAAGAAATATAGAAACACTTTATAACTGTATGGGGATTAAACCCCTCAGTCTTCTCTATTATACCCTTTATCTGAAAGGAATGTCTTCTTTTTTCGAAATTTACATGCATTGTTTCAATTTTCTGTGTATGTTACGGACTCTGCCTAACTCTTTTGGTATGTTACAATTTCTTCGCTACAGCGTTACGACCTCTGTCATTGATATTGCATACAAAAATCCCAATTTTCTTGACGACAGGATTTTCAAAAAAACACGAAAAGAAACGCAACGATTCAGAGTTATCTTTTATTTAAGTTGATTTATTACGAAGTACGAGGTAGATGGGGGGAAAACCCCCAAAACTTCATTTAATACGATATATCTTAAAATAACACTCTGATCTTCTTTTCAATTTATGAAAAACACTTACTATGCATTCCTTCATTTCAATTATATATGCCTTACTTTCAGGATAAGAAAGTGCTCGCAAATGTTAATTACTAGTATACGAATGCCTATACATGGTAGGTTAATCAGCATCGTAAAACTTTGCTTTAACCTGCTTTAAATGGAAGGGATCTTGTCAAGAAAGTGTAAGCTAAAATCTCCAAATCGAATTGAATTGAACATTCTCAAAATCACCGGTTTTTATCTCTTCTACAAATAACGATGTTACGATTGTTCGCTCAGCATTTCTGCAATATGAAGTTTTTGTTCAAATAAATTAACATTTGCTGTTTTTAAAAATGACATAAATGGGATCGTGGTGCTAATTTTATACCTAGATCTGTTTACAAATGGGAACCATCAGCCAAGTGAGTTGTTAAAGTTGCTTTTAAAATTCTAAGGAAAATATAACCCTGAAGTGAAATAATTTAAAAATATAAATTAAAGCACAAAAAGGTCCTGTTTCGCATTGTGATTGAAAATCGACACTAATTTGCATTCAAGTAAAACATACGAGAATTGAAGGGAAAAAACCTTTATTCGGTCTCTCTCTCTATATATATAAAATATAAAAAAATCTGATGTTGGTATAATCATTATGTGAAAGTTTGAAGAAAATCGGATAGAGATTGTAGACTCTTTTTGTGAAATAAGTGTAAGTTAACAGACGGGTGGACGGATAGACATACGGACCGACGGGAAATCATAGCTAGAATAGCTAATAAATCCCATTCAAATGAATAAAACGAAAGAAATGTATTCCATAAGAATTTGAACCTCTATCAGTGATGTAGTTACTATACTGTAACACTCTTTGTCATGCATCGTAACATATATTATATCATATTTATCGATTTTTCTCTTTACAGTTGTGATAAAAAAGAAAACTATAACCAATTCATTCAATTGGAATTATTGTTTGAAATTGCATGAATTTCTAATATGAAACGCAATCTAAAAGCTTTTAATGCCTTTACTTTGGAAAATCACACACAGTACTTCTTCTTTTCCTTTAATCTTAAAAGTTTTAGTTTAATATTTGCAGGATAAGATACGAAAGTAAACGATTATGCGGAGTATCAGATTGTTTAAGCTTCACTTGTCTGTTTTACATTTGATGAATAAGAGATCACATATCATTTTGAATTTTGCGTTTTTGTTTTCGGTAAGTACAGAAGTCGTGACTGTTTTCATTGCGAATCCTTAACATGTTTTCATGCAGAGGTATTTGTCCGTTGTAACAGTTCTTAGATGGTGAGACTAGCATGATTTCAAACAGTCTATTCTTTGTTTTCAAAAAGCTGAATACTTTTATTCTAAACAGACGACTGTTTTTTACTTTAATCGGTAGACACTATTTTCGAGGCGTAGACTCATTTGTTTTCAAACGGTTAGCTCTACTGAATTCAAATCGTAAACTAGTCTGATTTCAAACAGTAAAACCAAAAGTGGACAGAAAAGTAATTTATGAAGGTTGGACTGAGAATAAGCTAGCTGACTGATAATCAACATTATGGTAACAACAGCGTAATCCTCTTATGTAGAGCCATTGAATTTATGTCCCTGCTATTTCATACTAAATGAAATATCGTGGAAAAAGAAGAAATTGCTTGCTACAAGCAATTTCTCCTTTTCCAACAATATATTGTTCAACATAGTTTCGTTATGAATTTAAACAACCTATCATGTCATCTGAAACCTCTCTCAATTTAAACTGGACCAAAAATTGATGCCTTGAAAGGCTAAATAATTTGTTTAAACAGTGATCATTCAGCATTGAAATGCTAAATTTGCTTACATTTACATGTATACTTTGCAAAAAAATCATTGCATGGCTTATTGAGGGGTATTAGTCTCTCTGAATGAATCAAATCAACAAAGAATAGACTGGTGAATATTAATGGAAGTTTGAAGCAATAACCCTCGGTTTACGGAAGGACCTTTGTCGGATGTCAGAAAAATGTTTTATTGCTGGTCAATTGATTGATTGAATAGAGTTTTACGCCGCATTCAACATTTTTCAGTTATATCGCGGCGGCTGAAGCGCCTTACAATAGATTTCTGGTATTTCTCTCACCAGTATTACCATCACATCCTTTCCTAGCCTCCAGCTGCTATCTCACATATAGGTCTACGATTATCAATCCATCGGTGAGAGACAAATAGTCAGAAAGAATGAGTGCGGCCGTCGGGGATCGAACCCGGGACCTCCAGATTGACAGTCCGACGCGCTACTAACTGCGCTATGACGGCGGCTGATATTATTGCTGGTCAAAAGAATAAGGGATCGATTTCAAAAATCACGAAAAAAAAGGAAGAAAATATCAGGTGATTGTTCTTAAATTTTACATAGATATAATGACCAAACTGGTACGTTTCATATTTATCTTAAAACCTCTATTAGCCTTATTTTCGTCGATGTTTCTAACAGAAATGCAAGTTTCTAAAAATAACCGCATCACTTCATTTTCTAAAAATATCCGTGTCGTATCATAAAAATATCATATAGGATGTTATCACACGGATATATATTTATAGTCATAAGATAAAATGTGAGACCTACAGTGTTGAATTACTATTTGTAACTTTTCAATCTGAATACCATTTCGTTTCCTTCATCACCCATGTCGTTATAAGACTTAAGAATACAATGGTTAAATGAGAAGTTGTTTATAACAAACATTTTTTCTTTACAATCATGTTTCTATCATTGTATAGTCTAAGTAAGAGCGCCTTTACTTTAAAATCGTTGACAAAAATTATAGTTTTAGCATACATGAAGTAGATTTTATTTTTTTTTATGTCTAATCTTACATAGATGCTGTCAAATGTCCAAAACATGACATCATCCTACCGAATGGCATCGAGGACATATCTATATCAAGCATTTTAATTATGTGTCAAAATGACGTCAGTGCTATGTCATAACCACGCTCAAATGTAAGCCCTGTCCTATACGGCATGTCCGTAAAGGGTTAAAAAGTGTGTAGAGACTTTGTGTGCCCAAATCCGAATCCACATTGACTACATTAATGGTTATTCTATAGAAATGGAAAAGGATGTAAGCGACGTCATTTTTAGTCAATTAGACTGGACGACAAGGTTCGCCTTTCAATCAAACGGGCTTTAAACGAAATACTGGAGATTACTTTAACACCCTGATTGAATTAACTTAAATAAAAACAAATATTTGGCTTTTGTTTCATTTCAAAAGAAAATATCGTCCTTACAGAAAGGCAATTGAGATATTTCAATTTCAATTCACCAAAACTGGAATACAAGATACTGTTTCAAAATTATTAATGCCGGGTTAAAGGTAGCTTGCAAGGGTAGCAAAATAAGTATATTTTTGTCCGATTTTGTGTACTTACATTTCCGTTTTAGTGATGATTTTAGGTAATGCGTTTCTACAGTCGCTCAGTATAATATTGATGTCAAAAGTCCATTTAAATGGAAATTGGAATGAGGTTAACCACAAATGGAACAGGCATTTGGATGACTGAATTCAATCCCATTGCAGCTTGTATCCGAAGTAATGAGATTTGGGTAGTCCATTGAGGATTAGGATAGTATTGTACGCTTAAAATGAATTCGTGGCTATGTTTACTTGAAGAATGATTATTAACAAATTTACAGCGATTTTTGTCCTGGCAGGGCGGAGCCTAAGTAACGGGTCGTTGCATTTAAGGTTAAGGTAAATCACCTTTTTCATATTTACCCACTTTTATAGAAATTCAAGATGAGGCGTTAAATCGTATGATGGAAACTAAATCCTCGTAACTTCAGGATGGATAAGCATCCATGATATCTAGATATGGACCAACATATTCATTAATAACACAAAATTGCGTTTGGGCGAAGGATTTGTATATGGTAAAATCTTAATTACAGCTTTTAATATTTTCACATTTTCTGCTCTTAACCACGAGGGGTGATGGAGGCTGTTCAGAAGTTAGAAAATATAAACATATAGCAAAACACGTGGTTTAATACTAAATATTGGACAAATGAAATGTCCATTATTCCTTATTTGGACATGCTCATTAGCACATCGACGGTCGTGGATCTTAAACTTAAACATTACGTGACTTGTACCGTTATTACTCGGCTGCTTACCTAGTTTTCCTCGTGAAATTCCAAACCACTTCGTTAAACAATGCCTTTGACTGGTCTAAAAAAGAAAAGTGAAGTAAAGGAAAATTAACAACTCAAAATTACGTCACGGCTAGACCACGCCCTGCCAGGTTAATAGTAACGCAGAATAGAAACTACACATGCATGTCGGAAAACAATTCAAATACACATGATTATTTTTTTCTTCTAAACCGACGGGTATTCTTATTGTAAGAACATGAAATATGATAGTATAATACTGTAATAGATATATCCAATAACATATCATTCTAAACGCAATGTCTACACTGTTTAATTTACTGAACTATGTTATAATTGTATGAATCAACTAAGGACATATACATGAAATATACTCTTCAAAGAAGTTCTTTGACATTGAAACATATTTTAAATACGACAAAAATATCTTTACATAATATGTAAAGTAAATCGAGGAAGGTGAAGTTCGGGCATCTTTTTACTGAGTTTAAACAGAATTACTGACTTTCGATCAACAATTTGCAATGGCTACGTCGATTTAGACAGTTACGTTGAAATCGTCTTGCTGAAGCACTTAGTTTGACCTTTCGCATCTGGTTCCAAACTTTCTGTTCGGAGATTCTCCGCCGTCTAGAAATTAAAATTGTCTTTGAAGTTGCGGTTAGAGTAAAATAACCCAAATATCGTGACGGCATTCGCCCTGCTGGACGAACGTTGTTTTTACATGTCAGGCTTAGCTGGTCCTATACATAAAGTATTAAGTGGCGTTAAAATGATGTCAGAGGTTGGAGATGGTTTATCCCGAAACAACAAAGTCATTTACAACGACTTGTCGTATGAAGCCAGTGTTTTGGTGACCAATAGCTTTATGACGTTGTTCCTTCTCTCATTTACCCACTTTCTATTTCAAATCTCTGCAATGACGTATAATTTCAAAAATAATTAAGGAATGCCATTTCGTTCAAACATATTGAAGAACTTTCGGGACCAACCAATTAATCGGAAAGTGCATGTGCTGCTAGAGAAGGGTATATTTTCCGTAAATCTGACGTTAACGTTGATATGCAGAAAAGCTTTCTAGTAACCCATCGCAAATCGCGTTACTTTCTTGAGATACTTTTATTGTAACAACCAGCAGTCATCTATTTTTTTCTTTTCCATATTTAAGAAAAAGACGATTTTGATAGGTGTATAGAAAACAAAATATAGTCTGACTACTAAGTATGTCAATAGCAACTTTTTAAAACGACAGTCATGTTTTGAGTTCGTTCCATTTGCAGCACTTTCTCCCATACTTTGCAAAGAATAAAGGGTCACAAGAGTAGGAGCCATTTACACCATTGGCTAAATAATACGGTTCTCTTTCAGTAAAATGTCTATCATAAAAAGAAAGCATGATTCGCACAAAACAATCAACATCTGGAAAGCGTTCTCTTGTTTTAAAAGTAGATAAACAAAAAAAGAGTCCAAAAGATATAATTATGAAAACTGCTGCTAGAATGATCAAGTCTACTCTAACATTTGTTTTAGTTGTCATTCCTTTACTGTCAAATAAATTCTTAAGTAATGTATTCGCCTTCATGTTTATTCTGCCGTATAGGGATCTATCTTCTGTGACTATTTCGCCTATTGGATTAGTGTTGAGTATAAGTTTTTCCGCATCTTCATTTCGTTTGAAACTGCATTTTAATTTGCCATTTTCTCCTTGAAGTTGTTGTATTTTCATTTCAATTTGTTTCACCTTCGGAATGGATTTCTTTGCGATCAAAAACATTATGTGTATCAATTTTCGAGTTTCAAGTTTTTTCAGTGTACCTTGTACGTCTCCCAGTTCTGATATAAGGTCCTTGCAGGAAGCTACTTTGACTTCTTTATACTGTTTATGGCCTTTCTTACATTTCTTTATTTCATCTGTCAAATCGCGTTCTGCATTTTCACATTTTTGCCGAATAGTCTTACTAAAGTCTTCAACATCTTTACCTTCATTCTTCAATTCTTTCTTGGTGGCTTCGTATTGGGATATGAACAACTTTTCAGCTTTATTTACCTTTGATTCGAGACTTCCTATTTGGGCAACCAACATACGGAACTCTTGGCTTTCACAATATGAGCCAGCGATATCTTCAATTCTTTCTAGCTTGCACTTTTTGTGATCTAATATACAGCCAACACAACAAGGCTCGTTATGCTTAGAGCAGAAGAAATGGTACAGGTCTTCATTGTGCTTTTTGCAAAGGAAGGAGTCTTTAAGACTTGTTAATAGCATATCATCTTTACTTAAAACATCGTGGTTTTTAGTGGCTCTTGTTCCTTCATGTGCCTTTTCACAATCAGTGCAGAGATACTGTCCACATTGACAACAATAACATTTAGCAATTTTCTGGTCTTTGCATGCGCTGCAAACTAACACCTTCTTCCCGGACACCTCCATATCGGGGTTTTTCATAGCTGTTGCCATCTCGTCAACTGAAAATGTAACCAGACAATACCAAAATACGAGACCGGTTACCTCATACGGTAGCGCAACGGGTTCTCATCCTTGGATTGTGGTTTCGTTTCCATGCTCTGCTAGCTCTCTTCCAACAATATACAGTCATTTTGACACACGCCAAAGCCCAGATGGAAGCAGGTCAAACTTTCTATTTTCAATTATGAGGTGTCATGAGTTCATTACATCCCGGCTGCACAACTTTTTCCGATATTGGTCAACCATCAATCGGTTGATAATCGTAAACCTAAGTTGGCTACTAGTTGGTGACATAGGAGGTTGTAATGCTAGTAAAAGTGTGGGTAATACCAGAAATCCATATGGTGCGATACGACTGGAAAAGTGCTAAAAACGGCGTTGAATTCTATTCAAACAAACAATTCACAAATAGGATAATATTATACAGGAAAATGTGCACATTTGTTATTTTTACTAATTACAATGTGAACAGAATATAGAATCAACAATATCTCGAAAATAATCTATAAGTCTGTTGACTGAGAAAATGGTACTCAAAATGGCCGCCGACGACAGAAAATGCTTTGCGTAAAAACAACTCTTAGCAGATTGCACTTTAAAATTTTCATCTACAAATTAAATTAGCTCAAGATAACATACACTGATTGTAGGTAAAACGATAAAACATAATTGACATACCTAAAAAACACCGGTACCAAAAAGAAATTAATTTCTCTTCTTTAGACAAGACTCAACACATTTATAATCTTAGTATTGCACACCTACAATTGCCCAATTTCGCTCAAATGCTAATTTGCATGTAATCAACTTCCTGTTACGCATGTAATGAATATGGTGACATAGTCGTGCCTACATATTTAGGAATTTGTATGTTCCGTTCATCCAATTATGACTTATTTCAAACGCAAAATAATGAATAATTTTTAATCTGTGTTTGTTCGTTCTTGTGATATTTTTTCTATAAATCTAAAACTGGCACCATGGTAGAATGGCCGGGAAATTTGATTAAAAAATATGTGGTGTTCTAAAACTTCGTTAAAATCCAAGGCTCTAAAACATTTTAAATGAATGGCTATGATCGGACATACAGAATGTGCTATCTTTAACAGTAGATCGGACCGACTTACTTACAATGTCTGGTCACGTTATCTAGTTCGAATTGTATAAAAAGTGATCTTTACTGGACGCTTAAATTCAATATAGAGGTCCAAACGCTGTCGCCAGCTGTTTTGTGAAAAAATAAGTCTTACCTACACTGTTTTTGTATATATATTATGAATAGCCACCATTTTACTATTGCGTTTCCAAAATGGTGAAAACCTGGCCGTCAATATCAAAATATACCAGAAAGTATAGCCAAAATTTAAATTTCCGTTGTGTCGCCAAGCAACAGTGACGTGGTTAATACCACTGATATCGTTATCCAGAATATACAACACACGTTACTAAGAGCTCTAGAGCTGTATCTTATATTCTTCTTTTCATTTCTTCAAACAAAGATTCGCCAAGAGCCAATTCCTTGTCGCAACTATTTCCAAAACCAACAAAATTTCCGATACGCATTTAGATATAGACCTACATTTTGCATTGCAATATTATTAATAATAATTTTGATGCAAAATATTTTTTGCGGATAATCTCTCTAATATCACTTGCCTTTCATTTGACAAGTTGCATATACGGAATGACAAAAATTTGCACCATCTTTGATCAGTAGTTATTTATCATACAAAATACAATGCTTTACATATTTAAGAATGCTTGCAAGACGATGGAGTACAGTTTAATACATGTATGTTTCTTATACTCGTATGTTTGTTACGGAGATTTCGAGACGGCAAAGGAAATTTTGTTTCGTTATCACGATAAAAACGTTGACAAGGTACATGTAATGTATTCTTCACATGTTTTCTGTTTAAAATTATGGATTACTCACCTAAAACATAAACCTTTAAGTAAAATTAAGGTAGAGTTGAATTTGAAATTTATGTTATTTAAGAAACTTCCTTGACTTAGCCGGGTTTAAAGAATATGATGCATTGACAAAGACTAGAAACTACCAATAGAGACCCATGTAGTAAAAAAAGATATATCGCGGGATCAACATTTGAGGAAGTTGGACCTCTGTATTGAATTTTAGCGAGGAACGCACTCCTAAAATACCACGTTGTAATTGGCATATTTTAACATATTTTCAGTCATACGATTATAAATCAATTCGTTATGCATGAATTGCTGTCTCATTTACGGTAACTCGGGAAAGGGAATGGATACTAAATTTGTTTACGCGTGCAAATAAATATATCCTAAACCCAAAGGGATTTGCGTGCTAAGAGAAAGTGGACACATTTCATCGTTTTTTACCAAAGCCTCGTGACAAGCTGAAGTAAAGAGAGTTTGGTAACCAACCTAACGATCTAATGTCTTTCTGTCAACTTTTTGAGGAAATAAGTACATTTGTTATTGTAAATAAAGGCTGATTTATCTTAAACTTAAGTGCGCCGATCCGTCACTAAGGCTCCGCCCAACCAGGACAATAATCACGGATAATAGTTTCGCTTAGGATATGCATATGAGACCTCGTCAATCGTAATTTAAGCGCCATCTCGGGGATGCAAACATTTTTTTCAAGACAGTAATTTAGTCTTTAAGGACTGTGCAAAATAACCGGGTCGATGTTTTTTACATTTCATTGATTTTGTGGAACGAGAATAGTCATTCTTTAGTACAAAGAAGTATTCATTTGTTAATACTACCTTGAATATAGCCGTTTCTCGATTCGATTTCTTTCCATGAAAGTGTGTTTAATAAATCCACTGAGTGGTACTTATTCATAGGGCGGACCATGCCTTCTTCTTGACCCGGATATTATGAGACTTTTTTCGCTCCAAAACCCTATGAATGACATAAAGGCGAAATTGTGACGTCGAAAATGGCCGTTTTAGTCCACCGTACTTATACTATTCATAAGGTTTATTGACAAAAGCTTTGTATGAATAAGGATTCAATTTTCAGTACACGAATACGAAAATTGATTCTATGAACTGTCAAAAGCAAAATACAAATGTTGCCTGTCATTTAGAAATGGAATATGTATCTACTAATAAATGGCTCGTTTAATAGATTTATTAATCCATGACCACTCAATCAATACGCTCTTTTTGTCACTTGTATTGTAGACTTTACAGTAAAGAACATCGTGAAATTGACAAGCTGAATGTTTTTGGAATGAAATTGATTGTGCGGAGCAAGGTTTGAGTGATATTCAAAGGAGGTAATCCATTATCGCCATTTTTTTACTAAATGAACATAATTAGCTATATCAACTATCCCCCCTTAATTCAATATTAATTCTTTTCTGTTTGTGTGTCTTCATGGTCCAATCAGACACTGTAAAATCCACACCTGCCAATACAATTGTAGAATAATTTGATCGATTTGAATTAAATGTTGATCATCTTGGCTGATTTCGAAATATCTTTGAAGATTTTGGAATGTTTTTGATCGATTTGAGTGTTTGTAATAAATGAACGAAGCGCCGAGTGAGCAATTAAGAATGGTTTTGATCGGAACAAGTGTCACTTTCACGATGATAGGAACTGTAGAGCATCTTTTGTATCCAGGGGCCAGTTTCATCAAAACATTTAAGACGAATTTTAGTCTTACCTATGACCTTCCAAAAATTTAGGACAACAAGAGGCCCAAGACAGCCTGTGTCACTCCACAGGCTTTAAAAACTCCAGACTATTGCCCTACCACGCCCATATTTGGGGATCAATCACAACTTCTTGAACAATTTAAGCAAAGGGTCATCCAAGGAACATCCATGCCAAGTTTCATAAAAATCAGCCAAATGCTTTAGGAGGAGAAGATTTTTTAAGATTTTTAACGTGAAAAAAATCACCCCCCCCCCCCCGCCACACCCATATTTGGGGATCAATCTAAATGTCTTGAACTATTTTAGTTTAGGGTCACCCCAAAGGAACATTCTTGCCAAGTTCATTGAAATCGGCTGAATGGTTTGGGAGGAGAAGATTTTTAAAGATTTTAACATGAAAAATGCCCTATCCTGCCACACACATATTTGGGAGTCAATCATAATTTCTTTAACAATTTAAGTAAAGGATCAACCTAGGAACATTTTTGTTAAGTTTCATTGAAATCCGCCAAACGGTTTGGGAGGAGAATATTTTTAAAGATTTTAACGTGAAAAAATGGATGGACCAATAGACGGACGGACGCACAA
This sequence comes from Fragum whitleyi, assembly GCA_948146395.1. NCBI lineage: Eukaryota > Metazoa > Mollusca > Bivalvia > Cardiida > Cardiidae > Fragum > Fragum whitleyi. The sequence continues at coordinate 56,562,584 of OX411552.1, read as the reverse complement.
CAGACACTCCGCCATGACAATAGCTTGCTTGCCTTCGGCCAGCGCAGCTAAAAATTATTTATCACCAATCTATCAATACCTATGTAAAGTGATTGTAGTTGCTACTGTTTTGTAAGTAATTAGCAAGACAAAAATATGTCTGAAATGTTTTGATAAAACTGGCACCTGGTGCTAGTCCAAAAAAATCTACAATTATCAACCAATTGGTGGAAGACATATGGGTGGAATGAATGAAAGCCGCTGTTGGGATTTGAACCAAGGACCTTTAGGTAGACAGTTAGACCCGCCACCAACTTTCCTATGTGGGCAGCTCAGAATTATAAGCTAGAAACTTTTTGCTTGATACATGTACATGTTTATCAAATATCGAATTGAAAAATAAGTAAAGTACCATTTCCCTGATTATTTAATGGTAAAGGGCATCAAATGTACAATTCATAAATAAAAACATAAAAATAAGAAAACATCTTTCAAGTGACTTACTTATATACAATAATGAATGATGAGAGATTGTGGAAATCTTAAAAACAAGAGGGCCGTTGGCCCTGGGTCGCTCACCTGAGAAAAAAGCTTCATTACCTAGGTATGTCCATGCAACCACAGAAAAAAGAGATTTTCACTTATTCAATCAGATAACATTTGAAATAATCCCCCCCCCCTGCTCCTCCCCTGGTCATTATTTATTTAAGCTTTTTTCATAGAAGGTCTGTGATCAGCAAATCTATGCCAGATATACAGGCTGAGTCTGAGACTTTTAAAGTTTTCTTTAATGAGTTGAATAATCCATGTCAAATATAAAGGCTGTAGGGATTCAAAATTCTCAACAAAGCACTCCCCCTCCCCCAAGATGCTCTGCACTTGGTGAATCTACAGTCATGATTTTAGCTAATTCAATTAATGTCCATATGCTGATCATCCATACCAATTTTCAAGTCTGTAGGACTCTTGGTTCATTAGAAGAAGTTTAAAGATTTCAAAAATGATCCAAAGTACTACCCCCTCCCCAAGACACTCAGCACCTGGTGACCCAACAGTTCTGATTTTAGCTATTTTCATTAATGTCCATATATTGATCACCCATAACAATTTTCAAGTCTGTAGGGTTTCTGATCCAGAAGAAGAATAAGGTTAAAGATTTCAAAATTGATCCAAAGTACTACCCCCTCCCCCCTAATGCTCCGCATCTGGCGACCCTACATTCATGATTTTAGCTATTTTATTTTAGATCCATATGCTTATCATCCATGCCAATATTGAAGTCTATAGGGCTCCTGGTTCATTAGAAGATGAAGGTTAATGTTACAAAATTTATACAAAAGTACTACCCCCTCCCCCCATGTGCCCTGCACCTGGTGGCATTACAGTCATGATTTTAGCTATTTTTATTAAGGTCTATGAGCTAATCCTCCATGCCAATTTTCAAGTCTGTAGGGCTTGTGGTTCAGAAGAAGAAGGAGGTTAAAGATTACAAAATTTTCACAAAAGTACGACCCTCTCCCCCCTGATGCTCCGCACCTGGTGAATCTACAGTCATGATTTTAGCTATTTATATAAAGGTCCATATGCTGATCATCCATGCCAATATTCAAATCTGTCAGGCTCCTGGTTCAGAAGAAGATGAAGGTAAAAGATTACAAAATTTTCACAAAAGTACTCCCCCCTCCCCCCTGGTGCTCCGCACCTGGCAGCCCAACAGATATTATTTTAGCTATTTTTATTAAGATCTATGAGCTAATCCTCCATGCCAATTTTCAAGTATGTAGGGCTTGTGGTTCAGAAGAAGAAGAAGGTTAAAGATAACAAAATTTTCACAAAAGTACTACCCTCTCCCCCCTGATGCTCTGCACCTGGTGAATCTACAGTCATGATTTTAGCTATTTATATAAAGGTCCATAAGCTGATCATCCATGCCAATATTCAAATCTGTCAGGCTCCTGGTTCAGAAGAAGATGAAGGTAAAAGATTACAAAATTTTCACAAAAGTACTCCCCCCTCCCCCCTGATGCTCCGCACCTGGCAGCCCAACAGATATTATTTTAGCTATTTTTTATTAAGGTCAATGAGCTGGTCCTCCATGCCAAGTTTCAAGTCTGTAGGGCTTGTGGTTCAGAAGAAGAAGAAGGTTAAAGATTACAAAATTTTCACAAAAGTACGACCCTCTCCTCCCTGATGCTCCGCACCTGGTGAATCTACAGTCATTATTTAAGCTATTTATATAAAGGTCCTTATGCTGATCCTCCATGCCAAGTTTAAAGTCTGTAGGGCTCCTGGTTCAGAAGAAGATGAAGGTAAAAGATTACAAAATTTTAACAAAAGTACTCCCCCCTCCCCCCTGGTGCTCCGCACCTGGCAGCCCAACAGATATTATTTTAGCTATTTTTATTATGATCTATGAGCTGATCCTCCATGCAAAGTTTCAAGTCTGTAGGGCTTGTGGTTCAGAAGAAGAAGAAGGTTAAAGATTACAAAATTTTCACAAAAGTACTACCCTCTCCCCCCTGATGCTCCGCACCTGGTGAATCTACAGTCATGATTTTAGCTATTTATATAAAGGTCCATATGCTGATCCTCCATGCCAAGTTTCAAGTCTGTAGGGCTCCTGGTTCCGAAGAAGAAGAAACTTAAAGATTACAAAATTTACCCAAAGTACTACCCCCTCACCCCTGGTGCTCCGCACCTGGTGGCCCAAAAGTTATAATTTTAGCTATTTTTATTCAGGTCTATAAACTGATCATCCATGCCAAGTTTTAAGTCTGTAGGGCTTGTGGTTCAGAAGAAGAAGAAGGTTAAAGATTACAAAATTTTCACAAAAGTACTACCCTCTCCCCCCTGATGCTCCGCACCTGGTGAATCTACAGTCATGATTTTAGCTATTTATATAAAGGTCCATATGCTTATCCTCCATGCCAAGTTTCAAGTGTGTAGGGCTCCTGGTTCCGAAGAAGAAGAAACTTAAAGATAACAAAATTTACCCAAAGTACTACCCCCTCCCCCCTGGTGCTCCGCACCTGGTGGCCCAAAAGTTATAATTTTAGCTATTTTTATTCAGGTCTATGAACTGATCATCCATGCCAAGTTTTAAGTCTGTAGGACTACTGGTTGAGAAGAAGAAGAATTTTTAAGATTTTCTTAAAATTTCACCTTTGTTGCCATAGCAACCAGAGTTTTTCATGGATTTCAATTCTTTTAGCTATTTTTGAAGGGGACCACCTAAGCAACATTTCTGTAAAATTTGGAGTTAATTGGCCCAGTAGTTTAGGAGGAGATGTCGTTTAAAGAAATTGTTGACGGACGCCGGACGACGGACGACGACCGACGACCGACGACCGACGGACGGACGCCGGACGAAAGGTGATCACAATAGCTCACATGAGCACTACGTGCTCAGGTGAGCTAAAAAGTTAACTGATACAACACAAGCAATATAGTGTAGACACATTTTATTGTTTATGTTGTATCATTTATATAGATCTTTTGTAATAGTATGAAGAAAACAATTGATCTGTGTAATCTCTTATATTGCTTAGGTTGCACCACTGAAAATTTGTTGGGTCAAAATGACTCCCTGCAGGAAATTTTTGAGGGTCAAAATGAGATATTTAGAAGACAAATCCCTAGTTTAATGGTCCAACAGAAGCCCTAACGCAAACCCCTTTTTGGTGCACCCCTTAGAGGACAAATTTTACAGAACACCTTACCCTTATTCTGCAAACATTAAATTAAGATTCAAACATTTCATCAGTCTTGTTCAAGCTTTTTTTCACAAAATAAATAAGTAGAAAGCAGATAGTGCAGACTAAGATCAGACTGCATATCTTTGCAGACTGATCTTAGTCTACAATGCCTGCCAAAGCCTTGTGTGCAGCAGGAATATATTGTGAACGGGATGAGAAGTGTTTAATGCTTATAGATCCACAGTCCTGCCAAAAAGACTTAAATAAAAAGTTTTTTTTTCAGAAAAGCATAGTAGCATTACATAAACACAGAAATTGATGGCTCAGTGCAAAACAGTTGTAACTGCCTAATCATATAGGCAGTTACAACTGTTTTGCTCTGAGTCATCAAAATGCTGACAAGGTAATGGATGGAATTCACATTACGGTAGAACCTGTATTAAACAAACACATGAAGGTCAATGAAAAAGTGCTTGCTTAAGACAGGTGTTTGCTTAATACAGGTTAATTCCAGTACAATCGCTCTATTAGGGAACTCAGAAGTTGCTTGCTCAATACAGGTTGATTTCTGAATACAGGGGGCCATCAGACAGATTTGACTGTATTTGGCAGGTAAAAAGTTTTGTTTGTATGGGTTGTAACTCTTTCCTCTGAAATCACAGGACTTTAAGTCCCCATGAATACTAGTATATACTTGAGAAAAAAATGAAATAGAGGAAATTCCTTGCAGCAAGCAATTTGTTTATTTCCACAACAGTTTCTCCCATTTATTTTACGGCCCACTTACAAACAAAGGTCATTTTACTATTGGGGCCACTATTAATAGCCTCATTCAAATGAGTGGAAAAGCAGGGTTTCAAACTATCGAGGACTAACACCCAGTCTACTATGTGACCCAATCGGAAACCTTTGGCAATAGACCTTTGGAAAAGTGAGGGCGCAGACATTAAAGCCATTAAAATCATATTGCACATGGGTTTGGCAGCTACATGTATTTCTAGATTGAGCATTATTAGTTATACGGTTACTTGCAGGGGTATATGATGATTTATTCCATGCTGGAAAAAATCATGTCACCCAAGCCGTAGGCGAGGGTTGACATCATTTTTAATTTTCGGGAATATATTGTCATATACTCAGGCAAGAAACTGTATTACGTATTTATCATACATCAAAGTTTTATACTAAGTATCAATATTTTGCCAATTGAGGCCTTGGTTTACATTGAATTATTTGAAACTACAATTAGATGGGTCAGTGCAACACTATCGTTAGTGCTTATAAATATATAAGCACTTACAAAGTGTTGCACTGCCGCCTTGAAACATCCCCCCAAAGTGCCCAAATAGAAAGTTGACATGTAGTGATGTCACAGGTTATAGTGAAATCACACTTCTACCACCTGCTATGTTATGATAATGATGCTTCTTGGCTAAACTTGCGAGAGAGTTAGCACTTTAAATGGACAGATTGGTAAAATTGCAATGTATTTAAAAAGTAATTAAAAATTCATACCATTTTCATTAGTATGTTATTAATTGACGTGCTTTTAGCTGTAACATACTGTAGGTACTTGGATCTTGTTATCAACAAAGTAAGAGAAAAATGGCAACATTCACCAGCGCAATTTTTTTCTATTTTCCTTGCAAGGCGGGGGGGAATTATTAGATGTTATCCTGGAGTGGCGGGGGACATATAAAACAAGTGCATGTCGTATTGCGATGCAATACAGGAGTCCCCCACCGGATAACAAAAAATCCTTTCTTATAATATATCTCCTACTAACTAGATCTATAACTGTATACAAAATTTGAAGTTGCTAGCACATTAGGTTTTGAACAAAATGTCCAAACAAAAATATAAGAGTAAAAATAACCAATGGCAAAAACTCCAAAAGTGGGCAGAGAGGAATGATTCTTGTACATGCCACTTGTCCTCAATGAGATCTATAAGTGTACCAATTTTGAAGTTGCTAGCACTGATGGCTCAGGAGATATGGTCCGGACAAAAATGTCAGGATAAAAAACAACAACGGACAATAACTAAAAAAGTGGATGTGGCAGAGTAACAGTTCTTGTGCATTACACTTCTTCTCAATGGGATCTACCAGTGTACAAAGTTTGAAGTTGCTAGGGCTTATGGTTTATGAGATAAGAAAGGGACAAAAATGTAAGGATAGAAACAACAAAGGGCAATAACTCAAAAAGTGGACATGGCAGAGTGACAGTTCTTGTACATGACACTTGTCCTCAATGATATCTATAAGTGTAGCAAGTTTGAAGTTTCTAGCACTTATAGTTTAGGAGATATGTTCCGGACGAAAATGTAAAGGTAAAAACAAAGGGCAATAACTCAAAAAGTGGGTGTGGCAGAGTAACTGTTCTTGTACATGACAATTGTCCTCAATGAGATCTAAACATGTGCAAAGTTTAAAGTTGCTAGCACTTATAGTTTAGGAGATATGATCTGGACAAGAATGTAAGACTAAAAACAACAAAGGGCAATAACTCAAAAAGTGGACATGGCAGAGTAACAGTTCTTGTACATGACACTTGTCCTCGATAAGATCTTTCAGTGTACAAAGTTTGAAGTTGCTAGCACTTATGGTTTAGGAGATATGATCTGGACAAAAATGTGAGGGTAAAAACAACAAAGGGCAAAAACTCAAAAAGCGGGCGTGGCAGAGTAACGGTTCTTAAACATGACACTTCTCCTCAATGAGATCTATAAGTGTACCAAGTTGGAAGTTGCTAGTACACATAGTTTAGGAGATATGTTCCGGACAAGAATGTAAGGGTAAAAACAACAAAGGGCAATAACTCAAAAAGTGGGTGTGGCAGAGTAACAGTTCTTGAACATGACACTTTTCCTTAATGAGATCTATAAGTGTACCAAGTTTGAAGTTGCTAGCACATATGGTTTAGAAGATATAGCCCGGACAAGAATGTAAGCGTAAAAACAACAAAGGGCAATAACTCAAAAAGCGGGCGTGGCAGAGTAACGGTTCTTAAACATGACACTTCTCCTCAATGAGATCTATAAGTGTACCAAGTTTGAAGTTGCTAGTACACATAGTTTAGGAGATATGTTCCGGACAAGAATGTAAGGGTAAAAACAACAAAGGGCAATAACTCAAAAAGTGGGCATGGCAAAGTAATGGTTCTTGAACATGACACTTCTCCTCAATGAGATCTATAAGTGTACCAAGTTTGAAGTTGCTAGCACATATGGTTTAGAAGATATAGCCCGGACAAAAGCGTGACGGACAGACGGACAGACGGACGGACGGACAGACGGACAGACAGACGGAATCGAGCAAACCTATAGTCCCCCAACCGGTAACCGGTGGGGGACTAATAAATAAAAACATTTAAAAATCTAGGAATGATATCAGTGCCGTCTCATCTTTCGTTCCATTTTCTTCTTTTTCTTTTCTTCTATTTCTGGTGGGGCCTCGGCGAAAAACCAAGGTCCTAAAATATTTACCCATAACATGTAGAGGGCTCTAGCAGGGGCCTGAAATAAACAGATCAACATGATTTTGAGGCCAGTTTTCCTGACAAGAATATACCAATAAATCAGGGCTTGTGCTAGATTAATAAATTTGGGAGGCATTGACCCCTTGACCATAAAATTCCATGGGTTAAAACTGGTTTTGTAGGGGTAAAAAAATAGCAAAACATGAGAACTTATCAGTCTTTAAAGTCATCTTTATAACTGAAACAACATAAACAATTAAGTGTAGACACACTTTATTGTTTATGTTGTTTCATTTATGTAGATCTTTTGTAAAAGTATGAAGAAAAACAATTGATATTCATAATCTTTTATATTGCATAGTTTGCACCACTGGAAGTTCAGTTGGTCAAAATGACCCCCTTGAGGAAATTTTTGATGGTCAAAATGAAATTTTTGGAAGTTAAAACCCTGGTTTAACGGTCAAACATAAATTCCTGTAAATGTTCAAGAATTTTTCCCTAATTTACATGCCAGGAAACGTGCAAAGCAGATAAGCAATCTTTAAATGTGGAGTAATCATTTCCGCTTTGAGTATAAGGTTGGCTTAATTAGCATTTAATATTACTAAGCCAGAACAAGAGCAATGCAAACAGATGCCAACACTCGGCTGTTTACTATTTCTAAGGCTAATGCAAATACATGAACTTGGTACCTACAGAAAGGTCTTGTCCTAAGCAATGATCATGTGAATATGAAGGCTCTATGACTTTACATTCAAAAGTTATGACCAAGGTTAAAGTTTGTCTCGCCAACGCAATGCAAATGCCAACATCAACACCAATGCCAACGCCAAAAACACCAATGAAAACGCCAACAATTCCAAGGTGATCATAAAACCTAGGTTTTCTTAGAAACAGCCAAGCTAAAAAAATAATGGAAGCTTTTTTTTTCCTTTCATTTCAACATTAGGTTGACGGCTTAAACATAATATCATGTTGATGCTGTTGTTCATACATTTGATCTTTTTTTTTTTCAAAATTAAATAAAAGGAAGTACTTCCTTCTACTGTAAGAACAATGGTATTTCCAAATACTCCCTTTTCCTTAGATTTCATTACCTTGCACAAGCAATTTATTCTATACCCACAATAGTTTACACCATAGATTAACTTCATTTCAAATTGTGTTTTCCATTTACATCTTCAAGCTTTTTTGATTGGGACCAGTTAAGAATTTTGTAAAATGTTGAAGGGCTAAAGGTACTTACCACTAACCAAATGAGCCAAAAATAATTGGATATAATTGATAAACCTTCTACTATTGCTGTTAATAATAAAACATCTTTGGCATGTCTGAAATGGAAGAAAAGTAGGTTTGAGCCTTTGATACATTTCTAAAGTATTCACAAATATTCCGAGCACATAAAAAGCAAACAATTAAGATCTTGGCTTTAGCACCGAAATGCCTCATTCATAATCAGAGCTTCAGAAAAGATGAGGCGATGATAATCTTAATCAGGGATTGTTCTAGCTTTTTAAATTTGGGAGTCATTGACCCCTTGACCATAAAATTCTGGGGGTCAAAACTGTTTTGAAGGGGTCAAAAAAGAGACAAATCATGAAAACTTATCAGTCTTTAAAGTAATCTATTTAACTGAAACAACATAAACAATTAAGCGTGAACACACTTTATTGTTTATGCTGTTTCATTTATATAGATCTGTTTAAGTAGTATCAAAGAAACAATTGATCTATATAATCTTTGATATTGCATAGGTTGCACCAATGGAAATTTAGTGGGTTCAAATGACCCCCCCTTCATAAAATTTTTGAGGTTCAGTGGTCCTTTTTAGGGGGTTTAAACCCTGGTTTAAGGGTCAAACACGAGCCCTGCTCAATCTGTCATTTTTCACCCATACCCTATATTGTGGGTACTCATTGGAATTGTCTTTATAAGATGATGGCAATAAGTACCCACAACAAAGGACTTTACTGACTAATAATGGGATGTTTTTGAGTTTGAAAGTGAAATAATACCACCATGGCAGGGAATCATGATAAAAACAAATTTAGAAAATCATCAATAATTTTGTCAATATCTGACGAATTTGTAATCTGTTTGAAGCAGATAAAGTGGAACAATGACAGAAATAGGCTAGGTATTGCAAATCTTTTAAAAATATGCTGAATATAAAGCTATTGACGACCAAGTCAAAACTTACTTGGTCGTCAATAGCTTTTTATCTGCAAATTTTCGAAGAATCTACCACATCCAGCTATTTCTTGGTGTTGTTCCGCCTTCTCTACTTCAAACCTTTTTCAAATTGGTCAAGTATTTACAGAATTATTGAAAAATATTGAAAATTTTGTGTCAAAGATTCCCTGACATGACCCCTATCTGGAGGTTTGTTTACGCTTATATGCATGGAGAAAGTTTGAAAAGTGTCAAAAATTTAATTTTGAATGATTTTACCAATTCTTATGCATTATGATTGGCTGAAAATTTAGTATTACATTTTGTATTTCTCAATGAGTACGCAGCTATTTTGAAAGCTTCCACAAAAAGTAGCCTATTAAGCGATTAAGAAATTACCTTCAAAATTAATGAATCATAAATTTTTGCTTTATGTTATTATGAGATGAAGAGAATATGTGTTGATTTTATGGGGGTATGACAATAAAACCCTATTCACACCCATGTATGAATTTGCTATGGGTATTCATACAGTGTGATTAGGTTTCTAGTTTCATATCTCAATAAAATCAACAAATACTCTCTTCATTTCTTTAGTGTACTGCATGCAAAGTTAAGACTCAGACCAGACTGTTGGAATGCATATGCCAATTGAGTCTTAACTATGCGCACATGTGAAATTGTTAGCAATGTCAAGTAAACATTCATCTTATAATCGAGTAAATTTGGGTGGCATTTCACTTTTGTGTAAGTCTTATTTTTTCAATACTTTCAACAGTAATTACAGAATCGTGGTTATATTGTGTCAGCTGATGCACATATCCATTGTTTCCTGGTTTAATTATCACATCAGCACAACCACAAAATTTCATACAAGGCACCACCTACCCATCTCATTTAGTTAAGATAGTAGACCAGTAATAGTTCTGCAACGTTTTGGAAGTATTGAACTTAAACCTCAGTCAACATTGTGAAAGATCATGAGTTCAAAAATGTTTCGGAACAATTGCAGCTCCACTACCTTAAGTACATGATGAAATTGACAAAATTGATGATTTTGGAAGGTTTATGGAATACAATATTAACTACCTCCTTTTAATATAATATACATACTTTTCTGTTTGTGTGTCTTCTTGGACCAATCAGACACTTTGAAATCCACACCAGCCAAAACAGTCATAGAATAATTTGATCCCATTGAATTAAATGTTGATCAATTTAATGATTTCAAAATGTATTCTAATGATTTTGGAGCAGTTTTGATTATATGGGTGAGTGTATGGAGCACTAAGTGAGGGATTTTGAATGATTTTGATCAGAGTGAGTGTCAATTTAATTAACTGTAAGACATAAACTACTTATCATTCTGTTTGATTGTTTATGCCGCTTTCAAAAATCTTTCAGTTATATCAAGGAGCTGGAGCACTTAACAATGGATTCCTGGTATTTCTCACACCAGTACTACCATTACATCCTTTCCTAGCCTCCAGCTGCCATCCCACATAGGTTTATGATTTTTCAACCCATTGGTGGGAGGCAAATAGTCAGAATGAGTGCTGCCGGCGCAGATCGAACCCAGGACCTCTAGATTGACAGTCCTACATGCTACCAAATGCGCTATGATAACAGCTCACTTATCATTCAGACAAAGGTTGGTTTATAATCATTGAATGTTGCATGAAAGTTTGCTGAGCCCAGGCTTCAAAATATAATGCATTAACAACTGAACAAAACAGAAATCACTAAATATAAACAAGAACTGTCAGAGACGGATTATGCTCCCTGAATAAGGCATTGCCACAAAAACAAGAGCCATGTTGGACATGATCAGCCCCACCTCCCCCCCATGAATGCTTGATAGTAAACTGAGGCCTAATAGATTAACAATTGTTTTGTACTGTAAGATATTTACCCCCTACAACATCTAAGTTTTAAAAATTTCAAAGGGCAACAACTCCAAAATCATGCAAGCAAAAGTTTTAGTTCTTGTGCACTGCACTTCTCCTTCATGAGATCTATCCACCCATAAAGTTTCAAGTTGACTATACTTTAGGAGAAATGCTCCGAACAATATCTAAGTATCAAAAATAAGAAAGGGCAATAACCCCAAAATTATGCAAGCAAGAGTTGTAGTTCTTAAGCACTGCACTTCTCCTCCATGAGATCTATCCACCCATAAAGTTTCAAGTTGATAGCTATTATACTTTAAGAGATATGCTCTGGACAAAGGCTAAGTAATAACAAATAACAAAAGCCAATAAATAACTCCAAAATTATGCAAGCAAGAGTTGTAGTTCTTGTGCACTGCACTTCTCGTCCATAAAGTTTCAAGTTGAAAGCTATTATACTTTAGGAGATATGCTCCATGGTAAGATTGCAAGGACTCAAAAAAGGTGTTATCTTATATACAGCTAACATAAAGGTAGCAAACATTAAACTCCCTTGTTGCATGACATATTTTTAGACACAAATTTCAAATAGTTTATGGTAAAGGGCATCTGATTTGCTACTCAAATGTGAAATTTAATCAAATTCTGAACATAAGACTAGGAGAAATGAAAGAATAACTGTATTTTACAAGCTAGAGTAAAGGCAACAAACATTTATCCCCCTTTTACCATGATGGTTTTTTTTGTACAAAAATTGCTTAAAGTAAAGGGCATCTGATTTGCAATCTGAAATTTCATTAAATACTGACCATTAGACTACGAGAAATTTGAGAAAACTGTATTTCCCTTGACAAGGCCTCAAATCCACAAACCGAGACAGATGCATCAACACCATATTATAGGAAGTTCACATGGTAAGTTTCATTTGATTTGGGCCAAGGGTTATGGAGAAATCGCTGGGGACGGACGGATGGACAGTTGGAAAATTAGGACAGACGGATGGACAGATGAAGCGGCGGCTATATGCTCTCCCTTCGGGGAGTATAACTAGAAAGCCATGAATGGCTTGAGTCGCTCCACAGGCTTGAAATTCTTGAAATAGCAAATCTAAGGTTTGGCTAGATTTTAAGATATTTTGGGTTTTACTGATGTTGAAATGATTTTCAAATTTTCCACTTTATAACATAAAGAGAAATGACCTCTGCCTATAAAATACATATTTTTCATCCGATCACAATAATTTTTGGTAGACTGATATAGATTCACTCAAGGATCATTCCAGTGAAATTTGGCTGATATCCATCAATTACATTCTGAGAAAATGATTTTTAAAGTTTCCACTATATATTATATAGAGAAATGACCTCCGCCCATAAAATCCATATTTATCATCTGATCACCATAATTTTTGGTAGACCGATAAAGGTTCACTCAAGGATCATTTAAGTGAAATTTGGTTGGTATCCATCAATAACATTCTGAGAAAATGATTTTCAAATTTTCCACTATATAACATATCGAGAAATGACCTCTACCCATAAAATCCATATTTATCATCCAATCACAATAATTTTTGGTAGACTGATAAAGGGTCATCCAAGGATCATCCATGTAAAATATAATTGGAATCCATCAATTAGAATCTGAGAAAACTGACTTTTTACCATATTTGGAAATTAGCCACGCCCATTAAATCCATGTTTTTCATTGGATCAAAATTTCTTGAACAACTTTGAAAGAGGGTCACCCAAGGATCATTCCTGTGAAGTTTGGTTGAAATTCATCCAGTAGTTTCTGAGGAGAAGATTCTTAAAGAAAAAGTTTACGACCGGACGCACGGACGGACGGACGCACGACAGACACAACTCCATGACAATAGCCCCAGTGGCTTTCAGCCAGTGATGCTACAAACTTGCAATCCTTTCTTAGAGACTTGAATGATGGTCTCTTAATAAAAGTGGTTACATAATGAAAGAGGACACTTATAAGAGGTGGTTGTTCAAATAAGATTGACAATACTCACTCCCCCATCCCAGCCTCCATATTTATATCTGTACCACTGTTTGACATTGTGTGCATGAATTTATAGGCTGCCATCTGAACTGCGACAGCCAATAAAGATAATACCTGAAATATGGAAGTCATTTTAGAGGATACTCATTTGTTTCAATGTAAGATTCATTCTTCTTTCATTTAGTGAACAACAAATGTTAAATCTTTTTCAAGAGTGACAGAGCAACAAACGAAGCTATTACTTTTGTTGTTCACAAAATAAAATATCAACCAATCTTATTTGAAAACAAGAGGCCCAAGAGGGCCTGTATCGCTCCACTGGCTTTATATTCTCAAGATTTGAAAGAAAAATATTGAAAATAGAAGGTAATGAAAGTCACAAGCATTCAGAAGGAATTCTGACTTTCTCCTAATTGATACTTATTTACAAGCTAATCAGAAGAGAACACATATAACTAACATGTAAAATTACATGGAAGAAGACTTTTTATATATCACTGAAAAGAAACCTTTAACACTTATTTAACTCAAAATTATTCAATAAATTTTATTTCACCCATTACCTGACAATTTTGACTTTGATTGATCTGATTTCAAAACAATCTTAGCAGACTACATAAAGTAAAGCCGAATAATGCAGAAAACATTGATAGAAAATGAAAAATTGCAAATGAAATCATCTTTAGCTACAATGTTTGACTGGGAAAAGGGGGCAATATGCTAGGGGTATTCATAACAAATTATAAGGAAGGGAAGTAATGAGTGTTAATTTTTATCACTTAATAAGCTGCATTGATCTCCCTTGATCTATGTTATATGAAATGTACAGAGAGCTACAGATAGGGTAGACTGGTTAACCTGTCCCAATCTACGCTACCCTCCAATACTGGGACAGGAAAAACCTAATTTTTACCATGCAGGTTTCTGCATGGTAACAAGTGCGCATGCGCAAAGATGGGCGGAGTTTATTGGAAGAAAATATCCTGTGGAACCGAGGATTATGAACGATTTACTTACCGTATGGTTCGATATCCCTTGACTCGTGAAGATGGGAAAGATGACTTTATTATATCATATTCTAACGTTAGCGCTATTTGTTCACTTATAGATCTTTTTATTTTGATGATCAATCTTATTTCATCATTGACGAGAAAAAAAAAATAAATATGATAAAGTTGATGCTCAGAAAAACTTATAATTACACATATCTTTATAATGTGACATTAGCATTCGTTTGCAGCGGAAACATTTAGAACACTGATTGAATATTTTTATGTTATCCGCATTTGGTTACTGAAAGAGTTTTTTGTTCTTTTTCCGAATGAAATGTTTGTGGTTAAAAAGCACCGAAATTTTGCATGTAAAGCATAAGATTTTCATAAATACAAAACTTTATCACGCTTCGCCATTTAAGATTTTGACAAATAAGCCAAACAAATTCTTTTTCTTGTTATTTCTTCCGACAAACACTTATCTACTTATCTAACGTTACTTTTATACGACATGACATTGTTTATTTTCTCGACATGAGTGTATTGTTTATTTATTTCTCTATTAATATTCATCAATCTTTCGTGATTATTTTGGCAATTTGATTTGCGAAATGCGAAATCAGTGGCTTTCACAGAAAGAACAATCATAAAAATTCTATAATTTCAAAAAAAAAAAAAAAAATAAGAGCTAATTTTTGTAAAATAAATCTTTAAATAACAAAATATTTCAGACGCATCGTGACATCAAAGAGTTTTTCACTGACTGTCGAAAATTGAAAGTAGTCTAGACCCGGAAAATTAATGGAATTTTCGGGAAATTCCACAAATTTCTGTTCTGTTGCTCATGTTGCGATATAAAGAAATTCATAATCACTTATCAGACAGCGCTAGACGCGATAGACTAAGTGAAAGGAGTGAACACTTTATTTACAAAAAAAAAAAAATAAATAAAAATAAAAATAAAAATAAAATAAATAAATAAAATATTCATGTCCGTTTAAACGTGCAATTAAAGTATGTATTCTGTCATAAGGTTCGGGTTCCATTTTTTTCCTAATGCAAAAACGTTAAAATTGATATCTAAGATAACTTAGATAGTGAAGATTTCTCTCAGTGTGCAAATACCGCTCAGTTTTCATAAGAAAATAATTTGGATAATTAATCGTCGATGTGCTACCAAAGCCGCGCAACTACAGTTTTGTTCTTACTATTCTTGCGTGATTGAAGTGGCCCATCGAAAATGTAATAAACTTAAAAAAAAACCTGGGGAATCACTTTAATAAAATAGAGTTAAGAGAAAGAAAGAATTTGAATATTTAGCTTATACATGTTACGGAAAGTAGGGAGTCCAGATGATTCAACGCTGAATATACATGACACGCGAGTCATAAACCGCGGTCTCTTTCATCTATATATTGAAATCGGGTATCTAACTGCAATAAACCCTTAATTCTGTCTGCGTTATTATATCGTTTTGTACACGGCACTTGTCGACACGCCACACCCATGTGTAATACGACCAATCAGAATCATCAATGCATTTTGGCCAATGAAACGAAAGGAAACAACGGACCAATGATATCCATGCTTACATTAGGTTTTGCCTGTCTCAATATCGATAGATTGAGACAGGCTCGCCAGTCAACAGATAGGGGGGATATTTTGTTTTTCAAATCTAAATATTTCATTCTTCCTAACTTAAACCCTATGCTGTTGGTACTCATTTGAAATGTCTCATCAAGATGAGTCAATTGAGTACTAACAACATAGTTTCATTGACAATAAACAATTTTAGACTGGCTTTACCCTGTCTTATCTGGATCTTATGTAACTATAATACAGATATGCATACACTTACACATTTACATCTCTTTGTACAGACTTATAATGTTTAAATACTGATACATTTATACTTTCATAAACAAAGCTGACTGGTAGAAAACAAGACTTTTAAGTCTCTTTAGAACTATTTTGTTATGATTTACTTGGTCTTGACCCCATTGCACTGAAAAACTCAATCACCATTAGCCTGCATACCCTTTACTTTAATTCTTACCAACATACAGGTGATTGCATTAAGTAGACTATTCTTAACATAAAAATTTCAGGTAGAATTTTAGTAAATGGTCATCACCTAAGAAACATCCATGCCAAGTCTCATTGAAATTGGTCCAATGGTTTGGGAGGAGAAGACTTTTAAAGGTTTGAACCTAAAAAATGCCACGCCCTGCCACACCCATATTTGGGGGTCAATCAACTATTTTTTAACAATTTCAATAAAGGGTCACCCAAGAAACACCCATGCCAAGATTGGTTGAAATTGGCCTAATGGTTCTTGAAAAAAAGATTTTAAAAGATTTTAAAGTGAAAATATCCCCCGCCCTACCACACCAAAATTTGGGGGTCAATCAGAATTTCTTGAACAATTTAAGTAAAGGGTCACCCAAGGAACACCCCTGCCAAGTTTCATTGAAATTGGCCCAATGGTTCTGAGGCAGAAGATTTTTAAAGATTTTAAAGAAATAATAAGCCCGGCCATGCCACGCCCATATTTGGGGGTCAATCAAAATTTCTTTAACAATTTAAAAAAAAGGGTCACCCAAGGATCATTTTTATAAAGTTTCGTTAAAATCCACCCATTGGTTTGGGAGAAGAAGATGTTTAAAGAAAAAAGTTTACGGATGGACAGAGGCATGACAGACACTCCCCCATGAAAATAACTCGCTGGCCTTCAGCCAGAGGAGCTAAAAACAAATGATTGTTCTATTTCTTTCATACATAAATGAGACAAAATGTGAAAATTTTAGAGCAAATTTTATTATAGCATCAATTTGCAAGTGATAGCTATGTAACTTTCAGAATGATGTCACTATTTTGACTCTGCTTAGATGACGTCAGTAGGGAGATTTTTTTTTCTCAGACTCAAGTGATTTTCTCCAACTTTGAATTTACATAAATATATGAAGATTGGAGATAATATTGATAAGTTGTTAACAACTCATTAATATTATCTTCTATGTAAATACATTTAAATGAGTATTAAAACAGAATTACAGCTTTAATCTCGAATTGAAATTTGAGAATATTTTGAATTGAGAATGAGAAAAGTTTTATAACTTAAGGCCCTGGTGTATATTACTTTATTCTGTATTCACTTCTGTAGTACAAGTATTGACATCATGAGAAAAGGAGAAATTGCATACTTACTATGTAATAAGTTGTAAAAGATTCACTGAAAACAAGAAGCTGTGCTGCAAAGTAAACAACCTGAAATGAAGATAAATAAAGGGAAATAATTTCTTTGTGATTTGTAAATGAATAGCATAAATAAAGAATAATTAAGTTTATGTGAAATGTATATAAAGGAAAAAATAAAGGATAATAAAGTTCATTTGAGTTATATACAAAATGCATAACTAAAATTTATAAATAAAATGTAATCAATTTCATGTAGCTAGCAAAGTCCTCATCAAATGAAATCAAAGTCATCCTTTCCATTTTCCCAAAAACTGGGGAATACAAACCCTACAATGAATACAAGTAAACATTATCTGTTATGTTGAATCAAAGGCTAATAATAAATCATTGAAAATCCAAGAAATGAAGTGATAAGAAACTTATTGAAGACAAAAGTGAAATTTTAAGACTCACATTTACTCCCAAAATAATGTTCAGGTAAAACTTTAAAGTCTGTTTGTTTTCTGATTCTATCTGCTTTTGGCCCTTTGTTCCCTGTTTTCCTTTAGGCTGAAAATAAAAGCAAGAGTTCCATGAGGGTGTTTGCTTAAAACAGGTATTTCATTGCAATTCTTTTATCTCATTTCAATAGCTAAATTTGTTTGAACAGGGTTGCAAACTGCTTTTAACATAATTTCAGTCATATTGCAACTGGAGCACCTTATAAACGGCTCTACGATAATTTGTTAGAATTGAGTTTTACGCCACTTTCAACAATCTTTCAGCTATATCTAGGAGGCTGGAGATAGAAATATGTCAAGAACACAATCAAACTTGGGAAATGTTGATAAAAAGTTTTTTTGCTCTGAACAGGTTTTAACCTTAAAATAATCGCGTAAGGATATTGTTTGTAGATGCGAGGAGTATTTATGCTTAGGTCCGGAGAAAAATATCAAAATCGGCACTCACAGGCATGACTGAGATCAGAATCTGTAAAAATCTTTGCTCTTATTTTGCTTTCGTGTCAGCCGGCGGCTTCCTTCTCTGTGAAGAGTGTTTCTAGAACGGGAATGATATATTCCGGGGTACCCGGTGCCTTCCGAGATGAAAAAGGCCTAGATTGAACCTTCTTTATTTGACACCCATTTCCCACGAAATAAACAGTTACTACCCGTAATTATCTTAATGGTTTTATGGCATTTATCTTAATAACTAATTCAGTTAAAATCTTCGTTCCATGGCAATACGCGCGATTCGCATAGCCACGGTTGAAGGATAACCCACAGAATTAAGCTTACCAACCAACAAAAATTATATCATTATTTTATTAATGGAATGAATGAGATGTTTAGTAAATTCAGGGAAACTCAATAGATTCAGTTTCCCTGGATTAACTTAATATCTCATTCATTCCATCATTTACATAATGATATAATTTTGTCTCAATTTGAAATTTAGCATAAATAGTGATGACAATGCAACCTAAACGAGCAATATTTGTCAAAAACATTGATTACAGATTGAACATTTTTTAGTTTATTAAAATAACTCCTCCGTTATCAAATAGCTGAAGATATAATAATAAGAAAATCTCAAATAAATTGCTCGGAATAATGAAAAGGGATAAATATTGCAAATGCACCAACAGTCAATAGTTTCAAAAGCTGTCTTAAAGTCTTTTGGTAACACAACTCAATCAAACTGAACCCAGCCTGTTATGTTCCCGGCAGAGTCAGCTACAACACAGAAGAAAATGTACTTGTAAACGCACCAATTAAGGCAGATACTACCTACTTAGATGTCTAGGATGGTAAGAAATGGTAAGGTAATAAATGTACTTCTCCTATTACTGCAATGTTTTGATTTTGTAGCAGAGTTTTATAACAATTAACGTATTTCGGAAGAAATAAAAGTATTCTTACATTTTTTTATTTTTTGGGGGATATACAATTTTCATTCTATTTAAACATCACTGCAACATTTTTTATGTATATAAATTCTTATGGTTAATTGTTAGAACCTATTTGTCACTTCCTAAAATGCATATGGAATTTAATCATGCAGCGTTTACACGCCGAAAATAAAACTCTATAAACTTAAAAAAAAAATCAAGAACCTACTGTTTCTCTAATATTCCTTTTATACCCCAACCTACGAAGTAGGGGGACTTGATACGCAATATACGTCCGTCTGTCCTTCCGTCTTTCTTTCAATCCGTTTGTTCATGGACATACTTGTCCTGTAGTTTTCATAGAAGCAGTATTAGGTATATTATACATAATGTTTATCTGCATATCAAGTTCTTCGCCTGCAATTTTGAGGACCTAACAATAATTTGTTGCTGAATTATTATCTCTTGAAATGGAAACTTTGCTCAATTAATGTTGTCCGGAGCATTTCTTCTCGCATGTACTTGCTTGAAATTTCTACATGCTGTGAACTTCCATGTGAGGTTGAAATAGTTTATTCAATAAGACCCCAGAAGGTCTTTGACCCATGAGAAGATTACAATAATTGTTCCAATATTAACAAATGATTATTTGTGCACTTAGAATTTTGAAGCCCCTTCTATGATTGGTTATTAAATTATCTGCCTTTGAAGTTGTCATTTTCACATAAAGTAAGTTTTTGCTTCTGGAATTTGAGGACCCCATTGTAAATCCTCGCTGATTTATCATCCCTTAAACTGGTGAATTTTAAAATTTCCTTTGTTATCTTGAGCACTTTCCGCATATATGTTTGCTGCTACTGCTCTGACATTTATAAACAATGTGGATTATAATAAATAACTTTTGTTTGTGAAATTTCAGGACCCTACTGATAATAGCTAATGAATTATTCCCCCTTGTACTTGTGGATTTGACACTAATCATATTATCTGGAGCATTTCATCTACCAAATTATCTCTCTCCAACTTGTTAACTTTACTTCATTCGGGAGGGGGGGGGTTAGTCCGTTTTCCGACAGTTCTAGTTAATAACTCTTTTCATAATTAGTTAATGAAATAATTGTGACCAATAATGGTCGATGTCTTTTGTAGAACATAAAGGGTGATTGAACCGCTAGGATGAAGTAGAGAGATAAACAATTATATAACAACCTTATCAGTTGGGTCCAGAATATACAACATTCCTTAAACCAGATCTTTCAAGATCATCGAATATTCGAGGTACAGAAAAGTATAGTTCTTCTGGCATATAACAGTTAACGAAGATAATGATAATGGCCTGTGAATAACTCTTCTCGTCAACTGGTTCCGTTAACACTGGCCGTCAACTCGGCCTGTATAAACATTTTATAGATACATGTAGATGCATAAAGATGCAGTTATTTCATTTTTCTGCTTATAAATCGTTATGATTATCATCCTTATGTAAGAACCATTTTGAAAAACTCTTTTTAAAATCACGAAACCTCATTATCATCCTATGTACATATACATACCCACATTTATAAACCTGACTAACAAACTCTTTCATTTTTAATCAATGACAAATCAAATAAATTAGATTCAATTGACATGTTTTCAACAAACTCTTTCATTCATAGCTTGAGATAGATTAATGGCATTGGCCTAAATTCGACGATTCCGAGATTTCTATGCATATGCCAAAAATATTTTACCTATAAACTCATGCACTCTCTAACCATTCCCCTGTTCGTTTTTCCTATCCTCAATAAATCTTACTTTCTATCATCAATGACCATCTCATATATCAGTCTTTCCCTATATTCATTCAAGTTGTACATTAAGGTAACTGCGGACAGATAACATTGTCGAATTTTCGACTTTCTTGCTTAGATTTTTCACGGACTCAAAACATACATATGTATAATTAGAGTTCCTTGATTTATCTTTTAAGTGCGAGCATTAGCTAACAAACAACAAAAAGGTTTGAAGCTCTTTCATGTGACGTCTTGGCGTAATTAAGGACAATTGCTAGATTTTATTTCCTGAGATAGATTTTTCTTTTTTTCAATATTTTGTAGATAAAAGTATGCTGATTGCAAAAATGGAAAGAAAAAAGGGGGTCACCGATTCAGAGTTTTCGTAAAACGTCATTAAATGTCATAGGCATCAATTAATTTTTCGTCCGATTTTTTCGCCGATTTTCATTTCTTGGTAATGACATAAAACCATTACTCAATCAAACCTAAGCGTACAACTTAAATCAATTTCATTTTAATTCCATATATAGGAAGTTATTTACATTGAATATAATACAAAATTATCGCTTGAAAGGTAGCATATTGATTTTTAACGTATTTTTCCGCAATGCGTAAAAAACAGGTATATCGAAAATGAACGAAAATATTTTAAAAATTTATTACTCTTGACCGAATTTCACAAAAACTCTGAGATAGATTTTTTTTCTATATTTTGTAGATAATTATGTGTTCGTGTGATATTGATATAAAAAGAAATGGTCACCGTGCTAATTCTTTTAGTAGAAGTGCAAAATTCTAGGTCACCTATTTTTGACGCTAAGAAAAAATCACTCCAATTTCTCTTTCTTGGGCCATTCTTCTTACAAAATCAATGATATTCCATCCTTCTTAAATAAATCGATTATGTAGATAAATTCCAAGACAATCAATGAGTCTCTATGTTTTGCGTCTATAAATCCCAGGGTCAAATAAGTAAGTAAGTAAGTAAGTAAGTAAGTAAGTAAGTAAGTAAGTAAGTAAGTAAGTAAGTAAGTAAGTAAGTAAGTAAGTAAGTAAGTAAGTAAGTAAGTAAGTAAGTAAGTAAGTAAGTAAGTAAGTAAGTAAGTAAGTAAGTAAGTAAGTAAGTAAGTAAGTAAGTAAGTAAGTAAGTAAGTAAGTAAGTAAGTAAGTAAGTAAGTAAGTAAGTAAGTAAGTAAGTAAGTAAGTAAGTAAGTAAGTAAGTAAGTAAGTAAGTAAGTAAGTAAGTCATTTATCTAGACCAACTTTACATAAATCACGCAAAAATCTAGTAATTTCAAAAACCTTCAAGCCTTTTGAATATAGAGTACTCGTAAATAGAACAATAATTGATCTTGTCAATAAGCATGATCAAATTCCCTAATTGAAGTCATATGGTGAAATTAAGGTCGACTACCTCGGTCACGTCCCCATCTCCAAATAATGATAATAATTAAAATAATGATAATACCGAATAATTTCTTGTGTAATTAAGATATAAAACTCTTGAGAATGCTTAACCTATAAGAATTACTTTTGCGTAACTTCACAAACGATAGCTTTTGGCTTAAATTTTATCCGTGGTATAAAAAAATACGATGACAGGGTGACAAAAAGGTGCAAACACTTTTTTAATTGTACCCCGCTTAGCACGCAAGTCCACGTGCAAAGCGGGGTAAAGTTAGAAAAGCTGTTTGCACCATTTTATGATCCTGTACGCAGGACCGGCTCTGCAAATCCGGTGAAAACCCATCCGCGGCTTCCACTTCATACATGGTGTAAGTTACTAACTAAGATAACCGCTGTTTTCGCCTTCAAAGTTACTTACCATTTTAACTAATGCCCCAGCCCAACACTTTTTGTAACTTCCAAGCGACTAGTCCGTAGCAGATCTTACAAAAGCTATGACGTCACATTAGTGGTTAAGTACGAACTTTGCTGGAGGCCCCTTCCAGGTATAATCGTAAAAGCCTTAGGCATAGGAGAGTTGATTAACAATTGGTGAACAAAGATTTTTCGTTATTTTAAGGCTATTTCAGGTAGAATTTAAGATTTTTTCTTATACTATTGTTCGGAATGTTTTGTTAATGTGAATTTTATCTTATTTATATTGAAGACTTTGATTTATTTACCCTTTTACAAACTTCTAGCATATCCATTTAAAAAAAAAGAAAGTCCATTTCCAAAATAAACTTAATATTAAAGGCATATCCATGAATGTTTCTGTTTTCTGTTGTATTGATTTTGTATATTCGGAAATGTTTTGCTACGACTTTGATGTACCATGTGTTTGTATGAAACCATTACGACAAAATCTGAATAGTTTATTATGGCAAAAATATCCACATCAGTATTAGACCTGCCCAAAATAATGAGGTACTTTCTGATAGAGAGTAAATCACTCGGAAATTCGCTCGGACATTTCCGTATACTGGAAAGTACCTCGGACGTAATTGTATTAATTTTTTGGTCCCTTTTTTTAGGTTATTCGGCTCCAGGTGATACTTTGGTTTATACGTTTGAGGAGAAGCAAATTTCTTAATTCAGAAATCATTTTGGCATATCATGATTTGAACGCGTTTTGTTTTCAAATCATAATATGCCCGATTTTTTACCTTACTTTGATTTTGTTTTTCGCAGCGTCATTCTCAGTTATATTTGTGACGTCATATAAACTCACGTGCGAAATAACGCTTTTATGGATGCGCCCGTATTATTCCCGAGGTCTATTCCGTAGAATCGCCGAGGGTTCCCGATTGAGTGTAAATGTCTCGAAAAAAATTCGGAACACACGAAAACATTATGGTTAAAAAATGTTTTGCTTGCTAATCCGCTGTTCGGTAGAGAATTACCATTGTGTGGATACATGCTTGCAGCGGTTATCCCAATGCTTTGATTAAACTGAAATTTATCATTATGCATAAGATATTTTGCTTGTCAATTGCAAAAACTTGAGGAAATGAATACCGTTGTTTCTTTTCTTTTCAGGCAATCTGTTAAATCTTTCGGAACAATATGTGTTGAAAACAAAGTGTGTTGTTGTTGTTCTTGTTATTATTTAAAAAAAATAAGTTAATTATGATTTGAAAAAGAGTAAAATGATGTTGTCGAAGCATTTCTGGCAACAAGAATGATTAACTTAAAACTCTTTTGAATACATTACATGCTCTTGTTTTCACATGGAAATCATGTGAATACGGATGTCAAATAAAAAGGAACCGGGGTCTTGGACTTATCAAGATTTTTTATTCGGTGAAAAGGTGTATTCAACACCTTTAATTGATTTCACAACTGTATTGATTATCTTGAATATATTCTCGTGCTACCGACAAACGACAACTCTCATATGCAGTTGACTTATCAGCCATGAAATTTATTTCTTTTAAAAGGGAGCTTTCAATATACAAGCAAACGCGTCCATTTGTCTGATGTTGAATGAAAACATGGGGAAGAGACTACCCGTATCTTCCCCTTTATCCGTTTTTTCCTAATTGTAGATTATGCATTAAGATGAAAGCAATGTATACTCAACGTCGCTAAAAAATGTCGCAGATGATATGTCAATTACTCATTGAATTTTAAAAGCATACTGGTCTATTTATTGTGTAAACAGTGTGTTCTTGTTCTCTCCTTTTTACTTAACCCTTTCCTGTTTTACAAAATTTTGGACCTGTCCAAATTCAAAGGTTTTGCAGACGAAAATTTAAAGTTGATTTAATTTGAAAAATAACCATTCAGTATGGTAGAAAATGGTGTGGAAATAGAAGAAATTGCTTGTCAGAAGCAATTTCTTCTTTTTTCACAATGTTTTCTCAATCATAAAATCAAAGGCACGTAAAAAGCAGGGATTAAACAGGAAAGGCTTAAAGAGCAACGTCACGTTTTCAAATACATTCCTCCCTTTTAAAATTGACAAAGAAATTGTGAAGAAAGAAAAATGCATGACATTAATTATAGGAGTCACTTCTTTTGTTCATTATTATTAGTTCATATGTATTAGTTCATATGTTACTTGAAATCTATTCGGACATACACCCGAGAGAATATTAAGGCAACATAACGTCGGAGCGAGAAGGGATAGTTTTGAGCATTTGAGTATTCGGGGGCATGATCAAAATACTGTGGTCGACAACTTGAATAAGTAAGATGCTATTACGATGTTGTCTGCTTTTAATACAAACCAATAAACGCACTACTATATTAACTAATTGAAAAAAGAAATAAACAGCATTTTGTATTAATAGATTACAGTTTTTAAATACAATATCATTTCAATTCTATTTCTTTTTAAATCTGTGTTATAAGCCTTTATCTTGGTTCCTGGTGGTCATAAAAAAGTTCTAAAAATTGAAAATGAAATTAACATTACATCAAGAATGCGTTTTTTTCCTTCATTCCCAAATATCGTTTCGTGTTTTTCATTATTCTTTTTATTATTCTTTTTGTAATGTTAAATGTAAACTTAATACTTTGTTTTCTGTGCAATTTTTCGGGTAAACGGTTTCCTCGTTTTAGGTTTAAGGGTTAGTATTGCATATTTAAAAACCATCAATTTCCATAAATAGCATAAAAACAATTTTTTATTTTATTTATATATGTCTTCAAACGATAGGGGGGGGGGGTAAAAAATCCTCAAAAATATACTATAATTTTTGGGGAACGAGTTGATCGAGGAAAAATTGATTGGGAAACGAGTTGATTATTTGAAGGGAACCAGTTGATTAAAATCGCCACAAGTTCACTGAGGAACGAGTTGACTGGCACCCGAATTTTATTGTGACAGGAAAAGAAATATAAAAAAAAGAGAGAACGAAAAGATTTCGTAATAGAATGACTAAACTATCTGTAAAAATCCCTGCTTTCCATTTAAATTCATCTCGCTCATTTATTTTAGTTTCCGGCTTCCTGCAAAGCAGGAAGCCAAAAGCAATTATCTTTAACCAATGAAATTGCGCCTTTTTATTGATGCGACTAATTAGGAAAAGTGCCCGGATAAGCCTTGTTCGACGAAGAAAGAAATCCAATGCTGCGAACGAAAAACACAGAAAACAACCTGAATTCGGTGCTTAAACATTTATCACTCTATGCATGACCATTTATTGAAACCCGTTAGTTTTTGACATGCCAAACTCTTTTCTGAATTTGAGGTTGATTTGGCCGAATGTCCTGAAAGAATGTCGGGCGAAGAATGTCTGTAGGCCAATTATAAAAACAAAATGGACGTGTTAAGATGATTTTGTGCCATAGATTCTTAAGTGGATATTATTATCCTATTCTAAGGCAGACATCTATTGACTCATATTTTGTGATAAAATCAGATGAACTTGACAATAGTAAATTATCAACAGCTGACCAGCTTTTAAAAAGGAAAATGGAAAATATGTGAAAAATTTCATTACAAAACAACACTGTTAAGAAATTTTGACTGTTTTAAACTCAGCCTATGACTGCCTAAAATTTTCCCCAAATGCTTAAGTGTATACAGCAGGTAGTCCGGGGAATTGACTTATAATTGTTGTGTTTTTTAATGTACACAACACACATGGCACAATGCATGTGCAATGTTAAAAACAGGTTATATTAAAAACAAGTGATAAGTTTATACTTACCTTTTGGTTCTCCGCAGAGCAACTCAAAACACGTCTGTATTCGTTCACATCATGGCTAGAAGAGACTGGTGCACGTGTTTTTCGTGCGTTTTCCCGCCCTTTGTCACACTCCAGTGGATGTGACGGAAGTGGTTTTAAAAGTCACAACACTCCTCCCATGCCTAAAAATGGGCTTTCTTTCCATATGCTAAGTTCCGGTCCTAGCAAATAAGGTTTCTAGGTATTATTGGAGTGCATGTTTTTAAGTTACAGGAATGAGCCAAATAGCCTGCAACTATACACTGGAAAAAGATTCTATAAGTGCATGTGATAGTGAATTATTTATTCCAGTGGTATCTGGAATGTCAAATAGATTTGTTCCAGATGATCTGGAACACCACATAAATCTAAATTGGTTCCCGAGTTACCTGGAACTTCATGTGGAATCAACTCCTGATGGTCAGGAGCTTTCAAAAGGAATGTTCCAGTGCTGGCTGGAACCCCCTCTAGCTATGTTTCAAAGTTATTTGAAACTATTTTTGTTAACATTGTGGTGTCAAGGGTGTTCAAGGTTATATTTCCTAAAAATGCTAAAAAGGTATTCCCGAAAAGATATGAAACCTTAGAACTTGGTTTTATTTTACAATATAATTCACTGATATAAAGAAGTCAGTAACATAAAAGGAAATCTATTTGAATATCTAGGTTTTGATTTATGCAAATTAAAGTTTTGGCTTGAAGGAAATGGGTATTTATACCACTTTTGAAATCTTTCGGTTTTGCAGCAACTGGAGTCTGATTCAAAGAGTGTAGATAATATATAATTTTATTAAGGTGATTTTACATGAAAGGGAAACAACACATTGAGTTAGGCAGAATAATAAACTATTTAAATAACATATAAACATACCTCAGAAACCTAAGATTTCTGATAATATTGGATATATAGACTAAAGGGCATGAAGTCACAAGAATAAGGACCTACATTTTTATTGATTTCAACTTAATTAACCTCAATCCCGAGAAGTAAAAGGGATTTACTGAAATATTTTATGTGTTTCCATGATTTTTAGAGTGTTGAGATCAGAAATATATTTGAGACATTGATATAATTACCGGTAAATCAATCATGCTACTGAGGAGGGTCCATTTTTTTACAATTGCTTCTGCTATGAGCCCCATTTGAGTCTATAAAGTTTGGATTTTACCTTCCAAACTTCTCACTTCGCTAGAGGGGTCCTTAACTCATTAGAGACTTAGTTATGGGCCTAGCATGAGGCTTCTCTGGGTCCTACTAGGAAGATTTAGTGGGGATGGCACAGTCATCATCACTATCTTCCTCTGGAGTGATGCTTGAAAGCCTCTGATGCAAACTCAATAACCCTCTGTCCCCATTCTGGAAGGGTTTCATAAGGCTTTCGTTTAGCCCCCTGAAATTCCAGAATTAAAATTGAAGGTCTCTTGACTCTTACAATTAATCGCTCAAAGTTAATGTTCAGCTCTTGAACAATCAGAAGTGAATAGAAATCTTTCCTTCAAAGAGCCCACACAATCTCCTTTTCTTCAGAGGATAAATTGCATTCTTCCCAAAAGAGATTTAAAGTTAGTATAAATGAATGCCACTTTCCCTCCCAATCAAATGAGATAGGAATAGGGACACTCCTTGGTGCCTTTGGTTTGGCCCCTTGGTCATCGCTCATACACATATACGGACAACCATCATCACTCTCTGACCCACTATTCATCATAGGACGTAATTGTGTAGTGGGCTTCAATGTTTTATTGTAAGAGTCTTCAATGGGCTGAGTTTCCCGCTGAGCTGGAAAATTTCCTGTTGGTTCCAGATCTATATGCTGGAACGTCATGAGACGCTTCAGGTTCCTGTTTAACAGAATGGAACCTTTCATCACCTTGAATCTTATTATAGGAATCAAACATTTTGTTAAGGGAATGCAAGTCTATTCTAACTTGTGACTAACTGGGTACCATCCCAGATGTAGGGACAGGCTTTTATTCATGTTCGTAACCATCATAAAAACCTGCTTCATTTGAATATGTTTCAAGTTTCCGAGGGTTTGTTGTTTTTCTTATAAGATTTGACAATTTAATTTGAGAATTTGTACTTATCTATTGAGAGTAAATTTTATTTTGCGCCTAGCTGGATTACTGTTAATATCACAGGGACTCATAAGGTTTGAAGTTAGATTCTGCACTGGTTTATGCTAATGGGATATTTATAGATATTTGCTAGTTCCGATTACTAGATAAATAACATATTTCGAAGGTTTTAACTTTCTTTAAAAGCAGAGTACATGTTTTGTGATTGATTCCCAAAAGCTTGAATCCTACAATACTTTCGTGTTTCATAATTACGGTTTCCAGTTGCCTGGAAATTACGATATTCATGGGTGATGTGGTCTTCCAGGTGCCTGGAAGATTTTCTCTAGAATTGAATTGGATAATTTCCAGTTTTCTGGAAATTGATAATTTCCAGTTTTCTGGAAATTGATATTGACTGAAATATGCTGGTGTTGGCTACTATTTCCAGTTGCCTGGAAATTTGTATCTCAGTTTTTCTTTATACAAACTGTATTGTATGCGGATAGGTCTCCATTTCCAGTTGCCAGGAAAAGAGTACAGACCAAGGGAAAATCCGATTAATATTGATCATTAGCATTTTTTAGTGGAAATGGATCTTGGATCAGAAAAGACTCACAATCATTCTGTCAATTGACATTTTGAGATGAAAAGTTTAAGGTTTTTAGCTCCACTGGCTGAAAGCCACTGGGGCTATTGTCATGGCGTTGTGTCTGTCGTGCGTCCGTCCGTACGTGCGTCCGTGCGTCCGGTCGTAAACTTTTTCTTTAAAAATCTTCTCCTCAGAAACTACTGGATGGATTTCAACCAAACTTCACAGGAATGATCCTTGGGTGACCCTCTTTCAAAGTTGTTCAAGAAATTTTGATCCAATGAAAAACATGGATTAAATGGGCGTGGCTAATTTCCAAATATGGTAATAAGTGACTTTTCTCAGGTTCTAAGTGATGGATATCAACCAAATTTTATATGAATAATCCTTGGGTGACCCTTTATCAGTCTACAAAAAATTATTGTGATCGGATGAAAAATATGTATTTTATGGGCAGAGGTCATTTCTCTATATGTTATATAGTGGAAACTTTGAAAATCATTTTCTCGGAATCTAATTGATAGATATCAACCAAATTTTACAAGAATGATCCTTGGCTGACCCTTAATCAGTCTACAAAAAATTATTGTGATCGGATGGAAAATATGCATTTTATGGTCGGAGGTCATTTCTCTATATGTTAAATAGTGGAAACTTTGAAAATCATTTTCTCAGAACCTAACTGATAGATATCAACCAAATTTTACATGAATGATCCTTGGCTGACCCTTTATCAGTCTACAAAAAATTATTGTGATCGGATGGACAATATGTATTTTATGGGCAGAGGTCATTTCTCTATATGTTTTATAGTGCAAACTTTGAAAATCATTTTTTCAGAATGTTACTGATGGATATCAAGCAAACTTCATTAGTATGATCCTTGGATGATCCATTATCATTCAGCCAAAAATTATTGTGATTTGAAGAAAAATATGTCTTTTATGGGCGGAGGTCATTTCTCTATATGTTATAATAGTGGAAACTTTGAAAATCTTTTCAACATCAGTAGAAGCCAAAATATCTCAAAATCTAGTCAAAACTTAGATTTGCTATTACAAGAAATTCAAGCCTGTGGAGCGACACAAGCCATTCATGGCTTTCTAGTTAGGCTATAGCTCTAGTTTTTGTTTGATTTGACTACCAATACCAGTAGGTTCTCTAGAGTTAATTTGACCATGAATTGTTCAACTAGTGTAAGATATGACTGAGATGGACTTGTAGTTCAGTTTACCAGCTTTTATTTCATAATTCCTGATAACAGGAATTGTCCAGTTTGTTCAACAAATTCACGACACCAACAGCTAGGGTTTTTCCGCTGTTCATCGCAAAATTGCATATGCCATGCCCCCAACATGCTCCAGTATTGAATTATAGCAATTACAGAATTGTAGCATTTGCAAACACTGTAACCTAACATTGAGTGATATAGGCCAGATATGCCTTAAAGATAAATCGTCTTTTTTCCATTAAGATGGAAAAATTTATTATTGAAACTTTGATATAGATGTTAACTGAAGAAATTGTTAATTACAATGTATATGGTGGTAATTTATTTTTTCAAAGAGGGACTGGACTAAGTGTGAACTAGAGCAGTTGAGAGTGAAGCAATGTGCGTCTTATTTCCATGAAAATGGAAATGTGTTACGGACGCATCAATAGGCGAGTCATGTTTCAGTGCTGCTAAATGTCTTGTTACAATTTCTGACAATATATTAGATGGATTTCTGTGTGATGGGAAATCTTTTGAAATACTTTTAACGCCAGAAAAGAGCACTGTTTGGTTTCCAGATGGCTGGAAATAACCGGGGACTATGGACTGGACGACCCTGATCCATCTGTGAGGGATCATGGTCCCCACTTTCTTCGCCTACCTCCCTCATATTTTAACTATCAAATACCTGTTCCACAGTCAGTTGAGCAAATGTTAATGTTTGTAACAGGGATATATGGGTCACCTGTCTTTGGAAAATGCGAGTAATGTTAACCATGCTTGAACAGGGATATATTGGTCACCTGCACATTTATGGCGATGAAATTAAAGTTATCAATATTTGGAACAGGGATATATCGGTCACCTGCACCTCTTTGATAATGGAATTAATGCTACTAATTTTGAATCAGGGATATATCGGTCACCTGCACATTTATGGCTTTGAAACTAAAGTTATCAATATTCGGAATAGGGATATATCGGTCACCTACACCTTTATGATAACTTCATTTACAAATTTCATAAATGTTTGGGAAAGGGAAATAGCAGTCACCTGCACCTGAAAGTTATGTTTTTTATTGAAAAGAATTACTTAATTTCTTGTGCATGGATAACTGTAACATGCAAAAGAATATGGTAAGCCTCATGTAATGACCCCCTCCTGGCATAGGGATATAGCATGTCACCTACGGCAGAACAATTGGTCACACATGTAAACTTTGGTTTGAAATTTATCTGTTTTGAAGGAAAGTACCAATTTTTCTTTGGTTGTATATTCAAACACCCAAACCTGGTGTTACAGCTCAACTGACCCCAGATCCAGAGTCTACACCCCCTTCTGTTACAGAAGGACTTGCAGGACCAACTTTTTGGCCAGCTAAGGCAGCTGTCTTTATTTGTGGCTATAATTGATGAGTATGAGGGATCATTATTCAATTCCAGGGACTGGAATAGAATATGAAATAACTAAAACTATTCTACTAGACTAGTTATTTCAGATGATGACTTGACTGAAATGAATGGTAATTTTGAAGTCTGGTCACTACGTGTAACCGCCCTTCAAATTCAATGGTATGGAATAAGACATGTAATCAAAGTAATCTGTAAAAGAATGAATACAATTAATATCCAATATCATCAACAGTGATATGCTGTTTCACAGAATCAGTGGTATTATTAAATTATCCTAAATTTATGTTAATTGAAATGTTTACTTATTGCAAAGAACAGATTCTTAGGTATGAGATGTCACGAGTTTCAAACCTCAACAATGACATACAGAGAATATGAATAATTATAACTAAATCAAGAGGAATTATTTAACCCTTGACATATAGATAAACAGTAAGAAGTTATTTGACACTCTTAAAGTCATAAGCACTAGAATTGAATTGATAGTAATCCAAGTTGTTGAATGAAACATATATGGATAAAGTGTTAAGACTCCAAAAGTCACATATATGCAGGAATCCCATTGATGATTATGTAACTGAAATTATTCATCAGTCATTGGAGCAAGGATAAAGCGGTCACCTGCACCAGTAACTAAGTAACATGAATGAAATTGATTGTTTAATTCTCAGATAGTTGAGGTGGGAAATATTTACTTCGAAAGGAAATGATAGGATTATTAAGTTTGCAAAAGATGTTAACAGCTTTTAAACTCTGACAATAATATCTACAAGAATATGAGTAATTATTGCTTAATTCATATGCTATAATTTAATTGGTAATTATAAAAGTCGGTGAAGGAAATTATTAATCCCCTGCCATATGAATAAAGTGTAAGAGATTGCCAGTCTCCAACTATCATACACGCAAGAATTTGATTAACAAGTCATTGCAAATTGTAAGCTGAAATGAATGACCAATTCATGTAGCATGGATAATGTAGTCACATGTACAAGAACACAATCAGCCATTTATGAAATCAACTAATTATGAATATTGCAATGTCAAACTAAATGCATGACCTCACAATTAACAGGCAGGATAATGTAAAACTTTCATAATTGGATTATAAATTGTAGGATAAATGATGCAATCAGCTTGAATGATCAAGCAATTGCATTGCTCATAACTGTAATAATTGCTGCATGGCTAAATGAGAATATACCTTGCAACCTCCAAGGCGACATGTCAAGCCAATAACTGGCCGATAATTAAGTCGAATTCCCATATAAATGCAGCTTAATGCTCCGCACAAGCCGCTCAGGCAGCGCCAATGTTGTGTTTTTTAATGTACACAACACACATGGCACAATGCATGTGCAATGTTAAAAACAGGTTATATTAAAAACAAGTGATAAGTTTATACTTACCTTTTGGTTCTCCGCAGAGCAACTCAAAACACGTCTGTATTCGTTCACATCATGGCTAGAAGAGACTGGTGCACGTGTTTTTCGTGCGTTTTCCCGCCCTTTGTCACACTCCAGTGGATGTGACGGAAGTGGTTTTAAAAGTCACAACATAATTTTCAGTAATTGGCAATGACTTCACTTTTTTGTAATAATGTTTAGTATTAGAAATATTTTCTGTAAAAACTTCAAGGGTCCTCAGCCCCTGCCCCAAAACTGGGGGCCATTGCAACTGAACCCCTGTAAGCTTTCATCAGACTGCATGTCTGTATAGGCTGATCTGAGTTAATGTTTGCAAAAGCATTAAATTTGATACATCAGGAAAATGCCACCATAGTATGAGAAGGGTTGAATTTTGTGTAAATCTTGTACTGGTGTTGCTTTATTTAGTGATTTCTCTCACCAATGGGTGATAATCATAGACTTATGTGAGATAGTAGCTGGAGGCTTGGAAAGGATTTGATGGTAGTACTAGTGAGGGAAATACCAGGAACCCATTTTTAGGTGCTCCAGCTGCGTGATGTAACTGAAACATTGTTGAAAGCAGTAGTGATGGGCAGATTAATTGATTATAATCGCTAATCAGTTGGTTTGGGTTTCCAATGTGATTATCAACTAAGAAATTTCATAATGGATCAGTCAGTACCTAACACACAAATGAAAGCCATTATATATTGTTTTCGAAACCTGTACCAATTTGATGGCTTAGCATGAAATAGTTGTAACTGCCTATATGTTTATAGGCAGTTACAACTGTTTCATGCTGAGCTATGAATTTGGTAAAAAAATCTGCAGAAAGAGTAATTAGGTCATGAGTTTAAACTTTCATATTCTATTCTTCAAAGGATGATACTGGGAGTGCTGTATTAATTTCCAAGAAAGCGATTACATAATCAACCATCAGTTGATTTACTCTTCCAACTAAACACTGATTATCGATTGTGATTTGAAATTGATTGCCCAACACTAGAAAGCGGCCTAAAACTCCATGCAATCAATCAATCAATTTTTAATCAGTGCTCCAGCTAGGCCCTTTCAGAAGGGCGCCCCGCCCTGCCCTGCCTTGCCGTCGAAATCGACGCCCTGCCCTTTTTTCCATCGCCCAGGCCTAAACTAGTCCTTAAATTGTAGCTTTACATGTCAAATCAGCGATTATCTAAATTTAACGCATTTTTCGCGATCGATTTGCAAACTTTGACGTGATCGCCGATGCGTATAATCAACCCGCGTGGGCCATGACTAATTACAGCCAGTAGAGAAGAAGGGCGGGACTTAAATCGGCAAGTCAACCAATCACAAAGCGCAATTCTTTATTGAGGAAGCAGTATCTGATAATCTGTGGATTGAAATTAGCACGTGCCCGTAAACAAATTTGACAGTCAAAAACAAACAGCGATTATCGAGTAAATGCTTACGATAAGCTATAAACAGGGTTAAAAAGGGGTAATGATCAACCTTTACACCCTTCATAACAATAATTTAGAATCGTTGAAGGTCTCGGAAGCATATATTTCAATCCCCGAAACCCGTTGTTTGCCCCTCTGTAACGTGTTTTTGTTTTGTGTTCCAAAATTTCTTCAATTTGTAATCGTTTGGAACAAAAAATGTCTCTTTTCACACTATTATTTCCTTTGTATCAGGCTTCAATATGTATTGGGGTTTTATAGCTTAATATTTTTTATGGTGTAAATAATGTAGCATAAAAAAAAAACAGGCAAAAGCATCGCACTTATTGAAAGGATTCAAATAAAGACAGTAGACTAAGGTTTATTACTGTTGACTGAGTTAGCAAAAAATGAACTTTCTTGTCTGCCTGTTCAGTAATTCTAAGGAATTAATGCAAGTTTGCTTGAGCATATCTCATTAAAAAAAGAAAAAAAAAGTTAAAAAAATAAAATAAAAAAAAATGCAAAAAGGAAAAAAAAAACAGAAAGAAAAAAAGACTGTAGCGGGGCAGTATCTGCAGTATTTCTATCTAATAATTCTACTGCCACCTGCCTGATGAGACCCATGGAGGGGTTGAAACAGACACCCTTTTTAATACCAAAACCCTTTTTTGAACTCACCAGAGCCCATCTTTAAGCCCTCAAAAAACAAAATTTTCTTGGGGGAGACCCCCCAAACCCCCCTTGTGGGAGGGGAACACCCCCTCCCACATCCTCCCCCTCTCGTCAGTTCGCCACTTGAAAGTGCCCTTTCAGGACACTTGGCACCCTGCCCTTTGGGAAACCTAGCTGTAGCACTGTTAATGAACTAAGTTTTCATTGTCTCCATTTTGTTTATTTCAGAGTTGCAAGCCTTGTTTAGTTTTGAAGACTGTTTTGTAGATGGTAAGAGGGGAGGTAAGTAGAAAGCTGATTGAAGTAGACACTAAAGGGGGGAGATAATTTTTACATTTTATGTCAAGATAATTCCTCAGATTGAAAATATTTAAGGGCACTTGCGTTCATCACACATTTTCTAATGACTTAACAAGATTTATTTTTACAAAACATTTAATTTTATTAGAGAGTGTAGAGATCGAGAATAAAGGGCTTACATAGACATTCAAATTAGTGTTCCACAAATTGAAGTTAGATAGTGGTAAAGAGGAAGTATTAAATGCAAATTATGAAAGGTTATCAATCCTAAAATTGTAATTAAAAACAGTAAGATCAATTTAACACAAACTGGGTCTGTTTATAAGTTATTATACAACAGTGAAGTATACATACTACATTGAAGTCCTATAATTTTGTTATCCTATTGATATTATAAAACATTGTGACACATGTATTGAAATGAACTTTCACTGTATATGCTGTAAAATGTTACTACATTTGTACTAGTTTTCTTTGTGCCTTGGATTTTTTTTACTCTGTTTGCCTTCTTTGATTAATAACAAATTTTGATAAGGGTTAACGACAAAAGTTTTCCATATGATTTTCGTTGTATAGCGTAGATAGGAAAGTCTGTCCTGAAGTTTGATTTGTGTGTCATACACTTCTTCAAAAAGAACATAAAAATGATAAAAATTGTAATAAAAGATGGTCAGAAATGAAAATGAAAAGCTTTTGTCTTCTTAGTTTAATCAGTATGAAACCAACCTTAGATGGGGTGATTTTGGGGGATAGTGATAATGATGATTTTTAGGATGAAATAAGCAGTTATTTGTAATATTCATGCTGGAATCAAGGTTCATGTTTGACCCTTTACCAGGGTTTTGACCCAAAATAATTCCATTTTGACCCACAAAAATTTTCTTTATGGTGCCATTTTGGCCTTCATTCCATCAATGCAACCTTATACACAACATAATATTATAAATCATTTGTGTTCTTCATAGTATTATAAGGGATCTATATAAATGAGTCAACATAAACAATAAAGTGTCTTAGGAAACTATTGATTATGTTTATTCATTTATGTAGATCAGTTGAAACTGTTAAACTGATGACCTTTTTGACCCCTAAAAAAAACTAGTTTTTACCCCCTAAATTTTATTGTCAAGGGGTCAATGACTCTTGAAATTGAAAAGCAAGCACAAGCCCTAGGAATCACTGCAAAGTTACAGCTTGTTATATCAGGTTGTAGGGGGGGGGGGTGTCAAATTTTTGGCTGTTTGTAATTCCTTTGAACTAATTTATCATAGTCCCTTCTTCCCTACTCATTCAGATTAGACATAAAATAGTGACAAAGTGATCATCCAGTCAATGAATATATTTCTAAATTAAGAATATTCCAAACTGTTTTGTCATCTTGCGTATGTCTGTTTGAAACCAGATAAAGAGTCCATGCAATTTTGCATCTCTCAGACTCTGACCTTTAGATTTATCATAAATTTTCCAATTTGAATTGCACAATAGAAACGTTGTTATCCACCAGAGAAAACCCTTCTAGGCTTGGTTTTATAATACCTTTAAAGTTAATGGATTTGTAATGCATAGTTTCGAATTCAGCCAAGTGT
Source organism: Fragum whitleyi (assembly GCA_948146395.1). Taxonomy (NCBI): domain Eukaryota; kingdom Metazoa; phylum Mollusca; class Bivalvia; order Cardiida; family Cardiidae; genus Fragum; species Fragum whitleyi. Next base: position 56,525,228 of record OX411552.1, on the reverse strand, counting down.
TAATCTAGATATCTTGAAAGTCCATGTCAGATGACTATTAAATTCAATTCATTAATAAAGTTAGAAAAAGAAAAGAAGAAAAACACTATTTGGTTATACCAAATTTGGTGAAAACAAATTGTAAACCATGCCATTGGAGGAATCTAGGCCTCAAGCTGATTTCAAATTTCTAGCTTGCGTATCCATTACTTACAGATTTAATGATAAGAAGTTTGGTGTAGTGGAGTTACTAGTTCATCAGAATTGTTTGTATTTCTGTTTGTCTGTGTATCTTTATATATCCTCATGATTATTTCATTGAATAACAAGATGGAAAAACACAGGGCCTTTAGAAAAGCACCCTATGTGACTTAGATGTAAAAAAAGCAGTAACTCTGGCTATTATTTTGACTATAATTTCTGGAAATAACAAAGAATAAATTGCCAAAATAAGATAAATGGAAATTGGTAAAGATCTTTTGGAAAAAAAGTCAAATGTCAAAATAAAAGGACATCTACGGTATTTAGCATTTTCATTAAAGCTATTACAAGCATTTATTGAGTAAAATTGGATTTTACAATTTATTTTCACAGACTAAGAGTTTAAAACCTGACACATCGAAATTCTAGAGGGTACCAACTGTCAAGACAGTTAAGAATAGGTCAGGAAATATTCTTAAATCCAATTCTAAGGTTCTGTGTTTTACATGGAAAAGGAAAAAGCTATCTCTTTTCGATTATTTTTTGTGAAAATAAGATATGGTAAATGAACAAAACTGTTTGTGCATGGACAGGTTATATAAAGCTTATGTGGAATGGCCAACTTATGTTAACAATCAGGGTTTCTAACATTGTTAGTTTCTGAGGTATGTCAAACTGAACTTTTAGAAAAGCCCAACTGAAAAAATCTATCATCCAAGGAATTGTTTTCTGGTTCAAGATAAGATGAGCTGCAATTGACCATACTGGCTTTTTTGGGATCTGTGTATAAATAACAAAATGAGAAACAGCTGGGTCTTAGTACTGATGGTAGCCTGTCACACTACCAATCATCAATCATGGGTCTAATGTGTTATATATATCATCTCTGGCATTTGTTCCACCAATCCCCACCAACTTGGGGATAATCGTTCACCTAAGTGGGATAGTAGCTTGAGGTAAGTTAATGATAATGTAATACTAGTGATAGTGCTGGTTAAAAATAATGCCGGGACTCTTTTATTACATGCTTCAACTGCTGCAATTTTATTTAAAATCTGTCATAAGCGGTGTTAAACCCCTTTCAAATGTATTGATAGATTTTAAAAGAGATAGCTATTTCCTTGCACATAATTTCATTGCATCAGATAGGTTGTTGCGTTGGTTTATTGTAATTTTCATCCTAGCTCACATTTCATCACATGCTAGAGGTAAGGTTACAAATTGTAGAACATGGTTGACACATTGAGATTAAAATTGGCTACCTTTGATGGTAAATTATCCTCTTTTGTTTATGAAGAAAAAATCATTACAAGAAATTAGTACAACTGCCTTTAAGGATTAATTAAACATTTTTTCAGAAAGGCACAATGTTAACAAGCAAGGTAAATCTTGAAGGTCAAATTTCTATCCCAACAGAAATTCCTACAATTATGATTTAATTTTGATATTAATTGCAGTGGTACTACCTATAATCAATTTGAAAACGTTAAATGAGGTCTATAGTCAAATGGTTAGATATAAAGTTCTGAAGATGGACACAAGATTTTCAATGTTCTATTCTCCGATGTATTTGAATCATTTTAAAAGAGTAGTTCAAGACCTGTGATGTCCTATCAAGACTATAAAGAAATAACCATTTGATATAATTAAGAAATAACACTGTAACAGTGCATCAAAATGTTAATAGCCATTAACTACATATTAATGTTGTATGTTAGAATTGACAAATTCTGAATACTTATCTGTTTTGCAATATTTCCTGCATAGTACTGCTTTATTTGATAATAATTTCAAAGCTATACTTTTAATTATCCATGTGTCATCCATGTTTGTTACATTGAAATCTCAGTAGTAAATTGATTTTTTTTTCATGGCAAAATATCCTGAGCTTTACTTCAAGTTCAACTTGAATCTTGAATATTGATAACCAGAAATCAGATATTGTTGAACAAACAGAGGGTACTTGATTTGAAATGGTGAAGTTTTGAATATTTAAACATTGGTATAAACTCCCCAATGAAGACACTGCCAACATAGCGCAGTGGTAGTGCGTCTGACTATCATTCAAACAGCTACAATTCCCAACTCTCATCCTTTCCGACTATCTGTCTTCTACTAATAGGTAAATCCTTGTAGACCTATGTGGAATGGCAGCTGGAGGTTAGGAACTATGTAATTGTAGTACTGGTGAGAGAAATACCAGGAATGGATCCATGGGTGCTCCAGCCACCATGATTGTTGAAAGCAGTGTAAAACCCAATTAAAAAAAAAATCTACAATTAAGAGTATGATTGATCATACCCAATGAAAGAATATGCGGTACATGTCTTTCGAGTATTTGATATAGAATAAGCTCAATTTCTTTACTACTGAGGTTCCAATGGTTATCATATGTATTCACAGGGTAATGAAGTTATCACACATTTTGTTATACAGGCATTGCACATAGATAGATAGTGCAAATGGATTAGGCAAATAAAGTATTTTGGAGGGACAGTATACAGAAATTTCCCTTTAATTTGAAAAATAAAACATGCAAGTCAAGTTTTTCATCATCTATTTTACAATATATCTGCAGCACATTGAACAAACAGTTTAGAATAAACTGTGATTTTTTTTACGGAACTTTGTGAATTAACTTGTACAGAGTTAATGGAAGGTATATTTAGAATGTTGAACACAAGTTCACTTCTAAAATGTAAGTATTTTTAAGATAATCAAATTGATAAATCAATCAAGTACATGTGTAATATAATTGTGGTCTGAAAGGATTAATTCCAGAATTCTAAAATAAAATACGATATGTTTGATTACTTCATAACCTAATTATTGTAGATAGCTCATCAGGTGTGCCCGTGTTATATCCCAGTTTGGCTTGTACACGTGTAGTGTTTTAATCATGCTTTTTATCTTTTTCATTAGACTAACTTCCTATACTATATCCAGTTCACCCATCAAAATTGTACAGAAAAGAAACCTAATGCAAATAAATGATGTTTATATGCACAAGTACTATCAAGTTTATTTCCAATTATAGAATGAATTTTATTTTCTTTGAGTTCATGATGGAATTCAAAAGATAGTTCCAGAAGTTCTGTTGGCTGGTTTAGCAAAATCATTTAAAAATGCCCTTAACTATTGAAGAAATGTCATACAAAGGACTCAAGTGAAACAATGAAAACTTCACTTGATATTAATAGAAGTTGATCTTTCAGAACTAAAAGAATGTGAAAAAAACTAATGAGTATTACTGTAAAATAGATAAAACGGATTAGTTGTAAAATAGATAAAACGGATTAGTTGAAATTATTACTAGTTGATTATTATTAGTTAATTGAAAATGCTACTACACAAAGTTATTTGTAATAGGTTCCTACAGTTTTGATGGGGCTTTAGAGATAAGTTGTATTTATTCCCTGTTTCTATCCAAGATTGAAATAGACTAGCACCTCATGTAATGGCCATGTAACAGCTCTTGATAGGACAAATTGTGATTTTAATTTTTTTAATTTAACAGAAAATGCAAGAAATGTTTGCTACAAAATTATTGAATGTATATGCTACATTAAAATTGTGAAATTATAAAGAAGTTAATTATGAAAAATAATCATTTGAATCAAATTACGGTATGCAAGAAACAAAACAAGACAGAGATTGTGGCATTATCACAAATACATCATGACATTGTATTATGGAAAATATTTCCATATTTCCATTTTGCCAATTAATATTTATTGGTTTTAATGAATTATATCTTATCAACCAATCTAGAAAGTAAAACACAAATGTCTAGAGAATTTAGCATAATTGGAAAAATGGTTCAACAGATTTGGTACAAATCTCAATTTAGTATATTAGCTAACTATAAAAACAAAATGAAAGATTTCTTTTAAAAATCTCTCCTAAATATATGGCTTTTATGGCCTTTAAGATCATTGCAACAGTATGCAGATTCTTTATAACACTATTGCTTAAATATTCAAGAGTGTAGCTACTGAAATGCTGGCACTTTCCAGTAAAGATAAGGTAAATTTCATATTAATTGCTTTTTGTGCAAAAATGCTGTCCCCACAGAATCATAGTGATGTTCAGCAATTTTGTCAAGATGGCAGATTGTGCAAAAATCAGTATTCATTGGTGATTGCCAAATCCAATTTTTAAGCAGAAGAAGATATAAAAACAGAGTATTGCTTTATTAGCTTTATGAATTACTTGGCAAAAAGGCAATACTGATTCTTGTACTGCATCACAAAAAGAATGTTTAAATTCTTCAGAACTTATGTTGAAAAATTCTAATGCAACTAGACTGTATTAAAAAGTAGATTTCATTTCTGCTTTGGAACTGAAGTTCACTAAACAGCAACAGAACATTGGCATAAAATCCTCATGTGTAATGATTTTTATACCTGGATGGATAGGATCTACTTGGAAATTACGTTTTTGCAGAGAAAAATTTACATGGAGAGGGTGACCTTTCTCCCGAACTCAATTTCTGCATCATTAAATAAAAATACTGAATGAATGAATGGTATTTTACTGTGCATCAAGACCAAAAGTCATTTGATGCAGAAATGAATAACAAAAATAAGATATTTCAAACATGAAGGAAAGAAGAAAATGACAACGAAAAGGTGATAAAAAGATTTGTTTCTGTCACCTTTAGCAACAAACTACATCAAATCATTTGAATTTCCTTGTATTGCACCCAAGAATTGATTAGATAAGTGGAAAGTGCTACTACTTTGCAATCCAATGAACACCAAACAAAGAGGAAAGATTTGAAAAGAGAATAATAATAGAAAAGTTAACATTCTTTTTGTGATGAGGATACACTGTTGCAAAGTAACAGAAATAATTCTGTCTTTTCTGTTGCTTTAACAGTAGTGTTTTAAGATTTCTACCCTAAATAATTCTTGTGCATTAGAGAAAATGTACTTGTTATTTTGTATCTTTATACTATTACATTGTTAGAACACATGCATGAATATACATTAAACACCTTGTTGGACAGTACAACTAGTCAAATGGTTGAGTCAGAAATAGCACAATTATCTGTTGATTTTGAATTGATCCAATTCAAAATTTGGCCAAGACAATAATTAAAAAATCATTCCTTCCTTTACTAGATAAATTTTTATCAATTTGAATTGATGACAACATTTAATTTGTGTTTCTGGTTCATCTACTTGAATTTGTTGCTATTGTCATGGTTACACATTGTTTGGGTTATGAAAAATCTACAATTTTATTCCAACAATCTAGGCAGTTTAATCCAATCATCCGAGAAATCCAGTGTCGAAGATCGAGAACGAGATGTCGTATCCAAGGCAAGTTGGCCCTGACCCTTTACAATCTTTTCCTAAAGGTTCTCCTAAGGCAAAAAAAAAAAAATTCAAACCTGTTCAAGGCTAAAGGTCATTTCTTTTGTCCATGGGACATTGGAGATGGCTTTCATGTGTGGAGATTAAAACTTGTTCTTTCTTGGTTGACTTGGGTAAGTATAAACTATGATAAAAATGAATAAGCTAAATGTAAAAGAAGTTTTGGCATTGAACTATATTTCTACCAGTTTTTTGCCAATTGATTGATATGAAAGAAGTAATGAGAGTTGTCAAGATGACCATATTTGACCTTAATTAGAATACCATTTTTAATGAAGGTTGAAATTAAGTTTTAGAAAATGGAAATGATTCACTCTTTTCAAATGGCAAATTTTACATAAATCAATAGATTCTATGAAAAGAGATTGCATTTGATTTGGGAAAAGGAGCATGATAAATTTCTTTTAGCCCAATTCCAAATTTTTTCTTTGGTAAACATGCATTTTCCACAACTGTATTACATATATATATATATGAATAATGCAGACCTGATAAAGAGAAGTGAATGGAATTTTAGTTTTTGTTGAATTAGTAAGGCAAACTATATAAGGAATATCTATATATAACTATTGTCTCTTTATTTGATGTTTGCTTTTAGTTTTACTGTTTAAATATAGCGTAAAACTTGCATCGTATTTAGTAACAAAACATAAGTTAACCCCTTGAATATATATCAAATAAAGGTAAAAATATGTATCTGACAGTATACAGGATTATTAATAAAGATCTAAATCCATTGACAATTGATGATCAAAATTCTTTGTATCTAATAATTGCAAAACGTAAAAAGGGGTAACTTTTGACTAGTCCTTGCTACATAGTGTTCTAGATGCTTTTTTGTCAAATTTTGCACAAATTTTCTTCTTTTTTATCTGTTATGACTAACTTGAGATGGTTAAGAATAAGACAAGCTGCAGAAAATCATTCTCGCTTATCAGATGCTTTTCTTTGATCCTATTAGTTGGATTTATCAAAGAATATACAGAAATATCTGTGATGGCCTGAAAAGCCTGAAATTTCATACAGAGAGAAAATATGTCCAATGAACTGAAGAATATTGGAAATTAAACTGCAATGTATTAACTTTGTAACTTAGTTGGAAGTTTTATCGAAAAAAAATGAAGAAGAATTCCTCAAATGCGATGAACATGGTAATGTCATTTCTGCAGGTTATCTTTTACAGTCTGAATCTGATTACAACCCCACAAAAACTCATTTCATCATGTATTCCACATACATGTGTATTCTATGTTGTTATTTTTAGTTCATAACACAGTGTGTACTCAAGTATTTATATGTAGTTGTATATAGCCTCTACCCCAAAAGCTGGGCTCAATATATCTTATACACTCTGCCTTTTAATGAGTATTCTGTGTAAAATTTTCAGACCAACATTTGTTAAAATTAAGAGTAAGATGAAGAATTGAAAATGAAAAAAAAATGTATACACCGTTATAAGAAATTAAGAAATACATGGACTTCAGTTTAGTGGAAAGGCAATGTATTGCCAAAATGTTTAGCAAAAGATTCTTACCATGTAAATTTATTTTAAGCATCAAATCTTTTTTGTTGTGAATTTGCATTTATCAAGTTACTTATTATGAACTGCAGAAAACATAAGCATCAGTGCAACATGTTCAAAAAAAATTGTTGCATGATATCTTACAAAAATGAAAACAAGTGTTTTCTTGATATCTTTTGAAGGAAAATGAAAAATAATTCAATTCAAATTCAACATTTTATCATTACTTCAATTTCTGGAAAGTTTATACAGAATATGAATGTACAAGTCTGTTAGAAATATATTGTGTGGTCTGACAGGCTTGGACATATTTACCACTCCTCCCTTTATTCTGTTGGTGTGCTGTGGTTTTGCATGCAAGTGTTTTGACAAGTTTTTAACTCTGCATGCAGTTTATAGTTGATCCTCATCCATAGTTATTCTAAAATTGTATTCAAGATTTAACAGATGAGGTGGTGGTTATGGTAGAAGTTAGGCTTCATAATACCATATATGTATCTTATATAATACATATACAGTTCTTGCTAAATTTTGGCATTTTATCCAATACTTCAAACAAAAATTCAAGGAAAATGAAGATGAATTTCACTTTATTATAAAATGCAATTTCAGGTATTTTGTTGAAACTGCTAATGCCCTGAGATTGATATGGTTTTGTTTCCCCTTTTCAGTCAACCAAGAGCTGTGCCATATGGCATGGCCACCATGCCTACAGGAGCAGCTGTTCCAGGGATGCCAGGAATGGCTGGTATGCCAGGGGTTGCAGGTATGCCAGGTGTTGCCGGCATGACTGCAGTACCCGCTGGAATGGCTAGAGTGCCCAATGGTATTGGCGGACTCTATCAGACAGAGAAGCCTGCGACTCTGTATCCAGCATACCACAGCCTAGGACAGCCTGGGTACCTGGCACAAGCCTCTCCTGGAGGGGGACAGCCCAGCTTCCTTGGTGCCACACAGTCTGGCTATCTAACAGCCTCCAGCCTGACTTCTCAACAGAGATACATGGTGTCACCAACCTACCCTGGTACTGGAGCTTTAGTGTCTTCACCATCCATGTTGACTGGTAGGTTGATTTAGGTTTAAACCTATTTATTTTACATTGTTTGGGAAAAAAGGTTCCTTCATCTGAGATAAATCCCTTCTGATTCTGCTTTAAATTCATCAGTACTTGATCCAAATGTGTGGGTCAATGAAAGAACCAAGTTCCATAGCCAGATAGTAGGTTGATTGGTTGCATGTACAGTTTTTGGCCACTTTCAACATTATTACAAGTTATATAGATATTGGTGGTTAACCTAAGTACGACAGCCGGTTTTTTCTCTCCAATTCAAACACAATTTTGACTTATGACTGACAGCCTAGTGAGTCACAATTGCAAGAAGTAAATTTGGTGAAAGAAACCTTGTGGGCACTCTAGAGGCCACATTTTTGCCCAAATTGTCTTGAAACTTGGTGAGAACTTTTGTCTACATGATATACTAGACAAGTTCGAAATTAGGACAAGAGGTTCAAAAATCAGGTCTCTGTGTGGAATCTTAGAAAAAAACTTGAAGGCACTCTTAAGGCTACATTTATACTTGGTAAGGATATTTGTCAAAATGATATCTTATGATTACGACAAGCCTAAAGTTTGAGTTGATTTATGTGACAGGTGCTCCAGGCTATTCTCTCGCCACACCAGGAGGCGGGGCCTATGCCCTTTCCAGTCAGCCATCAACACTTTCCATGACACAGACGGTTCCTGTGGCGACAAGTTCCCTGTCGTCCCAAACACAGAATCCTTATCCAACCTACATCAGTTCCCAGCTGGGGCCGGTACAGATCAGTCCGTCACAGAATCCTTACGCGGCTGCGGCCACTGGTCATCCACTCTATCCTGCGTCACATTTGGCCGGACTACAAGTTCAGCCTACACAGGTAGTTGTAAATTATGATAACCTTTCTCAGTACAGTAGAACTTCAGTTAAGGGACCACCAAATAGGGGTCATTTATGGGAATGGTCGCTTAATACAAATTATCAAGATAAATGTGACTGCTCATTCTGATGGCTTTTAAAGATTGTCGGTTAATTCGTCCTAAATCCTATGATGTTCAAACCCATTAAATTCGTCTTATTGAGATGATTCTAGGGAGCTCCAACAGCATAAGATTCAAGAATAACCAATTTTTCGTTAAGAATGTCCTCTTTTTCACAGATTTTGCTTACAGTGAAGGGACTTTTTATGTTAATGCCTTATAAATTGGTCACTTTATAGACATGGTCGCTCGTGCAATATCAAGGAAAATTGTTTGTGACTTTATAATATAAGGGTAAATTGTTATAGTGTTAAATCAGTAATGTGGTCAAGTGGGATGAAAAAAATTAGAGAAATTTTGTCTTCACGAGAATTCCAATTTTTGTACAGATGTAGACAAAAATTGACCTTCACTCACTTAAACTTGTGGATCTATACCTGGTCAGAATAGCTCTCTTTATTCATGACATATGAAACCATGTGTGCCATTAAGAGGTCATATTGTGGGCTCAAATCGGTGGCTGAGTGCAAAACACTTGTTACTGCCTATAAACATATAGGTAGTTACAAATTATTGATGCTGAGCCATAAAAAGTTTTAATGTTTGTTTACATTTCTAAGAAGCAAATTCAAAGTTTTGTCTAGTAAGGTAAAATACTAGGCCTGGTGGACAAATCTTTAAAAACATTTGGAGATTTTCTGTCAACAGTGAGTTCAGAAAATTTCAAAATAGTATTTTTAACATTTTGTAAATTTTGTAAGCAATGTCCCTTTTATTTCAGCATGACAAGGGTTGAAATTGAACTTAATCTTGAGCAAAGCTGCAACATAGCTGAAAACTTTAGTGCAGTTATTCTCAATAATGGGAAGTAGTGCTATTTGAAATAGGTTTAAGATTGTCTTAAGATCAAACTGACAGGTATAGGTTAAAGGTAAAGGGGTGTGGAATTCCCATGCCTGACTTGTCCGACAAGGGTTTTTCTACCTGTGGGCAAGTAGATTTTCCTTCGTCACTTGTCCCTGGACAAGTAAATCGAGGACAAATCTTAAATATGGATAACATTTTTGCTTCATGGTGTCAAATTATAAGCAGCTATAAAGCGAATATTTGATGATTTTATGGTGGTATGATGCTAAAAAGTTTATCACACTATCACACAATTTTAATATATTTATACTTTTAATACTATATACAGTTAAAACCATCTTGAAATTGCTTACTTTTAAGCACTTACAATAGTTAACACTTTCCTGTTTTACAAAATTTTGGACCTGTCCAAATTCAAAGGTTTTGCAGATGAAAATTAAAGTGGATTTAATATGAAAAATAACCATTCAGTAGGGGGGAAAATAGTGTGGAAAAAGAAGAAATTGCTTGTCAGGAGCAATTTCTTCTTTTTCACAATGTTTTCTCAATCATCAAAATCACAGGTACGTAAAAAGAAGGAATTAAACAGCAAAGGGTTAACAAACATCTCTCGTTTCTACTTCAGTTACAGCCTGGTCAACAGATCCCTGGAAGAGGTGGGCAGGTGTACAGTGCGACGACTGGACTTCCCTTAGGGTACCCAGCTCACGCCACAAGCCCTGGGTCATTCTACCCTACCTACTGAAATCATCTAGCTAGAATGTAGACTGGTCAGTTTGTTCTAGAGTGGGTCATGGTCATACCATGTGCATTTCTCATGTTTTTGTCCTAATTACCTCCCTTTAAAATTCAGAATATTGCAGGCAATAAAAACTTGGTAGAACTTATTATCCATTCAGTTTTTTTCTTAAAAAATAAGAAATAGAAATAAAACACACATGAGTGAGTTACAAGAAAGTAAAAATGAAATTAAAAAATGAAACACACTTATGAAATTGTGTAGGATGATATATATCGTGACATGATTTTCATCTAGTGGCAGTTTTAACAGAGGAAGATATGAGGTGAGAATAAGTGAAAAACATCCCTAAAAGTGTTAAAATGCAATGAAATCCTATTTAATGGAAACTCATTTGAAGGTTGATATAATACTATTCAAATGAAGACAAACAACAATGGACTTCAACAATGATTTGGTATAAATTTAGCGGCATATATAATTGTTTCGTACCAAGCCATTGTTTTGGTACGTTAAGTATTATTGAAAAATTTTGATCTAAAATATTTTTTCAGACCTCGTCAAGGGGATGGTATTTGGACAGAAAATTTTGAAAATACGTTATCTGTTCTCAAGGAAAACTTGCCTAAATGACATCATCACTAATAATTTCAACGCAATTGCAAAGAATTTAGAGACGTTGATTCAATTTGTGTTTATATTGAACGTAGACGGAAAAACATTGAAGAAAAATTGAGAAGGGAGAATTTGCTTACTCTGTTTTTAGCTCACCTGAGCACGAAGTGCTCAAGGTGAGCTATTGGGATCGTAGAATGTCCGTCGTCAGTCGTGCGTCGTCCGTCGTGCGTCGTCCGCAATTTCTTTAAACATCTTCTCCTCCTAAACCAGTGGGCCAATCTTGATGAAACTTGGCAGGGATGTTCCTTGGGTCAAGCTCTACCAAAGTTGTTCAAATAAATGAAATCCACCCTTAACTTTCCCTTTACCCTTAACAAAAAGGGTGAAAATATGAAAATCTTTAAAAATCTTCTTCTCTGAAACCAGAAGGCAGACAGCTTTCATATATGGTATGTAGCATCATCTAGTGGACCTCTACCAAGTTTGTTCATATCAAGACCCTGGGGTCATATTTGGGCTTTGCCCGGGCCCAACCCTTTTTACGTAGAATCAAAGAGCGAAAATCTTTAAAAATCTTCTTCTCTCTAACCAGATGGAAGACAGCTAAAATATTTGGTGTGTAGCATCACCTAGTGGGCCTCTACCAAGTTTGTTCGTAACAAGACCCTTGGGTCATATTTGGGCTTTGCACTGGTGCATCTCTTTATCTCTTATGAGCACAAAGGGTAAAAAAATGAAAATCTTCAAAAATCTTCTTCTCTGAAACCAGAAGGCAGACAGCTTTCATATTTGGTATGTAGCATCATCTAGTGGACCTCTACCAAGTTTGTTCATATCAAGACCCTGGGGTCATATTTGGGCTTTGCCCGGGCCGAACCCTTTTTACATAGAATCAAAGAGCGAAAATCTTTAAAAATCTTCTTCTCTCTAACCAGATGGAAGACAGCTTAAAATATTTGGTGTGTAGCAACACCTAGTGGGCCTCTACCAAGTTTGTTTGTAACAAGACCCTTGGGTCATATTTGGGCTTTGCACTGGTGCATCCCTTTATCTCTTATGAGCACGAAGGGTAAAAAAATGAAAATCTTCAAAAATCTTCTTCTCTGAAACCAGAAGGCAGACAGCTTTCATATTTGGTATGTAGCATCATCTAGTGGACCTCTTCCAAGTTTGTTCATATCAAGACCCTTGGGTCACTTTTGGGGTCCACCGGGTGCATCCCTTTTTACAGGAATCAAAGAGCAAAAAAGGCATATCTGTCTTGCTCTTTGCTGAAAACGTTCCATGGTATTGATCTTAGGCAATTATCTTCTTTTTGACATCTGCCTATCTATTTAATGTGATGTCCTAGGGGTCATAGAGACTCAGGTGAGCGATCTAGGACCATCTTGGTCCTCTTGTTTTCAATGTTTCCCAAATAATTAATTTCAGGTTATTAAAAAATTTGGTATGTGGAAAAATGGTTACTTAAAAAGGTATAAATGCTTTCATTCTTTCAGAAAAAATCATAGTTATTCCATCCTTTTGTGAATAATAAAAATGGCATCTTTAAAGAATTGAAATTTTCTGTTGTCAATTGTATTGTCGATAAGGTAGGTTTTCCCTTAGAACGGATAATTTTCTGGTGCCTAAGTATTCATTTAAGAAAGTTATGTACTGATAAAAAACAATGTATTTTATTGAAGCCATTTTTTAACATGACAGGTTATAGGTTTTCATTAAAAGGTCATTATTGTACCATTAATACACAAAATATGAATAATTGAATATAATTATATGGAGTCGTTGGCCATTGATAATAGGTTTTTCTGAATTCTTAAGTATAGAAGAAAGAAAAGGGAAGTCTAAAACAATGGTTATGTACTTGATAAGCTAAATATTGAAATATGAAATATAAAATCATATTAAATATCGATGGCTCAGCGTGAAACGGTTGTAACTCCCTATAAACATATAGGGAGTTACAACTGTTTCGTGCTGAGCCATCGATATGAAAAATGTTGAATCATTCTTTTGCTCTTATATTTAAGTTATATTTCACGGCAGTTTTTATTGTTGAAATTTTGATTTGTTACCTTCATTTTACTGGCTTTAAATTTACGCATACTGGTATGATATTTACAAAAATTTACGCAATTTCAAACTTTTCAAACTGTTCTTATAGCTAATGTGTTCATGAGGTATAGGATTAATCTGTTGGATGCATTTCAACGTGCCTGTGTCTAAATGTTTTCAATGAATTTTTGATCGTTGATTTAAACAAAACTGTTGAAAGTAGTGCTAAACACACTAAAAGAGTACTGTCTATGATATTGTAAGAGTTAATCTGTGACTTGTATACACAAAAATGTGCCACACCACAAAAATAGATCAGGAATAGGTATCCCTTATCCAGGTGAAGTTAACCCTTGTCATGCTGAACCTGGAATATTCCTGCCTTGGCAGGAGCCATAGACAAACATCAGGCTGCACATATGTGCACTGTGATCTTTGTCTATACCACCTGTTTTCCATTTTTTGAGCCAGTAAATCTTAAGACTTTTATTTTCCAAATGAATACCCACTCATATCAAGTTCATTCAGGGTTCTGAGCATTTTGCCAAGATTTTTTATTCAGCATGATAAGGGTTTAACAGTACCAGTGATTTGGACATGTAAACCTTTCAGTCCTGAGTTATCCCACAATGAATTTTTAGGAAATTGCTGAGGTATAGATAAGAGGGGTATTGCTAATTCAAATTCTTTATTTCACACTGAAATTCTATGTTGTGGGTACTCAATTGAATGACTATACCCAAAATATAGGATTTGTGAAATTATTGTTGAATAAATTCAATTTGAAATCCAAAATACCTCCTTCTATCTGTAGCTTTTGAGAAAACAGGCAGTATAGGCTAAGACCAGACTGCATCTCTCAGCATTTTCATTTCGAAGAAAATATTTGCTTGCATCCTGTAGTGTTTTGAGGAAAAAAACACTCTTCTTTGAAAGAACATCGTGGAAGAGAAGAAATTGCTTGTAACAAGGCAATTTCTTTCTTTCCACAATGATCTAACATTATGACTCCTAACTTTGAGCTTGAACTCCTTAATTTCATGTGTTAGGAGTCCAATTGACTCCTTAATGTCAGGAGTTAGTGTCAACCCCTGTATAGTTATGAAAATTACAAAATGGTTTCTTTTTGTGTGAGTCGTCACATTTTATTCAATGGATCTGAATATATATTTGTTTTATGTATTATTTGTGTTAAAGATGAAAGCTTGAGTGAATATAAGGGTAAACTATCAAAGTTCTTTGGCCATAAGTCTGTCAAATCTTGGACACTTTTGTCAAAAGACAATCTGAAATGAGCCTGTGTGTGACAATTCCAACAATCATGAACAGGACGCAGAAAGATTGAACAGCCTGGACATCTACAATGTGCATTTACAAGATTACCCGACTGTCCAAATGCACTTTGAGACCTCATCTAGCTTCAAAGTGCACATTAGACTGTGCAGATGCATAGGCTGGCCAGGGTCTTTGCTTTGTGCACATTTAAAATTGTTGGAAATGTCACGCAAGGGCTCAAATATGTTTGGAAAATACCCGTTATCCGAGTCTTTATCTGTAGAGTAGGAGTTGAGCACCATAGCCAACTGACGATTGAGAAAGGCAGACATTAAACAATACAAGATTTGACAGCTGAAAAAAATATTGCAAAGGAAGGAAGCATGGAAATAGGATGGCATTTATCGTCAGTGGGCAATGATCAGAAGCTCGAAACTCTAGCTTATTGAAGCTGTACTTACAAGCTTTTTGATCACCCATCCACGTTTTTCAGAAAATTTTTCGTGATATTTTGTGAAGCTGGTTTGCATCAGAAATCCTTTAGTGTTAATAATGGAGGATGAATGTTGGATGTTGAAATGCCCCTCTTAATTGTTTATTTAAGAAGTATAATTGGCGTTAAGTTGCTGTATTTAGTTAGAGCATATTTCAATGGCTCAGTGCAAAACAATTGTAACTGCCACTATCTTTATAGGCAGTTACAAGTGTTTCGCACCGAGCCAACGATTTATGCCTGAAGAACCAAAGATATGAGTGGGAGAATTTCACTGAGTGGTTGAAAAGGGTCTTCAAGAGTAAGGTGAAAAGATTTATGAGAAATGGACAAATGCTGGTTTTACAGCATTTTCTACAATTACCACGCTACTTAAGTTTCCATAGTGATGTGATTTGAATGAAGGACTAAAATTAATAAATTATAGGAAAAAGTGCGGTAATGTATGAGTAAAAAGGTACAATAGAAAAAAATTGAAACTGGTGTTAAACACCAATCGGAAACTTATTGTATTTAATTAATTCAGGAGTTTGAGTGTATTTGGTGGATTTGAAATCACTTTGGACATTCTACAGTGAATAGGGATGGACCAGTGAAGTTTATCCTTTACATTTTGATTTTTTTGACAAAAGACTAATGTATGTGCCTGTAGATTTATAGGTAATTGCAAAATATTGGGTGCTGACTCAATGAAAAGAAAGGGTAGTAGCGTTATTATTGAGTATTTTGGGAATAGATGAGTTAACAGATTTTTGATGTCCTTTCGTTTTACATAGGTCCATTGTTAACTTTCTCTCAATCAATGTGAATCTTATTTTTGTTGATCATTTCGAGGAACTGGCTCAAAACTCGTAAGTGGCTATGAACTATAGATAATTAGGCACTTACGACAGTTTTGCTCCTATCCTTTTGTAATGTGTTCATCCTTGTATGTTAGCAATTAATAGTTGTTGGTCAAAGGTCAAGATTTTCATGGAAGAGTTAAGTGTTGGATTGTGTGAATATGAAACAAAATACATGTATTGCTTGATCAAATGGGTCATCATGAAACTAATATTAGTGCCTATATATTTATTGGATTTAATGGTCTTTGATGCTCTTGGTTGCCATTAAGTGTATTTTCAATTGTCGATGAATAAGTACACGGTTTTGAAATAGAGAATGCATATTGCAGTGGATGGGAATTCTTTATACTTGCAAAAACAAGGCAAAAAGTGTAGGTAACATCTAAAATCTGTTGTATTTCAGTATTTTAAGAAACAAATGCTTGACTCGAAATTCTGTTTCAGCTGGTTTTACAAATAGGAAATGTACATGCCTGACTTTTGTCCTTCAATTGTTATTTGAAAACTTATGCCATTTCTGTCTGTTTTTTAACCAAATACTGTGGGGGAAAGATTTTTGTTGTCGTATTTGTTATAACAAACCGTATTTTGATATCTACACAAAATGAAAAACATTAGTCAACGTTTTTGACTACCTTGTTTTATATTTTGCTTTAATAAATCATTTTTCTATATGATACATAAGTGTTTTTTATAGATGCATATATTTGCCATAATTTGGAACCGTGAGACCTTGAATTCATTTTGCCACACTTGTTTGCTTTGGTTATCCTTGACCACTTATTAGAAGGAGAGTTATATTTGAAGCGGTTGAAGGTAAAGGTTAAACGTAGAAATGTCCTTTGGAGGCAATAGTATAAATACAATTTTGTAATCTGAGCTCAGTGACAAGTTACTTGATGCTTCAACAAGTCTTTTTGTTCAACACAAGGTATCGCCTGGTTTGAGAAATGCCAACCCTGCGTCCAGGATGACAAAACTGTGCAAACTGTTTTATAAACCGTACCCAGTTTGCTCGCAAGTGCAGAGGCAAAACGGGGTATAATTTGCAAACAGTCTGCACCGCTATATCATCATGAACACAGGGCAGGTATCATGGTTAGGTGTTCTAGCCATTGCAGTATAAATGATAAACAGAGAAAAACAACTTTGAACCATATTTGAACCAGCTGGCTTTGTATTTTCAGCTCACCTGAGCACAAAGTGCTCAAGGTGAGCTTTTCGGGTTACTTGATGTGCGTCGTGCGTCGTCAACATTTACCTTGTGGACACTCTAGAGGCCATATTTTTAGCCCAATCAGCCTGAAAATTGGTCAGAATTTTTATCTTGATAAAATCTCGGACAAGTTAGAAATTGGGTCAAGTGGGGTCAAAAACTAGGTCACAGGGTCAAATCTTAGAAAAACCTTGTGGACACTCTAGAGGCCATAATTTTAGCCCAATCTACCTGAAAATTGGTCAGAATGAATATCTTGATGAAATCTCAGTAAAGTTCAAAATTGGGTCAAGTGGGGTCAAAAACAAGGTCACAGGGTCAAATCTTAGAAAAACCTTGTGGACACTCTAGAGGCCATATTTTTAGCCCAATCAACCTCAAAATTGGTCAGAATGTTTATGTTGATAAAATCTCGAAACAAGTTCGAAATTGGGTCAAGTGGGGTCAAAAACTAGGTCACTGGGTCAAATCTTAGAAAAACCTTGTGGACACTCAAGAGGCCATATTTTTAGCCCAATCAACCTGAAAATTGGTCAGAATGATTATCTTGATGTAATCTCGGACAAGTTCAAATTTAGGTCAAGTGGGGTCAAAATCTAGGTCACAGGGTCAAATCTTAGAAAAAACCTTGTGGACACTCTAGAGGCCATATTTTAAGCCCAATCAACCTGAAAATTGGTCAGAATGATTATCTTGATGAAATCTACGACAAGTTCGAAATTGGGTCAAGTGGGGTCAAAATCTAGGACACTGGGTCAAATCTTAGAAAAACCTTGTGGACTCCCTAGTGGCCATATTTTTAGCCCAATCATCCTGAAAATTTGTCAGAATGATTATCTTGATGAAATCTTGGACAAGTTCGAAATTTGGTCAAGCGGGGTCAAAAACTAGGTCACGGGTTCAAATCTTAGAAAATCCTTTTGGACACTCTAGAGGCCATATTTTCAGCCCAATCAACCTGAAAATTGGACAGAATGAATAATTTGACGAGAACTTTGACAAATTTGAAATTTGGTCAAGTTAGGTCAAAACTAGGTCATGGGGTCAAATCTTAGAAAAACTTTTTTAGATTGTTAATTCAGGTGAGCGATTTAGGGCCTTTATGGCCCTCTTGTTCTTTTTATCCCCTGCCGTTTTCGGTAAGGGGATATAGTAATGGTCTCCGTCCGTCATTCCGAGGTTCCGTCACTAAACTTGTCCGGAGCATATCTCCTTAAGTAAAATTTCTATCAACTTGAAAGTTTATGGGTGGATAGATCTCATTAAGGAGAAGTGCAGTGCACAAGAACTACAACTCTTGCTTTCATAATTATGGAGTTATTGCCCTTTGTTATTTTTGATACTTAGATTTTGTCTGGAGCATATCTCCTAAAGTATAATAGCTATTAACTTGAAACTTAATGGATGGATAGATCTCATGAAGGAGAAGTGCAGTGCACAGGAACTACAACTCTTGCTTGCATAATTTTGGAGTTATTGCTCTTTGTTACTTTTGATACTTAGATTTTTTCCAGAGCAAATCTCCTAAGTATAACAGCTATCAACTTGAAACTTTATGGATGGATAGGTCTCATGAAGGAGAAGTGCAGTGCACAAGAACTACAACTCTTGCTTGCATAATTTTGGAGTTATTGCCCTTTGTTATTTTTAATACTTAGATTTTGTCCGGAGCATATCTCCTATAATATAATAGCTATTAACTTGAAATTTTATGGATGGATATATCTCATGAAGGAGAAGTGCAGTGCACAAGAACTACAACTCTTGCTTGCATAATTTTTGAGTTATTGCCCTTTGTTACTTTTGATACTTAGATTTTGTCTGGAGCAAATCTCCTAAAGTATAACAGCTATCAAACTTTATGGGTGAATAGAACTCACGGAGGAGAAGTTCAATGCATAATGGCTACAACTCTTGCTTGAATAATTTTGGACTTATTGTCCTTTGTTATTTTTGACACTTTGATTTTGTAGGGGGTTAATTTCTTAAAGTTTAAAAGAATCCTTAATATATTAGGCTTCAGTTTTACTATTAAGCTTTTCCGGCGGGGGATGGCAATGTCCAACATGGCTCTTGTTATCCTGAATGCAGGGTTTAATATATTGCTTATTATTTCGTCAATTATTATACCCCCATCTACGTAAAAGTAGAGGTACGTATATTTGTTTCACTTGTCTGTCTGTCCACTCGTCACTACGTTGACCTTTTCGTTTCTGGACTCTTAAACAAGAACGAAGTGAGCTAGAATCATGAAATTTTATGCAGTTGTTGCTCTTGAGCCAAATAGTTGCTATATTATTTTTTTGTCACAAGATTGAAGGCCCCAAATGGCCTTTGGACAAAGCGCTGGTGGGTGTATTTGGGGTTTTGCGCCATATCGAAATATGAATCGGCTGAAAGCGATGTACGGATGATCCATCAAAACCAAAGCCACCAAGGCGAAGTTGGTAGGCCTACAGTTAACAAAATCGTGGAATTGACAAGGTGAACAATTTTAGAATGATTTTGGATTGAAATTTAGTTCGATGAGTTTGTTTTGAGTGTAATTAAAGAGAGGTTATCCAACATCGCTAATTTTGCTCACAATGAACACAATTGGCGATAAATATAACCTCCCTCTGATTAAATATGCATACAAGTTCTATAAATAGCTTCCTATTTCTTCAAGAACCTATCAGACGCTTATAACTCCATTAGTATCAGTTGAATCGCGATTCTTTCATAGCTATATTTTGATTGTAGTTGCTGATTTATCTTTTTAGTGATTGAGAGTGGTTTTTAGCTCACCTGAGCACAAAGTGCTCAAGGTGAGCTATTGTGATCGTATAATGTCTGTCGTGCGTCGTCCGTCGTCCACAATTTCTTTAAACGTCTTCTCCTCCTAAACCAGTGGGCCAATCTTGATGAAACTTGGCAGGGATGTTCCTTTGGTCAAGCTCTACCAAAGTTGTTCAAATAATTGAAATCCACACTTAACTTTCCCTTTACCCTTAACAAAAAGGGTGAAAATATGAATTTTTTTTTTAAAAAATCTTCTTCTCTGAAACCAGAAGGCAAACAGCTTTCATATTTGGTATGTAGCATCATCTAGTGGACCTCTACCAAGTTTGTTCATTTCAAGACCCTGGGGTCATATTTGGGCTTTGCCCGGCCCTAACCCTTTTTACATAGAATCAAAGAGAGAAAATCTTTAAAAATCTTCTTCTCTGAAACCAGATGGCAGACAGCTTTCATATTTGGTATGAAGCATCACCTAGTGGGCCTCTACCAAGTTTGTTCATATCAAGACCCTTGGGTCATATTTGGGCTTTGCACGGGTGCATCCCTATGAGCACGAAGGGTAAAAAATGAAAATCTTCAAAAATCTTCTTCTATGAAACCAGAAGGCAGACAGCTTTCATATTTTGTATGTAGCATCATCTAGTGGACCTCTACCAAGTATGATCATATCAAGACCCTAGGATCATATTTGGGCTCCACCCGGGTTCAACCCTTTTTATACGCTGCCGGAGGCGGACGTATATTGGCGTCATCTTCTCCGTCTGTCCGTCCGTCCGTCCGTCCATCCGTCCGTCCGTACGTCCGTCCACTTTTCTTGTCAACGCAACTCCTCCTAAACTACTGGCTGGATCTTCTTGAAACTTGGTCAATGTTATCACCTCAATTGGTAGATGTGCATGAAGGAAGGATTTTACAGTTCGTTGATTTTTGCCTGAGTTATGCCCCTTGATAACTTAGTCTCTGGGTCCACTTTTCTTGTCAATGCAACTCCTCCTAAGTTTCTGGCTGGATCTTCTTGAAACTTGGTCAATGTAATCACCTCAATTGGTCGATGTGCATGAAGGAAGGATTTTTCGGTTCAGTGATTTTTGCCTGAGTTATGCCCCTTGATAACTTAGTCTCTGGGTCCACTTTTCTTGTCAACACAACTCCTAAGTTTCTGGCTGGATCTTTTTGAAACTTGGTCAATGTTATCACCTCAATTGGTAGATGTGCATGAAGGAAGGATTTTATGGTTCGTTAATTTTTGCCTGAGTTATGCCCCTTGATAACTTAGTCTCTGGGTCCACTTTTCTTGTCAACGCAACGCCTCCTAAGTTTCTGGCTGGATCTTCTTGAAACTTGGTCAATGTTATCACCTCAATTGGTAGATGTGCATGAAGGAAGGATTTTACGGTTCATTGATTTTTGCCTGAGTTATGCCCCTTGATAACTTAGTCACTGGGTCCACTTTTCTTGTCAACGCAACTCCTCCTAAGTTTCTGGCTGGATCTTTTTAAACTTGGTCAATGTTATCACCTCAATTGGTAGATGTGCATGAATTATGGATTTTATGGTTCGTTAATTTTTGCCTGAGTTATGCTCCTTAAAAATTTAGTCTCTGGGTCCACTTTTCTTGTCAACGCAACTCCTCCTAAGTTTCTGGCTGGATCTTCTTGAAACTTGGTCAATGTTATCACCTCAATTGGTAGATGTGCATGAAGGAAGGATTTTATGGTTTGTTGATTTTTGCCTGAGTTATGCCCCTTAAAAACTAAGTATCTAGGGCTTATTGAAATAGCAGCCTTTTGAACACAAATCCTCCTTACTTTTTGTCTTTATTTAAATTAAACTTGGTCAATGTCATCACCATAATTTGAAGATGTACATGGATCAAGGATTTTATGGCTCATTTATTTCCCTGAATTATGCCCCCTTAAAACTTAGTGCCTGGGGCTTATTGAAATTGCAGCCTTGTGAAGGCAACTCCTCCTAACTTTTTGTCGTGATTTAAATGAAACTTGGTCATTTTCAATTTGGTTCTGTCAAAATAAGTAGTGTCTACAATTATTTCTGTGAAACAGCAGCAATGTGGCGGCGTATTTTGTGACGATGGTACTCTTGTTACATAGAATCAAAGAGCGAAAAATCTTTTAAATTCTTGTTTAATCGAAACCAGAGGGCACACTGCTTTCATTTTTGGTGTGTAGCATCATCTAGTGGGCCCCTACCAAGTTTGTTCATATCAAGAACCTTGGGTCATATTTGGGCTCCACCCGGGCGCATCCCATTTAGCTGAGCACGATGTGTGAAAAAAGGAAGAACTTCAAAAATCTTCTTCTCTAAAACCAGAAGGCTGACAGCTTTCATATTAAGTATGTAGCATCATCTTATGGACCTCTTCCAAGTTTGTTCATATCAAGACCCTGGGGTCCACCCGGGTGCATCCCTTTTTACATAGAATCAAAGAGCAAAAAGGCATATCTGTCTTCCATGTCGTTCCATGGTATTGATCTTAGGCAAATATCTTCTTTTTGACATCTGCCTTTCGAATTAATGTGATGTCTCAGGGGTCAAAGAGACTCAGGTGAGCGATCTATGACCATCTTGGTCCTCTCGTTTAATTGTATGAGCGAGTGTTTGGAATGAATGAATGTAACGCTAAATGAACGACTTAGAATGGTCTTAGTTGAGATGAATGTCAATTTCACGATGAAACTAACTGTAGCGCACCAGGCCCACGATCTTCAATAATAGGGCGTTATGGGTTCGATCCCCGGGGCGGCACATATCCTTTAGAACATACGTCTCGCGCCAATTGGAGGATAACAATAAACCTAAATGAGATAGAAGTTGGAGGGTTAGACATGCGGCCGCAAAACGAGACTTAAAAATGGTCAGAAGTTGCATTAAATCCCATTTAATCAAATACGAACAAGTAAAAGATAAATTTCACCGTGCGCATCCTCGGTTTTCCATAGAAACATCGTACATGCTTTTTAAAAAAGTTTGGAAATCCGACCTTTAGGTCAATCATTGACAATAGAAAACAGTTAAACATTTACATAACTAAAATTCATTTAATGGAATATGATATTTACAGAGAGAGAAAAAAACCGAAACAATTTGTACAGCTAATGACATCGTAAAATTGAGATGATTGACACCTCGATCAAAACAGTTCCAAATCACTCGCTCAGCGCTCCATTTATTCATTACGAGCATTCCACTCGAAATTTTCCAAAAAACGCTTCGAAATCGCTCATAATTATC
The DNA here is from genome assembly GCA_948146395.1 of Fragum whitleyi. NCBI lineage: Eukaryota > Metazoa > Mollusca > Bivalvia > Cardiida > Cardiidae > Fragum > Fragum whitleyi. The sequence goes on along the minus strand of OX411552.1, from coordinate 56,501,987 downwards.
AGCATCGCAATCAAATTGATCAAATAGTTGCATGACTTTTTGGTTGTGCTGTTTTTTAGCGTCATATATGTGAAGACAAAATCCAGAAAACAAAACCGTAGAGATCATTAAGGGGATGTTATGAATTATCGCTAACTTCGATCGGACGAAATTAGTGATTGTTACCTCCCCCGAAAATCATTCAAAATCGCTTATTACACTCATTCAATTTCATCCCCAAATTATTCCAATCTCAATCACCTTGTTGATTTTAGATGTGCCTCACTGAACACAAAATCAAAATCATGAAATTAATTTGCATATGGACAACTCGTTTGATCCTCCACTTTGAAGTTCGTGACGTCAATTCCGAAGGCTTTAGCCTCGTTATAAAGTTTCTGTTTGACGTCATCTTTGAGATCTTTATGACGTGAGAGAATCCAGGCGAACTCGAAATGGGAAACCCCGACAATACTTGAACACGAGTAGATAAATGTGTAGTTCTCGTAGTCTGTGTCGATCACCCAATAATTACCGTAAGGGGCAACTGAAATGAAGGAAACAATGTAAACTATACTCTTCAAAAAAGTTCTTTGACATCGATTAAAAATCGATTTTTTTTCTTTTCTAAGACGAATTCTTCGATGGAAGTTAATTGTTTTGTAAACAGTGTTTGTATTTTAAGAAATTCAAGCATATTGCAATGAATTAATTGATCGCGTTTCTGCTTAATGACGTCAACGTCTAATTACTAAAAATCTGTTCTTCTCATACAGCATATGCGGTTTCAGACTCAAGAGATAGTACTAAAAGTTCTTCATTAAGCTGTGAAAGAAATGCCACTTCTAAATCGTATTTGGAATCAAATGTCTTTGCACAAAATTGAGCTGAAATATGGTAAAATGTACGACGGAACAACGTCATAATGCTAAAGGTTGCTTAAAAGCAGGATTCATGAGACGAGCCGCTGTAAATGACTTTGCTGTTTCGGGACACACTATCTCAAACCTTGACACCATCGTTGGGCGACTCATTGCTTTATGTGTAGAGCCAGATAAGTCTGAACGTAAAAACAACGTTCGTCTAGCAAGGCGAATACCGCAACGATGCTTGATGTTATTTCACTGTTACCGCAACCTCAATGACATTCTTAGTTTCTTGATGGCGTAAAATCTTCGAATTAAAAAGTGTAGGGCAAGATTCAAGAGGTCGTGAATGCGACACTTTCGACGTAACGGGCTTAGTCGACGTCACCATTTCGAATAAACGTTTACTCTGATTTCATTTAGTGGAAAGAAGCGTGAGCTCCACCTTCTTTGACTTACTTGAAATATATAAAGATATTTCTGTCTTAATAAAAATATGTATTCAATGTCGAAGAATTTTTTTTTGAATAGTATATAACCAATCATTTTGATATGGAAGGACGTAGCTCAAGAATTGGGTCGTAACATATATGGTTCAATTTGAGCTTTTATGACCGATGAACGTCCATCGCCAGTCTTTCCGTCTGACTGTCCGTCCGTAAACATTTCTTTAAAAATGGTTTCCTAACTACTGGATAGAATTACATCAAACTTCACAGATATGACCATTGTGTCATGCTTTAAAAAAAAAAACTTTAAGGATTTTGAATCGGGGTCAAGATGGGGTCAAAAGGTCAGCTCTTGTTTTTGCTATAATAGAAGTTACAACTTTGGTCCAATCTTTCAAACTTGTGCGTTTTTATCCACACTTTAAATTATTTCCTTTTTAGATAGAAATATCAGCCGGGGAGGGGATGGGGTCGGGTGTTTCAAACGAACCTCCTTTGAGCCCCTTTTATATCATTGTCATGGGGAAATTGTATCAAAGAACCTCGTTTTCAACAACAAAGGGCCTCCAACATAAAAATAAGGGTTCAAACTTAAATGTAGACTATTTTGTTTTAGCTATCCTATTACAATGGGGTTTTTTTTTTTGTTTTTTTTTTTTTTTTTTTTTGATTAGCTTAACAAAGTGTTTGATGCTTTTGGGGATCAACTTTAAAAAAGAATTGAAGACTGTTTCAAACAGTCTTCAGTTGGTTTCTGAAGTTGATTGCTAAAGGGCAAAACGGAATAACATCAGATAGCTTTGAAAGATCTTGCTTTTTATTTGTCAGTCCCAGGCGCATAAAGTCTGCGTCCCTTAAAAACAATTTTAAAATTTGAAGCCCCTTTACAATATTGCGCAATTGGCTTTGAAAAATAAAAATAAAGACCATAAAATATTTTATCTTACCCGTTGAAAATCGTAGTTTCAGTTTTGCAGGGTTGTTCACCGGGTCAGGTATAAAGGCATCACCGGTGGCAGTTACGTTTTTTCCGTCTCTTAAATTCAGAATAAAATATTAGAGCATATCTTACATATTAAACAGAAGAAAGTGAATTTCTTAAAAAGTGAATACTTAAAAAAGAAATGTTGTCTACATATAGCTTGACAAAGATCGCCGAAAAATAAGACTATTTTACATTCAACATAATACTCAAGACAAAGTGAAGGATGGGTAAACTTTTAGCTCGGCTATTTCGAAGAATCTCCGATGTATTGTGATCACCTTTGTGTCGTTTGCGTTTGCTTGACATGAGAACCTCTAACCTTGGTCATGACAAAGTTTAAGTTCATGAAATTTGGAATGTTTGTCCACCATCACAAGAGGTACCCATACAATCAAAGGGAGTAAGTCTGGTAGCATTTTTTATCATAGATATGTCCCTTTTTTCGACTAAGATTTTTGCCTTATCCGGCACCTGCAGCCGATCGTTGGGTTATATATTGAGCCTTAGAACTCAGAAGTGAGGTTAAATTTTCAAAATCAAAACAAAAAATAAATTTATGAAAAAATAAAAACGGCAGGAAATTGTTAATCTATAAACATTTTTTGAACTCGCATTCATAGTTTCGAAACGATCATACAATCTCAAACATTTGTCGATGGTGGGAAATCCAAAACCGAATGAGCGAACGTCCTTGATACAAGAGTGTCTGTATACATATCTTGAATTAATTTTAACTTACTTATATGCCGAGTTGACAATTGTTACATGACCATTAGGCTGCAGTTCATAATGAGCTTTGGCACACGACTGACCGCTCTCAACCGCGTCATAGAATTTGTAGATTTCATACCAATCGCCCATGTACTGAAATTCAATCGTATTTTACGAGCTGTTATTTCTAAGAGGTATAGGAAACGAAAAGCGACTTCTGTCTCGGATTTTAGGAATACCCCCGAATATATAGAGTAAACTCGTATCAAGCGATAACCCAAGGGGCCTTGAATAAGTGGTCGTTAAAGAAAATGATCGCTTAGTAGAAGGTTTTTTTTTTATTTTCTATTTTTTTTTTTCAATTCATGTACATGTTTATAAATGTTTTTGAATACAGTGAAGAGCATTGTGAAATTTACAAGATGGATGATTTTCGAATGAAAGTGAATGAGTGTGTAGAGCGAGTTTTGAGTGGAATTGAAGAGAGGTAATCCAATATCGCTAATTTTGTTGAGGATGAACAAAATTAGCGATATTGATTACTTCCGTTTAATAAAATATGCATATAACCTGTATAAATAGTTTTATATTTCTTGAAGAACCAATTAGCCGCTTATAATTTCAATTATGTCAGTGAAATTGCGTGTTTAGCTATATTTATTTTGAATTTAGTTGCTGACCTTACCTTTTTGGCGATTTTTGAGCGTTTGTTGGATAGTTGAGTCAGAGTTTGGAATGAATGGAGCGCTGAGTGAGTGATTTAGACTGGTTTTGAAGATGATGTATCCGATTTTTCGCTGTAACCAACTGTATGTATTAGTGCAAATTTCTCAATAATCATTCGGTGTACAAACTCGTTAGAATCGTTTAAACAACAAAGCATTACTGAACGATAATTCTTAGACCAGCAACATATTTGTAAGATATTTAGATTTTAAAAAGGAGATTATGAAAAAGGTCGCATAATAAATTTGATCGCTTAATAGACGTGGTCGCTAGAGCAAGATTGACTGTAAAGTGTATTTGTTACTGAGTTTGTATACCGATAACAACAAAATAATTATGACACAAACTGACAAATCTTTTGACTGGGCTGTAACTGAACTTCTTGGTGTAAAATATCAAAATTAATTACGGCACACAATCGGACTGATAGTCAGATTTGGTTAAAGTATAAACGATCGACAAATCCGTCCTTAGACAGATATTTTTGTGTCTTCGAAGGTCCGTTGAGTTACAGCTGGTAACGTCATGAAATTGACATTCATCTCAATCAAAACCATTCCTAAATACTCCATCAGTGCTCCATTTATATATTCCAAAAACTCACCCAAACCATTCAAAAACGATCCAAAATCGTTGAAATCATACACGAACATGAAAATACATTTATTTATTTATTTATCTTTTTAAGTGAGAAAATAAATTATCGCTAAATTGGAGAAAAGTAGCGGTATGTAAAACCGCCCTTAATTTGCATTCATAACTCGCTCCACAAACTCAAAAAATATCATTCCAAAATCGTTCAGCTCGTCAATTTCACGATATATCTATTTGTACCTCTTTGCAAAAGTGCCAATTGACCGTCAATCCCTTTTGCCACTGGATGACTGAGCAGATAGGTCTCTAGCGACCCTTTATTTATCTGCTGGCTAGGTACGTAGTAATAGGCCTTCTTGGAACAAAATTTAAAAGTTGAAAGATATGATTCTTCATGAAAAATTTGGTAGGGAACCCATCAGAGTAATTTAAAATGATAATAATCATAATAACAATAATGATATGAAAATGTCACCCATTGGTACTCACTCGACTTATATCTAATGTTTTCTGTACTTGAACATTTGGACATCCCCCGCCGGTGAAGATTTGTGCTCGTACGATTCCAATGCAAACGGACGACAGCAACGCTACCAGAATTTTGTTCATCTTGTTTGTTTTATATCTTTCTGTTTTGCTACTAATAAATTTGAATGGAGTTTCTGAGCAATAGTTTTGCATTTTATAAGGTTTTGAGATAAGTTTGTTTTCAAAGCATCGTAAATATAATTCATTTTAGCAACAGGTACGGCGTGTGTGTCCGAAATTAGTCAACAAAATCTGACCGATTGCATTCAATTATATCATAATATTGTAATCGATTACGTTTTAGTTTGAGGTAAGACAAGTTCAAGGCCAAATTTACCAGACACATTTAGAGGATATTGAATGAGTGGTCATTGAATTCCGAATTAACCACACGAGTCATCTTAAACAGTTAAGGACGAGGCTTTGCCGAGTTTTTATCCGATTTAGATGACGAGTTTGATAAATTCGGTATTTTATGATCACAAATTTGATATTCTATTTACAGTATGATCTGAATTTTTGCTACAAAAAGAGGAAACTTTTAGATTTAAGTTTTTTCGCGAAATATATGACGCCGTTTGCGAAATGTCGTCAGTAAATGCATTATGACATCATTTTCACAACGTTTCTATACGTTCTTAGCCCATTTCCCCTCATTTTCCCCGTAAAAAACAAAAGAAGTAACGTCAAAAGTTGGAAATAATTTGGAATTCGGCTTCACCACGTGAGCAATTTCTTTGTATATTTTCAAAATGTTATAAATCAAACATCGTGGGAAAAGATAAAGAATTTCATTTTCAATTATTGCGCTTTTAAAAATATATTGTTTTTTCTATTAAAAGTATAATTCGTTATAACTAAAAGCTTTCAACTTAAACATGTGATTTTTATGCAGTAATTTTTTCAGAATTATCAAATTAAAAATTTATGTAGGGAATTAACAATATTACTCGAAAAAAATAAATTTTGAAAAAAAAAGAAGTCGATTTCTTTTTATTCAGTGACTAATTTACCCGAAAATTTGTAAATAAATGTTTTTCTTTTTTGTTTTGACATAAGTACATGTCTTAGGATTTTGTTTGTGAATAAAAGATTTGTTTCAAAATTCTTTTGTCAACAGAAATGTCACAACGCGCCGTTTTATTGTGTGGCTTTTTTTTGTGTGTGTGTGGTTTTTTATTTTATTTTGTTATGTTTTGTTTTTTTTCGACGTACGACTGTAATTTTTCCGAATAACGCTAGTTTCTTTCGTTTCTTCTTTTCTTTAAATGTCTTATTTTTACAGTTTGCATTACAAAGATACAAATGACAGAAAAAAGAAACCGTGTAAATGAAGAATTTACATGTAGAAATTTGAAGAATGATGATTAGTTTTCCTGCTCATTTACTGAACACATTTTTGATTGAAAAAAGCATCATTGTTCGCTCGTTCTATTGTTTCTTTTTTACCTGATAATTGTTTGCTTTCAAGATGCCTCGATCTCATTTCATTTTAACAAACATCTTAAAAGTCAAGGTTGAGCGTCAAAAGTCTGTTTTCATGGTTTGTCTACAGTTCAAGGCCGCCCGGTGTTTGTCCCCGACAAAAGTACATTGTTCCCCACACGAGATATCTCTGTAAAGATAGGCTGTGATCGGTCTTTTTCGTTTGTTGGCTATTTTGTGTAGCAAAGTAAAAAAATATTTCGGAATATACTATGGGAAGGAAATAATTAGATTTCCACAATGTCTTGAAGTATTAACATCTGTTTGTCTTCTTGTTTATTTATAGTTCGTTGATATTGTATTTATAAATCATTATTATTAAGTATCAATTTTAATCATCAATTATTAAATTACATTATCAATTATTAACTCATAACAAACACACAACAGTAACGAAGGAATAATCATGTCATACAAGAGAAAATGTGCCGATTTCATTTAAGTAATCCACGTATTTAACACCACTACTTGGGGCCTCGGTAATACTGTATTACTGCCCCTAGATCTACAGTTTCATAGTGAAACTGACATTCATCTAAATCAAGAGCCGCCGTCAAAGCACAGTTGGTAGCGCGTCGGACTGTCAATCTAGAGGTCCCGGGTTCGATCCCCGACGGCGGCACCCATCCTTTCCGACTATTTGTCTACCACCAATGGGTTAATAATCTTAGACCTAATTGGGATAGCAGCTGGAGGCTAGGAAAGGAATTGATGGTAGTAGCACTTATGTGAGAAATACCAGGAATCATTGATAGGTGCTTCAGCCGCCGCGATATGACTGAAATAATGTTAAAAGCGGCGTTAAACACCATTCAAACAAACAGATCATCTAAGTTAAGATCATTCTAAATCGCTCACTCAGCTCTTCATTCACACGTTCCAAACACTCACTCAAACCATTCAAAAACGCTCTTAAATCACTAAAAAAGACAATTTCAACAACTACAGTCAAAATTAGTATAGCTAGAAAAAATCGCGATTTAACTGGCATGATTGAAATTTCAAGCGTCTGATAGGTTCTTGAAGAAATAGGAAGCTATTTATCGAACTGGTATGAATTTTATTAAAGGGAGGTCTTGGACTAAATAAGCGATATTGGATAACCTCTCTTTAGTTTCACCCAATCAAGCTTTTTTGTTGTTTTCATACTGGGACATCCAGCAGTGTATATGTACAGTTTGTCATTTCGTCGACTTTGTTTACTTAACGTCATCCATAGCAGGAACGTTGACGCTTTTTGAGTTATTTTACCCAAGTAGAAAACGACGCGCATTTCTAGTTTGTGCCCTTACCCGGTGTTTTCATTCATTGTTAGATTCTGCCTCGCAATATCTCACTGGAATCGTCTTTAGAAGATGGTTACAGAGAGATGATGCATGTCGGATTTCCATATTTAGTTACTCCTGTAGAATCAATCTTAATTTATGACTTACGCAAAATGTTTAGTAAATAGGACCCCGAAGCGGAATTACCTATAAATGACCCAAAAATACCCAACTTACGACCAAGGTACTTTGCAGTTTACAGAAAAGTCCGAGCGATGTTCCGAATGAGGCATACACTTACGAGGGTTGATCCAAAAGTTCGTATAATGAGGATATAAATCTACAGAAAAGTTATCTATCAAATTAAAACTTTTATAGTCTATTAATTCATCATCTGTGTAATAAATGTGTAAATTTTTAACTGTTTACGTTCAACAGCGGCTGTAAAGTGCATAAATCAAGACAGAGACCCCCTCGAAGGCGGGGGAGCAGGAACGTCAAATGCGACGTCATTGTTAACTCTTTTCTACTATGTCTCCGCCGACTCCCATGCCTTTCTGTACTTGATACATCAACTTGCAGAAATTATCCACATGTCCTTTGGAATCAAAGTTGTTTACAATTTCTATATGCTCGGTATTTCTAGTTAAGTGGAAACCCAGATGTCAGATCTTTTTTATGAAAATAATGAGATTCAATTTGGACAAGTTCGTTCGTTGAATCTCTATTAGATCATTCTAATTCCTCCTGAACATGGTCCTCTTTGATTATCAGGGTTATCTTTAGGAAAAGTTCTCTTCCGCAAATTTTTATCATTTTTCTAAATTATCTGAAATATTTGGGTTGGTGAATAAAATAGATCATGACAAAATCCGATAAAAACGGCATCCATATTTTGGTGTTGTCATCTGTTAATTTTTTCATCGAATAATCTGTATTATTAAAATTTGTCAGTGTTTAGTAAAATGTCTCAAAACAAGCCCTAAAATATAACACATACCAGGTAATTTTCTATTTTTGTATTATTCATTTTCGCCAGGGAATTTCAACTATATTTGTTTAACGGATTTTATATATTTTTCACGCCCCCCCCCCCCCCCCCCCGCCTTAGCGTCGTGTGTTACTATGGTAACGTATTCTGCTTAAGGCCGCTTAAGATAAGTCTGCAAAAATAATAACGTGTATGCTTTCTGTAGTTACTTAACTGCATATTCACTAAATTATATGGTAAACAAGTCAGAAATGTGAAAGTTATTAGCCAATTTTACAAACTTCTGGATCACCCCTCGTACAAGCTATCGTCACACTGATCTCGCAAGTTTTCGAGGAAACTTTGGTAATCGCCCATGGTTGATGCTATAACACAAGATAAAGGTATTGTTAACGCTATTATCTCTTTGAGCGCCAATATCGTGAGAGAATGCTTGAAAATCCTTCCTCTAGCGCTGGAAGCACCATAGCAAATGTGAAAAAATATTTAAGGTATCCAAATTGATAGCTATTGCACGGTTTTGGTGTTAATACCGCGTTAGAACAATCCTGTCAGGTGTTAATAGGTTTTCAAAACAGTATTGATCACTAAGATTCAATCTTCTCTTTTTCAAGAATTGTATCCGTCGGACAACTATGCATTTTGAAAATGGTTCGAAACAAGGATTCTACATAACTTGTTGAAACCTCAAAGACATTTTTTAAGTGCGAAATCATATTCAATTCTACACATGTAAGATCGGGTGAACGTTTTATTTTCGTAGGACTACTTTTCAGGCAGAGTGAGTATTTTGCCCCTTTTTTCCCAATGGTCTATGGGAGGTCACTCATGAAAACTTGGTGAATGGAATTACTGGAATGGTAACCTCCCCTGACACTACCAATATATATAAAACAGTTGCCAATTAAAGGAAACACCGGAATACACATGAATATCGATACAGCTCGAGCAGGTAAAGTAAAGCATTCAGGTTGTGCGAAAAAGGTTTTTGCAAAGGGGTTTTACTCTACTTTTCAACACGCGACAGCCAATCTCAAAACGAGTGTCTACAATTTTTTACGTGTTTATATAAACACTTACCCTTTCTTTCTTTATTTATTTGAGAACGAAAATCGTGGAACAATTAATCATTATCCTTTAATAGAATTTTTTAAGCAGATACCCATAATTTTAATTATGAGATTACGGAGAATCGATTAGCATTACAAAACCAGAATGATAACCTATATCATCTAATTGTCATTTCTTTCCATTTAAACCCAAAAGATCAGACAATCACTCTTTAAACTACACCCGGCATAATGTCGAAAGTTATCGAAACCGTGTAATTACAGGACTTTGGTTGACGATCGACGATATATGTTGAGAAATGTATATCTGAAGCAAGATGCGAACTTGGGCCAGGTCATTTTCCTTGTATCATAATTTTACATGTAAAATTTCTTTTTTTCTCAACAAATGGAAGAATCACTCTAGTATGCCAACAGAAACATCCACCATTAGTACTTTCAGTGCTTTGATTTACAATCGGTAGATGTATGCTGTACTCACAATTACCACTGCTACAGCTATAGGGCAGCTGACCAGCCTCTAATTTTATATAAGAAAAACAAATAGGGTTTTTTTTATTTAACCGGAAATTAAATACAACGTATCAGACTTGTTGTTTCAACTGCTGGGTGAATTGAAGCAGAAATTATGATTGGCTGAAATTATTTCCGGTTAAAATCTAAATCTAACCAGTGGTTATTTTGCATAGAATCGGGCCCAGAGCGTTCAAATGTGACGACGATAGATAAACGGAAATTAGCAAAGAAGACAAGACTATACCTTTCAAGACAAGATTGAATTTTTTTGTTTTATTTATTTTATTGAATATATACAAAAGACATTTAAAATATGTGCAAGATAAATATATTATTGCGAATGATTATTTACATCTTTTTTAGGTGTTTTTCAAGCATTTTTAAAATGGGTTAAGATGTTTATGACAAAATTAAACTTTTCCGATACTATTTATCTTTCATTACATAAAGTAAATGTTTGGGGCACAATCAGCTAAACGCTAGGAATATGCAATTCTTATGTGAAATTGATCTTCAAAGTCTTCATTTGATATTACTGATGTTTGGAGTTTAAAATATGCAAATAACTTTTGTCTAATCAATCTGTAACCTAGGTATGAAGCCTGGTTGCCAATCGAATGCATTTTGATGAAATGTGAGACAAAGGTTCAACACTTTATTGGATACTTGGACATCCAGCTTGATTCTGGAACTTAAAATTCTTGGTAGCGATTCCCATGGAAAGGGCTTCGTTGAACAGTTTCTGTCTCATGGCATCAGAAATGGTCTTATGTCTGGAGAGAATCCAAGCGAACTCGAAATGCGTGATGCTTGCAATATCGCTACAGGAGAAAATGAAGGTGTAATTGTCGTAGTCTGTGTCCAACACCCAGTAATTGCCGTATGGAGCCACTGAAAAATTAATGAGTCAACTCTTTGCATTGAATTTGATATAATTGATATCTTTTAGAAAACACATATCGATGTCTTAATGCGAATAAGTTGTAACTTTTTATAAACATACAGGCAGTAACAACTGTTTCACGCAGAGCCATTGTTATCTTATACAATATATATTTTTACTCCATTCTCCGGGTATATATTCGACCAGACTTAGATAAGAGGACCATCTGGAAACTCTGTAAAATAATGATAAGAAAAGATACTAATTTCTGTGTAGGTCAGCAGAATGCCACATCTTGTGGCAATGGACTGTGGCATCCCGACTCTATAAACCGGAAGTGAGTTTTCGTTTATTTTACGGCTCTTTGTGCGCGTTGTTTTAAAAACCGATTTTCATAAGATTCTGTGCATGGAAATAACGTAGAATAATGATAGTAAAATTTCATAACCTAGATTCTTTTCAACATTTTATATCAATTGAATGACTAGATCATTAAATTTAAAAACTAAAATACGTTAGAAGTGTCATTCAATTAGGTGGAGTCACTATAAAATAACGAAAACTGTCTTATTGGCATTGCAAGGTATGCTGAATTTTCTACCAAAGAAAGCAAAAAATATGTTTTTTAAACATATCAGAAAATGGAAAAAATTCACTGTGTAATTTCTTCAAAAAATGTTTTTTGTGGTAGTTTTCTCCTTAAAATAACAAAGACGAATGCATTTTTAACTATTGAATGCATACTATGCAAATGCAATTGATCAAAGAGAAATTTTATTGGCAACAGCTATTGTGCACATGTATAAGGTCTATCAACATGTAAGTGTTTTATAGCTGTCAGCTGGTACTGAGGCTATACAAGACCTAAAACGAATATAAACGTTTTACTGAAAAACTGCCAGTACCACTCAAGGGCAGATAACTCTAGCATAAAACGAGCATGGAAGTGCACCTTCACATTTTGATATAATGACTATACAATGTTAATCTACAACATATGTGAACAAGAACAACATAATGACGCCACATATCCATTGCTATCTTAAAGAAAAACCTTTCAGGGTAGAAAATTATTTTTTAAATTCAGAATGATCTAAAAAAAGGAAAAGTTTTGTTTGTTTGGATGAGGTTTTACGCTGCTTTTAACAATTTTTCAGTAATATCGCGGCCGGAGGATCTGAAAATGGTATTTCTTTTACCTAGCAAGTCGGTACAAACCAAGTGTCGATACTTTTCGGTCTACAAAGAATGACCCTTTTTTGCCAGATAAGTCACAGAAGTAAATATTTAATTGAATTATGGCGAACAAAATAAAAGGCATGAACGGCCTAATTATATTCGAGCAAACCGACAATAGCATTTGGATACATTTTGCTCTTGTTCAATATTTTAGACATGAAAACCTTCATCATATAACAATGCTCCTTACAAATGTGACCCGTCACGCGAAAAGGGACCATCTTGGAAGTCCGTTAAAAAAAATTGAAAAAGAGATTGGGTCCAGCATAGATCAACCAGAAGTCGCTTTTCAAAAATTCTTTCACGGGAAGGTAGGTTATTCATTATAGATTCAGAAAATAAGCAACGTGCGATAAGTTTTGACCCTAGTCAATCCGCGCAATCCGCGCAGCTTGACTAGGGTCGACACTTTTCCAACTACCGAGATGGTTGATTGATTAAATTGAGTTTTACACCGCTTTCAACATTTACTCGGTTATATCTCGGAGGCTGGAGCACCTAACAATGGATTCCTGGTATTTCTCTCACCAGTACAGACACCACATCCTTCCCTTGCCTCCCTCCAGGAGCTATCTCACATAGGTCTACGATTATCAACCCGTTGGTGAGAGACAAGTGGTCGGAAAGAATATGTGCCGCCGTCGGGGGAAATGTGGAAGAAGAAGCAAATTCTGTAGCTTACATGACGAGAATCTCAATTTGAGTTTAGCAGGCTCATTGACTGGGTCAGGGATGAAAGCGTCTCCGGTAGCGCTTATATTTCTACCATTTCTGAAATAAAAGACGTAAAAATAGTGTAGGTCGGTCAAATTGGTCTGACGTTGACGTCAACTATTTGGATAAATAAATATCAAAAGTCCGTACTTGGTATTTAATCGTGAATAAACTACTCATGGTATTGGATGTAAAGTCATTTGTCAACTGCATGCCATGGAACCGATGTAACTGACTATTCTTTATAAGAGTAACATATATAGAGGATAATCGTTTGTTTAAGTGTAAGATCGATTTATATTTCATTGAGTGAACAACAAAAGCTATATTTTCACGAGTGGCAGAGCCACGAGTGAAAATATAGCTTTTGTTTTTCACGAAATGAAATATTAATCGATCTTACTCGAAAAACAAACGATTATTCTATTTCTTTAATGCAAAAATGAGACAAAATGTGAAATTTCTAGGACATATTTTCGTAAAGCGCGTCATTTTGCGCGAGATTGCTATGCAACGTTCATTATGACGTCACTTATTTCGCCCCGCATAGATGACGTCAGATAGGATGAAATGCACAAAAGCAGGGTATAAGATTTTGATAATTTCACTGCTTTTGCGGTGAGTTTATCAAGTGATAATCTACCGTTATTTCTCGATAAACCACCGAAAAGCATTAAAGAAGTTTCGTATAATTGTAGCCATCGAGAAAAAAATCAAACACTGCCAATTCTTTCATTAGTTGGTATTTAATCAAACTATTTTTAAGAGGTCAACTTTAGCTCAAATAAACTAGACTATATTGTTTCTGAAAGAAGAGTTTAAAAGTTAGCTCGTTCATCGCACTCATTCAATTTCATTCCGAAACCATTCCAAAATCAAACGTCTTTTCAATTTCATGATGCTCCTTATTGTAGGCCTACTTAAGATCATAATTGGAAGATGCTTTATCCATTGGTTGCTATTAACTGTTGAGAGTGAGAGAGAGAGAGAGAGAGAGATAGAGAGAGAGAGAGAGAGAGAGAGAGAGAGAGAGAGAGAGAGAGAGAGAGACAGACAGACAGAGAGAGAGACAGAGAGAGAGACAGAGAGAGAGACAGAGAGACAAAGACAGAGAGAGAGAGAGAGGCAGACAGACAGATAGACAGAAAGATGGAGATAAAGACAGAGAAATTTATAAATTCAACAACTTACTGTAAACCTGTGTTGACGATGAGGATATGTCCATTAGGTTTCAGCTCGTAATGGGCTCGGGCACATGTTTGGTCTCCCTCAAAAGAGGCGTAAAACTTGTAGACCTCATACCAGTCTCCTAGATACTGAAAAAAAATGAACATGCATGAGTGTGCAATTCCCTTGCCCGACTTGTCCGACATGGGCATTTCTACTTGCAAGGAAGTGCAATATCTCGGACCCTTTACCCTGGACAAGTAAAATACCATCACATATCTCGGAATGGTACTAAACAGACCTACGAGATGAGTTAATACTAATGAATTTATCTTATAACTATACAGATATCCGTGTGATAGCGTCCCATCCGATATTTTAGAACATTGACGTAATGCGGTTATTTCTAGAAACATCGACGCAAACAAGGCAAATACAGGTTATAAGATAAATACAATAAATGCTTAGTGTTTTATATGGGAAAAATATCTAACGAGGTTGGAGGAATTGATAATTGTTGATATCTAACTCGGTTGTGGGAATTGATAATTGTCGACAATTATCAATTCATCCAACCTCGTTAGATATTTTTTTTCATACAAAACACTAAATGGGAAGAATAGGAATGGATTTCACTGAAGAAAAACTGGATCCCATAATTCCAAAACTTGCACACTGGAATTTCTCTGAATACAGTTAGAAACAGCATAAAATTGACATTCATCCCATCCGAAACCATTCTAAATCGCAAACCCAACGCTCTATTAATTTATTCCAAATAGTCACTCAAACCATTCAGAAACGCCCCGAAATCATTAAAAATAACCCAAAGAATCGTTCCCAACGCCTTCAAAATCCATCTTAATCGAACAAATTATTCATCCCTTATATTTGCCGTTGTTTATTTGGAAGCGTCCGCGATGACACACAAATATTTTCTATACAACAGTACGTAGATTCATTAAAGTGAAGAGATATCAAACATCGTTAACTGTGTCCAATTTGAACGCAATAATCAATACTGCATTACTACCTTGCATTACCTCCATTAAATTTCATTCAAAATTGCTCGATAAACTCATTCAATGTCATTCGAAAAATCATGCCTAAATTAGCCAACTTGTCAATTTCATGATGTTTTTAATTAGAACAATGTTCTAGGGAAAGAAATTGACAAAAATCCCTTTAATCATGTACATCATACAATAACAAATACGAACTTACTCTGTTTAGATCGAATGTTTTCTGTGCCGTGGCATTCGGACATCGACCACTGGAAAAGACCTGCGCATGCGCAACTCCAAGACAGAGTACCGACACGATTGCAACAAAGAATTTGTTCATTTTATTTGGCAATAAATAAATTTATATCTTTTAAATATCAAGGAAGGAAACTTTTCCTTTTTAAATTTAATATTAAGATAATGCTGATTTTCGATGTGATTCCTTCGTTTTTATATGCTTATCTTGGGCAATATTTTGTAACACATCACATTTTCAGACAGAGACATCGCTCTGGTCACGTGAATTGATGGACTAGGTCATTTTTATAGGGCACAGGTTAAGCAAATCTGTTTAGATATATGCTCACTAGTATAAGATAACGTCTTTGTAAAAGGAAACAAAACTGCTTGTAACACAGAATACCAGTATTTAATTGATGAAGTAACCTCTAGTACAATATTTCGTTCAAAACGTTTGTGGTTCAATTCCCAATGGCGGCACTCGTTCTTTCCGACTTTTTGTCTCCCACCAACGGGTCGACAATCTTAGACCTATGAGCGACAGCGGCTAGGAAAGGATGTTATGGTAGTACTGGTGTTAGAAATACCAGGAATCCATTGTTTGGTGCTCTAGCCGCCGCGATATAACTGCAATATTGTTGAGAGCGGCGTAAAACCCCATTTAAACAAACATACACAAAAAAAGTATGTGAAATATAAAGAATGTGATCCAAAATCCGACGAAGTCGTCGACAAAACACTGCTCTGAAAGTGCGTAGGTTTGTTTGTATGGGGATAAACGCCGTTTCCAATCATATCAAAGAGTCTGGAGCATCTAACCATGAATTCCTAAAATTTCTATCACCAATACTACAGTTAGCAACATCGTGAAACTGACAAGGTGGACAAAAATGAAATGATTTTGAATTGAGATGGAATGGGTGCGATGAGTGAGTTTTGAGTGAAATTAAAGGGAGATTATCCAATATTACTTATTTTGTTCAAGATGAACAGAATTAGCGATATTTATAACCTGTCTTTAATAAAATATGCATGCAAGTTCTATTAATATCTTCCTATGGCTACAAGAACCTATCAGACGCTTAGTATCAGTTAAATCGAGAGTTTTCTCTAGCTCTAATTATTTTGAATGTAGTAGTTGATTCTTTCTTTTAAATTATTTTGGAAAGTTCTATGCGGATAGAGTGAGAGGTTTGGAATGAATGAATGAATGAATGAATGAATGAATGAATGAATGAATGAATGAATGAATGAATCACAGAGTGAGCGATTGATAACCGACATGATTGAGACGAATGTCAATTTCACGATGTAACTAACTGTACCAGGAAATCCTACCAGCCCCCCGCAGCTGCTCATTCCACATAGATTTGCGATTTTATCACCCATTGGTGAGAAAAAAATTGTTTCGGAGGATAGATGGCCGCCGTCAAGGATCAAGCCCTGGGCCTTAATAGGTAGCTTGTTAATGTACAAAACGCAGCAATGGTAATCCAGTATGTTGTATAAAGCACACGCGATAATCGCGATAGTGTATATAAACACTGGATCAATCCATGTTATGCTAGGTTCCCACAGCTGATCCGATCAACTCGATCGCCTAAATTCCCCGACTGAACCCGACCAAATAGAGCCCAAGGCATTCGAGCGGCTTCTTCTCGATCGAAAGTCGATCAAATCCGATCTCTACACGAGCATTCACGACCCATTCGGAACATCGCTCGGACTTTTCCGTCACTTGAAAAGTACCTCGGACGTAAGTGTAGTAATTTTGGATCATTTTTTGGGTTATTCGGCTCCTGGTGGTACTTCCGTTAATGCGCCTTGATTCTTTCCGATCGTCTTTCGAGATCTTTTAGGCATATTATAATTTGATGACAAAACGCAGTAAGACACTGCGTTTTGTTATCAAATTATATTTCGCCAATTTTTATTCTTTCGTTGATTTTGTTTTATGCAACGTCATCCTTGGTGGGATCGTTTATGTTTGTGACGTCATATAAACCCACGTGCGAAATGACGCGCTTTCATTGCTGCGCCCGTATTATTCAAGAGTTCTATTCCGTAGAATCGCCGAAGTTCCCGATTGTTCACGACCCTCTCTCGATCGAAGCCCGACTGTTCACCCGATCATCACGATTGATACCCGATCAACTCGATCTTCACTCGCCGGGGCGAGTTGATCGAGTTCTAGTCGTAGAAGGCTGGGAATCATCGTGTGCTAAAATAGAATTATCACTACTTGTTTTAATTTTTTGAGACTCCATGGAAATTCAGCAAATTCAGTTCTGGGTGATAAATGCATATTTAACGATTCTCTTTCTTGTGTCGTTTGATTTCACTTTTAGCTCGACTGGCTGAAGGCTAGAAATATGGTGGAGTATCGCCCGTGCGCCCGTGCGCCCGTGCACAAATGTTATCTTTAACAACTTCTCCTCCCAAAACAAAGGGCGGATTTTAACGAAATTGGTAGAAATGATCCTTTGCACGGGTGTTCCTTGGAAGATCCTTTACTTAGATTTTCAAGAAATTTTAATCGACCCTAAAAATATTGGCCTGACAGGGCTGGGTTTATTTCACTTTTCAGTATTTAAAAATCTTCTCCCAAACTATTATGCCGATTTCAATGAAACTTGGTATAAACATTTCTTAGGTGCATCTGTACTTAATTTGGTCACAAAATTTTAATGGGCACATAAATGCGGGTGTGGCAGGGCATAGCAATAGCATTGAAATTAAGAGAAAAAAAACTTCTCCTCCCAATTAGTATAATTTCATTGAATCTTGGTATGAATGTTGTTATATATAAATAATCCTAATGGTTTTTACCGTGTCTATTTTTAGAATTAGTCTGGGAATTTTGCAATACCTTGACTAATAGGTACATGTATGTAGAATATTTTAGATCTTTCTAGAAAGGACTTTTAGAAAGTGATTCAGACTCTAGAGTCTTCTTATGTTCTATGCTATTCTAGATTGTTCTTTGGTATTATATAAAGGGATTCCTGCAGCATTCTTGGTTCACTTGGTTTAGACTAATGGTTTCATTTATAAGTACTGTGTTAAACTAAAAGGGGATTTAAAAGCGTGTTTAGTTTAAAATTCGGATATTATTGGACCTATTATTTGTGGACCAGGAACTTAATTCATTTGGATCTAAAATTAAAACTTTAGGATTAAACATTCAATGTATTGTAATTTGTTTTTGTATTAATTTCATATTGTCAAAAATTCTGTTATTATTGTCAATAGATATTGTTAATTGTAAAGTTTTTTGCTGGCTTCTTTGTTCTTGTTACATTGGCACGTAACAATGTTCCGTGAATGTTTCTTCATTTTAAATCAGCATGGTCTACTCATTGCAATAAGTTTTAAGTTAGTTATAAAAGATGATGGCTAAAAGTTATATAATATAGGTTAATTGTAATTAAGCACTCTGGTGAAATTGGGGCCAGACCCGGTAAATCATTACAAAATAGTTTTAAAGAGAGTTCATTGTGTTTTATCAGTCAAATTTAGATTCGTTAAATGGATGTTTGGAGAGATTAAAGCTGGTGGGGCGATACAGGCAACTCTTTGGCCCTTGTTTTTCCCTAATTTTACGGCTTGTTGGCTTTTGCCCTCGGGATAATCGGTTAGCGACCTGAAAAGTGAACTAGCATAGTAATCAAAGACGGCAGATAACTTAACTTCAATGAAATAACAGGAACATGTTTTATTTTTATCTTTCGTTTGTTTTTAAATCGTAAAAAAAAGACGTAACGACAACACCGCACACGTATGCTAATGCTGGGCTACAGATGCTGGATAATGCAAGATATCCAATTTGAAAAAGGGTTATCCCCTTGATAGTCTTAATAGCTCTTGTGATGATGAAGACACATGCCAGGTTTCATAAAGATATCTTCAATAACAACAGAGATAGGTTAAAGTTTATCATGCCTACGCGTAAGCCAACGTCTGCGCCAACGTCAACAACGCCAACAACCATAAGATGATGACATTACCTCGAGGTTTCTCAAAATAAAATAAAATAAAATATATTAATATAAAATAGAATAAAAACACACAACCTTAATATATAACTAACGAAAATTTGATTGTACAAGTCAAACAATATTTTCAGGGGGCATTGGCGGGCCAACTTTTGAGTTGAGACGGGTTTTTTTGTGTTCTAGAAATCTATCGTTTTCCAAAAGCGCTGACGGTGGGTTCTAGGTAGACTGCTCGCTAGAAAACTTTGAACTTTGAACGCTATCAATATCCTGAACGCTCGAGTGGTGTTTGTAGAAAAAACTGGACAGGTGAATAAAATATTTCGAAATTCTGGAGATAAGAAAAAAACGAGTTTGTGACATTAGTTCACAAAACGTGCCTCTGTCACATCAGATTTGGAAATCACATGAACCTTTTTTACATATTTAAAAATCAAAGTACTGAAAGTAAATTGTGCGAGCAAACACTAACTGATATTTCCTGGTTGTTCCTTTTCTCTCTAATAGACACATAAACATGCATTTTAGAATATATACGAGCCTGTGCATGAAATTTCCAGCAATTTCAAATATGCGCAAAGCAAAGACTCTAACCAGCCTGTGCATCCGCACAGTCTGACCAGAGTCTTCACTCTATGCGCTTAGTAGATAGATAATGTCTCAAAGTATCTGTAGACTATCAGGTAGCTTTATATTTACAGTATGTGGCTGTCTACACAGCTCAATGTTTCACCTCAAGACCATTTCAAATAGTTAGAAATGTCACACACGGGCTAATATTCTTTGGGTTTTTAGATGGCATATATACTAGGAAGATATCTGAGCCTGTGCACATTTTCAACAATGAGATATCTGCATGAGGTGCAAACAATAAGCAGCCCAGACA
This sequence comes from Fragum whitleyi, assembly GCA_948146395.1. Classification (NCBI taxonomy): domain Eukaryota; kingdom Metazoa; phylum Mollusca; class Bivalvia; order Cardiida; family Cardiidae; genus Fragum; species Fragum whitleyi. The sequence goes on along the minus strand of OX411552.1, from coordinate 56,481,694 downwards.
GTTACTTGGTGTAAGTAGAGGATTGCCTTACCTTCTACAGATACTTTAACACCTTATCGATCTACAAAGCGCAAAGTGAAGACTCTGGTCAGACTGTGAGGATGCACAGACTGGCCAGTGTCTTTGCTTTGCGCTCGTTTGATATTGTTGGAAGTGTCACTCACAGGCTCATGTACATGTATAATTCTAATAAAGGCAATGCAACAAATTAAGGAATATGTAGAGGATAATTGTTTGTTTGGGTGCATGATCGAGATAACTTCTCAGTGAACAACAAATATTTTGAATCCTCTTCAAAATTTTGAAACCTTATGATTGGTTTTTATTTGTTCGAATGGGTTTTTCTACGCTGTAAACAATCTTTCAATTATATTATGACGCGGAGGAAAACACCTAAAAATAAGTATTTCTGGTTTTTCTCGTGCTAGTACTACCATATTATCCTTTCCTAGCCTCCAGCTGCTATCCCACATAGGTTTAGAATTATCAACCTTTTCGTGGAAGACTAATAGTCGGAAAAGGATGAGTGTCGCCGTCGGGAATCGAACTCGGGACCTTTTGAATGAAAGTCCGACGCGCTGCCACCGCGCTTTAAATGCGGCTTCTACAGCTGAGACAAATGTTCGTCGCGGCATACACAGAAGTCTTTCAAATCGTGATTGACGCAAAGCTTCATTCTACAGTCCCCTTGTCACAAAGTCTGTGTTGGATCTGTGTAGTTTCTGATCTCACGGTCCCCGTGCAGAGATCATACGATTACCGTGCATTTTTTTTGCGATCGATCTAAGGACAACACGGGTTCTTGTCACATGGGTTCTTGCGACAGGATAACGAAAAACAGTGCGGTTATCGAAAAACATTGCGGCTATCCTAGAAAATAAAATCGTGCGAAATCAGCTTCGGAAATACCATACAAATGATTACGACAACAAAATTGTAAGGTGTCTGTGGCAAATATATAGAGGATATTAAATGAGTGGTCATGGGATACCAAATTTATTAAACGAGTCATCTATAAACATATAAAAACGAGGCTGTGCCGAGTTTTTAAATGTTTTAGATGAAGAGTTTATTGAATTCGGTATTTTATGAGCACAAATTTGATTTTCTATTTATAACTCGACCTGAATTTTCACAATGAATCGAGTAAATTCCAGATATTTATAAGTTTAAGTTACTCCGCGAAATATATAACGCCATTTGCGAATTGACGTTATCAAATGCATTATGACGCTATTTTCACAACGAAAATAAAATGTTGCTATATATATATACGTTATCTCATTTGCGTAGTGATTCTACAAGTGTAATAACATCCTTGTAATATCAGAAATATTTACGGGTTAATTTCACTTCTGCGACGTAGGTCATAATATAAACATGGTTAATTGACGGTCTTCTGATTCGCAACACTAATTTAGCCATCCAAATTTTCGAAAGATAGCAAATACGAAAAAAAAGATAAGGTTAACAACGACCTATATCAGAGACAACCTTTACTTCTTAGCGGATTTTGTTTTTGGATTATCATCTTCTAATAATTTACAATGTATTTTTACCTGGGTCTATACTGTTTGTTAACCATCGTGGTTTCACAGGAACTTCACACTGGACCGTGTCCGAACATCTCAACACAAGCTAATTTCGACTTGAAACGGGTATGTAAGACGATTAAATCTGTATAAGGGATGAAGATAGTACTTATTTTCATGAAGTTATGAAATAAAAAATCTGCATGATACGCGAAGTGGAGTTATAAATAAGTGTGATAAGGTGTTTGGTTTCATACCTCCAAAGTTTTTAGTTTTATACCTCCGTTGAAGCAATAAATTTTCTCGTGTTTGATAATTATATTATATGAAACAAAAAAGTGAGGATTTACAATAATGAAATGAATTTTTAATATTGCTACTTTGCGTGGATTTTCGTACAAAATAGCCGTGTTCTAAAAACTGTTTTCATTTAATAGTTAAACTAAATTCTTAAGCCAATCACAGTGCCCGAGGTTTAATGGACACTACAAAAAATAAAGTATATTTAAGTGAAACTAAATTTTAAAAAGTTTCAATCACTTTGGCTCGAGGTTTTTTGCCCGCTGTAGTTGAATACAAATCATGTTGCGTAGACTAAGATAAGTTAATGTGCACATCTGTGGAGGCTAGTCTGTGTCGATTTTCAAAATCCTTTGAGTTGAACAGAAATATGCCGTGAAACACTTTAAACAAGAGGTCAATGAGGGCCTGAGATCGCTCTACTGACTCTTTGAAAAGCCTTGTCTTGATAGTGCTATTCAAGATAAAACCAGAAAAAACTTTCATGAAAATATATCCATAAATGAAGGAGGAGTTGTGTTGATAAGAAAATTTACTTAAAGTCCTATTTTCCCATGACGCCGCATAATTGCACCAAATGGCAAGGTGTTGGCCACGGTCACATGAGAAATGTTTTGTTTAAGTTTCATGAGAATCCATGTTTAAATGAAGAAGTTGTGTAAACAATAAAGATGATATAAAGTCCCTTTTCCCATGACACTGCATACCATCACCAAACCTCCTTAAAATGCACGTAGTCACTTGATAAGGGAATTCTATTATACAAATGTATCTATAAAGAAAAGAGGAGTTGTTTAAACGAGGAAATTTACATTACATTAAGGCCCCATCTTCCGTGATATCGCATATCACCAAATGACACAAATATGTGGCCAGGGTCACGTGATGAGAAATATTCCGTTAAGTTTTAATGAAAATCTTTGTATAAATGCAAGAGTTGTTCTAACAAAGAAATACGTGGAGGTACCTTTTATCATGACGCAGCATATAACTAAACAGCCACAAATGCATATAATCACAGGAAATAGAATATTCTTTTTGAAAATGAGAAGTTTTCTTAACAAGAAAGTTTTCATTTAGGTCCCTTTTGCTATGGCGTAGTATTTTATTACCAGACCACATCAATACATGTATGCACATGGTCAGATGATGTAAAATTCTAGCTGCAATTTTCATTATCTTCCATATATATAAATAATTGCAATCTAATAAAATAAAGAATTTTGATTGGTTTAAATCGCATCACGTGGGGAAATCCATTGCACTTTATTTCTGTATAAAATGCAATAGGTCTATCGGGAAACCCCCAACCTCCGATCTGCATGTCCTGTGTTTTAAGGAACTCGAAAACCCCTCTTTCCCTTTGCATATCATAATATTGATATTTAGTATATTAGAAATTAAGATATTTTCGAAAGAATTTATGATTAAAAGCATGCAGTTCAGATTCTGAGTCGATGTTTACAGCGAGTCGACGAAGACCACCAAGCAACCCTCTCCACTAAGCCCGATCACGATAGTTTCGGTTTAAAATGCAGAATAACTTGTCAAAATTATGTTTAGATCATAAGTACCTCTACGAATGTCAATTTGTCGTTTATTTGTGTACTATTTGTTTAACTTTATGCCGTTTTACTTCGATAGCGAGATAATCAAGATAATCATTCTGACCAATTTTCAGGTTGATTGGGCTAAAAATATGGCCTCTGGAGTGTCAACATGGTTTTTTTCTAGATTTGAGCCAGTGACCTAGTTTTTGACCCCACTTGACCCAAATTCAAAATTGTCCGAGATCTCATAAAAAGAATCATTCTGACTAATTTTCAGGTTGATTGGGCTAAAAAATTGGCCTATAAAGTGTCCACAATGTTTTTCTAAGATTTGACTCTGTGACCTAGTTTTTGACCCCACTTGACCCTAATTGGAACTTGTCCGAGATTTTGGCACGATAATCATTCTGACCAATTTTCAGGTTGATAGGGCTGAAAATATAGCCTCTAGATTGAACACAAGATTTTTCTAAGATTTGACTCTGTGACCTAATTTTTGACCCTACTTGACCCAAACTGTTACTTGTCTGTGATTTCATCAAGATAATCATTCTGACAAATTTTCAGGTTGATTAAGCTAAAAATATTGCCTCTGGAGTGTCCACATGGTTTTTCTTAGATTTGACCATGTGACCTAGTTTTTGACCCCACTTGACCAAAATTGGAACTTGTCCGAGATTTCATCAAGATAATCATTCTGGCCAATTTTAAGGTTGATTGGGCTAAAGATAAAGCCTCTAGAGTGTCCAAATGGTTTTTCTGAGATTTGACCATGTGACCTAGTTTTTGACCCCACTTGACCCAAATTCAAAATTTTCCGAGATAACATCAAGATAATCATTCTGACAAATTTTAAGGTTGATTGGGCTAGAAATATGGCTTCTAGAGTGCATACAATATTTTTCTGAGATTTGACCCCGTGACCTAGTTTTTGACCCCAGTTGACCAAAATTCGAACTTGTCCGAGATTTTATCAAGACAATCATTCTGATCAAAATTCAGGTTGATCGGGCAAAAAATGTGGCCTCTAGACTGCATACAACGCTTTTCTTAGATTTGACCCCGTGACCTAGTTTTTGACCCCAGTTGACCCAATTTTAAACTCGTCTGAGATTTCATCAAGACAATCATTCTGACTAAAATTCAGGTTCACTGGCAAAAAATGTGGCCTCTAGAGTGCATACAGGGTTTTTCTTAGATTTGACCCCGTGACCTAGTTTTTGACCCCAGTTGACCCAATTTTGAACTTGTCCGAGATTTCATCAAGGCAATCATTCTGACCAAAATTCAGGTTGATTGGGCAAAAAATGTGGCCTCTAGAGTCCATTCAAGGTTTTTCTTAGATTTGACCCTGTGACCTAGTTTTTGACCCCACTTGACCCAATTTCGAACTCATCCAAGATTTTATCGAGACAATCATTCTGACCAAAATTCAGGCTTAGAGGGGGGAAATTGTGGCCTCTAGAGTGCCTACAATGTTTTTCTAAGATTTGACCCTGTGACCTAGTTTTTGACCTCAGTTGACCCAATTTCGAACTCGTCTGAGATTTTATCAAGACAATCATTCTGACCAAAATCCAGGTTGATTGGACAAAAAATGTGGCCTATAGAGTGCCTACAAGGTTTTTCTAAGATTTGACCCTGTGACCTAGTTTTTGACCCCAGTTGACCCAATTCCAACTCGTCCGAGATTTTATCAAAACAATCATTCTGTCCAAAATTCAGGTTGATCGGGCAAAAAATGTGGCCTCTAGAGTGCATACAAGGCAAATGTTGACGACGGACGACGGACGTCGCACGACGGACGACGGACGACGGACATCCACCTAACCACAATAGCTCACCTTGAGCACTTCGTGCTCAGGTGAGTAAAAATGAGAAGTTTTCTTAACAAGAAATTTTCATTTAGGTCCCTTTTGCTATGACGCAGTATTTAATTACCAGACCATATCAATATGCACATGGTCAGATGATGTAGACTTCGAAGTGAAATTTTCGTTATCTTTCATATATAAATGAAGGAGTTGTGTCAACAACGAATATACATTTTGGCCACTTTTATCATGAATTCTTAAATTTTAGATTCAAATATATACTGTAGGCCCCTTTTCTCGTGACGCTAAATCTATCAGAAAAAAATGTTTAAGAAGCAATCATTGTGATGATACATTCATTCTGAGCAAGTTTGAAGTCAATCGGATAGATGAAGACTGTGGACTTAAGAGCGTTATCGAGGATTTTCTCATTAAATTTTTCATTCGGCCCTTTTTCCTGTGATGCTTGAGGGGACTGACTCATTTTCAAAAGGAACCATCCTTGTAATATTACAATGATTCCGAGCAAGTTTGAAGACAATCGGATGAAACTGTCGACATTAGAATGTTAGCTAGGATTTCTTGTAATTCTTTTCAATTATTTTCATTTTGCCCCTTTTCCCGTGACGCAACACGGATCGGGCCCAATTTCGAAAGGAACCATCCTTGTGATAGTACAATCATTCTAGGCAAGTTTAAAGAAAAAAATGAAAACTGTAGACTTTATGGTGTTAACGAGGAATTATAATTCAAATTATTCAGAGTTTGAAGTTAATCGCGGCGGCTAGAACACATAACAATTGATTCCTGGTATTTCTCACACCAGTTATACCGTAACATCCTTTCCTTGCCTCAAGCTGCTATCCAACGATAGGTGTTCTACCTTTACCAGCCCAATGGTCGAATACAAATAGTCGGGAAGTATTAGTGCCTCCTTTAAACTAATCGAACCCAGCAACTTTAGAATGACAGTCCAACGCGCTACGAATGTGCTTTGGCGGCGGCTAAAAATCATTTAAAGATTTGAGGAATTTTACAAGAGTGCATTTTAATATTCAAAGCAACAGTACGAAAACGAATGATTTGTTGAAATGTCAATGTTGAAAAAAAGCTACTTTCAAAATAAATATTTAACCATTGACAAAGTTCGGACAAGTTAGACACACTCGGGAACTTTCGGCGATTCTACGGAATAGACCTCGGGAATGATAAAGGCGCAGTCATGAAAGCGCGTCATTTCGCACGAGGGTTAATATAACGTCACAATCATAATTGAAGATGACGTTGCGAAAAACGAAATCGACGTAAGGAAGGTTAGAAATGTGCATATTATTATTTAAAAAAGAAACAAAACGCAGTGTTTTACTGCGTTTTGATTTCAAATTATAACGTGCCAAAAAGATCTCTACAGATAATCGGAAAGCATTACAAGAATTTGCTTTTCTTCAAGCCTATTAACCAAAGTACCACCAGGAGCCGAATTACCAATGAAAATGACTTACCAGTTAACGACAAAAGTCCGAGCAGTGTTCCGAATGAAGGTAGACAGTCTGATCCTTCATAAGTAAAATAAGGAAGAAACCTTGGATTTTATCTTGAAAATTAATCAACAATTAGAGCTATAGGAAATGGTTTTTGGCCTGGTTCAGCAGGCCATAGGAAACAATCCTGTGTGTAATATGTGGCTTTTTTGTGCTCACGTGCGCACAAAAATAAGTCTAGTATACGTCATCAACTTTTGTGCGACACGAAGTGCTTTGTGTGTTCAACGCAGTGCGTGCATATCACTACGCTGTGCTAAAATCAAAGTACTAATAGTACTGAAGGCGAGGGAACTGAACAGACGGAACAACACACGAGGTCAATTTTCTGGAATATAACCTTGATTATTCACCTTCTTCTTATCATGTATACCAGATATTTTCTTACTTATCATTGCCAAAATAACTGCTGTGTTAAAGATACATAGCTTTTATATTTGATATTGACGGTTGACCTTGCTAATAGGAAAAAGAAGAAAAAGCTGCTAACTAACACTTTCTCCTTTCTCCCTAATATTATCTACTCTTTCTGCTACAAATTTTACTAATTTTCCCACATATTGTATGTAATCTGAAACCCTTTACAAATTCAACCTGTCTAAACATCTGTTGCCTTGTAATGGATTAATCTAAATTACAAAAATATAAAAGCCTTTTCCAATCTTTAAACCCTTAAACAGACGACAACGTTTTAGACTGGGTCAACTTTGAACAGGTTGCAGACAATAAATCAACATGGCTGTAATTTGATATAGATCTATGGTAGAAATTAAAAAAAAATATTGGGGTATGAGTATAGGGTTGACCGTATTGTAGGAAAGAGAGAAATCGAACCTGTCAATTTCTTGTGTTCCCAGAGTGAAATACAACTTATTTATGGAATTAAATTCTATGTAAAAGAAAGAGCCGACGGGCTTGTGCCCCTAGAAAAACAGCATTACTACGATTGTTAGACGGAATGATCGAATGGATAAATTGACTGACTAGTAGCAAACCAATCAACTCAACTAATATTTTAAAAAAACGCGAGTTGCGCCTGTCTGTAAAGCGGTATCGGGCGTAGTAATCTATACCTTGAAAATAAGTTGTTTTTGGCGAACTCAGCGCTATATAGTGAGCATATCGTTCGACACTTTTCCTTTGAAGTGAGTTCGGAATGTGGCTTACGATCCCTTTAAGTAAATGGAACCCTTGGTTTTCCTCGCCTTAAGAAAGCCTTGATAAAAGATTTAAAACATTTAGAGTGCATTTCTTCAAAATCCCCTTGCCTCTTTTTAAACCAGGCCTTCAGCGCTTTTAGCGCTTTGATTGTATTTGTTGACCCATTTCTTTTCACTTGTAACAGTCTAGTTTTGTTTTGTGAAGCATTTTGTGGCAACGTCTTTCAAACTGCTCATTTTAGAATCTTTTAAGATCATATAAAATCTCCTGACATATAGATTCTATATTTTAAAACCTTTGTTGTCTTTGATTGTGTAAAAGGTGTAATGTGAAAAAAAATATGTTCATAATTTATTGACATTTGACATTCAATTCGCAAAGAGCCTTGCTGTGATAAGATATGAACAAACTCGGTCATTTCTATTAAAGAAATTGCAACTTGTTTATGTGAAATAGGATATGCCCGGGCGGAGCCAAAATTTGACCCAAGAGGTTTGTTATGATTCAACCTGAGAAAGGTCCACTTGATGATTCTCCCTAGCAAGTTTGAATGCTGCCTGCCTTCTGGTTTCTGGTTTCAACCTTTTTTTTTTTGTTACAATGTCAACCAGAGTGAAGGTGGATTTAAAAATTTGAACAGCCTCGCTAGAGCTTGACCCAAAGAATATTCCTACAATGTTGGCCTACAAGTATTGATGGAGAAGATGTTTGAAGAAATTTAGACGTCGGAATCCGGACTTCAGGCGACGCATGGGTGATAACGGGCGTTGAACGACCAGAATGGCTCACATTGAGCACATCGTGTCCTGGTATTCTGCGTAATTAATGAACTGGCAGGGCGGGGCTTAACCGTGACGTAATTTGGCGAGTTTACTTTTCAATAGTTTGGGTTCTTTCAAATTTTAGTCGATAACTCGTGCAAATAACTGTATCATAAAACCTAAAGGATTCACGTGCTTTGAGAGAGTGAACACATTTCATCGTTTGGTTACCAAGTCATCGTAACTTCAGCTTGATTAAGCTGAAGTTACGATGATTTGGTTACAAATCTACGATATAAGGTCTCGAGTTATTTATGTTTAGAAGTAGGTTATTTTAGATAAAAGCTGATTTCCCTTAACCTTAAGTGCAACGACCCGTTCCTTAGGCTCCGCCCTGCCAGGGCATTAATTATGGATAATAAATTAAAAATAATCCTTAAAACAAATGTTTGTCTAGCTACAATTAAGCCTAAAATCATTTCAATCTGTTTGCCTTTTCAGTATCTCGGACAATGGTACGACATAGAGAACACGTTTTTTGTCGGACAGATGGACAAAACCTGTGTTACAGCCGTGTATACACCCAGGGACGATGGTAAGGTTGATATACTGAATGAAGATTTGACGTAAGTATAGAGGACACGGTAATCTTTTTCGTTTTTTTTTTTTTTTTTTTTGTTATTGGGTAAAACTTGTGTGACGGCCGTATAAACGCTTAGAGACGAGGGCGAGGCGGAGGAATTGTATGAAGATTTGAGGCACTTGTTAAGGTCATGGGATTCTCTTTATTATTATCGTTATTATAATGATCATTATTATTATTATTATTACTATAATAATTATGATGATGATGATGATGATAATAATAATAATAATAATAATAATAATAGTAGTAGTAGTAGTAGTAGTAGTAGCAGCAGCAGCAGCAGTAGTAGTAGTAGTAGTAGTAGTAGTAGTAGTAGTAGTAGTAGTAGTAGTAGTAGTAGAAGTATAATTATTAGTATTAATAGTTATAATGGAGAAAACCTGTTTGACAGACATGTGTACATTCAGAGACGATTACAAGGTGGTAATATTGAATATAGAATTGACGTAGGTAATCAAGGAATGATGCAGATATTCGATGATACATTTCACTTTTCATTGCTAATTCATGATATTTTAGCACCAATCGTGATTAACAAATTCGCTGTAAAACATACAATCAAACACAAAATATAAAAAGTTCATATGTATTAAGATTAAGTTACGTATTTTGTGTATGTCCTCATCTACCTGGGATTGACAAAATGTATACATTTTTTTTTACTTCAATTTTATCATGTTCTTTTCAAATTTCTAAATCACGAACAGAAATTAATGCGCTACGTCTTAAATAATAATGGTGGTTAGGTAAGAATGTTGTTTTAGGTTTTTTAGAATTGGGAAAGACATATTTTATAAAAGGTATAAATTCATATAAAAAATTCAACAACGGTCATATGTTCTGTCATCTTCTCCAGTGTTTGACGAAAGGTACCAAGAGTATGAAATTTTACATAGAGTTATTAAGGTAGTGGATCCGTTATAGTTCTGCAACATTTCAGACCTCATGATCTTTCACAATGTTAACCGAGGTTTCCTAATGAAAATCATTAGGAAACCTCGGGTACACTGTAAAAGCCCATTACTCCCGAAAGTTTACAGAACTTATATGGATCCACTACCTTAATAACGCAAAACTTGTGATCGTAAAAAAACCGACTGATTTATCCGAAAGAAAGTTCTTCATACACACATTATTTTTTACGTTTTTAAGTGAATAAAAGTCTTAGTTGTCATTGCAGCGCAGCTTTAGGCTTGCCCTATTTGAAAGTATGATACCTTTTTTCAGGGCGGATATGCACGAAGAAAACACGACTGGGGTAGCATATTGTCCGGATGGAAATGACAAGTCGAAACTTCTTGTGCAGTTACAAGGTATAACATTATTTAACCCTGTACCATATTTCAAAATTTTAGACTGGTCCAAGGTCAATTAGATTGCAGGAAAAATGTAAATGGTTGCATTTGAAAGAAAGCATTCTATGTGGTAGCAAAAAGATCCATATGTAGCATTTCGGGATAGGGTTGGATAAACTATAGACTGTTCAAGCTTTTGGGGGGTGGATTGGGCATCTGAAGGCGGGAGGATCTTTGTTTAGGAAAAAAAAACTTATTCACTTAAAAAACTTATTTGTTTCTAGCCATTTAGTTTAATCGCTGCGTCTGGAGTACCTAAGAATTGATTCTTGGTATTTATCACACCAGTACTACCATCACATTCTTTACTAGCCCCCAGCTACTATACTAGAGACGTCTAAGATTATCAATGCATTGGTGGGAGAAAAATAGTCCGACAGGACTAGTGCCGCCTTAGGGGATCGAACCCCGGGACCTTTCTAGGAAAAATTGTCAAACTTATCAGAACAATTGGGAGCGAAACGAAAATAATGATAAGATAAATGATAATAATTATATCATTGAAAATAATAGAATAGAAATAATGATGATGATGATGATAATAATAATAATAATAATAATAATAATAATAATAATAATAATAATAATAATAATAATTGTTATCATTATCATTATTATTATTATTATTATTATTATTATTATTATTATTATTATTATTATTATTATTATTATTATTATTATTAAATCAATGATAAAAATGAAATAATAATATTATAATAAGAATAAAAATGATAACAACAACAAACCAAATATTTTTAGACTCCAAGCCGGCCAACTACTGGATTATCGAGACAGACTACGAGAACTACGCCCTGGTGTGGTCGTGTGAGAACCTGGTCTCTGGACTTCTGCACGGGGACATTGCTTGGATTCTTGGGAGAAAAACAACATTGAATAAAGAGACAGTCAATAAGTTAAAAATGAAGCTTCAATCTGCTGGAATAAGCACGAGTGGTTTTAAACCGGTCGTAAATGAGAACTGCCCTTGGTAGAGAACGTATTGACTTGAAGTAACATGTATAAAAACAAAAAAAGTAAAATGTAAAGGGTTTCATCTCACTCAAATGCCCTCCGATATAAATACATTAATAAATTAGGCATTTTTGATACAATGGAACAAGTTCAAAAATATTTGTTGAGAAACATGCTTATCTATAGGTCTCTTGAATCATCCCTACCAAACCTGCTGTGCGTTCAGGATAACGAAACGGTACAAACAGTTTTGCCAACTATACCCCGCTTTGCACACAAGTGCATGTGCAAAGCGGGGTAAAACTGGAAAACTGTTTGTACTGTTTTGTTATCCTGAATGCTGGTGTCATGATGATGCTTAAGATTTCCCGCAAAAGAGGTTAAGAAAAACATGTCGTTTAAATTCCAACACAAAAAAGTCTGCTCAATTAACCACCCCCCGGAGTACACCAACCAGATGAACACAAAAAGTAGTCCAGAAAAATAACGCAAATCTTTGCAAACCTACTGCATAATGATACATTGTCTAAGATCTAGTCATTAAAGTACAATAAAATTGCCTGTATGAGGCAACATATCTTTTAAATGGGTAAAAGTAGGGAATATTTCAGCACTCTATGACACCGCAAGTACTTGGCTTGGTGACCTTACAACAAATGTAAACAGCAATAACAACAGCAACAACGACAAAGAAATATTTTGTTTTTGAATGAATAAATTGTGTTATGAATTCCCAATGAAAAAAATTGTTTAGGTCAAACTACACAGTATATTCCATGGGGAATTTATTACACAATTTATTGAAGTCACACTTTTTCAAATGAGAAATGTCGGGCTTAGCCGGACTGTGCGAATTGCATTGGCTGACTATCGTCTAAACCTTTCGCTCTTGATTTATTTTCTGAACGCCGAATCGCCAATCTACCGTGCTATATACTTGTTATGGCACCGGCTTTAAGTTAGACCTATGCTTAATCCTATCTTTTTTGGCCTGGTTTAGCAGGCCATAGGAAACAACCCTGTATCCTGGAAATCGCCTAGGAAAAAGATAATCGAGTCAAAAACCGAAAAGAATATGTACTACGTAGGGTTTTTTTTGCACATGCGCGCATATAAAATAGGTCTAGTATACGTCATCAACTTTTGTGCGACACGAAGTGCTTTGTGTGTTCAACAAAGTGCTTGCATATCACTACGCTGTAATAAAAATCAATTGATTGTACTGAAGGCGAGGCAACTGCATAGACGAAACAACACACGAGGTCAATTTTCTTGATTATAACCTTGATTATTCACCTTGTCCTTATCATGTATACTAGAAATTTTCTTATTTATCACTGCCGAAATCACCGAAAGCCGAAGGGGATTATAGATTTGCGCTCCGTCCGTCTGTCAGTCCGGATTTCAGTTTTCCAGACTTTTTTTCTTAACCCTTGAAGATATTGAGCTGATTTTTATATGCTAGTCCGCATCAATGAGTTACAGAACGAGTTCGAATTTGGTTCCGGTCCATTGATTTTTGTGGAAGATACGGATGCTGGACTTAGAAATTACCAGGAAATTTCAGTTTTCCGGACCTTTTTTCTTAACCATTGGAGATATTGAGCTGATTTTTGGTATGTGAGTCCGCATCAATGAGTTACAGAAGGAGTTCGACTTTGGTTCCTGTCAATTGATTTTTGTGGAAGATACGGATGCTGGTCTTAGAAAATTACCAGGAAATTTCAGTTTTCCAGACTTTTTTTCTTAACCCTTGGAGATATTGAGCTGATTTTTGGTATGTGAGTCCGCATCAATAAGTTACAGAACGAGTTCGAGTTTTGTCCCGGTCCATTGATTTTGATGGAAGATACGGATGCTGGACTTAGAAAATTACCAGGAAATTTCAGTTTCCGGTTTTTTTCCTAATCCATAGAGATATTGAGCTGATTTTTGGTATGTGAGTCTGCATCAATGAGTTACAGAAGGAGTCTGAGTTTGGTTCCTGTCAATTGATTCTTGTGGAAGAAACGGATGCTGGACTTAGAAAATTACCAGGAAATTTCAGTTGTCCGGACTTTTTTCTTAAACCATAGAGATATTGAGCTGATTTTTGGTATGTGAGTCTGCATCAATGAGTTACAGAAGGAGTTTGAGTTTGGTTCCTGTCAATTGATTCTTGTGGAAGAAACGGATGCTGGTCTTTGAAAATTACCAGGAAATTTCAGTTTTCCGGACTTTTTTTCTTAACCATTGGAGATATTGAGCTGATTTTTGGTATGTGAGTTTGCATCAATGAATTACAGAACGAGGTTGTGTTTAGTTCCGGTCCATTGATTTTTGTGGAAGATACGGATGCTGGACTTAGAAAATTACCAGGAAATTTCGGTTTTCGGACTTTCTTTCTTAATCCATAGAGATAATAATCTGAATTTTGGTATGTGAGTCTGCATCAATGAGTTACAGAAGGAGTTTGAGTTTGGTTTCTGTCAATTGATTCTTGTGGAAGAAACGGATGCTGGACTTAGAAAATTACCAGGAAATTTCAGTTGTCCGGACTTTTTTCTTAAACCATAGAGATATTGAGCTGATTTTCGGTATGTGGGTCTGCATCAATGAGTTACAGAAGGAGTTTGAGTTTGGTTTCTGTCAATTGATTTTTGTGGAAGATACGGATGCTGGTCTTTGAAAATTACCAGGAAATTTCAGTTGTCCGGACTTTTTTCTTAACCATTGGAGATATTCAGCTGATTTTCGGTATGTGAGTCTGCATCAATGAGTTACAGAAGGAGTTCGACTTTGGTTCCTGTCCATTGATTTTTGTGGAAGATACGGATGCTGGACTTAGTAAGTACCAGGAAATTTCAGGATTTTTTCTTTATCTTCAGAGATATTGAGCTGATACATAAAATCTGATACAACTTATATTTTGGAGAGGTAGTTATACCTTTTCCACCAAAAAGATACTGCTCTAGGGATATATATATATTAATCCGGTAGGGGACTTGGTACTGCCATGCAATACTTCCAAATTCTTGTTTTATTTGATCTCGACGGATGACCTTGCTAAAAGCGAAAAGAAGTAAATGCTGCTAACTAACATTTTCTCCTTTCTCCCCAATATTATCTACCCTTTCTGCTACAAATTTAACTAATTTGCCAGCATAATGTATGTAATCTACAACCCTTTACAATTTGGACCTGTCTAAATGTTTGTTGTCTTGTAATGGATTGATCTGAATTAGAAAAAAAATTAAAAGCCTTGTTCCATCTTTTAAACCTTTAACAGACGACAAAATTTTAGACTGGGCTAACTTGGAACAGATTGCAGACAAAAAATCAACAAGAGTGTAATTTGATATATATGTAGGGTAGAAATTAAAAAATAATGGGGTATGAGTACAGGGTGGACCATATTGTGGGAAAGGGAGAAATTGACCCTATCAATTCAATTCAATGTAAAAGAAAGAGCCGACGAGCTTGTGAACCTAGAAAAACAGCATTACTAAAATTGAGACAAAATGATCGCGAGTTGTGCCTGCCTGCGAAGCGGTATCGGGCGAAGTTATCTGTACCTTTGGAATTATTTGTTTTGTTATTTTTTGACGGACTTACCGCTATATAGTGAACATACCGTTCGTCATTTTCCCTCTTAAGTGAGTTTCGAATGTGGCTTACGATCCCTGTTGGTTAATGGAACCCTTGGTTTCCCTCGCCTGAAAAAGCCGTGCTAAAAACGAATGGATAAATTGATTGACTAGTAGCAAAACAATGAATAAAAAAAATTATAAAAAAAAACGTGAGTTGTGCTTGCCTGCAAAGCGGTATCGGGCGTAGTTATCTGTACCTTGGGAATTATTTGTTGGTTTTTTTGACGGACTCACCGCCATATAGTGAACATACCGTTCGACATTTTCCCTTTGAAGAGAGTTTCGAATGTGACTTTTACGATCCCTGTTGGTAAATGGAACCCTTGGTTTCCCTCGCCTGAAAAAGCCGAGCTAAAAAGATTAAAAATTTGGAGTACATGCCTTCAAATTTCACCTTGCCTCTTTATAAACCAAATATTCAGCGCTTTTAGCGCTTTGATTTATAATACTGTTTTTAACGACGATCCAAGATGGTCCATTTTTGCGAGACGGGTCAAAAAAAGGTAGAAAAATCAAACTTTGAAGCGTTTACTTTTGCGACGTCGGTTCATTGTTATTTTTTTTTTTTTATTTTTATTATTTGATTATTGTTGTTGCTGCTGTTTCAATTGTTTCGTGTTGCTAAATGGTTACTGTGAATGGGTGATGTTTCGCGAAAAATAAATTTCGTGCCTTAGGCCTACGGGCGGTTTCATGAGTTAATATTTGAGCAAAGATTATAATATTACACCAAAGTGCTGAAAAGTCATGCTTGCCTGAATGTTGTTCTTTATTTCTTTTCAATACAATTAAAAAGCCGATTTTCTTGATTTTCTATTTTTGTCTCAGCAATACAGGCTGATTTACGGTCTATTTTCCGGATTACATTTCTGGATTAGTGCAAAACAATTTTTATTACGTATTTGAATGTTTCCTTCGTTTAATAAGTTCCGTAATTCACCACTCGTTTAAACTAGTGAAATACTTGGAGTTATCTTTTTAAAGAGCGAAAGAGACCGAGAGAGAAAGTCTGTCGGACAGATAGATGGACAGAAATACAAACAAGGAGGAGGATGAGAGAGAGAGAGAGAGAGAGAGAGAGAGAGAGAGAGAGAGAGAGAGAGAGAGAGAGAGAGAGAGAGAGAGAGAGAGAGAGAGAGAGAGAGAGAGAGAGAGAGAGGCAGACAATGAGGGTGGAGAGAACCGAGACAGAAACACTGACGGCATGGCTAATCGAAGTGCTCCGAACGGTAATCTTTAACATTTCTTTATTCTATCAATCAGTATAATCTTTGTTTTCATATAATTTTCCTTTTGACAAAACAGTGTAAACAGTTTACCATTTATACCCGCTTTGCACGTGTACTTGCGTGCAAAGCGGGGTATAACTGATAAATAATTTGCTCCATTTTATAATCCTGAACGCAGGGCAGGATTCGATTCCGAAATTAACTTAACTTTTTTAATTTGAGAATATGAAAAAATACACTAATACTCATTCTTTCTCCTTCTATGAATTTTCACGCGAGGGTTGCAAACAATGGCCTGTTTCTTGCATGGGAGGGTGTTGGAGGGTATAAGCAGAGGACTTGAAACTGTACATACTTCGTAGAATACATGACCCGAATTAACTTGATGAGCTTTTGTGACACTCACCGTACGTCCGTACGTCGACAATTTCTTTTAACATATTCTTCTAAACCAAAGGGCCAATCAAGCTGAAGCTTGACAGGGATGTTCCTTGGGTGAAGCTATTCGAAAGTTGTATTCCACCAAAACTTCTGGTTGCCATGGTTATAGAAAGGCCGAAAATCATAGGAAAAATCTTTTCCTCCTTAAAGCTGCTCTTTCACAGTTTTTCATAGAAAAAAATACAAAACTTGTTCTTAGATTTGGAAATGTGAGCATTTTTAGACGATTAAAAATGGCCTAAAGGCATTGGCACTAAAACAACATCTTTCAATAATTTTTAAACTTAATTTTTTAAGAAGCGGCAAGATCAGTAAGGAATCCAGTCTATATATTTTGAGTCTATAAATCACAAAATCGTATCTTTCCGTGAATATTCTTTTAATTTTGCTTGTAATGATATGAAGTTTCCAGCTATCAAATACTTTTATCTTAATCTTTGATTGAATAAGACAAACTTACGGAATTCACATGTGTAAATAGTTGGCTCGAAATTGAAAAATAATTTTTAAGGCGTTAGTAGTTGCTTTATTTTCTAAAATTATTTTCTCTAAATTAAGGAATATCAGTCTTTCTTTCCATGCATTACAAGAATGAATCGTATTATTTTAAATGCCTCAACATGATAAGGTCCTTATTTACAATTGGTATTACAAAAAAATTCAAAAATTACATTTTCCCGATCTGTGAAAGAGCAGCTTTAACCACATGGTCTATCAAGTGATAACTTTTTAGGGATATTTCTTGGGTAAAGCTTTTCAAAAGTTGTTAAAATATTTCGATTTCATAAAAAAGTCTGAATTCCATGGTAACGGAATTTGGCCGAAAAATTTCCGAAAATCTTAGGAAAAAAGTCTTCTCCTCCCAAACCACTAGGCCAATCGAATTGAAACTTGGCAGAGATGTTCCTTGGATTAAGCTCTAGAAAAGTTGTTAAAAGAATTTCATTTTATCAATATCTCTGGTTTCCATGGAAACTGAAAGGCTGAAAATCTTAGGAATTTTTTTTCTTCTCCTACACTAATAGGAAAGTTAATCTTAAACTTGGCAGGGATGTTCTTTGGGTGAAGCTCTTCAAAAGTTTTTTTAATTGAAATTAATTTCATCTAAAACTCTGGTTGCCATGGTAACGGAAAGGCAGAAACGTGGTTGAAAATTGCCGAAAAAAAAGGAAAAAATTTGTCCACTTCTTAACTACTGAGACAGTTAATCTTAAATTTGGCAGGGATATTCAATGGGTAAAGCTCTTCAAAAATCGTTAAAAGAATTGATTTCCATAAAAAACCCTCTGGTTTCCATGATTACGGAAATGCCAAAAATTTCCGAAAACAATCATCTTGCTCTGAACCATTGGGTCAATAAATTCTAAACTTGACAGGGATGTTGTTAGGGTGTAGGTCTACTAAAGTTGTTAAAAAAGTTCTATTCTATCAATAAATCTTGTTGTCCTGATACCAGAAAAGTTGAAAGATTACGAAAAAAAAAATGCAGTAGCACGAAATTAAAGTCTGCTTCTTTCAAAATCACCTTAAATGTACATCAAAAAGTCTCTGGTATTTATAACATGGTTTACAAGTTACGAGTTGACTTACTCAGATGAGCGAGGGCGATAAAGGAACATCATGGTCCTCTTGTTTACCCTTAAAACCTTTAACATCTTCATGTTGGGGCCTACTTTGACCCTGATACCTTAAAGAGTTCTTTCTTAAAATAAAACCCAGTGGACCATTTCAAATCAATCTTACGCAGAATACTCCTTTGGTTAGTGTTAAGTGTGAAATTTGACTGACACCCAAATTTGCGCGTGGAAGAACGGGGCTTGAAGTCCCCCCCCCCCCACACCCCCCCCCCCACCCCCAAGTCATTGTGCCATTTTCTTTAATTAATTTATTCTTTATGTTCCTATTCCTATAACCTTTTTAAAAACCGATTTTAAAACCTTAATGGACCCACAAATATGGTCATAGCAGGGTGGGGTTATTTCCAAACCAAAGTTCATAAATCAACACAATCTCATCACAAAGGGTGAGTCAATTTTAACGAAATTAGGCCTGGATACTCCTTAGGTGACTCCTCTTAAAACATGTCAATGAAGTTATGACTGGTGCCAAAATATTGGCGTGTATGGATGCGGGCTTATTTTGACTTTGAAAACATTCAATATGAGTCTCCTCCCTAACCTTATTTCTTTATTTCAAGTTTCTTCTATTTCATCTAATTTTATTGAGTTGAGCGATTTATGGTCATTCTGGCCCTCAAGATTTCATTCCTTAAGGTCAAACCGACTTATAAAATCTTCATTGTACTGAATGAATTTTGTTGATTACGCAATTTTCAGAAAGTACACATAACTTATAAGATAATACTTAAAATAGTTATTCTTTGAGAACAGAAATATCATAAATACTTAAACAATAAAACGGTAGATAGACCAGTTTCGCCAATGCGTGTTGGATAAACGGTCGTTTGGAAACGTGGTCGCCATTTCAAGGTGACATGGTCCGAAAAGATAAGAATCGACCAGGCCAGTTACGCGTTAAAACCAGAGAACGTTCTGAAAACATTATCACATAGAGAATAGTCACGATCGTCAAGCGCCATGATGATGAAACCAACACTACTCTTGATTTTTGTTGGAGTAACTTTTGCCCAGGTTCCGCACTTCGGAAAATGTCCTGATATTGGCGTCCAGCAGAATTTTGATTTAAATATGGTAAGTAAGTTTAAAGGATTTGTCTCGGTGATCCATGCAAAGTGTTCAAAATCATTGTCAGAAACTGGTCAACTCATATAATTGTAGTTTTAATTAGACTAAATTTGTCAAGAAAACATAAGACCTCATTAAGAAACATCGCTCGGAGTTTCCATAAACAGGATAGTATCTGGGACGTAAGTGTAGTAATTTGGTGTCATTATTTAGGTATTTCGGTTTGCAGTGGTACTTCGGTTATATACTAGTCAAAACTTCTAACCGGCCACTTTAAAAGCAAAGATAATTTTTTCTGTGGTGTGTGGATTTTCGTGAAATTTGCTATATGAATTTTTAAGCAACTTTCCAGATGATTTTGGCGAAAAGTTACAGTTATTTCATTGAATTTAAAGCGCAACATGAGAAAAGCTCAAAAAGCTCTAAATTTACACAGAGCTCAAAATATTGTCAATGTAGCGATTTTTGTCTCATGGGTCGTTAGCTGCAACATAGACTAGGAAAAAAACTGAAAATGTTCGACCATTGTGCGCGGCATATGACCCTAGAAGAAAGTGATAGAGCTTATGTATGCAGAAAAACGGTTCCTAGAAACAACACCTAGAACACGTTTTTTTTTCAAAAATGCATAAAATACAGACTGATCATTCCCGCTGAGCTACAAAATGTAGGATATGTGAAAAAAATCAGTTTGACACATCGTTTTTTTCACACCAGACAATATTTGAGCATAATCGCTAGATAAAATGGTTTGCCGGTTGAATTTAAACACCATTTTACCATGCCTCCTATTGTTTCTGTTTCTCCTGTAGTCAAAGGTCACACAAAATTGACAATGTTTTCTGATTTTTTTCTTGGTCTGGGTTGCAGCTAACGATTTGCGTACTTTGGTATGTTGAAAGTGTAATATCCCGAGCTCCATTACGATTTAGAGCTTTTTGAGCTTTTCCTTTATTACACATCCAAATTTGATAACTATTGGTAAATCATAATGGAAATCCGTGTACATTATGCTTAGAAATCCACACATCAAATTTCATTAAAATGTTAGAACTTTTAAAAAAGTTATCGTCATTTTTAAAGTGGCCGGTTAGGACTTTTGGCCAGTATATATCCTAATACGCTTGAAAAAAATCATATTTGTTAATTATTTCCGATCGTCTGTGGAGATCGTTTGGGCATATCATAATTTGATGACAAAACGAGTAAAAAAAAATCAAAAAATGATATACCGACTTTTATTCCTTCGTCGATAACGTGCGAAATGACGTATCTCATGGCTGCGTTTCTATTATTCCCGAGGTCTATTCCGTAGAATCGCCGTTGTTTCCCGGTTGCACCTTGGACATCTATTTAGAAAACATTTCATTTCTTAAAGAGATTTGATCCGACGGAGGCAAACAGGCGTTCCATTCATAGAATGGTTACAAAGGGATAAGAATGGTCATTTTAGTTTCAGAAAATAAAACACAGGTCTAACACACAGTCGTATTTAACCCATACTTATTGATTCCTCCTTTATTAATTTGGGAAAAACTTTACCCGGAAAAGTTGAACTTTGCTTGAGCTTTGAAATCCTTTTGGATTCACAATCACAAGCAAAATGGTTAAAACAAGAGCACATGACTTTGGTGATAGGAATTCTAACGTAGAATCAAAATTTTACAGTAAAGTTATGTTTTGTGTGAGTAAAATTGGTCGTAAAGTTGTAAATAACTTAAGAAATGATTTCCTTTTCCAGTATTTAGGACCCTGGTACGAGATCGAGAAATTTTTCTTCTTCATCGAAGGCCAAGAAACGTGTGTTACAGCTAATTACAGTGCTCTACCTGACGGCCATGTTAGGGTCGATAACAAAGGACTTCAGTAAGTACACATGCACTTAATGTAGACTAGCCTGATAAACATGTATTACAGCCAATAGAGTACCTTACCTGATGGCCATGTTGAGGTCGATCATCAAAGGACTTCAGTAAGTACACTTTTCGTCAGATAGACTAATGAATATGTGTAACAGCTAATAACACTACCCTTCCCTGCTGTCATATTTGGTTCAACAATAAAGGTCTTCAGTAAGTACACATGAACTTATTATCAAATAGCCTTATACGTAAAACATGTGTTACAGCATATTACAGTGTCCCACTTGACGGTCATGTTTAGTCCCACAGTGAATGACTTCAGTAAGTGCACATGTACTTGTAATCAGATGGATTAATAAACATATGTTATAAAGGACGTCAATAAGACAACGTATACCTGTTATCAGTAAGCCGAATAAACATTTACTACTCCGAAATACAAAAAAAAACACATTGACTAACATTACGATTGGAGTCTAGAGAAAAATATTCAAATAAGAGCAACTGACATACTTATTTCTTACGCAGGATTACTTGTCATTTGACTAAATTTACACAAGCAGTCAGATAAGCATCTGTTTCATACATAGAGAAAAATGATATTCAATACCTGAAAAAATTCTTTGGCTTTGGCTTACACCCAATGTTTCTTCTATGGCAACTTGATTAACTAGAGCATTTTTGTAACCATCAGATATCGTGCAAAAACATGAAATGGGTAATCAAATACGATCTTTTTTGTCTATATGATAATGATGTTTATGTACAATTCGTCGAATACAATGTTTCTCTTGTTTACAAAAACAAAAAAACCCCAAAAAAACTAATTCACCAAATTGGGATTTGGACATGCTAACGAGTCGAAAAATTGTTTTCGACACAAAGGTTATCGGTATTTCAGTAAATAACTTCTTTCGATTCCTTTCGTGTTCATCTTGTTTAAGATTTTGAAGGAAGAGGGGAAAAACCGATTTATTTTGCATTTTGTTGATGTGTACTCAAAATTGCATCGTCAGATGATATTATATCGCGGTAAAACTATTTTAAATATAAAACATACCTAACAAATGGCATATTGTATTTTGTAGATTTATGTATGATGTGGTATGTTTCATAAAGACAGCAAATATGATATCGATGGCTCAGTGCAAAATATTTGTAACTACCTATGAATATATAGGTAGTTACAACTGATTGGCGCTACCAAGGATGTGATTATTTTAAATTGTTGCATAAAAGACATACAAAAAAATAAATTATGGAAAATTGTTGAATAAAATGCAAACAAAAATAAAAGTAAGTGCAACCGAACCTGTCATCCATTCAGGATTTTTAAACGCTGTGAATGTTCAGAGAAATGGCACCCGCTTTTTTTTAAAAAAAAAATGCGGGCTTCAAGACGGACATTTCCTTATTTGGTCAATGTATTTCAGACCAGACGGCAGCCTTCAAGAAGCCATTGGTGATGCCGTAGTAGAAGATGCAAGCCAACCTGCCAAATTCTCCGTCTCTTTTTATGGTAACAAGTGTTTTTTTAGTATCTCTAACAAAACAGGCGTTCGAATTTGCCTTGTTTTTCTTTTTTCTTTTTTTTTTTTTTGTTGGGGGGTAAGGGTGGTAAACAATGTGTTGGCTATACCGCTAGTAGAGTAGTCTTATATTGCTTAAACGCATATACAGCTTCATATTTAATATACTTGGACATACAGTTTTTGTTGGCAAATGAAGGGCCCTTAGAATTAAGCCTCAAGTACTTTACATGAATCTGAAGCATTGGGCAGCCTTGATACAATGTAACTCAGTCAGTACTCTTGAATTTTTTTCAATAAGGACAGAAACGGGAGGGTCGTTGTTATCTAATCAGTTCGTAGTAAAGACTCGGGTCAGACTGTGTGCAAGCACAGGCTGATCCGAGTCTCAACTGTAGGCACATGTAAAATGGAGGAAGTATACTCAATAAAACTTATAAACGGACACTTTATCATTATTGAAGAAACAACTCATATCTTAATTCAATATTTTCTTTGTCGAATATATGAAAAACAACCATTCAAGACGCAGCTTCAACAAAACTTGCGTTGAAATTTCGTTGGGATAAAATTAAAAAAAGTTTCAGAACGGCGCCACCCTTAATTTAAAATATACTTCGGTGGGTGGGGCAATTTTCACCCTTTTGGCGTTTGTGGAGAGCATAACATAGAAACGCTCTTTTAGTCTTGGAATTAGATTTTGTGTACGCATTGCCTTTCTTTTAAAAGTTGCATGTATTGACATTGAATCGTATCGAAAGTTTGAAAAATCAAAGATTTGAAGCAATTTAAGACTTTTTGAAAGGGAGATAACTGTCTTTGTCTATTTCTAACAAAATACATATTGATTAAAATCAGTTGTAACTTGTGTCTATGTAAAAGGAATTGGTTCGAAATCTGTATAGAAAAAAAGCGAAAAGTAATCAGATAGTGTTCGGTATTTGTAAAAGTATAATGAGTAAAGAGTTCGTTTGAAAGTTTTGCCTAGTGGGGGGGGGGGCTATTTTTTCTGCAACTAATGAATATTTTTAGTCTTTGTCATTGTGAATTATATCATTCTGGTATTTATAAGTTTTTTTTAATCATTTTACATTGTTTATTTAAACATTTATTTTTCTCTTTTTTTTTCAAAATTTCAGACTCCCCAAGAGTTCCCTACTGGGTAGTAGAGACCGACTACGACACTTTCTCGCTCGTCTGGTCCTGCACTGATTTAGTTGGGTTCGTTCAGGCCGACTTCGCATGGATCCTGAGTAGAAAACCGACACTGGACCCCGCCCTTGTCCAGAAGTTGAAAAACGATCTCGCCGCATTTGGAGTCAACACAAACAGCTTCTTGAAAACATCGCAAGCGAATTGCCCGGCTATAACGCGTGTCTAACATGATGTTACTTGTACAATATTTAAATTGTCCCAGAGTGTCTTCGATTTAAGGTAGTGAACCCGTTCTAGTTCCATAACATTTTTTGAATTCATGATATTTCGCAGTGTTAACCGAGGTTTCCTAATGAAAGCATTAGGAAACCTTGGTTAATTCTGTTAAAATTTCTCGACTTCCGAAACGTTGCAGATTTATAACGGGTCCACTAGCTTAATCATAAATGAATCTAATTTTAGGAATAGTAATAAAAGGCATATTTTCGGTCGAGAAATATCGATGTATCCTTTGATCATGCTTACATGCATAATTCTATTTATTTATCGTTTTTAGATAAAACAATGACAATAAAAGTCGACATTTAATTCTGGGGATGTCTTTTTATTCTTTACGTGATTTTCCTTTTCTCCCAATGTTCTTTAAAAGTATATTGTAAGATAAGTATATCTATAGCTGTACAAGTTCAAATGAGTGATCAAAGGTCAATTTTTCCCATAAAAGTATAGACAAAAGTGACATTCGATCACTCACTTTAACTTGTAAATCTATAGACACGTATGTACAACACACGCTTGACAATATTCCCAACAATCTTTGCTCTGTAAATCCCGGTAAAATAAGGTCGAAAACCCCTATCTACGTGTATTCTAGCAAAGTTCATACGACAATGCAGAACTTGGACGTCGAAATATTTTCCAGATAAAAACTCAATAAATAACATAAACAATTAAAATAAATAAATGAATAGATAACAATAAAAAAAAACAGAAATATGGCTCATGGCGTATAGCATGATTTTACCTTGCTGTGGAAACGACGTCATTACGGCTATGATGACGTAAATATATAAATGCCGTTCCGGTACACAGGTAATTCTTAATTCAATTTAGCCACCGTGTATCAACGTACACCGGATATAGCGATTAGTGAGTCGAGGGAAATGTCACGGGGTGTTGTACAAGGTGAGCATTACTGGCATCTCTTTCATCCTTTCAAAATTTTGGATATCAAGATCAGACGAGTCGTACTGTTACTGCCCTTTTATCCCTTACTCAGTTTGAAGATATGATTTTAATTTCAATTGTAAATAGTGACCATTCTTTCGGTGAGAATCATTTGTGTTTTATTTTGAATGTCCCTATAGCTTTTATCAGTATAAACATGGCCAAGCTTCATGGATATATCTAAAACATGGACATTGTCCATTTGTTGTCGGTACCGTAGTTGTCGTCGTCGTATGATTAGATAACAAAATTGAAATACGATTTTTTAATCATTTTAATCACGACCGTGCTTCATGGTTATATCCGAAGCATAGACATTGTTCAATTGTTGTCAGCATCGATGTTGTCGTTAGGTTCACCAGCCGCCGCGGTAAGACTTTAAAAGTAAGCCCCATTAAAACATATATTAACAAATTTTTAACACGGGTTTGAACGCCGCATTCGAGGGTTCAGCGCAAAACTGTATTAAGTGTCTATACAATATATAGACACTTAGTATAGTCTTGCGCTGAACCCTCGATTTATATATATTTCAGTCATGTGGCGGCGACTGGAGTACTCGACAATAGATTCCTGTTATTTTTTTTTTTTACATCAGTATTACCATTGCATACTTTCCTAGTCTCCAGCTGCTATCCGACTGAGATATACAATTATCCTCCCGTTTGTCTAAGATAATAAATTTATTCAAGAACATTCAACGTAGAACCCTGATGTTTGTAATGATTATAGATATCAATAGTACGGATCTGCAGATAACAAATTTAATGTCCTGAAACAAGGTAATTAATTGTCATCTGCCCAGTTCAAACCTCTGCAAAACTTAACCCAAAACAGTTATGAACATCGTGTAATTTACAATCAATCGGATCAAAAGCATTCTTATAGGGATGAGTGTCTTTTTCACTGCGTTTATTGGGGTATAAAGTGCAATTGCCTTAGCACATGGTAAATAACGCCCGTAGGGCGTTATGATTAAGCCATGTGCTAAGGCAATTGCATTTTATACCCCAATAAACGCAGTGAAAAAGACACTCGTTCCTTATAATTGCAATCATCTAGATCGAAGAAACTATTAAAATACTCAGCCAAACATTAAAGCTTCAAGTCTACTTTCTGCGTAAAAATGTAATACACGATCTATTTTTAGATCGTGTATTGTTTATCTCGCTATCGAAGTGAAATGTCATATAGTAAAACAAATGATACACAAATAAAAGACAACATTAAAATTCGTAGAGGTACTTATGACAAATAAGCTTGTTTCTGCCAAGTTAGTCTGTATTTTTGAACGAAAACGGCGCGGTCGGTCTTTGTTGGGAGGGTTGCTTGAAGGTCTTCGTCGACTCGCTGTTTTCTAAGTTTAGGTCGGCTCAGAATCAGAACCGCATGCTTGTTATCGTAAATTCTTTCGAAAATATATTAATTCATAATAGATTGAATAGCGATGTTACATTTATGATCGGGAATTAGGTTAATTCGAGTTCCTACAACACAGGACTTGCAGATCGAATTTCGGGGGTTTCCCGAAAGACTTATTGCATTTTATACAGAAATAAAGTGCAATGGATTTCCCCACTTGATGCGATTTAAACCAATCAGAGTTCTTTATTTTATTTGATTGCAATTATTAATCGCTCACACAGCACCCCATAATTAATTCCAAACACCTAGTCAGAAAATTAAACTTTCTGCTCAACCTAGTGAAGTCTAGAGTAATTGGGTCATAGGGGGCAATGACTGTGAAATCCAGACATTGACGTCATATCGAGTCTGGTGAACTGTCTGCAACGAGGGTCTATTTTACCCTTAATCCGGCGATATATTTTCGAATGCGATGGTGATAATTCGGCAAATCTTTATGCACAAAATAATCTTCACTCTGGTAAAGGTCAGTTCTACAAATTTAAACGTTGATGAAAAGGTTATCTAGGGCATTGTATTGGGTTTCGATTTAAGTTAAGAATATTACAGCATCGGCTTGATTATTATCACATAGCCTATTGCTTAAACATGTTTCTACAAGGTACGCTTACTGGTGAACTGAGGATGTCACACTTACGAAAATTGTTACATACGCTGAAAAGACGCCATGAATTTGTTTTGTACCCGGTGCATAGGCTTTGCATACGCTCTTTACTTCGAGGGCCCACCTACTCAAATTTCGTCCGCTCAGAAAGTTTTGAGCGCTTTCTAAACCTTTGCTTTTCCGCCGTGTCCGTTTTGCACACCCCTTGTCCCTGTTTGGCAGTCAGACCAGCCTTGCGTTCAGTTACCAAAACGCCTGTTATTTTCGAAAATGATACCGCGCTTTGCACGCAAATGCTTGTGTTGGGCAAAATTTGCAAATTGTTTCTCGAACGTTTTCATTCAGAAGGCAGGGCGGACCTCGAGGCCTGAGATTCGTAATTAAAATTTTACTAGTATCCTTGATTACGATAAATTTGTATACACTAACTGGCCAAACCCTGTCATATGTTTACGATTAAAACGTTTGCAGAACGTTAAAGCAACGGTACCATGCTAAATGGAAATCCCCATGTGGAGATCCGTTCTAAAACTAAGCTAACTTTTGTCACCAAGAACTTCTTACAGCAACAGCCTTCGACTGCAAGAGACTGTGTCATGATTTTGTGTAGTAGGTTTACTATACTAATCTACAAAACGAAATTGGATTGTAAAACATTTGTATGTGGCTTCGGCTAATCTATCAATTTCAAAACGGTAAAGAGACAATTCCGATTTTTATTTATTATTGTATACCCCTACCTATCTGGGAACGTTTGCATGATGTAGGTAAACAGTATTTCAACCAGTCATGCGTTTCGAATATCAAATCGTTCCCAAGCGCTTCCATTTTGAACCACAATTGAGACAGGCTTGAAATGGATTTTGATGATGTCTTTTCTAACGTATTCGTTGGTTATTATTTTTCGGGGATATTGGATATAGGAAATATATGTCAATTCAATATTGATTTCCGTCATATTGATGTGCGTGAATAAACATGGTTCGAAAAAACGCGTTAATTATTACCATGTGAATATTATAAATCGTCTGCTCAAATGTTTTGGGTGGAATCGTGATTCTTTAACAACCTTGTTAAAAATCACATCTTTTTTCTCTCTATCTGTTAATATTTTGATGAAAAAAGGTATCTTGTAAAAATCAAAGACCCCATGGTTAAAGCGCCGCGATTATTCAATGACATTGGACGATAGGGTAAACATTTAAATGATAGTATTCTGATATATTACAAGAAATCGACCTGCTATCCCATTCTGAAACAGTTCGTAAAACTAGTCTGACATTAACCTGACGCTTAATCTGTAGAAATGCGAAATTTTAGCTTATAAATTGAATTCAACGAAACAACTTGGTTTCACAGGAAGTTGCCTTCTGCAACGGGACTAGCCGTTGTCTAAGAAAACCATGCTAAAAATATGTTTACAATCAATGTAATGAATAATTATGTTAAGAGGTTCATAAAGTTCTGTAAATGATTATCATCTATATTTTTTAATCAATATGATTAACGATTCCCCCGTTTTTCGCAAAAAAACTAAAAAAGAATCATAATCGAAAACGCCAAAATGTTACAACAGAATCATGTAGGCGTTTTCATACATATTTTCTTATTTTGCGCTCGTTTAAGTAAGGATATTTTACCCTTCCCTTGAGCTATATTCGTACACTACTTTTTCTATCGTTCGTTCACTGATTTGAAATTGTCTGCTAAAGGCCGTACACCGGTAGATTTTTTCCTATCTAAATATTCCAAAAACAAAAAAATAATCTCGCAGTAAAATTTAGTATGTAAAATCTTTGGACAACAAAGAAAGTACAGCAACGTAAAACGTGGGCCAGTTACGTAAAATATGAGCATTTTCATTCGATTTCGCAGAAGGCCAAGAAAATTTTCAATGATTAGACGGTTTATTTTCCTTTATTCTATGACAGAAACAAATTATTTCATGTTTTCCAAAGAGACAAACATAACCGACTACCTCAGTGGTGTAAATTCGTTTTTCACTAAGTAAAATCACAACAAACACAGAAATAATAAAAGAAATACTAACCATGGATCCCACTTCGTAGATATTTCCCTCGACTCACTCATCGCTATATCCGGTGTACTTTGATACACGGTGTTAGCGGAAATCGTCGATCAAACGAATTATCACGTGGTTAGAACTAAAACCGTCGAGATTCACGTTCGAAATAAACTTCCATCGTATATCTGAATGATTTTTAAATGATATTGAATGGTTGTGGGAGCGAGTTTTGAATTAATACATATCGCTAATTTCGTCCATATTAGACAAACTTAACAATATTTTATTTCCTCCCCTTAAAGAATATACGTACTTTTCTTAAAAAAAGAATTGTATGTATTCGCGCACACTTCGTCTTAAATAAAACCAGCTTCGAACGAAGTTGCAAAGCGTTGTGAACGATTTAAGATATTTTCGAATGGTTTTAGAGCGCCTCTGAATGGTCGGAGTGAGCGATTGGAATGAATTAATGGAACGTTTAGTGAGCGATTTTAGTATGGCTTCGAATGGGACGAATGTCAATTTCATGCAATTTCTAACTGTGATTTTAGAAGAGGAAAATCGTACATCCTTTTAACTCTTCCTCTTTCAAAAGATATATCTCCCATCTCTAATAAAACCCGATTTCTATGTACAACATTTTAACTATAAGAGTTGCACATTTTGAAATACTGTTCTCTAATTGGCCAAGTTTCTTCATGCGTTGTATTATTTAAGTTATATTTCTTAAGTGCATATTTATTAAGTGCATATCTGCGATTTAACAGACGCTACTCTAGGTAGCTTTGAATTTTGTGAGCAGACAATTTATTCATTCAAAATGGTCAAATTGGGTGATACAGACGCCATGGTGGACGCATATAATGACGTCAGAAGTGATGAGTCTTCAACAAATTGGTATGTAGGTTCGTATTTCTTTGTTTGCATTTTTTACAGTATAAATGTCAAATGTCATTACAGTAAAATACAATCTTTCAGAAATAATAATAATAATAATAATAATAGTTGAAAGTCTTATTTGATTAAAGAGAACAGCATTTTCCAGGTCGACTATGTGGATTCGAATTTGAATGGATGGCAGTGAAGATTGCACATCGTTTAAATTAAGTTAAATGTTAAATATTTGACTGCACATTTAAGAAACATGGCGGATCTCGACAGTAGTTTCGTCATGTATCCTTGAACTATCCCCGAAACAACTAACCGTCTACTGCGGGCGTCGCTCATATGGGCATATGGTAGGATAGAGACGATAAATAAACGGAAATAAACAAACATTTGACTGCTTCGATGGACAAATGATAAAGGCACTCTACCCGAATCCCGGAGGTCTGTGATTCTAGCACCACCGTCGCCGAGGGACGTGGAAACATCAGGATTGAGTGTTCGAGAGCGACTCTGTATAAGCTTGATCAAAAACTGTTTCGTCGCAATCACACTAAAATAAATAGTATGAACTAAACAGTGAATAAATCTACCTTTTCCATTTAAGAATATTATAAAATTCACAATGTGAATGATTTTGGAATGAAATTGTATTTTTTAATACTCGTCACCCATTATTTGTCCAAAAATGCATTAAAACTTTGAGTTAATAAGGATATTGCGATTTTATGTATGGTAAATCCAGAGTTTGATAAGGCTTATTGTCTTATTTTCTAACCCAAAGTTTGCACAGTGAGACGATACCTAACCTAAAAGGACTGCATTTTAACCAGGAGATCTAAGGTTCAATGGGATCCAGTGATGGACATTTCCAACAATTTCACATGTGCGCAAAGCAAAGATTCTGGCCAGCCTGTGCCTCCACACAGTCTGACCAGAGTCTTCACTATGCACTATATAGGAAGTTAAGGTCTTAATCCCTCTTCTGGCAGTCAGCATATATTCTTATTGCATTGTGTCGTTGAATACGCTGCTCAATGTTTGTATCTGGTACACATGTGAAATTGTTGGAAATGCTACACATAGGCTCATTTGTATTTTCTTGGTCCTATTATTCAGCGCAACAGCAGCCCTGCGTTCAGGATGACAAAACTGTGAAAACTGTTTGAAAAATAAACCACGATTTTACACGCAAGTGCACGTGCAAAGGTGATATTTCACTGACATAATTGAACTTTGTAATCGTATGATTGGTTCGTGAAATAATAGAAAGCGTGCCACAGAGCCTGTATACATATTTTATTAAATGAAAGTAACAAATATAGCTTATTTTGTTCATTCTTGACAAAATTAGCGATATTGGATTACCTCCCTTGAATTTCATTCATAACTCGCTCCACACGCTCATTCAATTTAATTAAAAAATCAATCACCGTGACAATTTCACGATGTTGTTAAAGCCCCACTCTGCGTTTAAAGTGAAAAAATTCGCTATTTTGTAAATATTCTTTGATTATTTTTTCTTGATTTAGTCTAATGAAAGATGAATTATATATATAAAAGACATATCAATCGACAAACGGCTGCTTTTTCGGGAAACGCTTGATCTGCCGTATAAAGTAAAATATGTAAATGAGATTTTGATCACATGTATAATGCCCATGTGCAGGAGCGGAATAGAGTGGTATTCAAATTAGAGTCAGACGTTTTGCGGGTCATAAATATTCATCAAGTTAGGCCTATATTTAGACCATCGCATCATAATCATTTGCATTATCAAATATTGGAATGACAAATTCAAGCTTATCTTTGAGAAAAAAAGTCTAGTCTTTGTGTACATAGTCGTCTAAGATCATTGTCTTGTGCTTTGGAAATGTTCACGAACACAGACGGAGGCTTTATGTGTACCAGTATAATGAATGATGAAGTGTTTTCTGAAGTCGAAGGTTTCGAGATTGGTATTATCTTTAACGATATAAGTAAAGCCTTTGATAGAGTAGGACAAAATATTAAACCTTAAAACTGAAAAATACCGGTACCCAATTGACATTAAAATCGATCAAAACTATTCTAAATCGCTCACTCAGCGCATCGTTCATTCATTTAAAATAATCATTCCAATTAACCAAAAACCGCTTCAAATAAAAAAGAAACTTCGAAATTGACCCAAACGATCACCATTTTATTTCAACTGATCAATTATTCCACGATTTCTTTTGGCTGGGAAGGATTTTGAAGCCCAATTTGTCCGAGAAAACGCTCAAATAGAACAGTGCATATTTGTTTTTAAATGGAGGTAATAAAATATCTAGAATTTCGTCAGTTTTATCTTTATTATATTACCTCCTCTTTTTTGTTAGAATCTCACTCTTGTAACTCATTCAATATCATTGTGATATTATTCGAAAATCATTCACTATGTCAATTTCACGATGTTACTAGCTTTAAATGACTGATACATGGCCGATACCGTATTTTCCGGACAATAAGCCACCCGGGCGTATAGGCCGCACCCGTGAAAATTTCAATTTTTTAAAAAGATTAGTCACGGCTTATTATCCTGAAAATACGGTCATGTTCAATCCTTCTAAATCAAGGACGGCGGCACTCATCCATTCTGATAAATGGTCTCCCACAAATTGGTCGATAATCTCAGACATATGTACAGGCAGCTAGAGGCTAGAAAAGATTGTAATGGTAGCACTGGTGAGGGAAAATACCAGGAATTCTTTGTTAGTTGCTTCAGTCGCCGAGATATAATTGAGAATTGTTGAAAGCAGCGTTAAACCCCACTCAAACAACATTTAGATGTATTTATTTAATTCAAATTATCATGGAATATCAATACAGTAGTTAGCATAGTAAAATTTACATTCACCTCGATCAAAACATTTTCAACTCGATCTCTCGGTGCTCCGTTGAGTTATTCCAAACACTCACTCAAACCACTCAAATACGTCCCAAAATGATAAAAAAGAGATCAACAACTACGTTAAAAATAGATATATCGCGATTTCATTGAATTTATTAATTTTGTAAGCGTCTGATTGTTTTTTGAAGAAATAGGAAGCTATTTATATAAGAATATGCATATTTTTTGAAAGGGAGGTAATACATACCGCTATTTTTGTTCAACTTAAAACAAAGTTGGCGATATTGGATTATCCCCCGTTAATTTCACTCGAAACCCATTCATTATGCTCATTCAATTTTATTCCGAAATCATTCAAAAATAATTCACCTTGTCTATTTTAAGATGTTCTTAACTGTAGAACATATTACAAGCAAAGCATGGAAAAAGATTCGTGCAATGAACAAATCTAAAATTACCCCTAGACCCCTCGACACTAATTACTTGCTTTCCTTTTGTAAACCCTGCAGTTATTGTATGAGATAATAACCCCCTTCACTTAAAATATAAACTTACAAAAATGCACCATGATGCAGCTCCGGTTGTCACTGGTTAAATGCACAAAACTAAACTAATTTCATTTAAGTTATGCGGTTTTGCTTTGCTTAGATATGGGATAAACCCCGTCTTTATAGCATTTCATTGTTTTAATTGTAATTTCATATTTTTTTCTTATTAGTTTGAGCATAATATCAAATGTCCTAATTTTAATTTAATTGGAGCTGTTCGTCATTTATCCCAAACAGAGTGCCTATGAAGTGCCTCTTTAATGGTGCAGTTAGTTCTATAGTTTACCCAGTATTGCAAATTTCTCTGAATGATTTTCAAACAGAATCAGGTTAGGAAACTCTTAGCCAACGCAAATGCAAACATATATATTACGTAAATGTGACCAGCCACGCGAAAAGGGACCATCTGGGTGGTGCGTAAAGTGTCGATCCTTGTCAGACTGCGAGGACTGCGCAGACTGACTAGGGTCGAAACTTTTCGCACCTTGCTTATTTTCTGAATCTAGAATGACCAATCTACATTCATGGGAAATATTTTGGAAATGCGACCTCTGGTTGACCTATTCTGGTCCAAATCCCTTTTTCTATTATTCGTTTAACAGAGTTCCCAGCTGGTCCCTCTTCGCGTAACGGGCCATAAATGTCTAAAAGGTTTCAAGATCTGATTCCACAATATTTAAACCATATCATACCTTCTTTCGTATTGGACATTTCACATCAGATATTTTGCATACTCGAACTTTCCATTACAAAATATTCAAATGCAAAAAAAAAAGCAATCCATGAATGGTTTGAGCTTCAAAAAAGGCCTCAGAAGCGTATCGTGTATTACCAAGTGATGTTTGTACAATGTGTGTTCGTGCTCTCGAGCGTTTTGCTGTTCTGATCGCGGAATAGAACTATTGAATTTAGGATAGCAACTGTATCATGCTATATATATATTCTTTATTTCCTCCAATATGAAGATTACATATAAGTACAACAAAAATGATAATTTGTGCAGGTGAAAGAATGATACGAGTGAGACATAGAAATAAAATGGTAAATACGTATATACAAGAAAACAGAAGTTACGTGATTAATGGAAATTATCCAAGATCGACATTTATTATATCATATGCATTATATATGCACCTTTTACAGATAACATCATCTCATGTTAGGGGAGATTATACAATAATTGATATCAGGGTCACTATTTTATATCAATACCATACATCCGTCAATAAGGCCTTATCCGAAACGAAAAGAAAAGAAGTTATGTAGGAGCATGGTTTAAGATACAGTATTCTCATCTAACATAAAATCTTTCGGACAAGGCAGAAAGAAGAAATATGGAGAATTAACTTTATATACTCATTATTACCGACTAAAATGGTCTTCTGTATAGAGATATAATACTGTGAAAATACCTCAGTACGCGGCAAAAAAATATTTCATAGTTGTTACCAAGAGATCTCACAAACTGGATATTCAAGCCAAATAACGCTTTAACATATTCATGAGAATCAAGTGACAATAAGTAATTGCTAACTATCTGACCTAGCATATGTGTAACATTTAAGTGAAAAGAATAAGCACAATTAGTGAAATGTTGACACCCAGTTAGTATATGTTCAGATATACTTAGCCTCAAGTCATTTCGACCGCATTTCATACAGCTAGGATAGAAACAAGAAAGGAATGCAATGACCTGTGCAGTGGAAAATGCAAGATACAACTTATTCGGAAAAGAATGTGCAAAATACCACAGGGGAAAGAACGTGAAATTAGGTTGAATTTCCCTATATAATGAAAATTGAGATGTCGACGTTCTAGATTCCCATTGACGGATGAAGTGGTCGGAAAGTTTGTGCTTGACCTGAGTTTTCCACGAATTCTTAGAAGGAAACGTACAATAATTTGCATAGTCAAGTAATACTTGAAACAAGTTGTATTTATGCAAAATATTGACAAAATCTGGTATAAACCCATTTTCACAAGAAGATAGTAAATGAGAAAAGAGTCTAAAAAGAAATAACCGTTTCACGGCACAATCCCTGTCTAATTGACACAGCTGTCCGAAAAATAATAATTTTTCTTTTGTCGATTTCAAATTCAATAGGAAATGAATTCAACATACCGTGTACTATATCTGATCTAGATCGGATGTGCAGGCCTTGAATTTTTCAGACATAGTCTGTGACCTTTTTCTAGGGTAAGGGCGTCATTATTACTCAATGAATACAGAAATTCACTGCCGTAAAGGGTTCTAGGTAAAACAATTGATTGGTATATATGATAACTGGTCAAGGGGTTTAATCCGTTTTTGTGAAGTCCATCCTTAACCAGTCCGAAAAATGTACTTCTAAGTTTTCGATCAAAAATTTTGACAAGCAACGCCGATTTATAAAATTTGTCATACATAATGCCTAGATGGTTGCATTCTTTTTTTTTTTCCTCTATAGATTTCTCACCGATTGACCAGGATTTAGTACGATTGCTGTAAGATCGCTTTGACTCGTTAAACGTAACGACAACGCATTTATTTGGATTGTATTGAAATCGCCATTTACAAGCATAACGATAACAAATATTAATCATTTCCTGAAGAGAGCTTCGGGATAACGACAAAAGGGTCATATCATCAGCAAATGACGGAGAACAAATATCGTAACCCTCTATTTGAAAGCCCAGTTTACTCATAATTAATTCATCAATTAGCGAGTTTATGTACCCAAGGTAGAGGGACGGAGACCAGACCCCTCCTTGTTTGGTGCCCTGCAATATAGGTACTTTATTGCTGAATAAAATACAGTACGATACAGGTGCTATCCTAAATCTGAGATCTGAGAGAAACCTGGATATACCATTTGCAGATATTATGCTTAACAGATTCCCCAGCCCTGCATTCATAGTGACAAAATGGTGCCAAAGGTCTGAAAATCATACCCCGCTTTGCACGTAACTGCACAAGCAAAGCATGGTATAAATTTCGAAACTTTGCACCGTTTATTCATCATAAACGCAGTACTGGTGTACCCTTGCCGCGTGACAGTTGACAAATGCACATAGAGATAAAATGTCGTTTCATTGTAAAATAACTATTAAATCATACTTTTTATCTTAAAATGAATACATAGATACCCACGAAAATTTATGATTTCTTTATTCGTTTCTTTGATGCTCTTCTTTAAATAACATATAAATTTAAAATGTTGGGAATTTGACTCTATTTATTCTGCGCTACTATTCATCTGGAAAGGCGCGGCTAAGCCGTGACGTACTTTTTGCGAGTTTACTTTTCAATAATTTGGGTTTTTTCAAAGATTTGTCAGCAGTTATCGTAATCGCATGTAAGCATATAAATAACGATACTCTTAAACCAGAAGTATTAATTCGCTGAGCGAAAGTTAACACATTTAATTGTCGGTTGACAAAGCCTCGTAACTTCAGCTTCAAGTTGGAGTATTGAGGATTCGGTTTGCCACCGAAGATTTTTCGTTTCAACTTTACCTTGTCAGCTTACCATAGAAGTAAGTAAATATACATGTATATAAAGCTGGCTGACCCTAACCTTAAATGCAAC
Organism: Fragum whitleyi; assembly: GCA_948146395.1. Classification (NCBI taxonomy): domain Eukaryota; kingdom Metazoa; phylum Mollusca; class Bivalvia; order Cardiida; family Cardiidae; genus Fragum; species Fragum whitleyi. Next base: position 56,444,357 of record OX411552.1, on the reverse strand, counting down.
AAACCGTTACTTAGGCTCCGCCCTGCCAGGGCAAAAAGATAATGGATTAAACAATGCTATTTTCTGTCTCGAAGTTTTCATGCGTTGTATATCATGATTCAAGTAAATTGTTTGAGACCAAATTCATTTGCCAAGAAAAAAACAGTATATCCAGGTATATTATATATCAAAATGAAGCTATTCAGGAGGACAAGCAGTTGATCAACTTAAGACTGTCATAGCCGTAGCGGTATAGCCAAGACATTGTGGAAAATGGTCATTTTGTAGAGAACATCCAACTTCATGACTGTTGGATAAAATTGGCTCATATTTTAATAAAGTATAGTCTGAAGTACTACCAAGGTACTACTACAGCTGTTGCTGTAAGGACGCGTCGTTTCACACATTGGTTTACATGACGTCACAAATAACAAGATTACGTTGTGTAAAACAAGATCTACGAGTTACTGTATAAAATGTACGGTTACGAGTCGTGTAAGGCATTTGTTAACGGACAAAACCCTGGAGTTAACGGGAGAAAACGTGGATTGGTATAATCGGGAACGTGTCTGGTATAATCGGGAACTGCCGAGAATAATGAGGGCGCAGATATTAAAGCGCATAAAAACGTGATGTCACAAACATTACTGAAAATATCGTTGCGAAAAACAAAATCAACGAAAGGTTTAAACTTTCATTTCTGCTCCCTCATTATTCCCGTTTTCTATTCCGTAGAATAGCCGAAGGTTTCCGACTGAAAATTGACAGTTCGGAACATAAAACGATCTTTTCCGTAGACTGGAAAGTATTAGAAGCTCGGGCGCAATTGTAGTAATTTTGGTCAATTTTAGATATTAGGCTTTTGGTAAATGAAGTTTATTAGCAGATAACGCTTGCACAAAAACAAACTTCTTTTATCCTTTTCATTAGTCTTTGGAGATGTTTTGGACATATCACAATTTGATTATAAAACGCAGTGAATCGCGTTTTGTTATCAAGACCTGCAACAGGTATGTCCAGCTTCAAATTAGTTTTCGATGAATTTGTATTTCTCCATAAATGCGCTCTTTTAATGTTCCTACATTGACAAAAACTTAATTTAAACTTAAAATGTGCTCGACCAAGAAAGATCGGTCGATAAGCAACAAAAACCTCTTTTAATGCATGATGTCAGCTGAATCATTACTGGTTTTGCTTACGCATCATTTAACGTGTTATAAGCAATTTAAGTGACATTTGAAAAACTTGTCATTGGATCTACCTTTTCATGATTATTATCTTCTTATCCCCTTTTTAGTTTTGAAAACAGCGAAACAAATATGTGCGTTCCTTGTTTTTCGGATTTTGAGACTGTTCCCCATTGAAAGAAATGCAGATGGCAGTCAAAAATTGGGGACCAATCGGACACTTTTAAAACCACACCAGCCAATAAAATAAAATGATTTTGGAGCTTTTTTGATCGATTTGTGTAAGTGTTTGAAATGAATGAATGGAGAGTTAGAATGATTTTGATCGGAATGTCAGTCAATTTCACGATGTGTTTAACTGTAATGTATCTCTATTTTTCTCAAGTGATGCTTGTACGATATTTTTGTCCAATGTGTATTACATTTATTAAAAATGTATGATTTCTCGGTTCATCAAGATATAATAGCATTTTAATTCTTTTCAAAAGAGAGGCAGAGCCTCGACAATTTTCAATTCACCCAACCTAGTTAGATATTTTTTTACACAGTACACTAGGTACGTATTATATATTTACAGAAACAATCATATTACCCTTTTTTGATCCTCTTTCTCTCTCAAAAATGATCAAATCCCACAACCGAGTTAGATATTTATTCATACAATACACTAAGTACGTACTATTGTTATACTATAACATCTATTTGCCTTGTTATCGTCTATGTTTCTAACTGAAATGCAAGTTTCTAAAAATAACCGGATAATGTCATTGATCTAAAAATATCCATGTGATATACTAAAAAATATCATAGGAGATTTTATCACACGGGTACTTGTATAGTTTTAAGATAAATCAAAATACTTCCATCTTTGACAGCTTATAAAAATGTGTTCGAAAGGAAAATCGGGTTGTCAGTCTACGCATTCCAAATTGAAAAAAGGTGAATGCGTTTGACTATTGAAAGTTTGTCTCACGGGCCAACTAAACGAAAAGCTTTACTTTTTCCTTAAATTAGGTGCTGTGTGAAGCATGACGACGGAGAAGTCCTAGAGTTAGAAAGTAAAGGCGAAAGTTTTGAAGAACTAGAAGCAAAGTTAGAAGGTAAAGATGGTTTTATATATGAAGAATTTTTGATAAATTCATCAATTTTCGTGCATTCTGGTTAACTGAAAAATTAGTTTTATTTTTTCAGTGAAAACAATTTTGATTGCGCACCTTTTTCGTAAACTTCCACAAAAAGTAGCCCCGTAAGATATCTATTAATAATTGCTAAATCTGTATATTATTTGCATCATGATATTGAATTTACAAAGAGCTTACATCAAAATACATGAATGTACGCATCAAAGAACAACCTATGCAATAAATTGAGAAGTTGCATGAATTTGGAATGAAAGTGAAAGCTTCGTTTGAGCGAGTTATGAATAAAATTTAAGGGAGGTAATACATATCGTTAATTTCGCCCATATTTGACAGAGTTATCGATACTTTAATATCTATCTTGAGTGTTTCGAATAAATGAATGAATGAATGAATGAATGAATGAACGAATGAATGAATGAATGAATGAATGAATGAATGAATGAATGAATGAATGAATGAATGAATGAATGAATGAATGAATGAATGAATGAAAGAAACGTTAAGTGGGCGATATATAATGGTTAAGAAGGGATAATTGAATGTCAATTGCATGATAGCATCCGTAATATGTTGAATGTGCATAAGTGAGTTTGATTTCCAAACGTAATCAAAGTGCTGTCAGCACTGTAAATCGGACATCATTGAGAGGCTGGGATAGTGCAATAGTTCGCCAATCAAAGGGGATCAAATTTGGACAATAAAGGTTGGTAAAATCGTTGCCCAATTTGTGAGTTTTTTGTCTTAACACTCCATCTTTTCGCTGACATCGCAAGCTCATCCAACCTCGTGGGTCCGATTTTGAAAGTTTGCTGATTCGATAGCCCTCTGCTAGTCCAAATTATTTCTTAGCAGATTTTTTACGTTGTTATAATGAGCACGCGCCAAGCTAAAAGCTTGTCTGTTAATATTATTCCTCTCTCTATAGAGTTTAAAAGCCTGTTTAGCAACAAAATTTTTTCATTAAACTATTTACAATTTTGATTACCAACATGTTTGTATTTCAAGCATTGGGTTTTCCCAAATACTGTAAATGCATTTTCCCTCAAGAAACACGTGAAATCGCCAACTATGCTATTTATATCTTTGGTTTCTGACCAATCGAGTAAATCTAGCAGCACTCTATGATTATTCATGAGTTGTTCTAAATATAGATCGCTCTTACTGCTATCCTATATCAGTTTATCGTATGTTTTTGTCGGTTTATTTGTTGTTGAATAATTTTTCTTCATACTCAAATTTGAATTCATTGAAAATAGGATTGGAGCGTGATCAGAGTGCTCATTGAAATCAAATATTTCAAAATTACAAAATTATTTCTATTTGTTAACACTTAGTCAACAGTCCTCATTTACCATGCGAACAAAAAGTAAACTTCCCACGCTCCCTGTTTGAGTGCAGACGACTATTGACAAATGACAAACAACTTAATTGACACCTTTCGAGGAGACGATGTCCATTTGCATCTACCACGTGGTCTGAATTTACGCGTGGGTTTTGACCGAGTGATAATCATAACAAAATTTGATTGGTTGTCAGCCCTACAACTGGTAAATGACCGTTCGAGAAAAACATCAGAGCAGTAATATTGTAAGTGCTACAATTTATTATACAGTTAACCTATTGTACGTTTCAACTCCTTTACTCAACCGAAAATCTTGTTATAAACACTGAAAATACTAACTGGTAATTACTAAAAGCGAAAATTACATCAAATTTTGTATTAGCCTCTTCTCTATTTGTCGAAAAGTAAATAAGATAAAAACAAAGTTTGTAGATTGTGACTGAAAAGGCCGTTTCTTCGGTGTTTGAAAACACATAATTTGGTTTGAACACATTGCCCAGAAGATAATGGTAAAAATGTAGTGGGTCAAACAGACTGGATTTCTGGAAAACGGTAGATATAAATCGACTGCTTCGCAGTCCGATTTAAAAATGAAAGTAAAACGACGTACCCCGTGTAACACTTTTCTCTTTTAGAGGGTTTTGATTTTGGTGTCTAAATTACATCGTACCTATCACCAAACGCAAATAGGGAAATAATTGCTTATTTCGTTGTAAGATCGATCTATTTTTCATTTGGTGAACGACAAAAGCTATATATTTTCACGAGTGGCAACGCAACAAGTGGGAATGCAGCTATTGCTTTTCACGAAAAGAAAGATATATCGATCACAATCGAAACACGAACGGTTATTCTATTTATTTTATTCAAAAATATATAATTATGAGACAAATTTATCTAAAGCGTGTCATTTTGCACGTGATTACTAAGCAACGCTATGATGCATTTGTTTATTGTAGCTTCGATTAGCTAAAGTAAAATTAGATGAACTGCACAAAATTAATGCAGTGTATTAATTTGTACATTAGTATAATTTTTCTTTGGCATTATAATAGACAAATCTACCAATATTTCTCGATTAACCACCGAAAATCGATTCTAGTGGTGTTTCTGGTATGGTCAGTGCTTTTTTTATCCGTTTGAAAAAATGAAGATTTCACAAATGATAAATTTAAAAATAATCACCGATGTCCCGCTTAAAGGACATGGTTACAGAAAGCGCATTCTTGTATAAGTGTTTTTGTAAAACACAAGAAACCAAACTACTATTTTTTGACTATATTCTATTCAAAATGCCGTTAAAAAACACATTGAGGAAATCAAAAGTCTTCCAAAATTTGTCATATTCGACGTCTTAATTAAATAAAAAAAAACTGCTACTTTACATCAATTTTCTTTTACCTTAAAGGGATGGAATTTACTGCATAAAAAGGAATTTGCAGTTTTAATAACCAAGACATAATACCTGTACATGTATTTAGGTACAAAGGTCTCCTAAAATGTCCACCTGCGTTTTTCAACGCGATGTTGAAATCAACGAACAGATTAAATATGATTTTTTCACAATTTTCCTAAGGGAACTAAATAATTATCCAAATATGTTTTACTCTGTTTCAATATTTCGGCTGTAAGCCTTTATCAAGAAATCAAAATATAAATATTAAGCTTTCACATATTTTCAGTCATTGTCCACCATTTTTATGAAAAGTTATACAAGGACGTTGTTAATAGAAACGTGACGTCGTTTTGGCACAATAACGTCATTTGGCACAATAACGTCATTTGGCGCAATAACGTCAATTGGCGCCCAAATACGGTGTGGTACAATGTAATATCATTAGTATGCTGTGGAGAGTAATCTGTAGGAGATTTTTACATTATATCCACTAGGCCTGACAGTCTGTATTCTATGTGTCCAGGCTCCCTCTTTGAAATGGCGCTCTATCCTGTTCTCACTGTGACAAACTATAGCTATGTCGTGTTGAGAGTGACCCTTTGTACCGAAATGGAAGTTCGACGGTTTATCCTTCATCGCTCCTACATCCATGAGGTGCTCTGTTAATCTTCCTCCCAGTTCCCGTTCTGTTTCTCCAACTTGTCAATGATAGCCCGTGTATTACATTTCTTGTACGACAGTTAAGTTCTCTTACGGGTTTTAATCGATTCTGTCTTCTTGTGTCATACACTTGGTCTCTTGTGATCAACTGACAAATTTTGCATCCTGGCGTACACTCTGTTTTACATATCCCTACAGATCTATTAGTCTTCCCGTGGACCAGGGCATCACATAGATTCCTATCCCTTCTATATGAAACAAGAGGAGGCTCTTTGAAGATAATATTCATTCTGTCTGACTGATGGAGTACTGTCATGTGTTTTCCAACTATTCTATGTATATCAGGCAAAAGATTAGAGTACGTTAAAACTAAAGGCACTCTCTTATTGTTCTTTTTACTTTTGCGATTGTCTAAAGAGTGATGTTCTGTCCAGGTTGTCAACCTTCCGTAACTCATTCTCTATGGGTTTTCCACTATACCCCTCTTCCTAAGTTGTATTTTAACATTCTGTCGGTGTCTTTGATGATCTTTTTTGTTCTCACATATTCTTTTTATTCTGATACCCAGACCGTATGCTAACCCTCTCTTTGTACTTGGGGGATTATTTGATGAATTATTTAAATATAATTGTTTGTCTGTAGGTTTTATGTAAAGATCAGTGTAAGTTACTCCATTTTTCAATTTCACCAGTGTGTCTAGAAATTCAATTTCTTGCCTATTATACCTAAGCTCTACCTTTATATTCGGATGTACGTTATTTGCAAAATCGGCAAAATGATTCAACTCCTCCTTGGTGCCCGTCCATACTCAAAATCTATCATCTATGAAGCGTTTATAAACATTGGTTGAACTTGAGCGGTTGATGATATCTCGTCCCATTTCCGCATGAATGAACACGCAAACTTTTTACAAAGCTTTGATCCTATTGCGATGCCTTCCTTCTGAATGTATTTTCTTCTCCAAACCTGAAGTTGTTATTATCCAACACGGTCTTAATCATCTCTTTCACTCCTTCTGTTGGTATCAGCGGTTTTGAGCTAGTATTTAGTGCTTCTTTGCAGGCTTCAATTCCTTCCTTACGCGGCACCGAGGGATAAAGTTTCACTACGTCAAATCAGAATCGTATACTGTTATCTCGAATTGGTGTATCTAGCGATTTTAATTTTCGAATGAAGTCTGATGTGTCACGAACGTAAGAAGGAGAGTTCTCCACATATTCACTTAACACAAATTCTGCAACCTCTGCGAGTCTTTCTGTCGGGGAAGCTTTACCATTTACTATCGTACGCAAGGGAGCATTGGGCTTATGCAATTTCGGATTCCCTTTCAACTTTCCAGCTTCAACATACCGTGGTATCAAAAATTGTCTGGGGTCACTGGAAATCAAACCGCCACGGTGCATTTTATTCGCTACACGCTTTACTTTCTTATGTCTACTCTCTGTCTGATCTAGATCTATGCTCGTCTCTTCATACGACTCATTATTTGCCATTTCTTGCTATGGTGATCCTATGTGGTCCTCTCTATTCACGATGACTATTCCTGAACCTTTATCTGCTGGTCTTATTATGATGTTACTATTGTGAAGCAGTTCATAGAACGCAGTGTTTTCATCTTCAGAAATATTTAGTTTTTTTACTCTTCTTAAGGTTTGCCACTATATCATATTTGACTAGCTCAATATACAAATCTAGATGATTATCTCTCCCTGATGATGATGTGAACCAGCTTTTCTTCTTAACCTTAAACCTGTTTAACTCCTCTCCCTGTGCTTGTTCCTCACTATTTTCATTGGTACTTTCACCATAGAAATACCCGGCCAGCCTTATTCGTCTCTCCCACTCAGCCAAATCAGCAATCAATTTGATCTTATCTACATTCTTTCTGTCGCCGATGAACTTCAGACCTTTCTCAAGCAAGAATATTTGAGGCTCTGTAAAAGAATGAATTGATATGTTTGTTACCGATGAATTAGAACTTTCAGATTTTTTTCGTCGCATTATTAGATTTACGTTTTCAATACCCCTGTACTTTGATGCAGCTCGTCTTATTGATTGTGTCGTTGAATGTTCGTTTGTCACCATTAGTAAGGTTATTGTCTGCAATAAGGATAATTGCGGACTCAAATCTGAGTTAAACCAATATTTTTAAAGTAAACTCGCAAAATTACGTCACATTTAAGCCACGCCCTGCCAGTTCATTGATAACGCAGGATACGAGTGCCAATGACCTCGTGGTTTGTATGAAAATTAAGTTAAAATTAAAATAAATGTATAAAAATAAAAGATAATATATATAAGCTGTTATTTACAACAACTTATAAATATAATCTTTTATGCTAATACATAAAAAATGAGTATTAAGCTATTGATTCCGGCGAAGAAGACTGAATTTAAGACAGAATTGAGGCTTTGATTTCAAATTGAAATTTGAGAAAGTTTTGAAAATCTGAGAAAAGTTTTATAACCTCGTGCCCTGAACGCCGAGCTTGGCTTGTGTTAGCCATATTCAAATAATTAGACACCTTAAAATTGAGGTATCTTAAAACGTTTTTTTTTTTTTTTTGAAATTGCAGATTCTGAACGTGTATTTGCCTACTTGCGAATCCAAACTGGGGACGAAATGAAGTTTGTTCTTATAACTTGGGTGGGATGTGGCGTCAGTCCCTTGAAAAAGCAAGAATGGCTACCGAAAAGGCGTTTGTAAAGAATTACTGGCCGGTGAGTAGTGTCTTTAAGGTAGCAAATCGCTTTTTCAAATTATTCAAATCGTTTTAAACCACTTCCACTACAATAAACACATAGAAAAAGGCTAGTTATAATATAGGCTTAGGGTTAAGCAAATCATTCTTAAATTTTGAGCCAACTAATTACGCATGTATTTCCACCCGTTTGTCCCATTCTATCAAAGGTTAATGTCGAAGTATTTGTCAATTGGGAAACTTCATATCGATACAAGCGAAAAATGCAATACAATACATGAAAAATAACTATTTCGTAAATTATAGACTGGAAATAAATAGACTGGTTCCGTCACTGACCTTGCCGCTTCAAACAATCAAAATGTCTTTTTTTTTTTGAAATGGGTTTTTGTTAGTGCCATACCCATTTGCGATTCTTAAACGTCGGAAAATACAAAAAATTCTGGTTCTAAGAACCAGTTTTGTATTTTTCTATGAAAACTGTGAAAGAGCATTTTAATACGGTGGCATAGAGGTAACATTTGCACATATCTTTTTAATTTTCCTTGAAAAAAATAATTAAAAAGTTCAGGGATTTTTTTTTTGCACGACTTAATTATTCAATAAGAACTGACGATACATGGACCTGTGCCTTGGTATATAATTATCTTGTGCGCACGACTTAGTCTTTCGTTTTTCGCATTTTTTACATTCTACAAAAGAAAACTTGTAAAACTTGTAAAACGACAGTTATGAATTTTGTTTTTTTTTTCATTTTCTTTCTTTTTTTTCTTAAATAATAACAATGATAATAAAAAAAAACTTGTAAAACGAAAATCGAGAACTTTTTTTTTGCATTTTTTTATTCTATTAAAAAAACTTGTAAAACGAAAATCGTGGATTTTGTTTTCGCATTTTTTTTATGTTTTATTTATAAAATAACTTGAAAAACGAAAATCCCAGAAAGTAAAAAAAGATGATCAAATGTAACCTTTATGCCACCGTTTATTGCGGTTGATTCCAAGACCTGATAAGTAACCATTCAATGAGTAAACTAATTGACACTTTCACTTACATATGTACCGAATATACGTGCTTAAAAGTCGACAATTATACGCGAAATTCCCTGTATATAATCTCGACGGCCAAAACGCACCCAATCTCATAAAATTTCACAACGCCATTAATGAAACCTTCAAGATTTGGTCATCTTGGTCAGCACTTCCAGAATCACGTACAAACTTATAACTTTAACCCAAAGGCTAATTTTAACTTCTGGTAAGTACTGCGTAATGACTCACCTCTTTTGAATGACGAGCTAGCACCCGTTGATCACCGAGGACAAGGTATTAACGAGTCCTACATGTACAAGTGAGAATTCTGAAAACCTTCCCCTGCAGCTGAGTCTTTTAAAGTCGTCCAAGTTTCTCAACAACTGGAAAAAAAGTCCATCTTCTGAATTTTATATAAATAATTTGTCATTGAATGAGAGAGATTGCAGTTAGTAACATCGTGAAATTGATATTCATCTCAATTAAAACCATTCAAAATCGCTCACTCAGCGCTCAATTCATTCATTCCAAACACTTACTCAAACCGCTCCAAAATTATTAAAACTTATACCAACAACAGCTATATTCAAAATAAATATAAATCGAAAAAAATTACTCACATAATTTAAATTGTAAGCGTCTGATGGGTTCTTCAAGAAGTGGGAAGCTATTTTACAGAACTTTGTAAACTTATTTTATTAAATGGGGTAATAATAATCGCTAATTTTGTTCATCCTGAACAAAATAAGCGGTGTTGAATCACCTCCCTTTAATTTTACTCAAAAATGCCTCATAGCACTCACTGAAATTCATTCCAAAACCACTCAAAAATCATTTACCATGCGAATTTTACGATGTTCCTAACTGTAGTGGGTAGTTTTGGGGCCAGTTTCATCAAAACATTTAGGACATATTTTTGTCTTACTGATGACTTTCCATCCAGTAACAACAACAATCACTTAACATAGGTATTGATAGACTGGTGATACATGATTTTTGAACTAAATATGTAGCAATTCATAGGTAAGAAAAACATACGTCTTAAATATTTTGATGAAACAGGCCCCTGGGTCCTCCCATGAAAACTCACAATTTCAACAAATCCCGTGATACTCTACAAGTACAATTGAATTCGGTCGATTCAGGATTTGAAAGAACTCTTGAATGTTTTTCGAAAATTCTGAAATTTGAGTGATTTGATACCCTGTATTTATTCTTGTATACGGAACCTTTCAGCAAATTATTTTGATAGGTTAATAAGATCGAGAAATTGACGATGATGATGATCCCAAAAAGGGGAGATAATACCATATCACAAGTTTCGTCTTTTTTTGCGATATTTAATTCCCTCCTTTTAAGAATATACGGACTTTTCTGCTTGAGTGTCTCCAGTGTCCAATCAGACGTTTTAAGAACCACAAAAACCAATGAAATCGTCCAATGATAAGACTCGTTTTAAAGAAATGTTTGTTGTATTGAAATCGCACGTTTGAATTGAACGTTGAGTGAGCGATTCAGATCGATTTTTATCGACGTGAATGTCAATTTCATGGTGTTTTAACTCTACTTCGCTCATATTCATGCAATATTAAGTGTACTTCGTGAAAAAAAAAACACAAACAACAGACAAATAAAAAACAAAACTACAACAAGACATAATAAATCATGCAATTTAACCGACTTAATTCATATCGCTCCTAGTGCGTATTTTGGTCCATTATTTGGGTTGGGTTTTTTTTGCGACTTTAACGGCCGCTTTTCCCCTCTTTTTTCAGGATTGTACAAAAGAATTGCTTTTTGACGACAAAGGAGAATTCACAGAGGTCAAAATTAAAGAGGCGGTGAACTAAGTCGATGAAGCCACTTTCGGGAAAGGCCAATAACTCTTGTTAACTTTAGTTATAAATATAGTCTGGTTACATGTATATTCCTTGAATGTCTGAAACATTTAAATCATTTTATCTTATAACTATACAAAAATCCGTGTGATAACATCCCATATGGTATTTTTTATGATATCACTTAGTTATTTTTAGAACAAAGATATAATGCGGTTATTTTTAGAAACATGCATTTCAGTTAGAAACATCGACGAAAAGAAGACAATTAGAGTTTATAAGATAAATATATTACGTGTATTGAATGAAAAAAACATCTAACTCGGTTGGGAGCATTGATAATTGTCTCGGCAGAGCCTCGACAATTTTCAATTCTCCCAACCTCATTAGATATTTTTTTTATATAATACACTAAGAACGTATTATATATATTTAGGCATCTACAATACCTCTGGGCTCTATCATCTTTTATATAAACAACCTTTTATATGCATCAAAACAGAATTAAAGCTTAAATCTCAAGTTGAATTGAGTAAAGTTTTAGTTGAGAATAAGAAAAGTTTCATTTCTCGGCCCTGTACTGATCCCTCGACGTATGAAGCACAAAGAGTATCGACTATTGACGGACTGTGCAGACTAACTAGTCAGCTATGACTGATTTAAGTTGCAAATTAGACATTCATTCAATTTAAAGCCAAACATTAATATGGCATAACACTTTCCTTTCTCCATCTTATTAAAGCTTATTAAAGCTGTAGTAACGTTAAGGTCATAAACAAATGAATCCCGTTCATAAGTCGAATATCTCGGGCTGAGTTTATAAAACCGTTCTCAGTCCAAACTCAATTTTCTCAAATTTCAACTTGAGGTTGAAGCTTTAATTCTGTTTCACTACTTATATAAATTTTTGAACATAAAAGAAAATATTATTAATTTGTTAAAAATAATAAATTATTGATATAATCTTTTATGTTCATTCTTTGAATCAAATTCTAAATTTGAGAAAGTTCTCAGCTGAGCACGAATAAAAGTTTTATGACTTCTTGCCCTAATGGTTAACCGTCTAAGCATTTCTATAATTTACTTAGTGATGTTGTTTCTAATGCAAGGATTAAAAATTAATTTTGACGATAGCAAAATGTGTATAAAATTTCCGTCGCGCCACTGCCTTGACGTTGTAAAACAGCAGTTACGTTGCCCATGACGTTATTTCTCAATAATAGACTAGAATTTCTTCTAAATTCGTTCAGCGCTAAGTAACAAACGATTTTATACCATAGTTTACTCTGAATTGTTCCATTATAGACAAATGAATTTTCTTTTTTTGTGTGTGTTTGTGTGTGTCCTTCAGTGTATGAAATAGAGGATTTTGAATGAGTGGTCATTGGGTACCGACTTTAATAAACGAGTCATCTATAAACAGATAAAAACGAGGCTGCGCCGACTTTTTATCTGTTAAAAATGGCGAATTTAATAAATTCTGTATTTTATGAGCGCAAATTTTATATTCTATTTATAGTATGATCCGATTTTTAGCGAAAAATTGTCAAAATTCTTGAAAATCAACATTTCAATTTTTCGTGAAACTTATAACACCGTTAAAAACTGATGTCACAGTATATACACCATGACGTCATTTTTGCGGTTACAAAATAGCGTTGCTATTCGCTCTGAGCTTATTTGCATAGTTATTCCACTAGTGTAATAACACCTGTGTAATATTAATTTTGATATTTCTTTTAAATTTTGGATACATTATAAAACCATGACTAGGTTTGATATATAGCACTATGGACTTTGTATCGGCTATTTAAAAAAGCTTAAAACTATTTTCTAGACTTCTTCGATATGTATTTGGTCCATTGTTTCGACAATTTTTAGTTCTACTGACCGAAGGTCAGAAGCGCCATAGCGATACCGGTTTTCCGTCCGGCGTCCGTCTGTCTGATCGTCTGACCTTCTGTCCGTTAACTTTTGTTTGTTAACGATCTAGAGTCCATAGTTTGTATCCGATTGTCTTCAATACTGGTCAGATCGAATGTACTATCATATCGTTCCTCCCGAAAATAGGCTCTATCCGACAAGCGTCATGGGAAAAGGAGCATAATGAAAATTTGATTAGAAAATCCTCGTTTACGCTCTAAAGTCAACAGTTTTCGACTGATTTTCTTCAAACTTGTTCTCAATGATTGTACCATCACAAGGATAGCTCCTATCGAAATGGCCCTGCGTCATGATAAATGGGGCCAAATGAAAATTTAATCAGAAAATCATCGTTAACACCCATTATTCAACAGATTTCTTGAAATTGTCTTCAAATTTGCTCAGAATTATTATTCTATAGCAAGGATAGTTCCTGCCAGAAATGGGCCCGATCCGTCAAGCGTCACGGTAAAAGGGGCCAAAATGAAAGTTAAATCAGAAAATCGTCATTTACACATTTTTTCATCCGATTGTCTTAAAACTTGCTCAGAATGATTGTAACATCACAAGGGCCATTCTTTTGAATAAAGGCCCAATCCACAAAGCGCCATGGTAAAGGGGTCTTTAATGATTTTCCCAATCATTTAATTTCATATATTTTCTAATATTTTCATATCCCCTTTTCTTAAATACTAAGTGATTGTTCTAAGGAATTGTCTTGTTTGTCTTAACTGTCAATTAATAACTGTGATAAATATATTTATTTTTATATTGATAACATTTAAATGTGATATGATTGTCTGTGATATAAAAATATGATTTTTCTTCAATGTGATATATTCTAATAATTGAATTGTAAACATGACTTTCTGTGCCATGCCTCCATTATCTAGGACCACAATGGAAATAAGAGGATCTAGTTTTCTTCTTTTTTGTGTTATCCTTGGTAATGGAGCGCATAACATGGTGCTTTTTTTTCAAATTTTTTTCCTTGATGCAATTATTTTTTGTTATACTACTTTTACTATGCCATGTTCTGTACTCTTTTACCTAAATAAACTTATTATTATTATTATTATTATTATGTCTAAAAAATAAGAGGAAAATTCTCTAGAGCCTTTATTTTTCATTGGACTTTCTTCTTACATGATCAGAATAATTGTATCCTCACAAAGATTGCCCCCCTTTGAAATTGTTTCTGACCAATTGAGCGTTACGAGTAAAGGGTCCGTATTAAAATTCAATTTTCAGAATTCTTATTAGAACTTTTTCATATATGCATGGATGTTAATGAAGAAGAAAGAAATACACATTAAGTGTGTTACATCATGTGATCATGTGCATATTGATGTGGTTCGTTGATTCTATACTGTTTCATAGAAAAGGGGACCTTAAAGCCTCCTTTTTAACAAAACCCCTTTTTTATTACGATACCCTCGCATGAAACCTTCATATTTATTTTTACACAACTCCTCCTTCATTTTTGCATGTAGTGTCATCATGCTTAAACAAAATATTTTTCATGTGAACATGGTCACATTTTTGCCTTTTTGTGAAATTATGATGCGTCATTGGAAAAGGGTCTTTCAGTGAAATCTTTAACAAAACTCCTCCTTCATTTATAGATACATGCATATTTTCATGCACTCACAGATTGATCCTTTCTATATGACAATACGCGAATTGCCAGTGTTTGGGGGATATTATGCCTCTAAAAAGGAAGAAGGAACCATTAATCTCAGTTTCCTTGGTAGCACAACCTTCATTTATGCACAGAAACGTTTATAGAATGTTCTTCGTCATGTGAACATCGCATATTTTCCAGGTTTGGTGTTCTGAAGAGTGACAACGCCTTGAGATTCGGGGGACCCAACGCCATTATGCCCGTTATGAACCTTAATTATAGAATGTTAAAGACCATGTTGGTGGTCTAAACGAGGACTCCGCTCGCTGTTAAAAGTAAATTTTGTTGAGTTCAAAAAAATCACTTTTTATTGCTGATTTGTTAGGTCGTTAAAGATGTTCCTAAAATCTTAACTGGGTCATAAAGAATAGTAATTATAAATGTTTACAAGTTTAATTTAAAAATATTTGCTTACTGAATTGAGGTTTGTCAGAACTAGTTTCCTGTTTCATAATTTAGTTTATTTTCGAACTGAATATGGTTCAACAAGAAACATTTTCTGCACATGTTTAGTCAAGAACAATGAGTCACAGTAACTTAGTATATCAGATAGCGGATGTCCTTATCTTTTCTTTCATATATATTAGATGTGTTGTTTGAACTTCAAACCCATTTTCATATGCAATCCATATGGATGACAAATCTTTTGTCTTAGAAATCAGTGTAAACTCAGTGAGCAGTACAGTACATGTCGATCACATATTTCTTGTCATATGTTGAACAGCACCATTAAGACATAGGCTTTTCAAATTGTCAGTAGAGCGGTCTTAGGCCCTCATGGGCCTCGTGTAATAAAAAAAACACCATTACATAATTATTACGATTGTAGAGATTATCACAGCGCTTCTCGTAACCAACAAAATCCTTGATCGACAGAAAGTTGTGGGCAAATTTCTTTTTCTTTATCTCGAAAATTTGCCTTGTGTCGTTCAATCCTTATTACAGCAGATGACGATTTGCCATCAGATACTCGACTTTATCTTATAACAATACAAATATCCGTGTGATTATATAACGTATGATATTTTCTATGACATCACATAGTTATTTTTTAGAATAATGATATAATGCGGTTATTTGAGGAACTTGCATTTCATTTAGAAACATCGACGAAAACAAGATAAATAGAGGTAATAAGATAAATATAATACGTACTTAGTGTATTGTATGAAAAAATATCTAACTCGGTTGTAGGAATTGAGAATTGTATCTGCAGAGCCTCGACAATTATCAATTCTCCCAACCTCGTTAGATATTTTTTTTCAATACAAAACACTAAGTACGTATTATATATGTTCAGAGAATTGTACAGAATCATAGAGGAATGATATTGAATGAATGTGTGTAGCGAGTTTTGAGTGAAATTTAAGGGGGGTAATTCAATTTCGCCAATTTTGTCCAAGTTAGAAGAACTTACCTACATTGTATTACAGTTAAAAACATTGTGAAATTGACAAGCTGAATGATATTAGAATGATTTTTGAATGGAATTGATTTAGTGCGAGGAGTCAGTTCTGAGTATTAAAGGGATATAATCCAATGTCGCAAATTTCGTTCAAGCGATATTAATTACCTCCCTTTAAAAAAATATGCACATATTTTCTATGAATATACTGAGTTCCATAAGAAAGTGTGCACTTTCACTTTTTGCATTTTTCTTGATTTTTACAAAGTTGGGAGACATTTATGGGATAAATTTGATGTCATTCTTAAGATAAGACCTTTTTGAAAT
Source organism: Fragum whitleyi (assembly GCA_948146395.1). Lineage (NCBI taxonomy): Eukaryota > Metazoa > Mollusca > Bivalvia > Cardiida > Cardiidae > Fragum > Fragum whitleyi. Next base: position 56,427,741 of record OX411552.1, on the reverse strand, counting down.
TAGAAGTCAAATCAGAGTTTGGCAAAGCATCACATACTGCATACGCGAAACAGAACGTATAACGTTAAGATATGAACCCCTTACAGTTTGTTCTCTTGCAAGAGTTATGTGCTTATGTTTCATTTTAGAGTTTGAGGATACATTCCAAGCCATTTTCTGACAAAAGTTTTATTATTCCTGCAGACGTTACGTGGGCGTCAACGTTAGTAATTGCTGCGTTGTTAGGCCAGTAACTTATCGTCGAACAGTGCTATGACGTTCTACGACCTCTCCATTTGCTCATTATAGGCTTGACAAAATGATGCCCACTATTTCTATTGGAATATGAAATCTTTGTCAATTTTGCTGACGTTCTGACCCTGACAATGTTCGATTATGTTCATCAACGAAAATTATAAGTCAAACCACGCAGTTTCAATATGCACAATTGCAATGAAGATGTGATTTTATGATTAGCTACGACACAATGATTCAACTAAATGCAATTTCGGACCAAACAGACATCTAACGCGTGATGCACATGCAAAACAAGCAAAATCAAAGGTCTCTACTTAGCAGAAAAGATTTGCACACCACGTGATTTTTTATTCCAAATTTTGTTAGCAAATACTCTTTTGGAATGTCATACGAAATTGCATGACGGTAGGTTGTGTAATTTCCGAGATATTCAAAATTCAAAAGTGCACACTTTCTTTTGGAACTGAGTATAGCTTCCTATTTCTTCAAGATCTAATCAGACGCTTATGATATCAATTCAGTGAAATCCCGATTTTTTTCCAACTATTTTTATTTTGAATGAAGATGTTGTTTTATGTTTTTACAGTGAGATTGGAGCGTTTTTGAATGGTTTGAATGAGTGTTTGGAATGCATAAATGGAGCCCTGGGTGAGCGATTTAGAATGGTTTTAATAGGAATATGAGTCAATTTTACGATGGTCCTAACTGTTTCTCATTTTAATAAAATCTACATTCTCTCCTATTTGTGTGTGTCTTCACCTACCTATCAAACGCATTGAAATCCACACCAGCCAAAATAAATCGTGGAGTAATTTGATAAATTTTCAATGAAATGTAGATCGATTGGAACGATTTCGAAGCGTTTGTGAGTGATTTGAGTGAGCGTTTGGAATGAATAAATGGAGCCCTGAGTGAGCGATATAAACTAATTTTGATCGATGTGAATCTCAATTTCACAATGTTACTAGTTGTATATTGAGATGAAAGTTGACCTCCGCCATTTTCTGCCATTTTGTTTCATCCATTTTCGTGAATTAGGGACTTGAACGTCGTAACTACATTTTGATAAAGATGCCGTTACGATGTTAAGGTACAGTTAAATACATCATGGTTTTGACAATCATTCAGATCAAACCATTCTAAATCCCACTCCAATCATTCATTCCAAACACTCACTCAAATCGATCAAAAACTTTCCAAAATTCAAGAAAAAAAAAATAGAGAAAGCCGATGAACACTTAATGGTCGACCCTTGTTGGTCATTGTTCATTTCCCATTATTACTATTCGATACTAAAATACAATACATCTTAATCGACCCCCGCTGTATCAATGACGTACTTATTAAGTGCGGAAGTGAAAGGGTGTATCGGAGGTTAAACAGGCGACATTTTGAATCGGTTTGAATTTTGTGAGCAGACGATAGTTTTTAAAGTTTCAATCATTCAAAATGGCTAAAATGGGTGATACAGACGCCATTACGGACGCGTACAATGACGTCCGCAGTGACGACTCGTCAACAAATTGGTATGTAGAAATTGTTTGAAATATTGTTAGTGTATTGTATTTCATTACTCTTTTTAGCATGAAAAACTCAACAAACGCCCCCATAGTTCAAATTTAACGGCGGATATGTATCACTATTCAACGCCTCAGCGCTAAAAGTTTGTAAGTGCATATACGGTGTAAAGGCACTTACAGTCGTTTAGCTCTGGGACTTAAATTAACTCTCATAAATATGATCGGGCTCTCGTTAAAAACCATCGTGAAGATAGGAGGAGTATCGGTCTTGGTCTGACTGCGCGGATTGTGCAGACTGGGAAGGGTCGAGGCTAGTCTCTCAGCACAATCGCACGATAACTAAGCATCACACGAGCGCTTTAGAAAGGGTATACTGTATAACAAATGGTGTTAAATGTGTATTTCAGTATATTCTGGCGCTCGCGAGCGTTTTCTGTCCTCATCCCAGGACAAATGTACATGTATATAATCTATTATAGTCATTCTACCATTATGCGGTATTATCTTCAGAATATCATCCCTGATTGACCTCTCCTACAGCCCATCTCATTTTCAGCCATGACAGAGTAGCTATTTCCGCGCAAGGCTATATTTCGCGTCAAAAATACAAAATAAAAGTTTCACAGTGACAAAAAACCTATTTACAGGTTTTATTGTATAATTGATACTCATATACACAAAAATACATTATTTCCTGGTATGCCTATTTTATGCCCTTTTAAAGACATGCCTCAAACGCTGTTTTTCCCGCTCCCTTGAAATGCTTTGATGTTTAAAAGTTGTCTTAAATTGAATATTGAACATCAAATTATCGACTAAAAAGGGCAATATCCTATATAAGTTTAACTCATGGGTTTTAATTATAACCTTTTTATACATATGCATGTATATAAATGAAAACTACACTGTAGAGTAAAAAGAAAAAGGGGGAGCTAAACGTAGGGATTGAATAAAACATTATCTATCCATCTAAAATGTAATTACGCGTCATTTGAATTAAAATAATGGGATCCAGCTTTCGAGCTGTATAACTTTGTAGTAACTGTCGTCCCTGAATTAAGAGCATGTATTGTACAGTGTGTTCAAAATAAAAGCTTGAAATTGACAAGTTTAATTATTTTGGAACGATTTTGGAACGAGATTGAAGAAGTGTGTGGAGTGAGTTTTGATTTAAAATAAAGGGTAGTAATCCAATATCGCTAATTTTGTTCAGGGATATTTATCACCCCCCTTTAATAAAATATGTACACAAGTTTTATAAAGAACTTCCTATTTCTTTAAGAAGCAATTCGACGCTTGCAATTTTAATTGTTTCAGTAAAATCGCGATTCTTTGTAGCCATATCCATTTTGAATGTAATACTTGATCTCATCTTTTTTAGTAATCTTTTCTTTTTTAGTCATTCCGAGCGTTTTTGAATAGTTTGAGTGATTGTTTGGAATGAATGAAAGGAACGATAAGGTAATGATTTCGAACGATTTTGATGGGAATGAACGTCAATTATACGATGTTATTAACTGTACCTGCAAATGGGATACCTTTTTTAACGGAGTCTATCTCCAACCTAATTGCTTTACATGTATTAAAACAGATTGTATTCAGATAAATTAAAGGATATTACGAATGCTAATAGTTAAGATATAGATTGACATATTCATTCATTCGTATAAGGTGATCTGAGTCTTCACAATCACAAAAGATTTAAAATAGATTGTGAGGTTGCCAAAAAAAATACGAATCGGAATCCGAACATCTATCTTTGACCTTCGGGTTTTCTCGGAATAAGTTGGCGGAAATAATGATTTTCAACTTTAATTGATAAACTGAAAAAGACCACGTGCCACTTATGTTCTTATTCTTTTTTTCTTTTTTTTATATATAAATAAATTTCGTGATTTGAACGAGTGGCCAGCCAAGCAAAAATCGGTCGATAAGCAACTAAAACCCCTTTATCGTAGCTTGATTAAAACTGTAGACACAACTTTTTAATCCCACGCCACATCCGTTAACACTATATCAGTAATATATATAACTTTTGAAAATGGTTTCAATAGTATATTTTATCCATCCCTTTATGATTGCTATCTTCTTAACCTTTTAGCTTTGGCTTCAGTCAATAACTATCACAAAATTTCCCTTTTTTCGAAATTTATACTACTCTCATTTGAAACAATGGAAATATAGATACAATATAAAAGAATTCATCCAAAATGATATGAAATAATTGTGCGAAAAAAAATATATTGCTTGTTACAGGCAATTTTCTCTGTTTTCCACAATTTTTTCTCAAACATAGTTTCAAAAACATACGGGAAACGTTTTAGACGTAACATCGAGAAACGTCGTAAAAAGAGAATAAAGGGTTTTCCCCTGTCTCTGACAGTCCCTGCTTTCAAAACAATAAAATGAATTGTTTGTTTGTATGGGGTTTTACGGCGCTTTCAACAATCTTTCAGTTAAATCGCGGCAGCTGGAGCACACAGCAATGCATTCCTGGTATTTCTCGCAACAGTTCCACCATTGCACCATTTCCTAGCCTCCAGCATCTTTGCTAGCCAAGGTGGATGCACATTACGTGTTCTACTGCGAAAAGAACACGTAGTGGGCTAGCGAAGTTGAGCCTCGAGCTGCTTCACCACTTAGGTCTACGATTATCAATCTATTGGTGGAAGATAAATGGTCGGAATGAGTGCGGCCATCGGGAATTGAACCCGGGACCTTTTGGATGACAGTCCGACGCGCTTTCACTAAAACATGGATAGTAAACGAATTAGATAGTATTTATCTTTGATAGACGTTTAGTAGCGAAGTTCGATCTGATAGAAATCATCCGAATTCAATTTATACATGCTGCGAATGTGCGACGAAAAATTCGTAACTACAGCTTTTTAAAAATTGTAGCTACGAGTTTTCTGTCGCCCATTGAACAATTTTAACCCTTCTTTGTTTGCTACACGATATTTCTACCTTTGATTTAATGATATTTGACCCGTCATGCGAAAAGGGGCCACTTGCGAAGTGCGTAAAATCTCGATCCTTGTCAGACTGCGCGGATTGCGCAGACTGATTAGGGTCGAAACTTTTCGAACTTAACTAATTTTCTTAATCTAGAATTCCAGTAAAAGAATTCTTTAAATGCGACCTCCTGTTGGTCTGTTTTAGAACCAATCTCTTTTTCCAATATTATTTTACGAAATTGTCAGATGGACCCTTTTCGCGTGACGGGGTCACATATATCTACATTGAATTCACAAAAGGGTCGTCGGTTATTTAAATTTGATAAAAATCGAACTTTACCACGTTCATGTGTAACGCTATTGTGTTGTCTTACCTTAAATTGCTTCCGGTAATGAGTAATTCTAAATGTGCACTTAAATGTCGTTATTTTTATTATCTTAGCACTTTTGTGATGATTAAGAATAGTTTATATGTGGAAAGATAAAGATCTTTGAAGGCAAATGTTAAAAGAGTCAGAATTAATATGTTATTGTGCCTGTTTAACTAATTTGAGTTAGAGTATCGCCTACGGGTACCTACGCTTGGTTGTTGAGTGCTGGGCTGTGCTGTGTTTGACCCTTAAACCAGTGTTTTGACCCTCAAAAATATGAAAATATCCTATTTTGACCCTTAGAAATTACTCTCAAGGGGTCATTTTGAACCCCTTGAGAGAAAATCCAAGGGTCAGAACTGGTTTTATCATTCAAATTTTCAATGGTGGGTCTTGTGTACTATTTAGATATCTACTGATTGATTTTTCCCCTTATATTATTACAACAAAAGGTCAATTTAATCTGAAGCCAGTAGAATTCTTCACACGATTTGCCATTTCTGTTGTTTTGACCCCTTAAGAATTAGTTTTGACCCTCATAATATCATGGCTTAGGAGTCAATGACTCCTCAATTTCAAACACTAGCACAAACCCTGGGCAGTGCTTTAAAATCGAGAGTCAAAAAAACGGACGTAATTCGCACAAAATGCATCGAGAGTTATCCCTCTTGACAATATAGATTGCTCTTTGATAATGAACATGCTTGCGAAGTTTGAATAATACAATTTAAGTTATGTCCATCAAGATTCGTGGATTCTGATTGGCTGAAAAAGGTGTTTTATTAATCAATGAAAACAATTTTAAGAAAACAACTTTTTTAAAAAGCTTGTGCACAAAGTAGTCCATATAAAAATTCCCCCATTTTCTTAAAATTATTAGATATTTGCTGCATTGTATCAGATTTTAAAAGTTTAAGAGAGAGTCTTTTTTTTAATTTTAAGGAGGTATGAAACTAAAAACCTTGCCACTCTCGTGTATGAATACGCTCCTCTTCGAGTTTCGTACCTCCACCAATCGGCTAATTCTCTCTTTATCTCATAAATGAATGTATTTAGAAAAAAATAAATGATATCATAAAATGTCAAAAGTTTTCGCACGAAGACGACGACCTCGAATGACGAGTCCAAGGCCTCGATATAGATATAAATATAATTTGAAGTGGCGTTGAACGATATACATAAAAAAGTCTTGTGAAAGGTTTGAACAAAGAAAGCGTTCTTTTTTTTCAACCACACCACAAAATACTTGAAATATATATCGCGAATTTTGCACGACCATAATGTCGTATCTAGATTTATATGTAGCGTCTTGGTCGCTTACACTGGTGTAACCGTACTACAAACCATCCTTTTTGTTGGTATTGTATCGAACATTTAATAATTCTTTACATATGAAAGATGAAAGTGTGGACTCTGGAAGGGTTCATCTGAATAAAACAATTTCGACTTGTTTTGTTTGTTTGATTGGGTTGTACGCTGCTTTCAACATTATTTGAGTCAGTCAGCACCTTACAATGGATCCCTAGTATTTTTCACACTAGTGCTACCATCACATCCTTTTCTTGTCTCCATTGCTGCCATTGCGACACCCGACACAGGTCTACGATTATCAACACATTGGTGGAAAACAAATAGTCGGAAAGGATGAGTGCCGCCGTCGGTGATCGAATCCGGGACATCTAGTTTGACAGTCTGAAAGACAATCGTCTTATAGAAGGAAACAAAGTGAATTGATATTTAACTCGAGCAGAACCATTCAAAAATCCTTTATTTGGCCTTCCTTTCAAAACATTGAAAACACCCATTCCAATCATTAAAAAATGCTCCGAAATCGCTTAAAAACGCGTCGAATAGCTCAAAGCGAACAACATTCCATACAAATCGAGCAACTTGTTTATTGTTCCATTGCCTGAAATTGATTTTTAAATATCTGAATGGTCCTTGAAACACACAAACATGGCCCGAGGTTATAAAACTTTTCTCAGGCTCAATTAAAATTTTTCTCAAATTTTAATTTGAAATTAAAGCCGTAATTCTGTTTTATAACTCATTTTAATGTATTAACATAAAAGATGATATTAATAAGTTGTTATAAATAACAACTTATTAATATTATCTTTTATTTTCATACATTTCTTTTAATTCAAAATTTTGTGAAAATTGAGCCTGAGCCCGAGAAAACTTTTATAACCTTTGGCCCAGGAAAATACGTAGATTTAAGTAAAGGGGGTTATTTCTTATTAGATGAAATAATCGTTATTGTATTATTTCCCCTGAATTTCATTCAAACTCGTTCCTCCCGCTCATTCAACATCATTTCAGAATCATTCCTCAATTATCAACCTTGCTTTTTTCACGATCTTATTTACTGCATTACTTTAGACTTGTATATTATGATATATTTGTGGCGATAACCGGGGTATGAAACAATAACCTGTGAAGTAACCAGACTGTTTCTTTTCTGTATTGTGCTTCGCATGTCTCGATATAATATACAATACCATTCCGTACATGTGTGAAATTATACGTAGTTAAATGATATTCTGCGAAATTAGAGATATATCAAAACGTTACCATGACAATGTTTTATCTCGATATGTTTCCAAGCATTGTGTTTGTTTTCTCGTGAAATCTAAACCCTACCATGTATATCATAAAAAAGGGGGCATTTAGTCAGAGTGACTTCTTCGAAAGCTAAGTAGAATAGGCCAAGTTTGAGGATAATATACAGTTAGAATAGAAGCTAGAATGCTATAATGTTTTGACGATGCAAAGATGTTTTGCAAGCCAACAGTTCAAGCTCATCTTGGATTCACTCTGTTTCTAACTGACGCGGGCCGTCGACTTGCATGTAGTACAGTTGGTAGCAGCCAGTTATGAACATCGCGAAATTGCCAAGGCGAATGATTTTGGATTGATTTTGGAATAAAATTGAATATAAATCCTGACATCTCTGTTGTTTTTCTTAACTGGTGTATCGAATATTTTGCATATAGAAACATAAAAAATGTGATGCAATCTTGACCATTAATCCTTCCCATTTTTTTTACATATGACTATTGAACAAAAAGATTTTGCTTACAGTGAAGAAGATCATGAAATTGACTAGATGAATGATTTTGGAGTGATTTTAAAATGAACTTGAATGAGTACGATGAGTTTTTAGTGAGTTTAAAGGGAGGTAATCCAATAACGCTAATTTTGTTCATCAAAATAAGCGATATTTATTACATTCCTTTAATATATTATGCATACAAGTTCTATAAATAGCTTCCTATTTCTTCAAATAACTATTAGACGCTACAGTTCCAATATTGTCAATGAAATCGCAATTTTTCAGTGCTATATATTTTGCTGATTCTATCCTTTTCAGTGAGTTTGGATTGATTTAGATAGCTTGAATGAGTGTTTGCAATAAATATGACAATGAGCGAGTGATTTGGAATGGTTTTAATCGAGATGAATGTCAATTTCACGGTGTTGTTAACTGAAGGAGGCACGGAAAGGATTTAATAAAGTTATGTTGCGGGAAATATCAGGAATCTATTGTAAGGTGCTTCAGTTGCCGCGATATCATTGAAAATTTGTTAAAAGGTTTTAGACCCCATTGAAACAAATAAATCATAACTCATGAGCAGACTTAGGAGAAACGTACAGTTAAGAACATCGTGGAATCGACAAGTTGAATGATATTGGAATAATTTTTGAACGGATTTGAATGAGCGAGAGGAGTGAGTCTTGAATGAAATGAAAGGGGGTAATACAATATCGCTAATTTTGTTCAAGGTGAACAAAAATTAGCGATATTTATTACCTTCCTTTGATAAAATATGCATACAAATTCTTTGAATAGCTTAATATTTCTTGAGGAACCAATTACACGCTTAAAATTTCAAATATGTCAGTGAAATCGCGATTTTTTTTTTCTGGCTATATTAATTTTGAATGTAGTTATTGAAATTATTGTGTTAGTCTTTATGAGCGTTTGTGAAAGGTTTGGGTAAGTATTTGGAATAAACGAATGGAGCTATGAGAGAGTGGTTTAGAATGGTTTTGATTGAGATAAATGTCAATTTCGCGATGAACATTGTTAACTGTACAGGGATCTTTACGAGCCATGTCTTCTTGTTTAACTCAAGCCGCGCTAGAACCCATTGGATTGTGAAGATGATTCCTTGTGTGTAAGGACCAAAGTTGAGCTGAATCATTTAGATGGGGGCGGCGAAGGGGGGAGGGGGAGGCGAGGGGAAATTACTTCGTCCTTTTTAAATAGTAAACGAAGTTAGAAATATTTGCTCAAGAAATCGCATCGGTAGAAGAAATGCGAAAACTGAATGACAAAAATTGCTTACACCCTTGACATTCTCTCGGAAACATACCGGAACCATTTTGACACAAGTTTTTCCTTCCTGTACTTCAAACAAAAACGGCCGCAGCACTTCAAACTGGCGCTACAGTAAAGAACATCATACGACTGCCATTCACTGGTCCCGCGCTCCATTTAATGTAGTTAAACACTCAGCCCGTCATTCAAAACGCCCCCGAATCATAAGAAAACGCTGGATCTATGGCTTCCCTCAAATCGATCAGATCATTGATTTTATTGGGTGTGGTGGTTTTTGAAGCGTTAAATTTGTCATTGAAGGCACATAGATTTTTGCATAGAAAACAAGGTGGATTACATGAAAGGGGTGTAATGAAATATTGCTAATTTCGTTCATCTTGAACGAAAGCAGCGTTACTTTATCACCTTTAATAAAATTATAGCCCGAATCTGACCCCCTTCTCTTTAGATGAATAAAACTCTGATTATTCCTATTCGAATTTGCAATTGTTTTCATAGAAATGAATAATAAATGGTTTTGAATGTATCAAGTATTTTGTTAATTGATAAAATATGCCGGTAATTGTAATTTAAGCTTTTTTCCACAGAGGTCAAATTCGGGTCAAATAAACCAGGGTATATCAAAAACTCGTCAATTTCACTAATTCAATTTTATTCCAAAATCATCCACCATGTCAATTTCACGACGAAGGTATCAACTGTAATCAGCCATGGTTTTAGGACGACGAAACGCTGGAAATTGTTTGTAAATTATTTCTACATTATACTCACAGTTTCGTGCAAAGCGGGGTTTAATATATGCAAACAGTTTGCACCGTTTTGTCATCCTGAATGCAAGACTCGTCTTGACTTTGTTGCTTCAGAAGTTTAGGATATAATCAATTTAGTCAAGATTGTCCCATTCTGCTTCAAGAGGGGTTATTTATCTAACATCACAAGGACGATACAACAAGACAAAAGTTGAAGTGTTTAATCTCCATTTAAAGCGTTTGATATTGACATTTTATATTACCAATGTATAGACTCACCCTTTATTACTTTATTGTACATTCGTGAACTTGGCTGAATTGTAAAAATAAGAAACTGACGAAATGGCTTCTTGACAAAAATTGGTAACGCCCTTTTTTTGTCTATCAATGATCCTTGTGTGGCTCGCAGGTTGGAAAACTCGAGACAATTGGGAGTCGAGTCGGCGCGTGTGGGTTCGAATCGTCTTTACTTAGATAAAAAGTCAAGCCTAGGCCAACCGAGTTCAACTCTTTGGTTAGCATCTGCCCCGCATTTAAGATCATTTCCTTAGAGAAAGCTTGGAGAAATAGAATCATACTTTGCACGTTCACCTGCGTGCACGTGGAGAACTTTTTTTTTTTAATTCTCGAACGTGTTGGCGTTCCGAACATACTTGGAACATCGCTCGGACTTTTCGTAAACTGGAAAGTACCTCGGACGTAAGTGTTGTAATTTTTGGTCTTTTTTTCCAATGTCTTGAGGCGAATGATCAAGATCTTTTGGATAAACAATAATGAATATGAAAACAGAGAAAATGCCAAATTTATACCCCCATCTACGCTATAGAGGAATAATAATGGTTTCACCATGTCTGTCTGCCGTGCGCCCGTCAGTAGAACTTTTACGTTGTCGGATTCCATGTGAGATAGTAGCTGGTGGCTAGGAAAGGATGTGGTGGTTAAACTGGTGCGATAAATACCAGGAAACCATCATTAGGTGCTCCAGCCGCCGCGATATAACTGAAAAAAATGTTAAAAGCGGCGTAAAACTCCATTCAACCAATCAACCAATCTAACATCAGAACAAATTGACCTATGAAAATAGATTTTTAAACAAGTGTTGCCCATGATTTTAGGAAGTATCTTATTAAGCCTTGATGACCAAAGTCAAATGTCAAGGACACTATTGAACTTTCCCGGAAAACCGTTTCCGGAACTGGATTATTAAAGATCTGGTGGTGGTGTGGGTGTCATCTTGTCGAGCCAAGGGTTACGAACGTTTTACTTATCTTAGGTATTCGAGAAGAAGCTATCGATTCGAAACCCCTTGACTCGTGAAGATGTGTGGGTGTGGGTGCGGGAGGAATATCAGTCGGCTTTGCAGCAGTTCTCGGTTTATTCAGAAAAACTACAAAAAAGGAAAAAAGGCAGATTTCACATTTCTAACAACTTGAGAAAGGTCCCCGCTAGATATGCAATTTGAAGATGGACTCTTTTTTTTGTTATTTTACAGACTTTACTACTTTTACTTTAATGCTCTTTCGGTACATGAGCATTTAATAATTTCCTTGCTAACAAGTGAAATTATCAAAGAATTACGCCCTGCATTCGTTCATTTCACCATTATTGACGATGTCTTATCGTAGCAAAATAAGCAAATGACATCATAACGACGCATAGAAATCTTGCGCAAAATGACCCGTTTAGATTTAATTTGTCCTAGAATTTTCACGTTTCGTCTCAGTATGCGTTAAGAAATATTAAAATTGTCTCTTTTTTCGCGAAGGATTGATAAATCTTTCATTTTGTGAACGACTAAAGCTTTATATAGCTTTGGTTGTTCACTCAATGAAAGAAGTATCGATCCTACACTGAGACAAACGATAATCCTCCTAATTATATATGCACGGGCGTATCTAGGGTTTAAAATCCACACGCGCAGAACTGCCGACTACTTGAAAATTATGCGTTAGAGAATCACTTAATCAAACTGACATACATCAGCTCCTTTTGGCGAGAAATGGCAGACAGAGCAAGGATCCCGAGGGGTAACTTTAATGATTTCAACATTGATGAATGGTAAATGCATCGTATACATCGTAACGATCATTCATCAACGATATTTTTGAACAGATGATTTATTCTGTATTACGCACTTGCGTAATGTGCGTAATAGTAGTTACGTCCTTCATAATTTTTTTCAGGTGCTGTTTGAAGTATGGCGAAGGAGAAACCTTAGAGTTAGAAAGTAAAGGGGAAGATTTTGAAGAATTAAAATCAAAGTTAGAAGGTAACGTTGGTTCAATATTTGATAGTGTGAAAATGAACTGAATAGGTAAATAATTCCGAAGACAAAGTACCACAGCTAACGGACAATTATTGGACTTTAGAGTTGCTTGAAAAAATGCGCGCGACTAGCTCAGCCCTGGGCTACAAATAAACAGTGTTCGGTACGGCCGACTATTTTCACATGTGATTAAATTAATAGGGCTACGAAAAGCAACGATGATCTCCGATTTATCGTATCTATCAGTTCATATCATTATCAAAACCTCACCCTTTTAAGATAAACCGGAGGTGTTTGATTCGTCCGTCAACGATTTAGTTTGTCTTTGAAGTCCCGTAGAGATACATTTTCAAAATAATGGAATGATATGTAAGAAGTTGCTACTACAGTTGGAGGTCAAGGTTGAGGGTAGGTGGGGGAGTGGGGAGGGGCGGTGGAGGGGGAGTGGGGAGGGGCGGTGGAGGGGGAGTGGGGAGGGGCGGTGGAGGGGGAGTGGGGAGGGGCGGTGGAGGGGGAGTGGGGAGGGGCGGTGGAGGGGGAGTGGGGAGGGGCGGTGGAGGGGGAGTGGGGAGGGGCGGTGGAGGGGGAGTGGGGAGGGGCGGTGGAGGGGGAGTGGGGAGGGGCGGTGGAGGGGGAGTGGGGAGGGGCGGTGGAGGGGGAGTGGGGAGGGGCGGTGGAGGGGGAGTGGGGAGGGGCGGTGGAGGGGGAGTGGGGAGGGGCGGTGGAGGGGGAGTGGGGAGGGGCGGTGGAGGGGGAGTGGGGAGGGGCGGTGGAGGGGGAGTGGGGAGGGGCGGTGGAGGGGGAGTGGGGAGGGGCGGTGGAGGGGGAGTGGGGAGGGGCGGTGGAGGGGGAGGGGGCGTGGAGGGGGGGGGGGGCGGCACAAGTGTTCCTTCACTAGGTACAGACCGTTTAAATATCTATATATATAGGAATGTCTAATTACATCAAATTAAAGTACTAATGTATGAATGTTATTATCATTTAAATGTCCTAAATTAACCAGCCTGTGGGTAATTCAATAGTACATTACGAATTATGGACCATTGGTCGATACCATTTAAGGAAAATTTGAATCAGTCAATAAATGTGGCCGCCACAGTTAAAAAAACAGTCATTCCGATCAAAGTCTTTATGAATCATTCACTCAGCGCTCCATTAAATCATTCCAAACACTCACTCAAATTGATCAAAAACGCTCGACATCATTTGAAAACATCGCAATCGTTCAAGACAATCAACATTTTATTCAAATCGATCAAAGTTTTCTATGATTTTATTGGCTAGTGTCGATTTAAAAGTTTATAATTGGTCAACGAAGAAACACAAACAGAAAAGAACGAATATTTTATAAAAGGGAGTAATAAATATAGCTAATTTTTTTCATCACGAACAAAATTAGCGATATTGGATTACCACCCTTGAATTTCACTCAAAACTCACTCCACACACTCATTTTCCAAAAATTATCCAACATAATTCACCGTGACAATATCAAGATGTTGTTAACTGTATTTCATTAATACTGACGATATGTTAATTCAATGTTTTATACCCTCAAAACCAATATGATGTGTATATCGTATTTTGGTATCGGTTCATTCGTTTTTGACAGAGTTATGGTCCTTTGATTATGCGCCTTTAAGGAAAAATAAGAAACCAAAGAAAAGAATAGGATCAAACTTTCCAGATATGCTTTGGAGGGGGTAGGGGTCGGAGGCAACCTGAGAAAAACGCGTGTTATCGATGATATGAGTCCCTTCAATTTTTTTTTTTCTTGTTGTAGATTCTGAACGGGTATATGCTTTTTTGCGAATCCAAACCGGAGACGAAATGAGTAAACGAGCGAAATTTGTATTTATACAATGGGTAGGGTGTAACGTATCTGCCATGAAAAAAGCCAAAATGAGTACAGAAAAGGCGTTTGTAAAGAAATATTGGCCGGTGAGTATTGTTTTAAAGCAGCACTGTATTCAGGATCACCGAACGGTGCAAACAGTTTTCCAATTATACCCCACTTTGCACGTGTGCTTGCGTGCAAAGCGGGGTATAATTGGAAAACTGCTGTCACCGTTCGGTGATCCTGAACGTATGGCAGAACTCACAGTTAGTAATATCGTGAAATTTATATTTACTTCAATCCAAACCATTCTGATCACTCACTTATCGATCCATTCAATCAATCCAAACATTCACGCAAACCTTTCAAAACGCTCCAATTTTTTCAGAAGTAGATCGAAATCGCCATTTAATGTACATGGACCAAATCATTTTGCAATTTTATTGGATGGTGTGAGATTTTTTTCAGAAAAATGTTTGACTTATCAGTGAAGACACATGATCAGAATATACGTAAGTTTTATTAAAGGGAGGTAAAAAATCATCGCTTATTTCCTCTTATTTGACGAAATTATCGATTATGTTTTACCTCCCTTGAAAATTAATCAAAACTCCATTCACCCGCTCATTTCCTTTGATTCCAAAATCATTCAACTTGTCAATTTCCTGATGTTGTTAACTGTATCTAGATAATGAAGCATTTTTGAAGAGCAATACTTAGTCTGGCTGTCAGCCTCTTCTTAACATTTTTTTTTTCAAATGGAATTAAATGTGAAAAAATCAGTACAAAAATTATTTCATTCTCCTGTGCCAGCACTTGTTAACATGGATTTAAGAGGCTTGTGATAAAAAAATAAAAAATAGCTACGCTTAGCTCATGTAATTTGAAGATTATACCTGAAATGACGAAATTTGAAATCGTACCAACGCCACCACCTCGTAATATTTTGATTTAAGGAGGTGGACCCGTAGCAAATTCATGGTCGTTCACAAAGTTAACGGAGGTTTCCATACGAAATCATCAGGAAACATCGGTTAACACTGTTGAGTTCACGGCTTCCGAAACGTTGCAGAACTGTTAAGGGTCCACTACCTTAACCAAGCATCCAGTTTTTAAGTACCATTTTTCTCGTTGTACTGAAGTGCTCAGCTCTCATGAATCTTTTCATTTGTTGATTCAGGATTCGAAAAAAAATCTGTGGCATTTGCGTAACCGGGGGCCCTTTTTACTAAACTGTTTACGAAAAAAATAATCGTAAGTCAAAATCACAAACCGTACAATTTTTTTTTCATTCACTACTAGATTCAGCCTTGCAATATCTCATAAGAATCAGCAGACGATTCCAATGAGATAATGCATGGCAGAATTCCATATTTACTTACTACTGTAGAAGCAATTTTAATTTTTGACTTACGTAAAAAGGATCCTCAGATGTTTGGTAAAACAGACCCTAAGCTTTGAAAAACTTCATTTTTTTTAGAGGATACTCTTTTTTTTTCGATCAGTACATATTATTTCAAGTCGAATCATCGTAAAACCTCACACATATTCCAGAATGAATGTACATAGTTAGATTGATAATTACGCCGACCAAAACCATTCTAAATCACTCAAACAGCGCTCCATTCATTCATCCATTTAAATCATTCATTCATTCATTCATTCATTCGCAACACATCCAATAAAATCACTCAAAAACGTCCAGAAATCTTTCAAAAACACCTCGAAATTATTCAAAACGACCAAAATGTCTTTCAATTTAATCAAATGAGTCTATGGTTTTTATTGCCTGTCGTGGATTTTTAAACCCCCTGATTGGTGTCTAAAATCACAAAAAAGAAAGATACTTAGAGTTTTCAACAGGGGTAATAAAATAACGATAATTGGGCTAAATTAGCGATATTTTATTACCTCCCCTTAATCTCATTCAAAATCCGCTCCTCCAGCTCTTTCGGTTTCATTCAGTAATCATTCCATAGTTTTTTCGCCGTGTCGATTGTGGTTGTTGTTAATTGTAATCTTAATGCTTTAACCGCTAAAAGACCAGATGAAAGGCGGTCTACTGTGTACAATGTATTTCAACTTTAAGTCTTCGCGTCGAGCCGTTATTCGGAATTATTATTGACCCTTGTTACTCTTTGATTTCAGAATTTTGCAAAGGAAATGAATATTGACGAAATAGGAGAATTTACCGAAGAGCATATTACAGAAGAGGTGAAAAAAGCCGGTGGTGCAAATTATGGAACGGGCCAATAACTCTTGTGAACTCTAGAAACTTTCATTGTCTGGTTATCTCCCTTGGACTTCTCAACCAAGGGAGCTCAGCAGACAAATCATTAACAAATTGTCTCCCTTTCATTGTTATCAAGTTTTGTCACTTCATTTAGTCTATTTGAGAAGTCACTGGAATGAATGTAACTTTTTTTTATCTTGAAGAAAACATTTGAAGCTTGTAAAAACAAATTTCCCCTTTGTTTTTCTAAACGTGTAAAGCCACTACCTCGTTTGGTCAGTGCAAATCTATGAAAAGCTTTAAAACTATGGAATGCATTTTTTCACGAATATCAAGATATTTTTTATTAAACAATTTAGAATCCTAGGAAAATCTTTATCGGTTTTACATACTCTTCAAAAAAAGTTCATTGAAACTGATTAAGCATACGATGTTTCTCATGTCGTGTAAATACTTCAATAAATTTTGATTGATTAGTGAACAGTAATTATGATTTAAGAATTTCACATTTAATTGTGACGAATTACTCGACAACGTTTCTCGATACCGATGTCAACATTAAATAATGTAAAATATGAAGTTCTCATTCAGCACTCAGTTCCAGATTAACTTGACAGTCCTTATAGCTCTCCATTGTGTTGTGTAAAAAATGCCATTGCTTGATTGCTTTTGAAACTGAAAGTCTAGGCACACGCCTGTGATGAAAACATGTCAAGCGAACGGAGGTACACCGTCATAAAGTTATTGGTCGCCACAGAGCAGGCTCTTTAAGACGAGCTGTTTAAAATGACTTTGTTGTCTCCAGACAGACTATCTTGTACCTCTTGCACCGCTATAACATGACTCACGGCGTCATGTATAGAGACAGATCAGAATGACGCTTGATAACAACGTTCATCCAGGACATCGAATAACGTAACGATATTTAGGATTTTTCAATCTAGCTGCTACGTTAACGAAGACTTAGGTCTCCAGTCCAAGTAGGATCTCCGGTTAGAAAGTGTGGAACCAGATAAGAGAGGTCAAGTTTGCCACTATAAGACATGTGCGACGTAACGCCCTTAATCAATGCCTTTGTTACAAATCTTTGATCAAAAATGTAATTTTGTTTTAATAAAGTGTGAAGATGCGCTGACTTCAACTTCATTCATTGACTTTGCTTATCGATTAATATCGATATTAAAATCTGCATATAGATCAAATGTCAAAGAACTTTTTTTAAAGAGTATATTTAGGAAAATCTGTCTAGTGTGTTCTCGGGAAATAGAGCCTTGGCCTAGTCACTAAGAGGTCCCAAGTTCGTTTCTCAGAAGCGGCTATCGCTAGTTGTTCTTTTCTGTTTGGTTATCAAAACACCTCGATGGTATGGAACGAAACAGATAAAACTTGCTATCTATTTATAGGAGGTTACAACTGTTTCCCGCAAAGCCATTGAACTTAAATATGCATATTCCAGGGAAAATTGTTCTATCGATGCTTTTGTAACTCAATTTTATTGTTCAATCCGGGTAATAATGCAGGTCAAATTCATTATGCATCGTTGAGCAATTAAAAACATCTAGCTTCATCTGAAATAACCTGTAGTTACTCAGACTTGGACGGTCACTTTCGATTTTCTATATACATTGTACATGTGTAATTATTGTAGCGTTCTTTTAAAAACAAAAAAAATGTAATTACCATTGCGTTATTATCCCATTCCAAAATTCCCTTTTCATCTGCATAGGCAACACGTATAACTCTCTCCATACTGTTCACGGTATATAATTATACCGTTCACGAAGCTTTGGCAAATTGAATAGACAAAGATACCTGGGCCCGAGGTTATAAAACTTTTCTCTTACTGAATTCATTTTTTTTCCAAATTGAGATTAAAGCCAAAATTCTGTTTTAATACTCATTTTAATGTATTTACATAAAAAATAATACTAATAAGTTGTTGTAAATAGCAACTGATTAATATTGTCTTTTTTTTATTACATGTATTTAAATCTAAAATTTGAGAAAAATCTCAGTTGAGCCTGAGAAAAGTTTATAACCCTTGGCCCTGAAATTAATCTGTAGTTACTGAGATTTAGGGACTACTTTTAAACATTGTACGTGTGTAATTATCATAGCGTTCTGTAAAAAATATAGAAAAAATGGAATTACCTTTTGTGTTATAATCATATTTCCCAATTCCTTTTTATCTGCATAGGCTACACGTATAACCCTTCCTTTACTATTCACGGTCTATAATTCTACCAGTTTAAAAGCTTAGGAAAAAGGAATAGAATAAGATAAGCCTGCACACAGCTGCAAACTGATCTTTGTCATCATTGTCTGATATGTACTCAATTCTTGCCAGAAAAGCTCGAACCAGACTGGTCAAATTGTTTCACAAATGCTAATTTGTTTGACAAAAAATGTATCCCAACGATGGGAAGATATTCGTGACACTTTTTGGGATGAGAAGTTATAGGGTCGGGCATAATTGAATAAAAATAATAGTAAATTTAAAAAAAATCAACCAAAAATAAATAAAACTATAATGATATATCTATCAAATCAATCGTTTTTAAGTTGGAGATAAGTCTTGATCTTTGGCAAAAATCATTTTTTCTAAATCTAGGATGGTTGTTCTACCTTTCTACAAAGCAATTTTGATGATGTGATGATAAGCCCCCGATTAACCTTACTTCCAACATTCGTCAGTCGGACGGAGTGTCTGCTGTGGTTTTGTGTCATTTCAGTTTGTCGGGGTTAACTCTATCATGGGCAACCATTGGTCCAGAGTCGGGGCTTCGGACGGACTCGATGGGATAATCCATGGGGGCCGCATTCGGAACATCGCTCGGACTTTTCCGTAAACTGGAAAGTACCTCGGACGTAAGTGTATTAATTTTGGGTCATTTTATATGTTATTCGGTTCTTGTTGTAATTCGGTTATTTAATACGCTTGCAGAAAAATACATTTTATTTATTCTTTCCGATTGTCTGTGGAGATCTTTAGGGCATATTATAATTTGAAGACAAAACGTAGTAAAGCACTACGTTTTGTTAACAAATAACAATTTACCCACTTTTATTCTTTCGTTAAGTTTTTTTTAATGCAATGTCATCCTCAGAGCTCACGTGCGAAATGACGCGCTTTCATGGCTGCGCCCGTATTATTCCCGTGGTCTTTTCCGTAGAATCGCCGAAGGTTCCCGATTGGGGAGGCCGGTGGTCGCCTGCTGCGTACCAGGGTTCATCGGTGATATCCTCGTTAAAGCTGTGGGTGGCCCATCTGACTCGGGACACCCCGCCATGGCACTTTGGGCCTTGCCGGGCAGTAAGATGTAAAACATGTCAGATTATGCATTTATGCAGACCTACTAGACTAGCCTTGAGGCCACCTCAGCTGTCAGGGGTACACGCACTTGCACAACTACAAATACTGTCTATCTCATGACATGCTCAAAATGCCGGAAGAAATATGTAGGGGAGACAAAACTGCCGATCAACAAGCACATTAACTTACATAGATCTGATTTAAAATCCCGTCGATCGAACAGATATACCGTGGCGGAGCATTTCCATAGCAACGGTCACGCATTTCTTGATTTTATCCTTTGTTGCATTGCGATTTACGCTGAATTTTGAAAGACAAGCAGCGTAAATCAGGGTTAACGAAAACGACAAGAAAATTAAAAACTAATGATATCATTTAAGTTTTAAATGGTAAATTTCATAAATGTCGTCTCACTTTGTCAATTTTTGGTTAGAAAATAAGATTTTGTGGGAAATTCTGGGTTGAAAAAGTGAGCCTAGGTCAACAGGCGTGAATAAGCCTCCGCTAATATTGGTAATTTTTGTTTTTTATCTCATCTAAACAACGTTATTTTTTCAAATAGCCAGTTCGACTAAAAATCATTTCCATTATTCTTAACGATTGAAAAAATAAAAATGTATTGATGTTGAAGCAGAAACTGAAATGTAAATTTGCTTTATGATTTTTTAGGAATTCTTTGAGAATAGTTAACTGAATCAGGACAATATTCACATGACTATATGAAAGCAATATGCACATGGCCATTTGATAATGAGGAGTATAAAGGTGTCATGAAAATCCATTATCCAATTTAAAGAGGAACTGCTTTTACAAGAAAACTTTATTTGACAGCCTTTTTCTGTGACACTAGAGAATATCAAATCTTGTCTGTAGGTGCAATGTCAGTTGGCTAGGAATATTCTGAAGATATGGACATAAAGACAAACAAAAAATTGACACGGAGGCCCTTTTTTCAATGACGCTGCTGAAATTCACAAAACCGTGACAACATGCGCAAGGTCAAGTGAATGGGAACATTTTGTGAAAGTTTCATCCAAGTCGGTCCATAAATGAGGGAGGAGTTGCGTTCACAAGATTGTAATGTACGAACAGACGTAAGTGCATCGTCACAGTCGGACAGACGGAGAAGATTATTCCATTATACGTCCACCTTCGGTGTCGTAAAGGAATTAGTGCTCGGCTCATTGAATCTTTCTACTGGCTCATCTTTATCATTTTGTATTCTTCTGTTGGTTTTTGCCCAAGTTTCGATAAAACGTTTACTTCCATTAATGACGATGAAATGACAACATTATTAGGGAAATGGTGTTCAAACATTGCATTTCTTTTTTATGTTATATCTAGAAAAAAAGTCCATAAATAAAAAAAATATCATGCATTTCAACGCAGAAAAGGAGAGTAATTTAATGAGGTGTCCTGGTTCCCAAATACATGTACCACAGTAAAATAATTTATCCCTTAAACTACCTCAATTTTTCATCTCACTAATAATTTGTTTGTCGTATCCCCCGATTATGTCAAAACTAAATGGCACAATTTCACTGACTATATCTTTACATGTAAGTATATTAAAAGCCAAATCATCCCTCGGATATAAACATGGCTTCATATAAACATCATGGTCCAGACAGGTTCTGACCAATAATGATTTCTGATTGCGATATACATATACATTGTAAATGCACTAAAAAAACGAATTTACTAGAGCAGAATGGGAATTTGTACGGAAAATCTGAAAAAAATGTAGTTCGATTGAGTTTGTTCGTTTGTTTAAATGGGGTATAACGCTGAAATATGAAACATCAAAATTTAAAATTAACTTAAGTTTGTTAACGTTAACATTAATGTTTTAACAGAAGAAGTGCTTGTTACAAGAGCTTTCAGTTGATACTTATTTCAAGGTCATCAGTCAAGTTCAAGATAATTTTTCATTGTCAATGTGTTTAGATAAAAAAAATAATAACATTGGCCCGAACCTTTTTTCTAATCACCAGACTTTATCGATTGAATCCAAATTGTGTAGTAGACATCAAGAGAAAACAAATGGAAAATCAGAAAATCGGACATTTTATGTTGGTAACAACGTCTATTGTTAAACAAAATCAGTGAAATCAACCTATGTTTTTGCGATAGAAAATGTACTTCCACTTAGTCGTTGTTTACATCCGCCTTCTTGTATGTTTCTACACCGGACACTTTTTACTACACTGTACCAGGTATACGACTGTGGAATAACAAAAGCTTCTCCAACGCTCGTGCAAATATATGTTTCGTAATTCAGGAATTGAAATATCAATCGATCTCGAAAAACAAACCATTCTTTTACTTCTTTAATGAAATTGCGACAACATTTTAAAAATTTTGGACATTTTTAAAGCGCGCCATTTTACAAGTGATTGCTATGCAATGTTGGTTATGACACCACTTTATAGTCAGATAGTTTGAAATGAACGAAAGTGGAATATACTTTTTTTAAAAATCATTGGTAAGGTGGTGAGTTTATTAGATGATAATCTTCCGTTATTTCTCAACAATCCATCGTAAAGCATTAAGAATATATCAGTTTCAGTCTATATAGACAGAGGTACTCTTATTGGTCAAAAAGTCATTTCTACCTCTTTAAAGAAACTATGGCATGCGAATCTAGTTTGCAAGACAACAATACTAAAATCAGTGAGCTCTCAAATTACATTATGGGAAAAGAAGTATTGTTGTTCCTATGGGATTTTACTTTTCGTTTCAAACCTGCATGAAAACGAATGAAATTTTCGTCGCCTCTTTTTAATAATTCAATATGAACCATCTTGATACTCGAGAAACTGAAAAATGAGCCCGTGCGTGACATTTCCAACAATTTGATACGTTAGTAAGGGGCAATGATTGGGTAGCTTAGACAGCCACAAACTGTAAACATAAAGTTACCTGTTGCTCTACAGATACTTTGAGACCTTTACTATCTACTAAGCGCATAGTAAAGACTCTGGTCAGACTGTGCGGATGCACAGGCTGGTCAGAGTCCTTGCTTTGCGCATATTTGAAATTGTCAAAAGTCTCAAGTACGGGCTCATTTAACATGCAACGATTGCGAACGTAGTTCAATAATATCGTTACAGAGTGAAAAAATAACATTCTCTTTTCTATAGACGTAATGAAAGTACAGCAAGTAACGTCGTTCAAGTCATTTCTCACGATCTCTTCTCAGCAACACAATAGAATGGTTTTGGGCGCAATAACAATTTATACTCGAAGTCACCTTTCCTAGGGTCATCTGACACTATCTTACCGGGTGACGGTAAAAATGTAAACTTTTGAATTAAGCAGGCTAGATAGAGAAATATTCTTGTAGTGGCCAAACTCATTCCTGGGCATTTCCTTTGTCCTGTTCCAAATGCTAACCAACTGTAAAAAGAAAGAAATAGAATAATCGCTTGTTTAAGACTGTGATCGTTAAATATGTATCATTGAGTGGACAACAAAAACTATATTATCTCCCATGGCCCCGCCACTCGTGAAAATTTAGTTTTCCATGTTCACTCAATGAAATCTCAATCGATTGATTCTACTTGGTTATGAAATTAATGGAAACATGGGTCATAATGTGAAACTGTTGGGACTAATTTTCGTAAAGTGCGTTATTTTGACCGTGATTTCTATTTTACATTCTTGATGACGTCAATGATTGGGCTCCATCTAGAAAACATCAGATTCGATGAAATCGACGAAAGCGGGGTATAAGTTTTTGATAATATTATGGCAAGGCGGCGGGTGTATCAAATGATAATCTTTATTTCTCGATAATCAACCGACAAGCATTAACCCTTTCCTGTTTTGCTAAATTTTAGACCAGTCCAAATTCAAAGCTTTTGCAAACGAAAATTTAAAATGGGCTTAATTTGAAAAGTAACCATTCAGTAGGGTAGAAAATATTGTGGAAAAGAAGAAATTGCTCGTTAGGAGCAATTTCTTCTTTTTTCACAATGTTTTCTCAGTCATAAAATCACAGGCACGTAAAAAGCAGGGATTAAACAGCAAAGGGTTAAAGAAATACTTTCAACATATTGACACACAACCGGTCTTTGCCTTTCTTGAAGACGAATTGTGATTCACTCATATATAACTAGTAAAACCTATCTTGTTATATCGGGTTTCAAACAAAATGCCAAAATTGAGGGAATTCAGCATATCTGGCTCTAGTTATTCCACGAAAACAGTAACAAACAGCAGGTAGTATAGTCTAGGATCAGACTTCATATCTGTACTTATCTTAGTCTATGTTGATTGCAAAAGGTCTATGTTCAGTAGTAATAATTATGTCAAAAACAATACGGGCAGGATTAATGGTCAAGATTGCATCACAAACATTGTTCAAACATTAACAGTGTTATTTTTTTATTTTTCTATACGCAAAATGTTGTATAAACCAGTTAAGAAAAACTAAAGAGATACGATGGAATTCTACTGGAGGCAAAAATGTCAAATTAAGTTTAGATCTTTATTCTCCATTTAAGATAAAAATCTATACGAATAATTTTAGCATTGATTTTTTTTTCGAATGTATTTGAAATATGTACAGTTAAGAAAATCGTGAAATTGACTTGATGACTAATTTAGGAATGAAAATGCATGAGTGTGTTGGGTGAGTTTTGAGTGAAAATCAAAGGAGGTTACCCAAAAACGTTTATTATTAAAGATTAGCACATTTAGCGATATTTTCTTTCTTAAATTTAATAAAACATGCATACAGGTTCTACAAATAGCTTTCTATGTTTTCACGAACCCATTATACGCTTACAAATTTCAATTATGTTAGTGAAATCGCGGATTTTATCTACCGATTTTAATTTTGAATGTACTGTATAATCTTACCATTTTTAGTGATTTTGGAGCCTTTGAATTGTTTGAGTGAGTGATCGGAAGGAATGAATGAAGCGTTGAATGAGCGATTAAGAATGGTTTTGATCGAAATGACCGTCAATTTCACGATGTTTTTAACTGTAATGAATATCAACTTACTTTTTCATATGATTGTGTGATGTTGGTAACACTTTACCATCCTGGTCTAAAAATCTCTCTGGACGAAATATCCAGGGGTCCTTCCATATCTTAGGATCATGATGAATGTGCCAAATGTTGGTCATTATCTGCCAAAATGTCCGAAGATGTAAATATCATTTAAAGGATAATCACAATGGTCTTATAAAGCTCGTCTTTCAGAGACGCTTATTATTGATTCGTTTTACCTTGCTTCAAAATTAAATGTGATTCTCGGGAGATAAGTCCAAATATATAACCAAAGGCAAATTATATATCAAAGTCCCAGTCTGCGTTTAGAGTAAAAAAATCGCTCTTTCCTGAATATTCTTTGAATACTTTTTCCTTGATTTGGTCTTATAAAAGATGAGTTACATAAAAATACAAATCAATCAACAAACGGCGGCTTTTTCGTGATCGCATGCTCTGCAGTATTAAGTAAAATATGTAAATGAGAGTTTGGTCATGTGAAATATACGTCCGCGTGCAGGAGCAGTAGATGAGCGGTATTCAAATTAGAGTCCGGAATAATGCGGGTCATAAATATTCATCAAGCTAGGCCTATATTTAGATCATCGCGTGATAATCATTTGCATTACAAAATATTGGAATGACAAATTCAAGCTTATCTTTGAGAATAAAGATCTAGTTTTCTGAACATATTCGTCTAAGTTCATTCTGATGGCGCTACATACCACATACATATATGAAGAAAGCCGTTTGGCTTCACAAGAAATAATTTCTAATGACGAGTTATCTCAAAAATTAAGATTTTACACCCGTTATTTGATAATCTAAAGATCTTCATACAAGGATACGATGGTTCCACGTCAGTGACTTAAACGAGAAGCGTTTGCGACGTCGAATGTTTTCACTCAAAGTTCGGGTGCTAACGCCATTTTATCTGACGTCATCGAATTTTTTCAAGGTTTTCCCGTAATTTTGAAAATAGTGCGTCTGTGTATATCCGAGGTTGATCGTGAGATTGGACGAAAACAAACCTATCTTTTGCACCCCTTGCTAAAAAAATAAGCTAACTTGAATATGTACATATCATTGATTGATTTAATTCCCGATTTAATATCCATACTGTAGTCCTTAGTTTTCATGTCGGATTTCATCATTCTAACCAAATAATTCGTTTTGTGTTTTGAAAAGATTTCGTTTCAAATTAAACTCGTAAATGATGTTGAAAAGCAATGGTACTTAATTTCATTTAAATTAGCTTATGCCTGATAACTACATCACATCCTATCTGTTATTAATGGTTCGGTGTTTTCTTTTGGATGAAGTATGTGTTTATCAAAATCAAACGGGTGTCCACAAATGTTACCATTCACATGAGAAATAAAAAATAGTTTCTGATAGGTACCTGTGTTTGTTTACGTATTAAATACCCCTCAAACAGTGTGTCCTTGGAACAGACATGGGGCAGGAAGATGGGAGAAGGGGGAAGAAGCCTGAGAGTCTCCATTACAAATGCTTGGAGGAAATGACATTCACCTCTGTCACTAATCAATGGTTCCCTGTCATTACCAGTGACATTTTCCAATTCTTCTCGTATTTTTTGCTGATAATCGGGGTGCTTAGTCAAACAAAGAATAGCGCTCGGTAAGGCAGCAGATGTTGTTATAAGTCCTGTGGATGAATAGAGGAGATTGAATGAGTGGTCACTGAATACTTACTTTATTCAATTTGTAATCGGTAAACAGATAAAAACGAGACCGAGCCGAGTTTTTATCTGTTTGAAGATGACGAGCTCAATAAATTTGGTATTTGATGGGCACAAATTTGATATTCTATTAATAATATGACCCGAATTTTGGTGATAAAACGAGAAATTTCCGAAATTAATCGATTCATGTTATTCAGCGAAACATATAACACCATTTGCGAAATGACCTCGCCAAATGCCCTATAACGTCATTTTTACAACCAAAATATAACGTTGCTATCCGTTTTTATCTCATTTGCATAGTTATTCCACCAGTGAAATAACACCCGCGTAATATCAAAAATATTCGAC
The DNA here is from genome assembly GCA_948146395.1 of Fragum whitleyi. NCBI lineage: Eukaryota > Metazoa > Mollusca > Bivalvia > Cardiida > Cardiidae > Fragum > Fragum whitleyi. The sequence goes on along the minus strand of OX411552.1, from coordinate 56,400,856 downwards.
GGGGTTATTTCACTCCCGCGGCGTAGGTCATCTTATAAGATATGGTTACAACTAACTTTGAAGGCAACAAAATTACACTAGTATAGAAGCAAAATAGGAATAAATATTTGCATAAGATCCAACCTGTATTCTTTAATGCTTTAGAAACTTACTAATAAAAATGTTGGTTTTTAGATTACATAAATAAAACTTTCAGATTTGATATATAGTTTTGGGTACAAAAAGTATTATAGCATAAACTTTTTTCTATTATTTTTATTATCTAGTTTTTATCATTCAATTATATTTTTCAAATGGCATAGGACAGCTACAATTAATTAGATATTGAACAAGATCATCACCTATGGGTGCCTACTCTCGGCTGTTAAGTGCTGGATGGTGGAAATAAAGTCGGAAAAGGGAATAATTTGCACAAAATTAAACTTGACTTACCCAGCCTTGATAAAATAGGTTGCTCTTTTGATGGTTAACATGTGTGCCAAGTTTCATGTGCATGCCTTCAGTAGTGCCGGAGATATAACAAAATGTCAAAGTTTTAGCAAAACGACAACAATAACAACGACGACGACGCCGACAACAACGACAATATCAAGGCTATATCAATACCTCAGGTTTTCTCCGTACCTAGCCGAGCTATAAATTGAGATAATTTTGGTAGATGAGTTGTTTTGAAAAAGCCTGATAGACAATTGTACCATAAAACTTCATAACGTTATAAATCATTTCTAGAAATTTATACCTGCTACCAAAATATCAATAATCATCGCTTTAATAACAGCATCGGTGAGAAGTTGGGGTTCGCCGTTTTGTTTTTCCTTTAGCTGTTCCTCGAAATACCAGTCTATAACTCCTCGATATGTACCTGGTTTATGTGAATCCTGGGAGAAAATATGAAGATAACATGTCAAATATGAATTAAGAAACCTGTCATTATATTTGCTTTTTGAGATTTTCAAATATGCAACGATAAGACAAAATAGAAATAAAATATATTGAAAAAATACATAAAGCTATTTGTACATGTTCTTTATACATACAAAAAACTTGTCTCTTTAGGTAGAGGTTTTATCTATAAAGTTCAATTTGTATGACGTGAATGCAGAATAATATTCCTGTTCTTTGATTTATTTTATAACCCATTAAAATCTCAAACTCCAAAGCATGGCATTCATTTATACACAATACTCTTTCTAAGCTATCCACTAACTACCCGTTGTAATCGACTCAGGACGATGAAAGATGCAATAATTAATATTGCTCATCGAAGCGACTTGCTGTATTTTAAAACAATAAAATACATGTATCATTCTCATATTTTGTGAATTAACTTGTTTTGATTCGTTTAATTATTTCATTACAGTCCTCGGCCGAGAAGAATTTATTTGAATCACCTGACGAACGGTATACAATGTAACAAACATAAGCGAATTAACCATTACCTTCATCTTATAAAACATTCTGTCCATTATCTTCCTATGGGCGGTCATAATCTTCTCATACTGTGGCTTGAAAAACGGCGAGAACCGAAGAAACGGTAATTTGGTTAGGATAAGATTAAACAGCGGATTCAGGAAAAAGTCGGTTGCTTGAGTGAACTCAAAATAACATTTAACATCATCTTCTGTCGCCGGCTCGCCGATTATCTGAAAGATAAATGGGCCTTTAGGTGACATTCCCAACTATTTCAAATGTTAGCAAAGCAAAGACACTGGCCAGCCTGTGCATCCGCACAGTCTGACCAGAGTCTCCACTTTGCTTTTCGCAGATAGAAAAGGTATCAAATGTATTTTGACAGTCGTGCAATTTTCTAAAAACACTTTGTGGATGTAAATAGTGCCCACTGTTCCTTCTTCACACACAAGATAAGATATGATATTTTATTGCTCAAGTATACCCATGGTAAGGGTTAGAGGCAATTTTCCAAACACATATAAACAAAACAAAATGAAATAAGGAAGGGGAAAAAATGACACATGTCAAATTGTTGTGAATGTCGCGCACAGGCTCAAATATTCTGTGAGAAAATTCAAATGAAACTTTCAAATCTCGGCTCTGCCTTAGCAATGCAATATTAACCTCAAATAGAAAAATTAAAACCTCCAGCAGCAGCAGCAACAGCAACAACAACAACAACAACACCCCTTCACAATTTAAATGATACAAATAAAAAGAAATTTAACCGTTGAAAATGGTGAGTGGGGTGTTAATATCCAGTGGATATCCAAAATAGGACTGACTTTCCTTACGAAATTTAAAATGAGTGAAAGTATCACGTATAAACAAACTCGACGCCTATTTTTAAACGAAATTCCATAAGGCATCTATTCTTGTGTTCCCATTTTCAGTAGCGACCATCTTCATAACCCTACAATTATTTGTGAAAGTTTCGAAATTTCAAGATAATTCGAGAAAATTTGTGAACTTAATCGCGTAAACAAGGAAATATTTACGGATTGACGTACATACAGACGGAAGGACGGACGGACGGCGAACATGCCTTCCGACATTTGATTAGTAGAACTAAAAAATAATCCTATAAAACAGTTGATTGACCTTAGCTCCAGTTCCACAATTCGAACGCGATACACCCCACTCGGGAACCTTCACCGATTCTACGGAGTAGACCTCAGGAATAATGAGGACGCAGACATAAAAGCGCGTCAAATCGCACGTGGGTTCATGTGACGTCACAAACATTACTATGGATGACGTTGCGAAAAACAAAATCGATGAAGTGATAAATTAGGCATATTATGATTTGATAACTAAACGCAGTGTTTTACTGCGTTTTGTTTTCAAATTATAATTTGCCTAAAATATCTCCAAAGACTATCGGAAGGAATCAACAAGATGTATTTTTCTGCAAAGCAGCCAAATTACCCCAAAAATGACCCATAATAAGTACACGTACGTCCGAGGTACTTTCCAGTTTACGGAAAAGTCCGAGCAATGTTTCAAATGGACACATCCCTCAAATAATTTTTAAACGTAGTTAACCTTCGAAAAATGTGGTAAGGACATGAAACACCGAGTAAATCGTTATTTCAAGCTATTAAAACATTTAAGGTAAGGACCCGAACTAGTTCCGCAATGTTTCGGACGTAATGAACTTAAACAGTGTTAGCCGAGGTTTCCTAATAATTTCTATGCGGAAACCTCGGTCAACATTGTGAAAGATCATGAGTTCCGAAATGTTGCGGAACTATTACGGTTCCACTACCTTATATCATCCAACAACGAATATTCTTTAAACGAATGACGTAAACGTCGTAGTTCTAGAACCATATACATATAATTACATGATGGTTTTTATTGGTCAATTGAATGTTTGATTGCCCGTAGTGATCTGGGAATGAATTGCCTTTTTGAAAATCTTTTTATAAGTAACTTATATTTTCAATCCAAATCGAACAGTGTAACTGCAATGCTTAAATCTAAAGTCCCTCAAGCAATACCTTTCTTGGACAAATACAGCATAAATCACTTACCAGAATTGACATAACATTACTCAAAGATCTCTCAGAAAGGGAGATTACTTCAAACTCTCCACCTTCGCAATTTTCAATAAACTCAGTAACACGACGAATCTCCGCTTTCATGACATTTTCAAACGCTGGAATACCATCTCCATAAATATGCATAGCCTTTGTGAAACATTTTCTGAGACTGCTATGAATTTTGTCTCTATTGCGAAGAGTGATATTATTCCTTCCGTTTATGTGATTCCCAACATATAAGCCGGGTCTATCATTGAACACATCTTTAAAATGATCCTGGCAAAAGGCTTTATTGACCAGCTCGGCACTATTAAGGACAACATTTGTAACTCCAAAAAGATGAAACTGGAATATGTCTCCGTGTTGTCGGGCAAACTCTGAAAGTTGCTCATGTAGATTGTCCGGATTTAGTTCAAATAAAGATCCAATGAACGGATAACCTATTAACGAAGGTGGTTGTGGGTAATGTCTTTGTTTGCCTTTGGTATATCTATATAGAATTACAACAAATGAAAATATCAGACAGGCTGTTATAAAGATTTCCATGATTCACTGAGTCAATTTAGCTACCTCGTAGTACAGAAAGGTCATATGTCTCTATAAATAAATAAAATGCTTCAAACGTTGAATACAGGTAATGACAACCGTGAAATTGACACGGTGAATGATTTTGGAATGAATTTCGCATGAAATCGAATGACAGGGAGGGAGAGAGTTTTCAATTTAGCGACGATATTAAAGGGAGATAATCCAAATAGACGAAATAAGCAATTTTTTATCCCCCCCCCACCCACACTAATAAAATCTACGTCCTTTTGTGTTTGTGTTTCTTTTTGATGCGACTCCGATTGATTGGCGTGAGTGTTTAGAATAATGAAGCGCTACGTTAATGATTTGGAATTGTTTCGATCGAAATGAGTGTCAATTTCATTACATTCGTAAGTGTATATTAGTGTATACCTACTACACCTCAATATATCCTCTAAAGCCGCACAGTTTATGCGAAATTCGGATACAAAACACTAGGAAAATCTACAAAAAGGTACGATATTTATCCTATTCGCAACCGAAAACACACGAACTAAATTAAATATGTAAGATACACTTATAGCCACTTGAACAAAAAATATTCTTAATGTATGTGAGATGACATAGATAACATGTCTTTAAGGTTACGATTTAAACCGTTATGAATGTTAACTACTGTAAATAGAACATGTAGGTCAAACGTATTTATGAAGTTTATACCGAGTGATGGTCACTAGAGAATTTCTTATGTCTTCAATAAAACCTTAATCTTTATTGAAATATGGTATTATTGAGGGTTAAAACAGATAGTATAGTCTCACTTCAGCATTTTGGTCTCCGAGATTATGAACCATAGGGTGATTTATATTTTAATTGGCAAAATTAATTAACTAACGAGTGACAAGTTGGATAGAAAAATCTAGGCTCGTTTCTTTTCCCGTAAACCACTCGTCTTCTATCCTATACTTATACTTCAAAATAAGTAATGCTTCAAAATAAGCATAGCGAAGCCTTTTATCTTTATCGTATAGTGCGGTTTTATTGACTTGAATATGACCCCTGCTATTTAGATGAATGAAAATCTGATTATTCCTACTCGACTTTGCACGTGCTTTCATAGGAATGAATAACAAACGATATTGATTGTATTATACATTTTGTTAATTGATAAAATATGTCGGTAATTATTATTTAAGCATTTTTTCCACAGAGGTCAAATTCGGGTCAAATTAACCAGGCTATATCTTTACATAAATGTAGAAAACGCATACAGCTCAGTATATGTCTAATGAAGTGACAGTATTGTTAGGCTATTTATAAATATGGCTTTATTTACACATAATTCATACATGGATACAAATCGGTCTATTTTGTACATATGGATTTATAAAATTTGAAGTATGTATCATTGTGAGTTATACTTATGAATATGGTTGATTTGATAAAAGGCAGGTTTTTATCTCTACTGAACGAATGTTACAAGAGCTATAGCGGTGCTGTGGTGGCGCGCTTTCCGTCCATCCATTTGTCTTTCTGTTCGTAAACAATTCTTGGAAACGCGATAAAGTCAACAAATAGTATCGGATTTGCTTGAAACTTTCACATGATGATTGTAGGGTCATAAGAAAGGAGCATTTAGAATACGGAGCTGATCCGTCAGCAATCACAAGTGGGCCTAAAGCATTTTCTATTAGAAAATTCTCGATTACGCGATAAAGTCCATAAATCTTCTCGGATTTGCTTGAAAATTTAATATGGCGTTTGTATGGTATAAGAAAAATTTCTTTCTAAAACGGGACCATCTTGCAGAAATCAAGGAAAACTGGTCCTAATGGATTTTAACTCAGAACATTCTTGTTAACGCGATAAAGCCCAAAAAATTATCGAGTTTTCTTAGCTTGACACTTTCACAGGATGATTGTATGGTCATAAGGAAAGTTCCATTTGAAAATGGGGCTATCCAATGGGAAAACACAGGAATCAGGTTTTTACATATTTTGCCATCAAAATAGTCTTGTTGAAGCGATAGGCTCCAAAAATATTATCGGATTTCCTTTAATCTTTCACATGATGATTGTATTAAAAAGTGCTACTGAAACATTGAGAAAATGGACATTATGGACTTTTGTTGGAAATATTCTCGATTACGTGAAACATTTCTATTTCTTTTATGAAACTTTCACAATGTGATTCATTGCTGGGGTGGTTTCTTTTTGAAAAGTACAGGAAAAAGGATCCGTATATATAATTGAAGAAAAACATCGAATTAAAAGGGGCGAACCTTTTTCATTTTCACTTTACTCTTTCTATAAGGCCATAAAGTTTCTGAGATAGAGGATATAAACTAGCGGAAATCTTTGATAGTCGGTAGAGCCTTGTATGTCCTCATGGGCCTCTTTCTTCTACGTTATATAGATTTTTTTCATCATTTTTTGGAGATCTTAAGAAATAAACGTATACAATGTATAAAATTAAGTTATTTGCATAAAACAATAAGTGATTATAGAAGGGGAAAATGGGAAAAAAACTTGACACCTAAATATAAACATAATTTTGTAAATACAGCCAGTCTTGCTTAAGTGACCACGTTTATCAAGCAACCGTTTTCAAAATCTAATTCTTTCTATAAAATATCGTAAAAAAGAAGATATTATTGGTCTCAAAACATTGGAAATGAATCCTATGTTTATACAACTCATTAGAATCGTCTCATTGAGATGATTCATTTGAGTTTTAACAACTTAGGATTATCGAGAGATTAGCAATAACATACATATCCAATCAAAATGATGTGTCCAATTTGTAAACAAAACGTGTAGCAAGCTACTATTCTCTTCAACGACCACTTTTTGGTAGTCCCTTTAGGGGTCCTTTAATACACTTTTTACTGTATAAACAAAGTTGAAAAAGAGGAAGGGGAAAAGGAATACTTATCGACTTTAGAGAATTTCAGGTAACTCGTTTATGAAAAAGGGGGATTCTTGACTGAAACGATACCCTCCGTATCATGTTACGAAAGTAATTCAATTAAAGAAAGACTTCATGATTTATAAGAACTCTATTGTTTCTTGACACAATCGAAAATCGAGTGGATAATAACACGATTTGGGCCACAACAAAAAACAAGTGACTAGAAAAGTAAGCACGTTTCGTGATTAATAAGACAGGTCATATTGAGAGCATAAATAGATTTTCACATTAGCCTTATTGAATCCTATGATATCTAAACCCATTAGAATCGTCACATGAGACTCAAAAATAAACGATTGTTGGTTTAAAACTATCCACTGTCTCAGATATTTTGCTAATTCGTTTATCCATCTCTTGAAGGGTCTAAAAACTCAATTCAATTCGTTAGAAACCAGATTAACCGACATTTCAAATTTTGTGCATTTTTAATTTGGCCCCTTACGCAAATTGATAAATATCATATATATATATACAATCTCTATCCGACCTTGTGGATGATTGAATTATCTGCACTTTGGGGTCAAATTTGCTAAGCTTTAGGTCATATAGATGCCTGCAAAAAGTCCCCAAACACAATGCCTAGTTTCTTTTGCGTTTGAGTATACATTCTTTCCAATTTGTGTGTCTTCAAGAACCAATCAGACGCTTTAACTTTCATTCCAGCGAAAAAAAAAAACAGCAAAAAAAACCCCCATCATATAATAGTTTGATGAATTGCGATAAAATATTGAACGTTTAATTGATTTCGAATTCTTTTTAAGGATATCGGAGCGTTTCTGAATTGTTTGATGGAGTGTTTGTATTTAATGATTGAATGAATAATTTTCATGGGAGGTAAAAAATAACACAACATCGTCTAATAAGACGATATTTGAAAAAATTATTTACCTCCCTTTAATAAGGTATAATTTCATATCGGATTGTGTGTTATCAATGATAAATCAGGTGCCAAACAAAAATAGTCAATTAAGGACGATTTCGGGAGTTCGTTCTTGCGCAACGTCTTTGCGCATCGAACTCTTCAAAAAGGAATATGCGCTCCAAACTTGCACTTATCTCGAACGTAACAAAAACACTACAAAAACCCTCTTAATTTCTATATTTCGCGGAAAATGCTTTCATGAAGACGATTTATTATTCATATCACTGAAACATAATTATATGAATTATCGCAGCCATTTTATTTCATAGAAATAAAGGATATGACGTCAGCGTCGTTTTTGTAGGTATTTGTGACGATAACGTTCCCGCGCATAATCAGACACCAAACAACGTTATCAGTCGTATATCCGATAGCTACATGGAACCGTCACATTTCGTTTTGATCGTGGGTTAATTTTTGAAAGGTTGACCATGATAAACGATCCTGTCGTTGTGAAATGACCTTGTCAGATTTTTAATTTTCAATTTTTTGGATTATTCTTTAACAGACCTGGGTGTATTTGAAATTTTATTGGAGGATGGGGGTGTGAGCGAGATAGATGATCTTGATCTCATCATATGACTTCGATCAGGGAATTTGATGATGCTTATTGAAAAGATCAATTATTATTCCATATGTGAGTATTCTTTTTTCAACTGACTTGAAGATTTTTGAAAACACTAGATTTTTGCGTGATTTATGTAACGTTGGCCTTGACATATGACCTTGACCTTTTCATATGATTTGACCTTGGGTTTTGTTGACACAAAACAAAGTGATACCCTAATTGTTGAGGAATTCAACTCCATAATCGATTAATTTAAGAAGGATTGAATATCATTGATTTTGTACATAAAATTGGTACGAGAAAATGAATTTGGAGTGATTTTATTCCTTAGCGTCAAAACTGGGTGACCTAGAATCTTGCATTTTTTCTCAAAAAATAGCACGGTGACAATACCTTTTTTATATCAATATCACACGAACATGTAATTATCTACAATATGTAGAAAAAATAAAAATTTTTATCTCAGAGTTTTTGAGAAATTTGATCAAAAGTTATAAATTTTGAAAATATTTTCGTTCATTTTCGATATACCAGTTTTTACGCATTGGGAAAAAATACGTAAAAAATCATTATTTTTCCTTTCAATCGATATTTGTGTATTGGATTCAGTGCAAATAACTTCCTATCTATGAAATTAAAATAAAATTGTTATTAGTTATTTGATAAGATTTGATTGTGTTACGGTTTTTTCAGCCTTGAAATTTGGCATGGATGATCAGCTCATAGACCTTAATAAAAATTGCTAAAATCATATCTGTTGGGCTACCAGGTGCGGAGCATCAGGGGGGAGGGGGTAGTACTTTGGGTAAATTTTGTAATCTTTAACCTTCATCTTCTTCTAAACCAGGAGCCCGACAGATTTGAATATTGGCATGGATGATCAGCATATGGACATTAATTGAATAAGCTAAAATCATGACTGTAGATTCACCAGGTGCGGAGCACCAGGGGGGGGGAGGGTAGTACTTTTGTGAAAATTTTGTAATCTTTAACCTTCTTCTTCTTCTGAACCACAAGCTCTACAGACTTGAAAATTGGCATGGAGGATCAGCTCATAGACCTTAATAAAAATAGCTAAAATCATGACTGTAATGCCACCAGGTGCGGAGCTCCAGGGGGGAGTACTTTTGTGAAAATTTTGTAACTTTAACCTTCATCTTCTAATGAACCAGGAGCCCTACAGACTTAAATATCGGCATGGATGATAAGCATATGGATCTAAAATTAAATAGCTAAAATCATGAATGTAGGATCACCAGATGCGGAGCATTAGGGAGGAGGGGGTAGTACTTTGCATAAATTTTGTAATCTTTAACCTTATTCTTCTCCTGGATCAGAAACCCTACAGACTTGAAAATTGTCATGGGTGATCAATATATTGACCTTAATAAAAATAGCTAAAATGATGACTGTAGGGTCACCAGGTGCTGAGTGTCTTGGGGAGGGGGTAGTACTTTGGATCATTTTTGAAATCTTTAAACTTCTTCTAATGAACCAGGAGTCCTACAGACTTTAAAATTGGTATGGATGATCAGCATATGGACATTAATTGAATTAGCTAAAATTATGACTGAAGATTCACCAGGTGCAGAGCATCTTGGGGGAGGGGGGTGCTTGGTTACGAATTTGAATCGCTACAGCCTTTATATTTGACATGGATTGATCAACTCATTAAAGAAAACTTTAAAAGTCTCAGACTCAGCCTGTATATCTGGCATAGATTAGCTGATCACAGACCTTTTATGAAAAAGCTTAGATAAATAATGACCAGGGGAGGAGCAGAGGGGGGGGGGGGGAGGATTATTTCAAATGTTATCTGATTGAATAAGTGAAAATCTCCTTTTCTGAAGTTGCATGGACATACCTAGTTATTGAAGCTTTTTTCTCAGGTGAGCGCATCCAGGGCCAACGGCCCTCTTGTTTGTTATTACCAAGAAATGAAAATCTGCGAGAAATCGAACAAAAATTTACTCGATACCTATGACATTCTGTAACGTTTTACGAAAAATCTGATTCGGTGACCCCCTTTTTTCTTTCCATTTTTGCAATCGGCATACTTTAATCTACAAAATATAAAAAAAAACAAAAAAAATCTATCTCGGAAAATTAATTCTAGCAATCGTCCTTAAATCATTAGTTTATTTGATCGTTTTGATTTTGAAATGTTGAAATTGGACCAAATTAGCAATACTGGATTAAACCCCTTAAATTCAATTCGAATTTCGCTTGATACACACATATTTTAATATTCCAAAATCATTCCAAAATTTTTCAACTTTTGAATTTCACGATGTTTCTAAATGATTATGCCAGAATGTCAAAATTCATCAACGAGCCTGTAAACCCTGACCGAAACTTACTCAATACACATTTTTGGAAACCTCATTTTTTTCGTTTCAGAGTAATCCATGTTTATCCGTCATTGCTGAAATGGAGTGTTTTACGACAGGCTTGTTAAATAAGTGTCTACATTGACCTTTTTCACGGACAATGAAGACCAGCTTAACACAACAATCAGTGAAAGGTCTTAACAATATACTTCCAAATTAACAAAGGAGAAAAAGTGCAGTCGATCTTGTAAAAATAAAGGAGAGTTATTTCTTGGTGTCTCACGATTTTCAACTAAATCAAACATTTAGATATTGTTTGTCTCAAGAAAACTGTGAAAGATAATATTTAAAATCTTTGTGTTTCTTAGCGACACCCTTCTTAAAAGTTAATAAGCCACTGAGTCAAGTTAAACGGAACTATTTTTACAAAATGGATCTCGTTATAACAACAATTTTTTCTGTATTTGTAATCGCGTTATGTTACAAATACTTTAGCATCAACTCCAAAAAGGGAACTTCTTTGTTGAGAGGGCCTGTCAGATACCCCTTTGTTGGTTCAGCGTTACTATTGAATCCAAATAATTTACATGGGCAGTTCGTCGAATTTGCTAAACAATTTGGAAATATGTTTGAAATACAAATATTCGATACAACAAACATAGTTTTAAATACGACTGAATTGATACACAAAGCTTTCAAATCTGACGAATATAAAGGTATCTTTCACAACCGGCCAGTGTTTCATGCGCCGACTCTTGCGATTGGACGAAGGAATATAACTTTCCGTGATTGGGACGAGAGTCACAGCCTGTTAAGGAAATATTTGTCAAGAGGACTAAATGCGTCTGGAAATGGATTGACACCGTTTGAGGACATCATGAAAAAAGAGATCAACAAGGTTATGAAAAAGATCGAGGGTACAAAAGGAGTTGAAGTTGAGCTTGTGTCATTATCAAGACGATCCGTCTGTAATATAATGTCAATCTTGGTAAGTGCAGACGATATTACTCGAGCGACCACGTCTATTCAATGACACTTTTTTTTTTACTAAGCGACCATTATTTAAGGTCCCTACATAGTAACAAATATCTCTGGAAAATAAACAATTCTTAAACATAAAATTGTTTATTATTGAATCTTATGTTGTTTGAACGCATTAGAATCGTCTCGATGAGACGATTCTGATGTGTTCGAACATCATAAGATTCATAAAAAAATATGCGTCAATTTGTCATATGCTTTCAAATGATCTTCCATAGTTATCATTAAATTTTGTATTAAGTGACCATTTCCATTAAGCGACCGCTTTTGGAAATCCCCTAAGTAGTCGCCTAGTACAGGTTTTTCTGTATATGAATGTCTCTACTATCGATATAGAGGAAAATCGTTTGTTCCAGTGTAAGACCGATTCTTGTTTCATTGAATGAACAAAATGAATGAAATATTAATCGATCTTACTCGAACAACGAACTTTTTTTTCTATTTCTTTAATGCAGAAATGAAACAAAAATGTGAAGAACAATTTGGGAAAAAATTCTTAAAGCGCGTCATTTTTCGCATGATTACTTTCGAACGTCGTGACGTAATTTGTTTTTATTTTGTTCCGCTTAGATAACGTCATAAAAGTGTGAAATGAACGACAGCAGGATATTGATTTTTCGTAATTTTACTGGTGAGTTTAACTAATTATAATCTATCGTTAATTCTCGATTAACCACCGAAAAGCATTAAAGAAGGGCTTTTCATATTAATTTCCAGTACGGATGTTTTCGGAGAAAACACGAGGTATTGCTATAGCCTTGGTGTAGTCGGCGCTGTCGTCGTCCCCGTCGTTGTTGTCGATGTCGTCGTCATTTTGTGACATCTCTGCTCCTACTGAAAGCATTCACTTCAAACTTGGCACGCATGTGCACCATCAAAAGAGAAACCTATACTATAAAATAAGACAATTTTAGATGCATTTTGTGCAAATTATGCCCTTATTCGACTTAGATTTTCATCCCCCATCCAGTACTCAACAGCCGAGCGTAGGCATCCTAAGGCAGTACTCTTGTTCCCTTTTAAAAATAAATCATTGATTTCAATTACAATGAAAAACCATTAAAGGTTGCATCCGATTGGTAGTAAACACCATGGAATTTTTTCGATTATTTCAGCTGATCGGAGAGATTGCGTCCGAAGATGACGTAAAAAATTACTTCGATCTTATTGAGGGACTCGATTTTTACATGGACCCACTCACGAACCTACTTGTTTCAAAAATACCACTTCTCCGGTACCTTCCTGTCTTCAAATATAACTTTGGTAGGATTCGGGAGTCATACAGCAACATTATGGATAAAACCTTTTATCAAACTAAGGTGAGGTCTCTTTTATCTAGTGAAGTTTTCCAACAAAAAAGAATCAATTGCAAAATATACTGCTCGACAAAAAGTAAGAATCGATGCATTTTCAGAATTCCTACTTTGTCCGGATATTCTAGAATCTCAAAAGTTAATTATATCGATTTTCAAATGATGAATTAGCTACGCAAAATAGGAATAGTTTTGCACAATGGAAGAATTTTTATAAGTTATGTAACCTGTCCTGTGTTCAGGATGTAAAAACGTTTCGCGAGCGCTTTGAGATGATACCCCGCTTTACACGTTCTCAAACGTGCAAAGCAAGGTATCATTTCGAAAACGCTTTGCTAACGCAGGGCTCTAGTGACCTTATATCACCAGCATGATTAAATGGTATGATATCAGGTAGATTCGTCCAGACTACAGAAGTCTTCCAGTCTTTGTTTGCGACGGCGCAATGATGTAAATTCTTAGTCTGTTTCTTACAGTTTCTTACTTTGCGCACATACTATTCCAGAATCGTACTTTTAAAAGAAATGACGTTCACTATGCGCGACAACGGAAGAATTTTGTGCTTGACAATTCCAGGATTGTGCCAATTTCTACTTTGTGCACGAATATATCGAGTATTAAAATGTGTAGATCCACATAGTCGGATTACGTGTCTGATTGGTTCTTAAAGAAATAGGAAGCTATTTATATTACTTACATGCATCTTTAATTAAAGGTTGATAATGTATGTTGCTAATTTTGTTAATCCTGAGCAAAATTAGCGATGTTGGATTACCTAGTACCTTTAATTTCATTCAACGATGTTACATTTAACAACATCGTGAAACTGACATTGTGAATGATTTTGAATAATTTTGGAATGAAATTGAATAAATGTGTGGGGCGAGTTTAAAGTGAATGTAATCGGAGGAAATATAATATCGCAAATTTTGTTCAGTTTACAAAATTAGCGATATTTATTACCTTCCTTTAGTAAAAAATGCAAACAATATCTATTAATAGCTTCCTATTCCTGCAAGAACCTATTGGACGTTTACATTTTGAATAAAGTCAGTGAAATGGCGATTTTTGCATTTTGCATAGCTTTATCTATTTTGAATTACGTTGTTGATTTTTTCTTTTACAGAAAGTTTGGAGCGTTTTTGAATGGTTTGAGTGTGTGTGTGAGTGAGTGAGTGAGTGAGTGAGTGAGTGAGTGAGTGAGTGGGTGGGTGAGTGGAATTAATGAATGAATGGAACGCTGAGCGAGTGATTTAGAATCGTTTTGATCGAGATGAATGTCAATTTCAAGATGTTGCTAACTGTACATGTATCGACGGCACCCAATCTGACATCCTACATCTTTTTAGATTTTGTTTCCGTTTATATCTTCTAGACCACGTGGACACCAGGAAAATGTCGAGGCATAGTTGATTGGTATCTAGAGGAACAACAAAATCAACAGTCCGATGACGACAGTTCTTTTACGGATGACGTCATAAGAGGAATGATTTTCGACTTCTTAACTGCAGGTAAATGCCACTACGAAATTAGGTTTTAAATAAAAAACGCATACATATCTTATGAAATACTATACCTTCTGCGAAACCACCGCCCTCCCCTTCTCCATTATTTATAAGGTAGAACTATAGTCCTTGTCAAAATATCAAAATGTATATTATACACTATTAGCTGAAGATAAATTGACTATTTAAAATCTAATTTCTAGTACCTTCTAGGGTAAGGACAAATCAAACTATCTGGAGAGAAGCTTCTATATTTCTTGATCGAGTTCAGTATTTTTTTCAATGTTCTTTTCCCATTTAATTTGACTACCTCAGGAATAGTAACAAAAGCTACCATGTTTCCCTGTGTCATGTTGTGTTTGGTCAACCATCCTGAGTACCAGCGAAAAGTTCAAGAAGAAATTGACAGAGTTATCGGTGCTGACCGGGAACCAGTCGTAGGTGATAAAATTGGTTGCCACTTTCTACAGGCGGCCATCTTGGAGACATTAAGATTGCTAACTCCAGTTCCTTTCCTGTTACCACATGTTTCTAGCGAGGATGCAGAATTCGATGGACATTTCGTTAAGAAAAATACCCAAGTAAGCGCAAACCTTTTTTCTTGGAAATTAAGTTGTGTCCTGTTCGTGTTTTTGTGAGGTGTGATATATTAGGTTACTACCCACAGATCTATCGATTCTTTTTAATACAAGGGATACCACTTTAGCATTGTTATTGCTGTCGTTGGTGTTATTATCATCTTATACATGAGCAAGGACTATGCGTTTTAATGCCTGTTATGAATGCAAAGTTAATGTAACTTATTTCTCTATAGTGATTTTGTAACGTTTAACCTGATTTAAAATTAACCATTTGTCTTTTATCTTGAAAATATGTAAAATGCAATTGAATATTTTTGCTGTTATACAGTTAGAAACATTGCGAAATTGACATTTACTTCGATCAAAATCATTCTAAATCACTCAGCGCTCAATTCATTCCAAACACTCGCTCCAATCACTTAAAACGCTCCAAAATTGTTCAAAATTACTATGAAATTGTTCAAAATGAACAACATTTCAATCACGTCGTTCAATTAATTGTATATGTTTTATTTTTGACTGGTGTTTTCTTCTAAAATTCAAATATTTCATTAAAGGATGGGTGGGGGGTGGGGGGTAAAGTTCAATTAGACGAAGCTATCGATAATGTTTTACCTCCCTTTAAAACATTCAAAAATCGCTAATCACATTTATTCAATTTCGTTCAAAAATCACCTCAAGATTATCCAACTTGTTAATTTCGCGATGTTCTTAACTGTACCAGAATACCATCGCGATATCACTAAAATATTGCTGTATTCGTCGATGAATAAATAACGTTTTACTACCATGATGACTCAAATTTTGTTTACCTTTCAGATTCTGGCAAATGCCTGGTATATTCACCACAATGAAAGCTTGTGGAAGGATCCTTGGATCTATAGACCTGAACGATTTCTAAACGACGAGGGAATGATTCTTCCGAATTCGCATGAAAATATGAAGAAGTAAGTTATGCAATGTTAAATTTTTTAACTCGAAAAAAGAAGAAATCTTTTATTGTTCAAAATATTTCATATCCATCTTTGTTACATGTAATCGACATGCCTAGACAAGGTTTAATGATTGAGAATCTAGGTCCGTATATCGTCGACGTGCCATTAGCCATGAGCACTGCTTGTATATGGTCACACACCGAAGATATGTAATTTCAATTCCCTTTATATGCAAATTGCAATATTTGTGAACGACGAGGACTAGAAAAATACACGGGAGACTTTACACATGAATTAAGTTAATTTAAGAAAGTATCAGAAAGTGTGGTGGTCCCTGATCATTCATATTCTTTAAAAATCTCAACATAAATGCAGAAAATCATGCCATATTTCATATGTTTATAAACCGTTAACATAGGTCTAACTTAAACAGTGTAATTCTGGTTGTCCCTTATCATTATATTGTTTAAAAAGCTCAACAAAATGCAGGAAATTATGCCATATTTCAAATGTTTAAAAACCGTAAACATAGGTCTTACATTAACAGTGTAATTCCTATGAAGTATCCATCCAATCTGTTTTAACCTATCATGGAATATTTGGAAATGAAAAAAAACAAAAAACATTTACATTGAAACTTGTCGCCGAACTTGTGATACATAACAACTCATTAATATTATCTTTTTCTTCATACATTCATTTAAATTGTTAATTTGAGAAAATTCCCAGTTGAGCCTTAGAAAAGTTTTTTAACCAAGAAACTATTATCAGTAATCCAGTCTACCAGAAACGTCCACCCTTAGTTCTCTCAGTGATTGGATTATATTAAGTCGAATGTTTCAATTTGAGCTTGTGAGTAACATATCTAGCAAAATCAAATGTCAGCCAAGCGAAGACTCTAGTCAGCCTTTGTTACTGACTTATGTTCTGTGTAGATAGAGAAGATCTTAAAGTTTGTTTGTGCAGTGGAATTTCAGAAAGTAACAAACATGAGAAAAATTACATTTTTAGAAGTTACAGAATATAAAGGCCACATTAAACTCTACTCATAAATGGATCAAATGACTTAAAAAAAAACATATGAAGTAACAAAAAGCAAGGTTTTAATGTCGTTATTTCATTTCAACTGGTTTAAGATAATTTCAAATTATGCGCAAAAAAGTATGGGTATTTGTTTCATCGAGTTTTTATCTACATTTTCAAATTTTGTACATCCACGGTGTAAATAGTTTGGTGTTTATTCAATTTAAAATGGTAATACAGTCATAATTTTCCCACAAATTTCTCCTTGGGTTCCACTCATCAGAGATAACCGTTCGTTACCTTACACATGGACTTGTATTGGATCATACTCTAAATGACGTCATTATGATGTCATCAAATGCGCGTTATCGCGATATTTCTGTCATTTGATCGTCAATAATTTGTTGAAACGTTGTTATTTGATTTTGATTGTGACAAAAAGAGATCTTAACCTCGTCTAAAGTAAAGAAGGTATTGACCTCGCCAAGACTCGCTTAATAAAATTTCTATTCTAGACTCGGTTAAAATCAGCTGGTCCAAATCTCATGACAGATTCTGCATTTCTCTGAAGAATGTGTTGGTGTTCTTTTTTATTGGATATATATATAAAACATACTTATTGTTTTGTATAAGAAAAAAATATCTAACGAGGATGGGAGAATTGATCATTGTCGAGGCTCTGCCGAGACAATTATCAATTCTTACAAACGAGTTAGATATTTTTCATATAATACACTAAGTATGTATTATATTTATCTTATAACCTCTTTTTCTCTTGTTTTCGTCGATGTTTCTAGCTGAAATGCAAGTTTCTAAAAATCACCGCATTAATTAATTATTCTAAAAATAACTATGTGATATCATAAAAAATAACATATGGGATGTTATCACACGGATATTTGAATAGTTATAAAATGAATTATGAATAAATGGTTTCGTACCTCGATTAACAAAATGACATTATCTCTTTATTGATTTTCAGTTGGATACCATTTGGAATTGGACGAAGAAAGTGTCCGGGCATGCACCTGGCGACGACATTGATATTCTTATACATCTCGAGTCTGCTGCAAAAGTATAGTTTTACACCAGCCCCGGGAAAGCATGTGTCACATGACCCAAGGACTGATGACTTCGAATTTCATTTTCTTCTTCGACTCAACAAGTTTTATTGTATTTCAAAAGAAAGACAAATGTGATTATATTGCGTTTTCTCCACTTTCATTTACGAGGAATTTTTGAGAACATAACATCCGTTTGCTTTAATCATAATTTATTTAATACAACTGCAGAACAAGAAATATGTTTCCTGGAGTTTTATATTTCAAAAAGAAAAAAAAAAAGAAAACTCTATATTTGATTTTGATTTGAATTGGGGTTTTACGTAGCTTTCAACAATCTCTCAGTTTTATCGCGACGACCGGAGCACCTAACAATGGATTCCTGGTATTTCTCACACCAGTACTACCACCACATCCTTTTCCTAGCCTCCAGTTGCTATTCCACATAGGTTTACGATTATCTACCCATTGGTGAAAGACAAATGTCGGAAAGGATAAGTGCCGCGGCCGGGGATCGAACCCGTGCGAATTTAGACCCCTTGATTAGAAGTCCGGCACGCTACCAACTGCGCTAATGCCGCGGCTCTCTATATTTGAAGTTTTCTCGTTTACCGACTTCTCATATCAATAACGAACAATTAGAATAAAACAAAACAAAAATGTTCTACGCTGCTATTTTTCCCTGAACATTTCATTAGGCGAACAACAAAAGCTCTATTTTCCCTAGTGAAATTACTTTTGCGTCTAACTGAAGAGATATTTTTATCTTGCACGAAAAACAAACGATTGTACTCTGTCTGTAATTCAAAGGTGAGATGAACGTGCAAGTTTTAGGAAAAGTAGATTTTATGTATGTTCATTGTTCTGTATGAAGCATATTTAAGGATGTGTTGTTTATTTGATTCTGTTTAATCGAGTTAAATTGTAGTTAGACACATCACACAAGTTTGTTCCTTTGCAAACAAGGACGTTATACAGGGTCGTTGAGGCAAGTTTCAGTTCATTTCCATCCAAATTATAGGAGAAGGTGTTCCCAAAAGTGAATTTCGATCAAATCATTGGCAGACAGCTCTAGCTACATGAATTTCTTTAGTCCTATGCACAACTTGAAATGATAGAGGTACATTGTTGCAAAATTCAATTCAATCACATGACAATTGTAGGAATTTCATACACAGAAGAAACGCTGTAATGACGAATCAAAGGTTAATTCAGGAATAACTTGACCTATCGAAAATATGTTGTTATGTATAACTAGACATCATGAAGAGTCATTGTGGTGAGTTTAAGCTCATTCTCATTCAAGCCGTAGGTGAAGCTGTGCACACAAGAAATACATTGATTTAAATCAAGCATATCATTCAAGAATGGCTGGGGCAATTTGAATTCCTGAGGTCCTTTGCAAAAAAAGACACCATGCAGAGTCATTGTGATGAGTTACAGCTTAATCACACTGCTTGTTTAGGAAGAATGTTCACAATAGAAACATATAGTGATTTTTCGATCAATTCAAGGGCAGATAACTCAAAAAAGTTTGGAGCATTTTGGATTTCAAAGGTCTTCTATATCACTAGACATTATATGGTAATTGTGGTAAGTTCCAGTTCATTCGCACTGATGGTTTAGAAGGAGTTGCACACATAAAAGCTGCTAACGGACAGACGGAAGGCCGGGGCCGTAACGTAATACGCCCATTCGGGAGAACAAAAAGGAATACATAGTGGTCTACAAGGATTAAATCAAGTATAATTGAACTTGAATGAAGTCAACAAATCTATGAACATTACATTATCACTTATCACCCTTCCTGACCTTTAGCGTTAGTGCTTATGTAATCATATGCCATATTTTATGAATGGTGGTCTAATAGACGATAGGCGGCTTGATGTATGAGGGGATTAATATTTCATTAAATGAGCACCCAAATCTATGTCTAAGGAATTGGTAATTAGTTTTTTTCATAAATGACAGATGAATCGGTCAAAACAAACATTAATTCTATTTCTTACATGCAAAAAAAAAAAAAAAAAAATAAAAGAAAATTAACATGCAAAAAATCAGACAAAATGTATTTGTTTTCAGAAAAGGTCATTTCGCAAGGTCTTTACGATTAGTTACAGCGTGAAACTGACACCAATCTCTATCAAAATCATTATAAATCGCTCGCTTTGCGGTCCATTCATCTATTGCGAACACTCACTCAAATTATTCATAAACGCTCCAAAATCACATAAAAGATAAGATCAACAACTACATTCAAACAAATATAGCTATAGTGAAATCGTAATTTCAATGACATAATTGAAATTTTAAGCGCCTGATTGGTCCTTGAAGAGATTGCAAACTAATTATAGAACCTGTATGAATATTTTATTAAAAGGGGGGGGGGTTAATATCGCTATCCTGAACAAAATCAGCGATATTGGATTGTCCCCCTTGAATTTAACTCAAAACTCCCTCCACACTCTCATTCAATTTCATTCCAGAACCATTCTAAAATGATTCATCTTACCAATTTCACGATGTTCTTAACTGTAGCACATGACGCTGTTGTATTTAATGGGCACCGCAACGATGACTTTGTTTGTTTGAATGGGTTTTACGCCGCTTTCAACAATTTCGCAGTTATATCGCGGCGGCCGGAGCACCTAACAATGGATTCCTGGTATTCCTTTCACCTGTACTACCATTACACCCTTTCCTAGCCTCCGACTGCTATCTCACATAGGTTTACGATTATCTACCCATTGGTGAGAAACAAACGTCGGAAAGGATATTTGCTGCCACCGGGGATCGAACCCACGACTTCCAGATTGGAAGTCTTATGCCTAACCAACTGCGCTATGGTGGCGGCTACCGCAACGATGAAGTAACAAATGATGATGTGTAATGAACAAAAGAAAGGTAGTGTACAATCTTTCAAAATTCACAAGTTTAGCGTTTGGAATACAAAGTCATTATTTACATTTATATCTCGACAATCCACCAAAAATATGAAATAATTGATCATCTTAGCTTATTTCGGTAGATGGGAAACATTTTTATTTTTATGATTTCAATATTTTTTTCTTTAACCACGATCACTTTCTGTGCATTCAAAACTTTAGGCTTGTCAAAATTGAAATATCTTTGTAGGGAAATGTTAAAACAAAATTAATAAATGCGTAAAAATAATAAATTAATAAATTTACAATGCAATTACATAGATCTATTGTCGAAAGAAAAACTACTTGTAAAGCCTGTTAGTTTTTCGTTTTCTCTTAATATTTCTGAATATAAATATCTAATATACAAATCACACTACTTAGCATAAAATCTAGAAATTTTACAAGAATAACTTAAGAGATCAGTATCCCGACTTTTCACAAATATAATTAAACAAACCATCACATTTGAAATCGTTGATCAACCAGTCTCTCTTTTTGAATGTCCTCGCACACTTTTTATTCATCTCGTTGTACTTGTACCAGAGAGACGTATCAATGGTATGGTTACGGCCGTCTGACGAGGTCCACAGAGTCAGCTCTTCTCCTAATCTTTCTAAGTCGATCCAAAACTCACCTGAAACATTCATAGATTATTCTTCTAAAATTGCGTGTTTTCTTTGAAGATGCCTTTTCTCGAATAGAATGATAGAGAAAGACATAGGAGTGCAGTTAACAACATCGTGAAATTGACAAGATGAATGATTTTAGAATGATTTAGGAATGAAATTGAATGAGTGTATGGAGCGAGTTTTGAGTGAATTTAACGGAAGGTAATCCTATATCGTAAATTTTGTTCAGGATGAACAAAATTTGCGATATTGATTACCACCCTTTAATAAAAAATACATTCAAGTTTTATACAAGGCGTCCTGTTTCTTCGAGAACCTATGAGACGCTGACAATTTGAATTACTTAACTTTAAAAATAAATAAATCACCGCCAATAAATCGTAACCGAAAAACCGCCAAATGTGGACACCGCCAATATAAAACCGTTTACAGTAATACATGTAAGCACAAATAAAATGACTTCTTTAATGCTTTTTGGTGGTTTATCGAGAATTAACATATCACTTGATAATCTCACCGCAAAAGCAGTGAAATTATCAAAAACTTATACCCGGCTTTTGTGCATTTCATCCTATCTGACGCCATCTATGCGGGGCGAAATAAGTGACGTCACAATGAACGTTCCATAGCAATCAGTCGCAAAATGGCTCGCTTTACGAAAATATGTCCTAGAATTTTCTCATTTTGTCTCATTTTTGCAGTAAATAAATAGAATAATCGTTTGTTTTTCGATTAAGATCGATTAATATTTCATTCGGTGAACAACAAAAGCTATATTTTCATTCGTGGCTCTACCACTCGTGAAAATATAGCTTTTGTTGTTAGCCCAATGAAATATAAATCGGTCTTTCACTGAAACAAACGAGTACAGTCAAACCTGTCTTAGTGGCCACCTGTATTCAGCAAGCAACCTGTCTTAAGCAAGCGGCCATTGAGTTCCCAAATGAAGTGATTGCACTAAAATTGACCTGTATTAAGCAAGCACCTGTCTTAAGCAAGCACTTTTTGAATGTCCCTTGACTGCTTGCTTAAGACAGGTTTGACTGTATCCTCTTTTTATGTAAACCACAATTTGATACTTTTTACTAGGATTAAAATGTATAAGACAGATTTTTCTTTGACAAACTTATTCAAACATAAATTTTCGTATTTACTGTCAAAATGCAAAAGCATAACTACAGCTAATAACATCGTGAAATTGACAAGATGAATGAATCCGGATGGTTTTGGAATAAAATTGAATGGTATTATGGAGTCAGGTTTGATTGAATTGAAAAGGGAGGTAATGCAATATTGCTCTTTCTTTTAGGATGAACTAAATTTAACGATATTAATTACCTTCCGTTAACAAAATATGCATAAAAGTTCTTTAAAAATAGCTTACTATTTCTTCAAAAACCTATCAGACGCTTACAATTTCAATTATGTCTGTGAAATCGCGATATTTTCTATCTTTATTTATTTTCAATGAAGTTGATGATTTTATCTTTTTCAATGAGTTTGATGCGTTTTCAATTGGTTTACGTGAGTGTTTGGAATGAATGAATGGAGCACTAAGCGAGTGATCTTGAATGATTTTGATCGGGTTATATGTCAATTTTCGATGTTGTTAACTATAGAGCTATCGCAAAGCGGACTTAACCCCCCCAACCATCGCTCTTTTAAGAAGAAATTCTGTCGTGGCTGGATAAATAGGTAACAAAAAGCTACAAGTTCAATGGAAGATCAAAAACAGCAAGTATTAAAAGAAGGGTTCTACAAATGTCAGACGTTCTACCATTTTGCATAATTTCATACATAAAGGACGGCTCTCCGTAACGGATTTTTTGTGGCTAGAATAGATTTCTTTTTAACCTTTGCCATACAAACTATGATATAATCTGCGTGTTCTGATAGAATAGTGGTTCTAGATGTGCCAAGGATTTAAAGTTTTTGGTGTGTTTGACTATGAACTTGAGTATTATAATAAAACTCTTATATCACACTAATTAATTGCTCTTGACTTTGAGACTGCGACACAATACATCAATGACTTATTCCATAGTTCATATTCGGAATTTATTTTGACATCTTTTGTGATTTATTTTTTTCCCTCTTTTGTCTTTAGGAAATTTCTTTCTTTTCTACCAAGTTTGCGGGTTTGCACAACATGTTTAAAAATAATCCTGAATATTCATTCCCTTTTCTTGTTTGAAAAGAAAATAAAACACCATTGCACTAATTTTTTTACGCAGAGATCGGTTCATTAATTTGGGAGCTATCTGTCACTGAATATGTGAGATATCTGCAAAATATATTTTTAAACTTGCATTTTCAAAACAAAGTCAGATAGATTTCAATGATATATGGTATATTTGTTCCAAGAATAAACTAATTTTTGTTAAAGATTTCAAGGTCACGCACCTAGGTCAAAGCTCGAAATCATCTCATATTCAGCTTTTCGAATGCATTACTAATTCATTTATGATCAGATTTTAAGAATATTTGACACAGTTGTGTTATGGGCCAGCAGAAGTAAAACAAACAGGGTTTACAATTTGACAATTTTATTAGCAAAATCACACAATAAAAATAAGTTAATATCCTTTCCGAAAATGTTTAAAATATTATAATCCACTAATATAATCCCAATGTGTTTAATTATCCAATCATCATCATCATCATCATCATGCAGTTTAAGGTCCGTTGTTCCTCTGTCCTGAGGGTTGGACCGTCATGTTGCCGCTCTTAGTCGTGCTCGCCATTCGTCCCTGTCTCTTGCTATATCAGCTGTGAGGTTCGAGGTCCGAAGGTCTTCCGTGATGTTGTCCTTCCAGGTCTTTCTGGGTCTACCTCTTGCAGCTCTTCCCTCAACATCCATATTCTGGCATCTGCTGGTCCATGACTGACTGCGTTGGACGTGTCCGAACCAGCGCAGTCTGTTGCGTCTCAGGATGGTGTCCAGGTGGATGATGCCGAGTTTTTCATAAAGTGTTGTTATATCCACTTCAGAGTCCATCCTCAAACCACATATCCATCTGATCATTGCACGCTCATTTCGTGCTAAGCGTACCCGTTCCTGGTTTCTCATTGGCCAACATTCACTGGCGTATAGCATCACGCTTCGCACACATGCTGCGTATATGTGTCCCCTGGTGGGAAGGCTGAGGGAACGGTGTGTTAGGATTGGTAGTAGCTCTCTGAATTTTCCCCATGCTGCTCGGCAACGGTTGGTGACACTGCATAGGCTGCCTCCTTCTGCTGAGAGTGTATCCCCCAGGTAGCAGAACTTATCCACCATTTCCAGTTGATGGTTATCAATGGTGATACTCACGACTGGCCGTCCATCAATTGGTCTTGCTGTCCCTTTGCACCTGGAGCACCTGAAGGTTGGGTCTTCTCGTAGTTGGCCTTGTATTCCACTGCAGGTCTTGTGCACCCAGTGCTTGCAGCTGCAACAGTGAATGGATTTCCTTCCTACCCCTGACCGGCATACTCCACAGGGGTGCTTGCCCTTATCCTTAAGGATGTCCAGTCCTTTGCCGCAACACATGACCTTAGTCTTGCCCATGTTGACGCGGAGCCCCTTGTTCTCCATGTGGGTTTTCCATGTGCACAGTCTGTTCTTCAGCTCCTCGAGTGAGTCTGCTATGACCACCAGGTCGTCAGCATATAATAGCTCCCAAGGACTTCTCATGCCAAACTCCTGGGACAGTGCCTCCAGGACAATGATGAAGAGCAGCGGGCTGAGGACTGATCCCTGGTGTACCCCCACCTTGACATCTATTGGCTCACTATAGGTGTTTCCAACTCGCACTCTGCTTGTAGCATTGCTGTACATGGACTGGACGAGACGGACTATCCATTCCTCGATTCCTGCCCTCCTCATTGCCCACCATAGGACCTGTCTTGGCACTCTGTCAAAAGCCTTCTCTAGGTCCACAAAGGCGAAGTAGAGTGTTCTGTTCTTGATGAGGTATTGCTCCTGTAGTTGGCGAACAATGAAAATGGCGTCAATAGTGCCTCTACCTGGCATGAAGCCAAACTGCATCTCATTGATGTTGACTCGTTCCCTTATCAGCTTCTCAGTGACTCGCTCCATGACCTTCATAACTTGATCTAGTAGTTTCAGGCCTCTATAATTACCCCTTTCTAGGGCATCCCCTTTCCCCTTGTAGCAGTTGATGATGTAGCTCTCATCCCAGTCCTTTGGCGTACAACCCTCAGTGATGATATGGTTCATCAGCTGGGTGAGGAGGCTCATACATCTGGGTCCAGCTGTCTTCAGCATCTCTGCAACAACTCCAGAGGGTCCTGCGGCCTTGCCTATCTTCATTCTTTTCACTGAGTCTTGCACCATCTTCTCTGTGATCAGGACAGGTGCACCATGTACAGGAGGGGCTGCAGTCAGCAGGTTAGGGTCCCAGGGAAACTCTACGTTCAGTAGCCTTTCATAGTGCTGCTTCCAGGCACTTCTCTTTGCTTCGTCATCAAGTGACATGTTACCATTGTCATCTCTCACACATTTATCTCCAGTCACATCCTGGTTTTCCCTCTTCATCTGCTTTGCAATACGGTAGATATTGTCTTTCCCCTCTTGAACACTCTGCAGTTCTCTTTCCTCAGCATTCTTCTTGGCTGCATACACCACTTTTTTGGCCTCTCTCTTAGCCTTGAGGTACGGCTCCTTACTGCCTCCCTTCCGCCATTCTCTGAAGCATTTTCTCTTCTCCTGAATTGCGGTGTTCACTTTGTCATCCCACCACCAGGTTTGCTTTCTAGGTGGCCGCTTCTTGGTCCAGCCACACACTTTCTCAGTGGCTATGAGGAGACTTGACTTGATAAGGGACCAGGCTTCTTCCACAGACGATGTTGTGTGGTTTCCGAGTATCCCATCCATGGCTTCTGCAAACTGCGTCATGCATGTGGCATCCCTCAATTTCCAGGTGCGGAGTTTTGGTGTGTAGGGTTGTGGTCTTGGTATCTGGTACTTCAACTTCAGGTCACAGACCAATAGTTTGTGTTGGGTTGCGCACTCCTCTCCTGGTATCACCTTGATGTTCTTTGTGAGTTTCAGGCTGCTCCTCCGAAGCAGGATGTAGTCAATCTGACTCTTGTGGCCTCCAGACTGGTATGTCACAAGGTGCTGATCAAGTTTCCGGAAGAATGAGTTTCCAACTACCTGATCATGTGCTGTAGCGAACTCCAGTATGCGCTCCCCCTCCTGGTTACGTTCACCATATCCTCGGCCTCCATGCACTCCTTCATACCCGTTTGAGCTCTGCCCTATGTGGCCATTGAAGTCGCCACATATGAAGAGGGTCTCTTGGTTGCTGATTCTGGCTACAACACTCATGAGCTTGTCATAGAACTCATCCTTGGCAGTTGCTTCCAGTCCTGCCTGTGGGGCATACACCGACACAATGGTGAGGATAGTCTTGTCAATGCACAGCTTCAAGGTGAGTATCCTGTCCGACACTCTGCAGACGTCAAAAACTTTCTCCACCCATCTCTCAGCTAGTAGGACTCCTACGCCAGCGGTGCGTTCTTCGTTGCCCATCCAGTAGAGCTTGTATTGAGAGTCCTTCCCCTTGATCATGCGTGCGCTTCCACCCTTCCAGCGCACCTCTTGCAGGCAGCATATGTCCATCCTTCGTCTGGAGACGGTCTCCACTACTTCACTTGCTCGGCCCTTCAAGGATCCGACGTTGAGTGTTCCAATCCTGAGCAGGGTTTCTCTTGATGCAGGTCTGGCTGGCCTGCTCTGCCCAGCCCTACCCATGACGACACCAGTAGCCCTGGGGTTCCTGGTCCCGCCGCTAATTCTATTTTCTACGACTACCATGACTAGTTGTATCCCGTTTTACAGCCGGATGGTCTTCCTGTCGCCAACACCTTCTTCGTAGCGTAACTAGGCACACTGCCAACCAAGGCTTAAGACCCATGCCTGGCCTGAGGTGCTATTTGAGGCATAGCTACCGCCCTAAGCAGGTACTGTCCCCTGGGCAGGGGGAGCCCGCAGAGCAGTGGCAACAAGGTGGTATTCCACCTTGGGGGGCGCTCCACTTTCCCCCCACTCTTCTTGGCGAGCCAAGCCACTGGATGCAGTTTTACGTCTTGACCCAGGACCAATCAAACACTTAAATCACTACTAACAAATTCACATATATCTAAATAAATCCAAGAATAGACATGTTCATCTTAAAAATTTGTCTCACAAATTCCCCCACTGTTCTATCAATTTACATGCTTATATAGGAAGTAAACCACTTCTAGAATATTCTATAATTTTCTTAGAGATCAATCTAGTTAATTGAGTGATACAAATAGAAACATATGTCATACCTGAATGACACAACATTGTATGTACTTACTATAAACTTGGAGAACAAAATATTATACCAGTACATGCGTACCCGATATGAAATAATATGACAGTATTCAACTTAGCATACTCAGTCCCATAAGAATTGTTACCCTTTGCAAGGTAAAACATATTTAGAAATGCATTTTGTGACAAGTTCAAGGTAATGATCAAGGGGACGACAAAATGTTACACAGGATAGATTTGCACAAAAGAACCTCTCCGACTGATTTTCAGAGTTGCTTTAGAGGTAAATTTCTCTTTTTATGATGATCTTCAATATCCAAACAAAAATGCATAAGGTTCAATTCGTCATATGATCGATTTGAATACTTTATTTTAACTTTTTAGATTGAAGTAACTGATTCTTATAAACGTTTAATACTTTAGTTAAATATGCAGTATGTACATGTAGCTAGTAAATGGTTTTACTAAACTTCTGACAATTGGGATGATAAGAGGCACAATGTAACCAAAATATTTATATATTATTTAGATGCGTGAAGTTTTTACTTAAAAATCCATCAATACTGAAATGTAGGATTTACACCCCGGATAATGGGGACAGATTTACAAGCTAAGGCAATAACGCATGTCATGGTATACCAACTTTGTCTTGCTCACCGCTAGCGGAACTTGATAGAAAAATAGCAAGCCTCTTTGTTCATCGGTTTTCTATTTTCATGCAGTAGCCTCAATCAAAAATGCTGGATGCGCAAGTACGAAAACGTGTTTGCTTAACACTTATATTCCGAAAACGACAGTTAAGCCGTGAAAGATTATCTTAAACTTGTCAAATAATCTAAACATGGGTGTTGCAAATACATAGACATTAATCATCATGACAAATATAGATGAAGTAACTCCGAAAGGCTTGAATTTGCTTCAAGTAATTCGACACTATTTAGATTGCTGATATAGACCTTAATGTCATCATTTGACATTGACTTTTGTAACTGCGGTTTCAATTGAATGAGCTCTATCTTCATGTAAAATATAAGAATTGTATCTTGAATAGACTCAATGAAATTTGAAAGCGTTATTACTTTTACAAAGTTTTGAGGTCAGACAGACGGACATGCAGACATCGGTAAAACAATATGCCTCGGCTATTGGATGCAAGAGCAAAGAAATCTAAAAAAAATAGATAAAGGATTCGAGAGATATTCCCTGAGCCTTGATAAGACTTGATCTACTTTTAACTAAATGATACAGTAAACAACATCGTGATATTGACATTCGCCTCAATCAAAATCATTCTAAGCGATCCGATCACTCAGCGATCCAATCATTCTTTCCAAACACTCACTCAAACCATTAAAAACGCCCAAACCCATTGAAAGATACACTATCAACAACGTCATTCAAAATGAATTTTGATAGAGATAAATCGCGATTGCACTGACATTATTCAAATTATTAGCGCCTCATAGGCTCTTGAAGAAATAGGAAGTTATGTATAGAATTTGTATGCATTTTTTAACAAAGGGAGGTAATTAATATCGCCAATTTTGTTCATCCCGAACAAAATTTGCGAAAAAGGATTACCTCCCATTGAATTGACTTAAAATCCGCTCCTCACACTCATTTAACTTCATTCGCAAAATCATTCCAAAAGCATTCACCTCATCAATTTCAAAATATTGTTAACTGTAACGGTTGAGAAATGTTAAGGCAATACCTGGTATCTTATCTGAAATCCCTCTGAAGAACTCAAGTTTGTCCATTGTCAACAGGTTCGTAAGAGAGGCTCCTTCATTTGCACATCGTTTTAGAGCTTCGGACTTATTTACTCTCACATTAGACATTCTGAAATAAATCGTTAAAGAAAGTCTTTTTCATTTGGACACCTCTCCAGTGCCTCCGTCTTGTGTTATGTTATATGAGTAATTCCGTTTAGTATTAGTTATACTGTTTCTTGTCGGGGTATATGACGATTTTTTCCTGAAAATAATGATGTTACCCGAGCCGTAGGAGAGTGTTAAAGTATAAAACTTCGATGATATTATAAACCTTGAAACTGCAGCTGTATTTGCGAGATTTCATTTGTTCCTTATCAATAAAGTTGTTTGGTGCTATTTGTGGATGTGTACATTAAAGCTACTAACAAACGTATCATTAACACTCATTAGCAATTTCTAAGTTACTTTTAAACTTGTTTACATCACCTACTAAGTAAACAGTTCGTGTGATTAAATTTGGTTGGATGCCACTGATTATATATGTGACCTGCCATTCAAAAAGGAACGATCTTCATATTGCGTAAAAGATTTCTGAAAATGAGACCGCTCTGGTTGACCGGTACTGTATCCAAATTATGCATTTTTAAAATTACTTTTGTGGCCCCTTTTTTGCGTGACGGGACACATATTTCTTCAAAACAACTCAGTTGGTAATGCCACATTCCATTCGTATTTCGAACTGTACACATATGCTTTACAAAAAGGAGTGTAATTCCTTGCATTAAAATTGAAACTTGTTGAACCTGGGTCATTTTCCACTTATCATATATATTCATATTGATAATTTCCTTTTTCGTATCGTTATTTGTACCACAATGCCACCAGAAACGTCCACCTATAGTACTTTCAGTGCTTTGATGAATTGTATTGTAATTACCTGACATGCCTTTAACTGTAGCATAATGTGCATACTCGGGTAGTATCAGCGAAGCGAAAGAATCATGGCTGCTAATTACCGCTTAGAATTTTTTATTCGATGTTCTCGGGGAGTCGTCTTAAAAAAAGTATTACCAGTTATACCGGAGCGACCGCAGATATTAATGTTTTACAGGTCATCATTAACCAATGAAATTGCTAGACATTTCTTTGAAGTATATTATACATCATGACTCTTTGATGACTCTATGAATACATCAGCCCAATAGCTTCACATGAGAAGATTTAACAGGTTTGGTCCAATGGTTGATGGCGGAAAGCCATAAAGAAGGCCATCCTCTTTTCCTGTTTTACATTGGTTCATGAAAATTTTCATTGTGACTTGGTATAAAATCGGACCAAAATTGTTAATGTTTGAACCAAAGTTATGACCCCTAGATTTAAACAAAAGGAAAGGCGCCTTTGCTCATTTTTTCCAATGCAGGTTTGTTTTTTTCGGTAGAGTTCCTTCCTAGTTTCAAACAAATATTCTGACTGAGTTTTTTGGAGATATGCCCAGTTAGTATTTTGTGGTGACGGACGATGACCATTCAGTGATCACAAAATGTCACTTGATAATTAGGATTTCAAATGAGCAAGTACAAAGTAAGAACCTACTTCTTCAAGTGAGCAAGTACAAAGTTAGAACCTACTTCAACTTGAAAGATTTTCCATCTATTTCATAATCTTCATATCCTTCAAATGTTCCTATGTCCGACCAGACACCGTCATTCGAACATTCGGAGAAACACATGTCCTCAGTACTTTTCAAACAAGCATACATTATCTTTCCTCCAAGTGTTTGTATGTTCCCAAATACACTCGTCATCCCGAACCTATATGGGTTTCCGCACGCTGAAATATAAACACAAATGAATAAAATCAACTTGTAGGAGCCCCAGAACTACAATTTCTTGTAAATATATCAATCTGAATCTTATTAGAAGCATGATTCTAACATTTTGCTCCCAGATACATCTTTTATTTGTCATCAGTAGCGTAGTATTTTGGCATCGTATTCTCCGTCCATACGTCCGTTTCTTGTTACCACATCTCCTTCATTTATGGATATATTCTCGACTTCCATAATTCGCATGAACCGTCACAGAAGGCTCCACATCATATGACCACGCGCTTATTATCTGGTGTTTTGATTCTATGCTGCGCCAGAAAAGACGGGCCTTCGTGACCTAATTTTGAATTATAACCGAAATACATTTTCAACCATAAATACCTTCTAAAAGGTATCAAGAGTGTCAAAGGAAAAATAATGGCGCTACGTAATAGTATATCTGAATATCACTTACCCGAAATTGTGCGCGAATGTAGATTCTATGGAACGTAATTGAAGAAATTTAATTCAAACCCGCCCAAAAATGTAGGTGGATCTACGTCCATAGGTTATTGCGTATGGACGTACAGACGGAACACCACTTGGCCAATCTCACGATCAACCTCGGATGTACATAGTCGGACTATTTTTAGAAATTACGGGAAAACCATGGAAAAACTCGATGACGTCAGTAAAAATCGCGTTATCCTTCGAAACTGTGAGTGAAAACATTCGACGTCGTAAGTGCTACTCGTTTAAGTCAATGACGTGAAACCAGCGTATCCTAATACAAATAGCTTTAGATTCTTAAATAACGGCTGAAAAAATCTTAATTTTTGAGAATGATTCGTCATTCTCAAAAATTAAGATTTTTCAGCCGTTATTTACTGTAAAAGATATTAATCTACAGTGCTAGTTTTTCTAACACTGTTTCCGTCAAACAAAATGCACGATTTTGTTACATACCAATCCGCCTTACATACATCCGAGGTCTGTTTCAGTTTACGGAAATGGCCGAGTGATGTTCCGAATGATACACCTGCTGCTTCAAAGTAGAACGTATCGTCTATGGGTGTCACGTTGGAAAGTTTTTTCTTTTTTTTTTTTTTTTTTTGAAAATATAATTTCGAAAACGAGATCGCTAATCAACAAACATAATGCTTTCACGTTAAATTAGTTTTGCTAAGCTCGATCGCACAACTTAAAATTTAGATAATTTCAATTAATAATATAACCTACGTCGCGGGAGTGAAATAGTCCCGATGAATATTTTTGATATTACATGGGTGTAATTATAGGCTACTACTGGAATAATTGTGCGAATGAGCTCAAAGTGAAAAGCAACGCTATTTTGTAACCGCGAAAATGATTAGCGGAAAATTGATACGTTGAATTTCAAAAATTTTGACGACTTTTTGCAAAAATTGGGGTCATATTATAAATAAAATATAAGATTTGTACTGATAAAATTCTTTTTCATGAGGCAATTTTACCCAACCGTAATACAGTTGCTTCTTCTGTACAAAATGACTCTTTTCCATAATGATTTGGCTATACCGCTATAGCTATGGCGGTCTT
Source organism: Fragum whitleyi (assembly GCA_948146395.1). Classification (NCBI taxonomy): domain Eukaryota; kingdom Metazoa; phylum Mollusca; class Bivalvia; order Cardiida; family Cardiidae; genus Fragum; species Fragum whitleyi. Next base: position 56,367,616 of record OX411552.1, on the reverse strand, counting down.
ATGTTGCTTAACTGCTTGTGCTCATGAATATCTTCATTTCGATATATAATATTCCTGGACATACTGATTTTTCTTGACTAATGAAAAGCCCTTAAAATTGGGTCTCAAACACTTTGTATGAAACTTAAATATCTATTTGTTTGCGTGTATCAAAATATCATCTGTAAATGTCTTATCACTCGACTTGAATAAAAAGCCATGGGACTCATGGGGCGCTTTTTCTCCATACTTTATGGCAATTACAGTTTAAACTTTAAAAACAAAACAACAATAAAAAAGACACATATTCCAATATTAAATACCAAATGGACTGCACTCTCCCATTTCGGATTTCAGCATACAACTTAGTGAATTGTTACAATTTGTACACTGGTCAATGGAATTGGTAGTCTGAAAAGAAAATGATAAATATGAGGAAATTTGTCGCTCACCTGCGTCTCTTTGAAACAGTAATGCCCCGTGGAATAATACATGAATAAGCTTATCAGATGTTCGCTTTGAGACAATTTGGGCTTAATATCATTACCCTAGACTTTTTCAATGAAGGTGATTGTTGAAAGAACTTCAACCTTATTTCTACGTAGAAAGGGATGTGCAAGACCAAATATACATGAACCAAGTAATATGAAAGGAACCACTCTGGTTTCAGCACTAGAATAATAAGATAACCTTCATACCAAATATTAAAGAGTACTGCCTTCTGGTTACAGAGAATGTAAAAGGAATTTCTTCTTTATTTGTACGGAAATTGGTATGCGACAATACGACAAATTGGGCTTGACATGAAGAAACTTGGTAAAGGCCAACATGAGAATGCTGCAAACCTGATATCATCGAATTACCTTCTGGGTTAAGAGAATGGAACCTTTGAAGAATTTGTATATTTCTGGGTTAAAAAGGATTCGCACGGCGAAGCGCAGACCGACCCCAGGGAATAATAGGAACTAACTCATTAAAGATCTACAAGATAATGATTCATACTAAATTTAGTCCTAGTACAAGTTTTATCTTAATTCATATTGCAGAGAATATATAATATATTTATACTTTGAAAATATATCAGTTAAATCATTGCTGAATTAAAAAAAATAAAAAATAACAAAATAAATTTTAAACAAATAAAAGTATATTTTAATTCTATCACTATTCGAATTATTTGGGAAACACTTTCTCACAATTACGATTGATCCTGCTTGTTTCTTCTTCCTGGAAAATTCACCCGAACTCGCGCCGAGAGTTGGCGTTATTGAAAGAGCTAAGATCAATAGCCTTTTCTTGAAATCGAACGCAGGACTTTTGGGTCAAGAGGCCGAGGCTCTACCCAAGACTACGGACACCGCACAATGAAATTAATTGTAGGCATAAATTTCTGTCAATAATAATTTTAATGTTTCTGTTAAAGGTCTCTGTGAAATAAATAAAGATTGTTTAGGTTGAAAGAACATGCCTTTTAATTTTTGAAAACGTTTTTATTCCACAAGACGAGACGAATCGTAAAGATTTTAAATGAATGTCTCGATTACAATTACAAACTTTTCGAAAAGCATACGTATATATTCTCCTCAAAAAAATAATGCAACAAAGGTTTTTTTTCTTTCTCAAATAGTTTTATTTTCACAACTCATGATCAAAATTTGAAATTCATGTCTTAAAACACAAATTACGTCAAATGAATTGGATAATCGTTGAACAGTAACAGTGTCACAAAGTGTTGTGAAACCTGTCTTAAAACAGATGTGCAAAATGTCGGTCACCATCAGTTCTGGATGTGAAAAGGCGCTTTTCAGTCAATGTTCGGGAGTCTTGTATCTGTTATGACCCTCGTTACCTTCAACTCAAGCGCGGGCACGCCTAGTTATCGACCAGATAAGCCTGGCCACTGTCCTTTGTTGAATATTCCCCCATTCCGTCTGCAAGGCCTGTTCCATTTGATCCAGGGTCTGAGGGCGAGCATGCTGACCGTAAATACGCCTTCCGAGAATGTCCCATGCCTGTTCTATGAGCTTAAGGTCTGGGGACCAAACTCCAAAACGATGGGACGAGCATTATCATGCATAAAGACGAAGTTAGGACCTGTCTACTGTGCCAGAGGTATGATAACAGGTGTGATGATCTTTTCTTTAATGCTTTTCGGTGGTTTTATCGAGAAATAACGGTAGATTATCACTTGATAAACTCACCGCAAAAGCAGTGAAATTATCAAAATCTTATACCCCGCTTTTGTGCATTTCATTCTATCTGTCGTCATCTATGCGGGGCGAAATAAGTGACGTCACAATGAACGTTGCATAGCAATCACGCGCAAAATGACGCGCGTTACGAAAATATGTCCTAGAAATTTCACATTTTGTCTCAGTTTTGCATTAAAGAAATAGAATAATCGTTTGTTTTTTCGAGTAAGATCGATTGATATTTCATTTCGTGAAAAACAAAAGCTATATTTTCACTCGTGGCTCTGCCACTCGTGAAAATATAGCTTTTGTTGTTCACTCAATGAAATATAAATCGATCTTACACTTAAACAAACGATTATCCCCTATGTCTCTGTACCTTACACCAGTCATAGTACCCCGCCCGATGACAATCAGCTCTGTTCTGCGTCCAACACTAATGCCTCCTCACACCACCAAACTCCCTCACCATATCAGTCGTATTCAGCAATGGTACAGTCGGCATTTCGTTCATTACCATTTTTCGAAACACGTGCCCTACCATCGTTGAAGTCAAGGCAGAATCTTGACTCGCCCGTAAAGAGAACGTGACGCCAACAGTTGACCCTCCAGTTTTGCTGTTGATGTGCCCATATCAATCTTTACCTTTGATGATGTGGTGGAAGTGGAATGTGCTCAAGTGGTTTTGTGGACTTCAGAACATCAATATGAAGCCTATTTCTCACTGTTTGAGTAGAGACTCTGCTTCCTGAAACCCTCTAAAGGTCATTTTGCAACGACCAGGTTGAAAAGAACCTATTTCTAAGAGCTAGAGTGGCAACATAACGGTCTCCGCGAGGTGATGCTACCCATGGACGACCTGAACGTAGGTTCTCTGTCATCCTTCCAGTTTGATGGAACTGATTGATTGCACCTGGGACAACACTGCGATGAGCATTTAAGTGGTTGGCAGCGGCAGTTTGTGTCATTCCACCCTATACTATCCAATAAAGTGAGCCCCGCCAGTTGGTGTCACGTGATATTTTGCCATGATTGAGATGATAATGACATCAAATTATCCATTCAGACCGGTTTATAGCAAAACAAAAAGAGCACTAGCGAAGTGAGGAACAGAGCACATGCGAAGTGTGGAACAAATGTATGCTACACATTTTTCATGGATGTTTTTAGGTCGCCTATGTTCAAATCGCAAGATTAACGTTTTTGAATTCGAAAGCATTGAATATTCGTTAAGGAGTGTTACATATGGCGGTAAGCATTTCAGTTATAAAAAAAATTCTGAAAAATTATTTTGTTGCTTAACTTTTTGTGAGGAGTATATATACGGAATATTCTGTACGCGTGTCTTTGCGTACCAATCCAACATTTAAATCCACAGCAACCGATAAAATCGTAGGAAAAAAAGGATCAATTTGAACTAAATGTTGATAGCCTTGAATGACTTTTAAGTATTTTTGAACGATATCGGAGCGTTTCTGAATGGTTTGAGTGTTTTAAATTTATGTTTGAGCGCTGATTGAGTGTTTTGGAATGGTTTTGATCGAGATAAGAGTCGAAATCACAATGTTACTGATTGTGGAGGTATTAACGAACTCTTACACAATTCGACATGTAAAACTTGTCTTACCTCAGCAAATAATTCTTTCTTCCAAGACAAATATCCAGCGCTTTTCATGTCTGTTATAGGAATGTCTGTCGTTCCTGTATAATGATTCAGCTCGCAAATGTGCCCTCGAAAGCGGTACTGAAAATGCAGACAACCTGTCACGGTTTCACAAAGTTTTCCACAGTCACTCAGACTCAGGATTGACGTCGTTTTAAACCAATCCTGATCATATGAGAGAAGCGAATGTGAGAAGATGGATTGACGTGTAGTAAACGAAGTGTTTCCACATATCCCCGACATGAGTACAATATACCAAGTTAGTCTAAGACACGTTGTTACAAAAACTGACGTCATCATGAAGATAATATTTACAGTGCTATATGATAATATATTTTACTATTTTTCATATATTTTATCCAAATGGAAAAAAGGCTTGGTTAACTGAAGTCGTAAGACAGTCGCTGTCCTTTAATCTTGCCTTGTCCAAAAAGAGATTAATGAACAAATGAACCAATTTGCTCATTTGTGAATCGAAATTATACTCATTGAACTGCATTTGCATTATATTGGCTGAAATATAAGATTTGCACATTAGAATTGCAAATTGTAAATTGCAATGCTAAACATTAAAGGAAGATTTAGAAATGAATATGAGAAAATCGATTATAATATTACCGATGATACCGGATAAAACCGAACCCGCTTGAAATCGTTTTATACGTAGGCAATGCACATGTATTATACAAATATAATAACCATGCAAATGAGTTGTAACCAGTAGCAATGCCGCCTTTATAGCACAGTAGGTAGTGTGTGTTCTCTTTTAGTCCTTCCAGCCCTTTGATTTTTTAGACACACCTTTAACAAGGGGCCTGTTTTACTAAACATTACGATCCTTTTTTGCATATATTAAATATTAAAGTTGCTTATACAGAAGTAAATTAATATATTTTTATCCATGCATCATCTCATTGGAATCGTCTTCTTAAGACGATTCCGTTGAAGATATTGCAAGGCAGAATCTCACAATGAATGAAAACACCAGGTACGATTTGTCATGTTGACTTACGATGATTTTTTTCGTAAGAGGTTTAGTTAAACGAGCCTCTGATCTCTAACAGCCTTTATACTTGGCATGGATAATCAGTACATAGGCCTCTTTATGAAAATAAGTTAAAACATGACCATTGGGCTTTCAAGTACAGAGCAACAGGGGAGTGGGTAAATACTCGGTTGAGTCGGTTGTAAACATAGAAATATTTAAAAGAGGAAAAGGTCTAGAGGGCCATATATAAAGAATCTTTTAATTCCGAAACACCTTGCATTTGGTATTGGTCATCAGTAAATAGACATTTGTGAAAATAATAAAAAAAATGGTCGTTGGTCTCAAGGGGGCTACATATTTATCTTAAAATTGACTTCTCGTCTTCCAAATCAGATAATATTTGGTAAAAAAGAGATCTTTATATAACCCGTTTATGAGTGTTGGACTACCAGGGGCAGAGCCTATGGGAAGGGTGATCTTGAATCTATATGGGAAATCTTCAAAAGTCGCCTTCAGAGAAATAAGACTGAGGGCCAGTATTTTGGTCTGTTCGTTGATCTTTATGGACTAGTTAGACCTAGGTTGGGTGTAGCATTGGATATTCGGCATCTTCAATTTTATAAAAAAATATTAAAAAAGGATCATTTACGTGATACCTCTCAAAGGAGTAGAAAGGTTGCTTAACATAAACTTAATCTTAATAAATCATTGAATATGTCAAAATATCTTATTCTTTAGTTTTAAAGAAAAAGCTTGGAAAAAGAGATACTTTCTAAGGTGGTCGACCAAAGGCCAACGCCCTCTTGTTTTCTGATGAAGAAGAGGTGCTCGTGATAATCGGTGAGCGATACAGCGATGTGACTAGTTTAGGAAATAAAGTTGCCGGATAAAAATTAAATCTTATCGCTTGTGAGAAAATTCTTCGGTTTTTTTTTTTATTATATTATTATTTTTATTATTTAGATTCACACCATCAAAGACTAGATCGGAAACTAAGAAATATATCACTTTGTTTTACCGCTGTAATATACATGTATGACCCGTGATAGTAAACGGAGGATAAACGTTTGTTTCAGTGCAAGATCGATTTATATTTCTTTAAATAAACAAACAATCCATTAGTAGGAAGCAAATTGTCGAAAAGGACGATCGACCCCGTGACCAATTTTGAGTGTGAAGCTTGACAAAACGGATAAAGGTAAAACCCAAAGATAAAATTACCACATTTAGTAATCTATCGACAAATAAACCCTGACGTTATAGACCTGCTCCAGTGGCGCAATCGGTTAGCGCGCCGTACTTATAGACAGTACCTTCCTCTCGTTACACGAGGGACTTGGCTATGCGGAGGCTGTGAGTTCGAGCCTCACCTGGAGCACAATTTTTTTTAAATTTGATAGGAAACGATCTTTTAATAAAACATCTCCCTCTAGGTTAATGGGGGACTTTGCCATGCGGAGGCTGTGAGTTGGAGCCTCACTTGGAGCAAAATTATTTGCTTGTCCTAATGGCTTAAGGCTTTTTTGTAGGGCCCTAATGAAAAACGATATACTCTTAATCACATCGTTAAATTGACACTCGACTCCATCAAAACCATTCTAAATCGCTCACTCAGCGTTCCAATCATTCATTCCAAACACTCACTCAAATCATTCAAAAACGCTCAAACCTATTGAACAAGAGGGCCTGTATCGCTCCACTGGCTTAAATAACCCCAGACTTTTGTTCTGCCACGCCTATATTTGGGGGTCAATCAAATTTTTTTGAATAGTTTAAGTAAAAGTCTTTAAAGGAACATACATGTCAAGATTCTTTAAAATCAGCCCTATGGTTTGGAATGAGATTTTCAAAGATTTTACGTGAAAAAATGCCCCCCCCCCCCCACTGCCACGCCCATGTTTAGGGATCAATCAAAATTTCTTGAAGAATTAAAGTAAAGGGAACCCAAGGAACATCCATGCCAAGTTTCATTGAAATCGGCCCAGTTGTTCGGGGGAAAGAGATTTTTAAAGCTTTATTCGTGAAAAAAATGCCCTACCCATATTTGGGGGTCATTCAAAATTTCTTAACAATTTGATTAAAGGGCCACTCAAGGAACATCCTTGACAAGTTTCATTAAAGTCAGCCCAGTTGTTTGGGATGAGAAGATTTTTAAAGCCACGCCCATATTTGGGGGTCAATCAAAATTTCCTGAACAATTTTAGTAAAGGATCAACCAAGGAATATCCTATCAAGTTTCATTTAAAAATCGGCACAACTGTTTTGGAGGAAATGAATTTTTAAAGATTCTTACATGAAGAAAATGCCACGCCCATATTTTGGGGTCAATCAAAATTTCTTCAACAATTTAAGAAGAGGGTCACACAAGTTTCATTTAAATCCGTCCATTGGTTTGGGAGGAGAAGATGCTAAAAGAAAAAGGTTTACGGACGCACGCACGCACGAAAGACACTCTGCCATGACAATAGCTCGCTGGCCTTCGGCCAGTGGAGCTAAAATATATATGGAATCAACAACGTCAATCAAAATATTTTTTATAGAGAAAAATCGCTATTTCAGTGATATAATTCAGTTTGTTAGCGTCTCACGCGATCTTGAAGAAATAGGAAACTATGTATAGAATTTGTATGCATATTTGTAAAAGGGAGGTAATCTTTATCGCTAATTTTGTTTATTCTGAACAAAATTTGCGTTAACAGGATCGAATCATATTCATTCATATCGAACAAATTTTCTTTAAATTAATATTACCTGGTCTTGATTCGGACGTGCCCTCGAAGACATACATTAACTTTTCTCGAAAAGATTTGTTAAATGGAGATAATAAATTTCGAAAATTTTTCAAAATCAATTCTTTCATATTACCCGCTCTAAACACTTTTTCAAACTTGTTTATCATTTGCTTAACACAAATTGACAACCTGGGAGCCAGGTTATAATTCAAGAAAGGAATTTATCACAATTACAGTTTTTTTCTTTATTTAATTTATGAAGAAATGAAAAGAAAAATCGGATCACACTACAAGTGTGATTAGGTTTTAAGTTTCACACCTTCATGCAATCAAAGAAAATCTATCCATATCTTATAACCAAATACCATGAAGTTTAATACCTACATGAAATTAAAAAAAAAAGATCCTCTTCATATCTTGAAGTCTTATATTATTAAGCGAAAATGTTAAGATTTGTCGAATATGAGACATAGGGATGCAAAAAGGGACCATCTGGGTTGTGCGTAAAGTGTCGACCCTAGTCAGACTGGGCGGATTGCGCAGACTGACTAGGGTAAAATCTTTTTGCACAGTGCTTATTTCTGAATCTAGACTGATCAATCTACCTTGAGGGGAAAGAATTTTGAAATACGACTTCTGGTTGACCTATGCTGGATTAAATCTCTTTTTTAAATATTCGTTTTACAGAATTCCCGGATGGTCCCTTTTCGCGTTACGGCTCACATATATATTTACGATTGCATTCCATTAGTCTACACAATTTCCGTTTACATGTTAATATACCAGGAAGCAGAACCGAGAGAGATTTATCAATATTGAAAAAAAAACTTGTTTTCCAAATACATGTATACAAAATAACGTAGGTTTTTAACAGACTAACAAAATAATATTACCCGCAACCATCAGTTAATACTTGCACAAACATCGCTCACAAAGTATATAACATCGTGAAATCGACAAGGTAAATGATTTTGAAACGATTTTGGAATGACAATAAATGAGTTTATGGAACGAGATTTTAATGGTAAATATCAAGTAAATATAGCTGATTTCGAAATTATCGATATTTGATTTTTTAAACAAAAATATTTTGATGACCTTGCAGGCGTTTCCTTATCAACAACAACCATCAATAAAAGCACTGAAAGTACTGAAAGTGAACGTATGTAACGCCATTCTAGAGTGATATATTGAATTCGTTGTGTAAAGAGAAATTATACATGTAAGCAATGTAAAAAACTATCAAGGGAAATTGTAACGATAAAATAAAGAATAATTATCTGTTGCTATTGTGTAAACAGCATGAAAGAAAATACAATACGATTAAGGTTCATGTAAAGTGTTTGAGACCCAATATTTAGGGCACTTCATTAGCCAAGAAAAAGCAGTTTGTCCAGGTATATTATATATCATAATGAAGCTATTCGTGAGCACAAACAGTTAGGCCACATAAGACCGACATAGCTATAGCGGTATAGCCAAAACATTGTGGAAAAGGGTCATTTTGTACAGAACAAGCAACTGCATGACGGTTGGATAAAATTGGCTCATATTTTAACAAAGTCTAGCCTAAAGTACCATCCAGGTAGTGCTACAAGATCAGTCCGCACAGTCTGACCAGACTCTTCACTATTCTACGCTGCTCATCATTTGCAACTCATGAATATTCAAATTGCTGGAAATGTCACGCACAGGCTCATATCACTAAATTGGTCCAAACTGGAAGAAATCGGCGAAATTTTATTTGTTGTGTTTTTTGTTTGTTTGTTTGTTTGTTTGTTTTTAAATTACGTACTTTCGAATTTATTTGTCTCCACGTACAAATCTGTCTATTTAAAAATCCACAATAGTCAAAAGAACGTGGAATAATTTGATAGATTTCGAAGAAATGCTGATCGTTTTGGACGATTTCTAAATATTTTTAACGACTTCGAAGCAGTTTTGAGTGTTAAAAGCTTGTGTTTTGAAATGAATGAATAAATGTAAGAATGAATGGATCTAGGAATCGTGTTAGTTTTTTATATTTGGAAGTCATTGACTCCTCACCTAAGAAATATTGGGGTGTCAAATCTTTATATAAAGGGTCAAAACAACAGAAAATGCAAATCATTAATAGAATTTTGCATATTTAAAATTTTCTTTAACTGTTTCTTGTAATGATATTAAACAAGTAATGAATTTGCAGGACTTTAGAAAGTTATTTTAGGTAAAACGACATGTTTTGACCCTTAGTTATTCCTCTGAAGGGGGGGGTCAAAATGGGAGAAATTTCTAGGGGTCAAATTAAGATATTTCATATTCTTGGGGGTCAAACCCTGGTTTACATGTCAAACACAAGCTCCCCCCCCTCCTGGGATCGCTGAGTGGCCCCAATGCGGAATGGTGTTCATTGAGCTGAATGTCAATGTGGAATTGTTACAACATGTAAGTGTTATTTGAAAAGTGTCATTAAACACTTAGAAAAAAGTCGTTGAAACATTCGAGTATTAAAACAATAAATACTAAATGGTCATACATTTTAAAGTTAATTCATGAATAGTATTAACATTCAATCCTCGTGTCATATTTAACAATTGACAGGCTTGCTTTTAATTGTTTCTTGACTCGAAGAAGTTTTTCGAAGAAAACGTTTCCCTTCACTTTGTACAGTTCGTTTTTACATGATTTAACGCCACTTTCAAAATCATTGAACGTTATATCTTAGCTATGCTGATACGTAGTGAGAATGTAGCTGATTCTAGAGCGAGCCAACCGCTCAATAATGCTCAAGAGTAGTCCATCGTTAAAGTGACATTCACCTCGATCAAATTATTCTAGATCGCTCGATCAACGCTCAATTTTTTCATTCCAAATTAACACTCAAGTCATTCAAAACGCTCCTACATCGTATTAAAATGCTTCAGATAGTTCATTACGAACAGCATTTGTTTCAAATAGATTCAATAGTTGCACAATTTGCTATATTAGAATGTGGATTTTAATTTAATTAGTCCACAAAGACACACAAACGAGAACATGCGTTATTTTTTTTTTAAAAGGGGGAGGGGGTAGATTATCGCCAATTGGTCCAATTGAACGAAATTTTCGATAAAATATTACATTTCCTCAATTTCATTCAAAACTTGCTTCATTGCTGAGATTTATCTTTGCAGTGTGAGCATTAGCCAAATGCAACAAAAAGGGTTTGAAGCTCGTTCATTTGATGTTGTGACGTCATTAAAGGGCCAACCTCTTTTCAGCCCGCCAAAATCAGTATATGCAAATATTTTCTTAATTTATCAACCGATTTTTACGAAAAAAGTTTCATTTAGAATGTCTAAGATCGCCAGAACTTGTCGTTTAATTTCTGTGCACATTCAAACAGAAAACAGGTCTGAAACACTTTTTCGCGATTTTTAAAGATTTTTTTCATTCATTTTTTGTAAATAGATAGAAATTTCTCAAAAATTTTCCGGTCCGATGCTGATTTGTTTGTTATTTTGTAGCAAAATGAATATGCTCAACATTTATCCAAAAAAATGACATGTCTTCAGGTTAAATTTTTCATAAAATTCGATTTTGTGAAGTTGTTGCAACATTTCTAGTCGAATTCGACGTCGCACCAAAACCATCGTTACTATACTTATTTGATTCCGTAATTGGTGCAATAACCTATTCTAAAATATTTGAAATTAAGGTTTATTGTAAAATACAGGCTTCAGAAGTATGAAATATGAATGTGGTTTTTGGAAAAACGAAAAAAAAATCACTTAATCTTTTATCCGTTTAAAAAGACAGCTTTTTTGAACATTTGACGCGAAGTTGAAATATTCTTTGATTTGCGATATCTTCGCGGAATCGAATTTTACGAAAAGATCTAACCCAAGGATACATGGTTTTTATTTCAAAAAACTTCAGTGGGATGGTGAATGGTTAGGCAGCAACCTATTTAAATTTCAGCATAGGACATATTCATGAGAAAAAGGTCAATACTTTCAGTAACCGTACTCGAAAACAACAACGCAGAAAGCATTTCAATTTATTATTGGTTCATTTGTACATTTTTGGTCCCTTAAAGGCACACGTTTACGGACAAAACCCGAGCGTTAACGGGAAAAAACGTGGATTAATCAGTAGATTCACTTTCCCTAAATGCCCGGCTTTTTTACTTAAATATCCGCGTTAAGGGCTTATACAATTTAACCAATTTCAATTACTTTTTTTCTGCAATTTTTGTTTGTCCTAAAAGGATGTTTTATGCATTCTGTTCAAAATACAACAAAAATAAGATCTACAAGTAGAATTCGCTTTTGTGACTCGTGGATTGTATACAAATGTACTGTAATCACAAGTCACAATACCGTATTCGAGTAATAGAAGGCTGTACGCATTGATAAATAAAATGCGTGAAAATAATTCATGTCCTACATTATCATGACTATTTGTCTCTCACCAATGGGTTGATAATCGTAGACCTATGTGAGATAGTAGCTGGAGGCTAGGAAAGATTGTGGTGGTTGTACTGGTGAGAGAAATACCAGGAAACCATTGTTAGGTGCTCCAGCCGCCGCGATATAACTGAAATAATGTTGAAACTCCATGCAATCAATCAACCTATATTATCATACATGTAGTTCATACCTAAGGACGATACTCTTAATCACGCGTTATTTAGTGTGACGTCATGAATTTATCAAGCCAAGTCGGTATAAACAAAATGTACGGTGTAATGCATGACGTAATTATTTCGGCATATTCGTAAGTTTGTAAGTGTTTTTTTATCATTTCTATGATTTTTTTTGAAATTTCTGTTTGAATTTATACTCTAATTTATCTTTTTGTGCAATAATGGTGTCAATTCACGATTTTGAGGGCATAAACATTTGCAGAGACCCTCAAAATACCTTGAAGTCGTTGGCATTGTTTTTTTTGTTGGGCTTTGTTAATAGACACTCGGACGGATGGACAGCCAGACAACGGTAAAACAATACGCCCTCGATCTATCGATGCGCGGGCATAAAATTGCAGGAATCGTATACAGTTTCATCCAATCATCAGGGTTAAGATGAAAAATGCGTATAGTCCATTTGACTTCTATATGGACCAACCTTTTCATCAAGTACATAAAATTGTGCTTGAATGAAGGATTTGTATGTGGTAAAATCTTAATTTTAGCTTAATACCATTCCAATTATTCTTTTGCAGCTTATCAGAAAGGTAGTTCAGAAAACGTCACGCAAAGGAGACAAACACACATGATACAAAATGCTCTCAGAGATTCATATCTCAGACAGCATAGAACTAACTCAAACAACATGTTTTTCCAAAATTATGATCATGTATTTGCGTTCCAGTTCTACACCATTGAGAAGTCAATTTTAACAAGATTGAAATAAGAATATTTGAAACAACGAGCTATTCAACAATTTTCAGTTTTGTATACGACTTATTCAATTTATCCAATGAAGTAATATTCTAGTAGCTCAGAAGCATCAGTTTGCTTAAACAATTTCAAGCAAACTGATCTTCCGCTTATACCACATATTCAATGTCAACAATAACGACAAAGTATAAAGCATAAGAAGCATCAGTTTGCTTAAGCAATTTCAAGCAAACTGATCTTCCATACTAAATATTGCCAACCCAAAGGCCAACCAATTACAAGTAGATAAAGCAAACAAAAATTCAAACTAAAATCAAGCAAATAAAACTAAGCAATAAATAAGCAAACAAAAATAGTTAATGCAAAACTCAAGCTTTTGTTAGAATAATCCAGCTTGTGATATCTGATCTAAATGTAATCTCATTGCAGTCAAATCAGTACCAAACAAATCAACATTTCTAACATTAGACATTAATAAACAAAAATGTTATTGTATTTTTACATTCATCAATGATAGATGATAAGCTTGGTAATGTAATTTTCAATCAAATTCAAAATCAAATTCATTTAGCAGGAGTTTATCAGATTGTTAATGTTGGAAACATAAGCATAAGAAAGATAACTCAATTTTGCAAAAAATAAAAAGCATTATGGGGTTATCTCCCTTACCTTTGATTAAACAAATCCACTGTCAAATAAGTCTATCCACTTTAGGACCCTCAAATTAACTACAATTAAACATGAATATACAAAATCCTCTTAATTATAATCTTTGAACAACTGTAGCCTATAAATGGCTAATAACATTCAAGAAAAATTGTTTTAACCTATCTGTTCCTGCTTAATTTAAGTTCAAACCCCCGTCTCTTTTAGCGAAAAGTTCAACCTTGACTTCACCAGCACGAATAAATGGTTTAAATGTACTAACAAATTTGAACTTGAAGTCTCTGCTCATCTTCCTATGCAAGTAGCTGTAGATTTGTCTGATTTTTGAATCAGAAGTACAATGATCTGCCCTAGGAAGAACTGCAGAAATAACAATGTTAATTGATCTCTTCAAACTGCGACAAGTACTTATCAAATTTCCGTAATCAGATAAAATTTCTTGCACTGTATGTCCACCTCCTATATCATTTGTTCCTACATGAAATATAACACGATCAAAATGTTCTTAATCTATTTCTTTAGATCGTAATCGTCTAGTCATTCTAGAGATGGTATCACCCCTGAAAAATTGTACTTCACAACCTTGTATTCCGGAAACGTACTTAGCTATAGAGTCACTAACAATGGTAACTCTTCTTATTTCTGTCAGAAATGAAAAATAACATTCAAAAACTAAAATACAAATTGTTAATTAAGAAATACCCTACCTTTATTTCAACAGATAAAAAACAACTGGAGGATCACTTTGAACTCAGTGACCACAACCAGTAAAACTACACCACTGTAATGGCAAGTAGACATCAACTGTGAAAATAGAAATAGAGTTTGAATAAAGCAAATGAATTAAATCAACAGTTATGAATATTACTATCCCGCATTCTTTCTGCTACTTTAACTTTATCAAGTACTGAAAAGATAAATATTTCTTATAGGCATCTGATCTCCAATCCCCATGATGTTGAATTAAATCTGATGGGACACCAGCACCGAAAGCGAATGATGCACCTCTTCTTTTAAAACTGTGTGACGAAAACTCTGTCGGAATAATTTAAACGTTTAATTATTTCTTTCAATTTTCTTTGAAAAAATGCCATAAGTTATACATTTATTCTCTGAAAAACTGAATAAAGGAGCGTTTTCTGTTACTTTTATTTTGTCACACATCAACCTATAAGCCAAAACTGGACAAAGTATGGACTGATGAATTGGTATCAAAGGTGTTACTAACTTTCTTTCACCACATTGAATCGTCTTTGTCCACAACATTTCAACTAATAACATACCATTTTTATCAATAACATTATTTCGGCGTAAAAATCTGCCCTCTTTAACTTCTGCAACTGTGTTAGGAACTAAATTGGATTTTCTTGCAAAAAGAAAGAAAGCAAATAAAAATAAACACCAAAATACTATATCTTTTCCTATTGTCAAGTCCAGTTGATTATACATTTGAATTAAAATATCAGGAGTTATTGCTCTAGCTTGTCTTAAACAATAAGGGTTCATTTTTGAAATACCTTTAAAACATAGATTTAGCAAGAATTCATTAATGTGATCTGTGTTAATTCCTAAAATATGGTGGAGTGTTTTGACCCCACTGATATAGTTTTTAATAGACTCTATTGATTTAAAACTTCTGCTTAAAAATTGTGCATACAAACTCAAAGTCCTGGTATCAACAGGAAGATAACATAAATCAAAATATTTACAAAACATTAAATATGTTTCCCACTGAATTCTCAGGTTCTTAATTGTCCCTTTAGCAAATGCATGTCTCCTGGAAATATTCATGTCTTTGTATAAATCCATCAACTGTCTATCTGAAACGTAAATGTAATACTTTCCTTTTTACCATTTGTTTGAAATAACAAACATATCCTCTGATACTTTACATTAAGATAATTTAAAATCCTTCGCAAGACTGTAAAATCTCACTCTATGACTCTCGTCTAAATCCCATCTTGACAGACTATCCGAAATTCTGTTCGAAACCCCTTTGATGTGAATAACTCTTAACTGAAATTCAATTTTGCTGCTAAAAAAGTTATTTCTCTAAGGCAACTTTGCATAAATTCATTATATGTTCTACCAGAGTTAATAATGTGACAAACTGCTTCATTATCACAAAACATCTGAATTTTCAGTCCTTTTAGACCTTCACCCCATAATTTTAAACAAATCAAAATGGAAACCATTTCCAACACATTTATACTTAGTTTTTTGATCTGTCAAGTAAGCTTGACATTTAGAATGAAAAAATAGCCCATTCCAAAACCCTCCGCATCCTGATAGACATGCATCAGAAGAAACCACTGCATCTGGTTGAGACCACTCCTCATACAACATCATTGAAACACCATTATATTGAGGTAAAAATGTGTACCACCACAAAATGTCCTTTTTAACATACCCAGGAATTGGATTCAAACCAATATCCTCTTTGTACAATGCACTTAACCATCTTAACATTCTTGACACAAAAAGTCGACCCGGTCTTACGCAAGATGCCACAAAATTCAATTTACCCAATAATGATTGAATTTGTTTAATTGTGGCCTTTTCTAACTTCATCCATTTAACTAGTAATTCAATCAATTCTTTAAGACGTTCTGGTGTAATTTCCATAGTCATAGTCAATGAATTGAATAAAACCCCAAGAAATGACATAGAAGTACAAGGTGGACAAGCTTTACTCTTAGCTTCCTCAACACCACACTTTTCCAGTACAGATTTAAGCAAATTATAGGCAAACCGCGCATTTTGTGGCTTTTCTGCTGAAGTTAAGTCATCCAAATAGTTTAAGACTGAAATTCCATACTTAAACATGATGGAAACTAGTGCATTTGTGAACCTTTGACAGCAAAAAGCAGAACTTCGGCTACCCATACTCAACACGCAATCACAAAAAATGTGCTGTTGCCAAATAAAAGCAACCATATTATATGCTGAAGGACAAATATGAAGTTGTCTGTAAGCTCTTCTTAAATCAGTTTTAAACATTAAGCATCCCTGTCCCTTTTGCTTGATGATTTGTACAAAATCATCGATTTTGGGATAAGTTAATTCTACCTTTTCACCCAAATAAAAATCTTTACTTAAAAAATCATTAACGGAATTTCCTTTGGGATAACTTAAATCTAAAATAACTCTTCTTTCTGTAATATCTTTTTTGGGTATCGAATTTACTGGTGAAATTAAAATGGACCAATTATAGCCTTGTTTTCACTTTCTTTTTTCAAATAAGAAAACATGTCGTCTTTGAACTCTTCCGCTCCCTTGAGATTTTTTAGTTTCCATAAAGATTTTTGATCAAACGCTTCAAAATCACTTAAACTACCTGTGAATTCAATAGGAAACCCAAATTCTAATAAGTCACAAATAACAAAATCTTTATAATCTTTAAGCATAGAACGTAAATAACTAATATTCAATCTATTATTTACTGTAATGTGCATTTCTGAAAATTGAATTTTCCTGATTCCTTAACTTTATGATGTGCATCTATCAAAAATTCAATATCATGAATTTTTAAATTTGGCTTTGTTACATTACAAGTTTGACAATTTTTTGAATGTTGACAAAAAGTATTGCTGTAACTATTTGACAAGCAAGTGTTCTCTTTTTCCATATTAACTGTAGTATTAACCAAACTTTTCTTAAAATATTTAGAAATAAAATGATTTGATAAGAACTCTTTTTCTTTATTCTCCTGGAAACTTGATTTTGTCATAGCGAAATTCAAAAAAAAATTTCTGTCAAGCAGACATGTGAGGACATGATGAAGAACATTCTGGATGTTCTAATTTTTTCTTGTCTTTCATCCAGCAGCTGGCGCAAATATGACAGCAAGACTTTGCTTGCCCTTGACAACCATAAGATGATTGGATTTGTGCAAACATTTATTACGTTGATAGTCTGAACAAAACCAAACTCTTTCATCATTAGAAATTTTTTTATAACTATCTTTCTTTTGATAATTTGAATTCTTATTTTTCAACAAATATTTTGATAATATTGCTGATTCAATATTCTGTGAATCATCAGACCATGTTTTCTTTCCTAATTCAATTTCTCTAAGCCATGCGGCATAAAAGGCTTTCAATCCCACAAATTCATATGTGCTACTATAATACACTACTTTTTTTCAAAAATTCAAGTCTACCTTGTCTTTCTGGTTTTGAAATGTCATCACCAGAAATGATCTCCAACTCACCTGCGATGAACATTTTGAAATCCAAATCATCAAAATTTAGATGTCTGTTAACAAATTCAAACTGCAAGTGAGCGTGAGGCCACCTCTGAGGAAAACGAACCTTGTCAGAAGATTTTGCATGTATTCCTTACTTCCTCTGTGTTCTTTTTCACTTTTCTTTCTGAGTATCTGAGTCTCCGTCCGAAAACCAGATTCAGAATTTTCATTAGCCGACTCAGAGGAATCCAGGTATACTTTTAAACCTAAACTTTTCAATTGGGTTTTCACAGCCTTTCGTAATTCTTCGTCGTTTCTCAAGTCTTTAATGGACACTTTTTCAGAAATAGTTTTTGTATCATCTCGTTTTTTACCTCGTAATTTCTGTAGTTTACGTCTTTGCTCTTCCAACTGTTTCTGCAACATCTGGCCCTCAACTTCTCTTTCTAATCTGGCCTCCTCCTGTTTCATCTGATACAGTTCTCGTTTCATTGACTCAATTTCATCTTCCGAAAAACCTGTCTTCGTTTGTTGTTGTTGTTGTTGCGTGTAATCTCGAGAACCCACCGGACGCTCTACCCTCATTTCCGACTCATTATCTAACGCTGTTTCATCTTCGTCGAAGCCACCCATAGCATATTTTGTGTCATCGTAGCTCTCATCTAACCCGTATGCAGCCATAACCTTGTAGTCCCTTCTTACTGTGTTTCTAACTGGTCCAGTCGAAGACATATCCGACGCACAATTATAAACCTTTGTGTTCTCTACATGTACATTTAAAAATGAAAGTACCTTTGGTATTCAACACACCACACACGACGTCGACCACAGTGAAAATCGACTAATTTCTCACTAAACGGAGATCAGCAACTCGACAGAGGTCTTCCACACTACAATTTCTGACTTCTCTTCTCTGAAGAACGTTTCGAACTATGCAGAAAGTGGGAACTAAGGGTTAATATACGAAAAGATATCGACCAATGAGATCTATCTATTTGAAATGTATCGCACTACCTAGCAACTATATTCAAATGAGTAGGTAATAGTACCGGGCTGAATAATACGCCGCTTCATAATTAACTATTTTTTCTATGAAGAAAAAATATTCCAAAAAATATTTTTTGAAAACAAAACGATTTCAAAATAATGACTTTGACTATCTAGTTAATGATAATATTTTCGCATTTTCCGCTCCTAAACACGAGGGGTGATTAAGGCTGTTTAGAAGTAAAAAATGTAAACATAATTGTAAAAACACGTGGCTTTATACAAAACATTTGACAGTTGAAATTACCATTTTTCCTTATTTGGACATACTAATTAGCATATCAACGGTCAGGTCATCTTGAACTTAAACACCACGTGTTTTTGACCGTTATAACTCGCCTGCTTATCAAGTTTTCCTCGTGAAATTCCCAACGACTTCGTTAAGTAATGCGTTTTGATTGGTCTTAACATGTGAATATGGGGTCCATCTCAAAATAGATAAAACAATTATCAATTATCTGGTCAAACGGTTTCGGAACAAAGAGATAATGTATTGAGATTTGATATCCAAAGGGAGTAATAATCTTCGACAAACTTAATTTTATAAAAATAGTCGAGTTTTTACCAAAATAACTCGCTTAAAATCTTACACTTTTGACTCGGCCCCTATGCAAATCAGTACTATTATTGGTTATACAATTCGCTGTTCCGTTTAATACAGACACAAGTAGGTATGAAAAGATGAAAGTTAACATGTAGACGGACGGACAAAATCATTATTTTACGTTCAAAAATTCTGAAAAACAAAACTTGTCATGGTATTAGTTGGAAAATATGATATGACAAGAAAAAATAACGTTTTATTAATTTATTTCTGAGATTTTCAGCGAAATGTTGGTCCATATAGAACTCAAACGGACTATAACTTTATCTATTAATTTTACACAAATAGACCTGCGTTAAGGATGCTAAAACGGCACAATATGTTGGCAAATGTTTTGTTATCCTGAAAGTATGGCTAGTTTTCGTTAAGAAGTTTCAACTGTTATTATTGTTACAAGTATTTTTAAACAGTTTCCTGCCAAACACCTATTTTAACGCCCAAGTAACCAATCGCGGTAGGGCTTTCGAATTCCCATTACGCAATTTACGCAAGTGTGAAAAGGAAATAATCCTCTTTGGAATAATATCCGGCGTTTATGAATGATCATAGCATCGAAACTACAGCTTTATCAAGCTGTAGTTACGATGTTTTTGATCATTCACAAACGCTAAAATCATTAAAAAGGAGCGAACGGAGGGCATTCGTCTTTGCAACAATCATCATATCGCCTTTGTCATTTCTAGTTAATTATCGCCTTCTAACACTGCGTATAAATTTCTAAGTTCTAGATACGCATATGTTTTGGTTGTAATAGTACGTACTTCAGGTCCAGTGGAAATGACCTTACTTACAGTTAAGAACATCATGAAATTGACAAGATGAATGTCTTTGGAATTGTTTTGGAATGAAATTGAATGGGTGTGTGGAGCGAGTTCTGAGTGAAATTCAAGGGAGGTTATCTAATATCAGGATGAACAAAATTAGCGATATTAATTACCTCTCTTAAATAAAATAGTCATACAGGCTCTTTAAATAGTTTGCTATCTCTTCAAGGGCCAATCAGACGCTTGAAAGTTCAATTATGTTTAAAAAAAATCGCGAATTACAATTCATTACTCAAATCATTCAAAAACGTTCCATAATCATTCGAAAATAGCTCAGTTAAGTTTCCATTGCATAAAATGGCCATTCTAATTAATCAAATCATTTCAACATTTTAATAGTTGGTCATGAATGGGAGGACACAAAAGACATTTTTAGAGAAAAATGAGTAGTAAATTGTCTGCTTTGGATTTCAAATAGTCTGAATTGTTCGAATAACATGAAATAAAAGTTCGTAGATTTAATTTAAGGGAAATTATGAAACTTCTAATTTATCAATATTATTTTACCTCCCTTTAATTCTATTCAAAACCGATCCTCTTGCTTATTTAGTTCCATCCCAAATATTCTTTCAAAAATCATTAAACTTGACGTCAACTATAGGATGTTTTTGACAGTAGAGTCTTTCGTAGATACCAAAAAATGAATAAAATAATGATCCTCATATACGATTTTGAACTTTTTTTAATGGGATGTTTTGGGTAAATGTTCTTATTGTTGAATACAGCGTTGAGTGAGTGATCTACAATGATTATAATTTCGGTGAATTCATATCAATTTATAATATGACGTATGTCGCTGGAGTGAAATAACCCTGTTGAATATTTTTGATATTACACGGGTGTTACAACACTAGTGGAATTACAATGCAAATGTGCTAAGAACGTATAGCAATGTTGTATTTTCATTGTGAAAATGACGTCATAGTGTATTTGCTGACGTCATTTTGCAAACGGCGGTATATGTTTCGCGGAATAACCTACATTGATAAATCTGGAATTTCCTCGATTTATCGCAAAAATTCAGGTCATATTATAAATAGAATATCAAATTTGTGACATTCGGATAGCTCGGACATGAAATTTGTGCTCTGAGATTTTTGTTAAAATACACGCATAATTTGGAATATCAAGCAGTAATTTATGGATAGGGATAAGGGATTAACGCATATTCCACTCTGAAGTAAGTGAAAATGACAGAACTTTTGAAATTTAGAAGTTTTTAAAGACTTTTGTGCTCTTTCTTTACTCGATATAAGAAGATGAGTGATTTATAAATAGATAAAAATAGATAAACACGTGTCCAGTGATTTCAACTCAGGGCCAATTTGAAAAATCGTGATAGGCATGCGATACACTAAATCTTGGATAACAGCTGATTGTCACGTGAGGGATTGACTGCACGATTTGCCATTACTAATAGTGAGTGTGGACAATCAACACTAAAATGTTACGTAAAACGACCAATACTAAGATGTATTTAAATTGTCGGTATTTGATCGCCAAATAATTTCATTTCGAATCTTATTTAATGAGCATCATTATGAAAGAAGTAATCTACGTGAATGGAACAACAACTCGTTTGATCCACAATACATCAAATTTCCGCGTGTATTTTTTCCAAGCTCATATCCTATTGTCATATCATGCACTTTTTATACCTCGCACCATACACTAAACACACACTTATCGCAGCACAGATCATTAAAAATGGCTTAAAACCGGGTTTAAGTGAAGTAACTAGACTACATTTTTTTGAAAAACATGGTTTATCTTAAAATTTATTCTTATAATTGCCGGGGTCTAAATAATAATAAAAAACGTTTTGATCTATTTAACCTTGCCAAAGAAAAAGGTGCTGATATTCTATGTTTACAAGAAACCCACTTTATGGAAGATCTTGAAAAGAAAATTTATTCAGAATGGGAAGGCAAATGCATTTTTAGTCATGGCAACCACAACTCAAAGGGAGTTGCTATTTTATTTAGGAAAAACCTTGATGTTGTCATTTTAGAATGTAAGACAGACCCTAACGGGCAATTTATTGTTGCTAATTTAATTTACGATGAATCATCATTTACTTTAATCAACATTTACGCACCAAATATTGATAGCCCTCAATTCTTTGAGAATGTCTTCAACAAAATAGACTCGCTTAGAAACGAAAGATATATAATATGCGGCGATTTTAATCTCGTTCTAAACCCTTCCCTAGACTATGAAAATTATAAATCTTCGAATCATAATTTAAATGCGAGGAAACTATTATCCTCCGAAATTGGTAATAGAAATCTTATTGATCCGTTTAGATATCTAAAGGGTGAGACACGAAAATTTTCATGGAAAAGAATAAACCCATTACAGAAAGGAAGACTTGACTTCTTTTTAATAACAGAAAATCTGAACACTTTTCTTCGGAATTCTGATATCGATATTAGTTATAGATCTGATCACTCTATGATATTACTCGAACTCCAATTTTCAAAAGAAAAACATGGAAAAGGTACATGGAAGTTTAACAATTCTCTACTTTTGGATAAAGATTTCGTGAAACTTGTTGATAAAACAATAGAAAGAGTAATTCTACAATACTGCTTGCCAATCTATAATCCAGAAAATGTATTGAATATTAACCGAGAAAATATAGATTTTTTGATAAACGATCAACTTTTTTTAGAAACTTTATTAATGGAAATTCGTGGGGACACAATATCTTTTTCTTGTCATAAGATAAAAAATAGAAACAAAAAAGAGGAAATAATACAAAATGAAATATCTAAGATTGAAAAAAATTTAAACGAGGGAAATAAAGAGAGACTGCTTATACTCCAATCAGAATTAGAAAACATACGCGATGAAAAGATGAGAGGATTTTTTGTTAGATCGAAAGCCAACTGGATCGACAACGGTGAAAAAGCTACAAAATATTTTTGTAATTTAGAAAAACAGCATATCTCATCAAAAACTATTCCTTTCCTAGAAAAGGAAAATGGTTCCCACATTGTGGACCAGTCTGAAATTTTAAATGAAACAAAAACATATTATGAAAATTTATACGCAGAACAACAAACCAGGAAAAATATTAATCTTGAAAATGACTTAAAGGACTATAATATCTTGGAAATTAAATGATTTTCAAAAAAATAGTATTGAAGGGCTATTAAGTTACAGTGAAGTTTCGGAGACTTTAAAGAACATGAGTAACGACAAAAGTCCAGGAAATGATGGTTTCTCTGTGAATTTTTTTAAAGTCTTCTGGGGCAAAATAGGCCATTTCGTTGTGAGAGCATTAAATTTCGCTTTTATAAATAACTCCTTTTCCAATAATATCAAAGTTGGGACTATTATTTGCATTCCTAAGGACAACAAACCTAAGCAATTTTTGAAAAACTGGAGGCCCATTACTCTTTTAAATGTTTTATACAAACTCGCTTCCGGTAGTATTGCAAATAGAATGAAATCTGTTTTAGGCAATATAATTTCCAAAGAACAAACGGGCTTTTTGAAAGACAGATTCATAGGTGAGAATATTAGATTAGTATACGATATCATGCAACATTGTGAAGTTAACAATATTCCTGGTCTCCTAATGTTGATCGATTTTGAAAAAGCATTCGATTCTCTATCGTTTCATTTCATCGAACACACATTATCTTTTTTTAATTTTGGTGAAACTTTCATAAAATGGGTGCGATTATTTTTGCATAATACGGAGGTCTGTGTACAAATAAATGGGTTTCTTTCGGATTTTTTCAGGGTAAAAAGAGGTTGTCGTCAGGGAGATCCTATATCTTCTTACATATTTATTCTCTGTGCTGAAATCCTAAATATCATAATCAAGAATAGCAAAGATATAAAAGGGATTAATATAAATAACAAAGAACACATAATATCACAATTTGCTGATGATACTACCCTCTTTTTAGATGGGTCGGAAAATTCACTTAACAAAACTCTAGATGTACTTCAATATTTTTCTGAAATATCAGGCCTAAAAGTTAATTTCGATAAAACTAAACTTATATGGGTTGGATCTCAAAAGTACACAATACGTTCTTTTAAGACTAAATGGAAATTATCTTGGGGAGAGACACAGTTTAAGCTTCTAGGAATCGTATTCCACGTTGATTTAGACAAAATGGTTGATTTAAACTTTGAACCAAAACTACTTAGCATACAAAAAAGCATTTCATATTGGAAAAAAAGAAAATTGTCGCCTATTGGAAAAATAGCTGTTGTTAAATCAATTTTAACCCCACTCCTGACCAATTTATTTATAAACTTACCATCTCCCTCGAATGATTATATTAAAGAAATTAATGATAACTTTTATGAGTTCGTGTGGGATGGTCCTGCAAAAATTAAGAAAACTGTTCTGATAAAAAGTTACGATGAGGGTGGGTTGAAAATGATTGACATAAAAAGCTACGATAATAGCATGAAAATAAAATGGCTCAAAAAACTTATTACAGGAACAAATGACTGCTATGAATTCACAAAAAATATTTTTGATCTAAATAAAATAATAAATCTAGGAAATAAGTACTGTGAAAAAATATGTAAAGAAGTAGGAAATAAGTTTTGGGTTGATGTTTTACAGTCGTTTATGAAGTATGCTTCAAAATGCAATTTTACCAAATGGATGGACATTATTCATATGCCATTATTTTACAATGAAAACCTTCTGATAGGTTCGAAATGTTTTTTCAATAAAACATTATATAATTATGGCTTCAGATATATCAAGGATATGTTGAGGGAGAATGGTACTTTCAAAAGTTGGAACGAAGTAAAAGAGATAACTAAAAACAAGATTAACTTTCTAGAATTTTACAGTATCTCAAGTGCCATTAAAGCTCTATTTTTGAAATTCGGACTCCCGAACAATTCGAATTCTGTACTAGGGTTTCATAATCCTTCAATTAACTGCTTTTTCTTTCAAATCGTTACCCAGAAAAATAATAAATTAATTTACAATACCTTGGTAACAAACAACGACGAAGCGTCATGTATGAAAAAGTGGAATACAACCTTTTCGAATATAAACATTGACTGGAAGCAAATACATAGAAACGTCTTCACCATAACAAAAGATTCTTACACCCAATGGTTTCAAACTCGAATTGTACATAGAATTATTTCAACGAATTCACTCTTGCATAAGATGAACATTATTGACAACAGTAAGTGTAGCTTTTGTAACACGCATGACGAAACAATCTCTCATTTGTTTTACTATTGCGAACAAGTTAAACCTATTATACAACGATTATCTATTCTTCTACGCAGAATTGACCAAAGATTAGTAATAAATTGTCAAATCACTTTATTGGGATCATCTGAGTCCAATCCGAAGTTAGATAGATTTTTGTATGAATTTAAAAAATACATATACCGATGTAGAAATAAACTAATTAATCCAACCATTTTAGGCTTAAAGAACTATCTTATCTTTAACATAGAAATCTTTAAATCTACTAAG
Source organism: Fragum whitleyi (assembly GCA_948146395.1). Lineage (NCBI taxonomy): Eukaryota > Metazoa > Mollusca > Bivalvia > Cardiida > Cardiidae > Fragum > Fragum whitleyi. The sequence continues at coordinate 56,341,891 of OX411552.1, read as the reverse complement.
TCTTATGAAATTGAAAAGCAATACCTGGCAATTACAGAACAAATAGCTATGAACCTCCCGTAAGCCATTATTAAATTTGATAGTCATATGTATATGCTGTCATTGGGGACGAAGCTATGAAAACGTGAATTGAATAAACTGTGGTTACGAAGTTTTCGTCTCCATCTGAGAGTATGTATAAGTGACATATATGATCTTTCGTCATTGCACGTACCCGCACCCCAACACACAAACACACAAAAATGCTTTAAACCACGTAGATAAAGATTTGATTGAATATATAAAAAATACTTAGGAAAATTGTTAATTGTTAATACCTCTTTTGTTATAACTATTACTATCTACTTATGTTACATTGATGTTGTTGCTCTATACTAGCACTTTTATTGCGATGATCAACTTAATAATTATTGTTTATCATTTGATTGCTGTCGGAGGCCATGACGCCGTAAGTACAGCCAGAACATCAGGCTGCACATACGGTGTTATGGCGGATTATCAGCATAGAATTTGATCAAAATTATCAACGAATCATTTCTTTATACATTGATGAGATGATCTTACATATAGAGGTATTAATATGTACCAAAACAGTTGTGACTAACAAAGAGAAAAATAAATCTCAACACTAGAATCTCAATATACTCTTTTATTAACACTATGGTGTTGGTAACCACTCTAGCAATCTTGTCATAAGAACTAGAATGAGTAACAACAACAAAGGGTTTAATGAATTTTAATGAGCTAAACAGAAATATCATCTTTATTGAATCCATTTGAAATTTATATTGCTACTAATAATATATATCTACTAATACGATATTGTAAGGTGTGTAGAGGGATGCCCACGACCCTCGCACACCTATGGACGTGGAAATTAAAGCAAAAAAAAAAAAAAATATCAAATTTGTGCTCATAAAATAACAATTTTATTAAACTCGTCATGTAAAACAGATAAAAACTCGGCGCAGCCTCGGTTTTTTTTTTTCTGTTTATAGATGACTCGTTTAATAAATTCGGGATTGATCAATATCCTCTTATTATCGCTGACTGTGCATGTCACAAACATGGCAAGGTTCAGGATATATTATTAATCGTAACATAGTGCACAGGGTTTATAGCTTTTAACGCTAAGACCAACGCATTTGCAGGTATTGAGCAGTTTTGACCCTTGCCCCTTTTCTTCCCGTGTTTCAAGACATACGTCTTTTAATTTTCATAACCTGATTTTTAACCCGATCGTTTCAATTTTTAAAAATGTCTAATAGATGAAGAAAGCGTATCGTTGAAATTCTGAAATGTTTAAAAAGAATACTAAAAGGTTATTAAGAAAACTTATTGTATTATATAGAAAAAAACATATAACATGTGACATATATCATTAACTTTTAAAAAAAATGTCAGACACTATTGACACTTTGGTTTTGACGTGACAGGTCTGAATCAAAAGATTTTTGAGAATAGAATTTGAGTGCGAATATATGAATTTTCAAACAAAATATATTCTCTGGAAATACTGCTTTGTTTCAAGTCTGAAAAGTCGATGCATACATGCATTTGAATTAAACAAAATGTTATTAAGAGGTTTTGTTCAAATTATTTTGCTCGCTTTAATTAATAACGTTTCTGGAGAAAATTTGATGGACAATGTCTATTTATCACAACGACTAGATATCAATCTAAGAGATGCAAGGCACTTTTTCTCTACACTTCATGTAGCCAGCATAAATGATTGCACAAATTGGTGCTACTCCGTAACCAGCTGTCGAGTTGGCAACTACAGACGTCGTGGACATATTTGTGAACTCATTCACGTTGTCGGAGATATAGACTATGGCGTCTTCTATTTGAAACGTGCTGGATACCTTTCCTGGACCGATGTCATGTTGGAAAAGGTATGCACAGTTTACAAGATTGTGAAAACCGACAAGGTGAATGATTTTTGAATGATTTAGAAATGACTTTGAATGAGTGTGTGGAGCAAGTTTTGAATGAATTTAATGGAAGGTGATCCTATATCGCAAATTTTGTTCAGGATGAACAAAATTAGCGATATTGATTACCCCCCCCCCCCTAATAAAATATGCAAACAAATTCTATACATGGCTTACCATTTCTTCAGGAACCTATGAGACGCTAACGATTTAAATTATGTCAGTGAAATCGCGATATTTCTCTATCAAAACTTATTTTGAAAGACGTTGTTGATTCTACATTTTTCAATGGGTTTAAGTGTTTTTGAATAGTTTGAGTAGCTTGAATGAATGAATGGAGTGATTTAGAATGGTTTTGATTGAGATGAATGTCAACTGCACGATTTAACTAGCTGCAGAAGAAACCTTTGTTCGAAGGTTGAACGAGAAATTTGTATAGTGGGGTTCTAAAACTTTAGAAAAGTTGACTATCAAAACAAAATGTATACATTCGTTAAATGCAACATCTGTGTAATAAATGTGGAGATTTTGGAATGTGTAAGTTATATAGCGGCTGTAAAGTGACTAATCTAAAGCATAGACCCCGCACTAAGGCGGGGGAGTAAGAACGTCAAATGCGACGTCTTTATTTACTCATTTCTATATAGTCCATTTGCTTACATGCCTTCATGTGCCTATTAAAATAACATGCAGAAAGTATCCACATTCCATTTGAAATTCAAATTGGAGTCCAATTTTATAGGAATAGTATTTCTAGTGAGGTGGGAACCCAGATGCAGGGCCTTAAAGTTTGGAAAATAATGAGAATCAACAAAAACTTCTTTTTTTGATATTAGAATATTTTTATGAAATACCTGAAAGGTTAGTGTTGGTGAATATCTCATAATCATTACAAAATTCGAAAAATAAACGGAATTCGCAATTTGGTGTAGTCGTCAGGTTGCTTTTCATTCGTATATTAAGTCTTATTTTAATTATTATGTGTCCGTAAAAACTCTTCCAAAACTGTTTAAAGTATGAAAATTGATGCTCTATTTGGCCTTATTTACTTCTAGCAAGAAATTTCAATATAAGATCTATAAATAGTTTGCTATCTCTTCAGAGAACAATCAGACGCTTAGAATTTCAAATATGTCATTGAAAATGCAATTTTACTAAAGCTTTATTTGTTTTGAATGCAGTTTTCTCAGAGATCTTGTCTTATAAGTGATTTTGGAGCGTTTACGAATGGTCTGAGTGGGTGATTGGAATAATGAATGGAACGCTGAGTGAGCAACTTAAAATGGTTTTGATTGAGATGAAAGTCAATTTCACGATGTAACTAACTGTCGCTCTGCAGTTATGTCTTTCTTTAAGGTTTTCTCCGAAGATAGAAGTCCATGTAGTAGCTGTTTCGGTTCGAAAAGTTGTGTCGTTGACTACGACAACAGAACATGCGAAGTTTTCGGTAAATTTCCTTTTCTACATTTAAAAATGTTCAACCCGCATTTTTTGTCGGTTTGTCGGCGGGCAACCCACGTCTGTCATCAAGGATGTTGGATAGTCTCCCTTTTGTCGGGATATATATGTAGCCCGTCACGCGAAAAGGGAACATCTGTGTAGTGCGTTAAGTGTCGATCCTAGTCAGACTGCGCTGATAGCACAGACTGACTAGTGTAGAAACTTTTCGCAATGTGCTTATTTTCCCAATCTAGAATGTCCAATGATCTAGCTAAGGACTAAATCCTGAACTACGACACTGGTAATGCATCAAACACAACGAATACATGTACATGTATATAATAGTGTCGAATCAGATTGTCTTTCATGGGGATATCGGTTGGTTATCTCCCTTGAAATACTCCAAAAGGAGGAAGGGTCAAAAGCAGTGGTTACCTTACTTTTTGCACTGTAAGATTAAAAGTTAAGCTCTAATTGTAATATTACGCAATTTATAAGATACATTTCATGTCAAATAAATAGTTATTTTCTACTTAACTATTGAACATTTTACCATCAATACGAATTACATAAATAATTATTTTGTATTTATAAAAATACAATACGCAACTTCCCCATATAAACCTTGGATAAAATCCAAGGAAAATTTCTAAAAGGACCGCCCAATGATTTCGAAGTACTATATACCTCTGATTTAATCCACAGCACAAAAAAGAGAGATAGCATACAAAAATCTCATTTTATTTTGGCGGAGAATCACATTATATAACCTTCAGAACATCGCCAATAAATCTGTCAATATGTGACCAATTCGAAATTGAGGTGAAAAAATGGCAGAACTTTGCTGGATGTGGCAGATCTTTAAAAAATTCTGTCGATAAAAATATACATGGTCGTCAGTAACTTTTTTGTTGGCAGATTGTCGGAAGATCTACCACATCCATTATATTCCTGATGTTTTTTTCTTCTTTTTATGTTTCATGCCACAAGTCAAATACATTCAGGCCGATTTCTTGGCCAAAAAATAACTACGCTGATAATGGTCGCGTTGTATATATATATTATACGTATTTACGTTTTGTATGAGAAAAAATATCTTACGAGGTTGGGAGAATTGATCATTGTCGAGGCTCTGCCGAGACAATTATCAATTCCCACAACCTAGTTAGATATTTTTTCATACAATGCACTAAAACGTATTATATTTATCTTATAACCTCTTTTCGCCTTGTTTTTGTAGATGTTTCCAGCAGAAATGCAAGTTTCTAAAAATAACCGCATTATATATTTGTTCTAAAAATAACTATGTGATATCATAAAAAATATCATACGGGATGCTATCATACGGATATTTGTATAGTTATAAGATAAATATCGTTCCAGCGTGTGGTCAGCCTGTCGTTCCCAAATCTTTCACCACAAAAGGAAATGTGTACACTGTTGACGGAAAACTACAAACCTCGACGTGCTACAATCACGAAGATGACGTCATCATGCCAAACAGAACATTCACATGTGCTGATGACGCACAGTGGATTGGACCAAACATCCCCCTTTCTGCATGGAACAATGATTGTACATTTACGAGGCATACCATGTCAGACGGCACATCATTTGTCTACAAGTAATATATGCCTAATTTCGCGAAAAAGGACAATTTGGTATTCCGCGTAACTATTATTTGAAAAAGATGTTTGATGTAGAAATAGGTTTGATGTACCGGAAAAAATGGTATTTTTTTAAAATAATACTGGCTCACAGTAAGTCCAATTGGTCCTCTTAGCATTTTGATTTCAATGCAATTCTTTAAAGGTTTTAATTCAGCGTGACAAGAGTTATACGTTTCTTTTCTCCTGCACGTCATTTGCAGACTGAATAGGGGCCTGTTTTACCAAACATCTTACGACAAAACTATTCGTAGGTCAAAATCACAAATCGTACCTGGTGTTTTCATTCATTGTGACTTGCAATATCTCATTGGAGTCGTCTTAAGATTTCCATATTTAGTTACTACTGTGGAAGCAATTTTAATTTTTGACTTACGCTAAAAAGAGATGTTTGGTATGACAGACCCTTGAGTTGGAACTCCCGAGATAATGATTGTAGTGCTTTTTGCGTGAGAATTTACATTTTTCTGTACACACCTTACAGCCGGTTGCGGGGACAACATATAAAGGTCAGCTAAGGCAGATTTTGTGTACCGTAGACGATATGACAATTAAATTTTAAATAAATTTCGCAACTTTTCATGGGAAACCTCGTAAATAATCAATTTGCGAGGGATATGAGTTAAGATTCATTGTGTAAAAGCGCTGAACAACTTACACGTTCATTTATCAGCTTTAGAATACAAGAGCTTCTTTCCTTTATTCATACGAATAAATTAATTTGACCTATCGTCTATCTGACACAATTCACAGAATCTGTCGTAGTTGACTCTCATCTGTCGTCTCCACAATCGGTTGTATGGTGTGATGTAGTCTAATCATTTTGGGCCCCGATCATAGCGCAGTATGTTGTGATCCGGGTTAAAGCCACGGTCTCAACAAATCAGCCTGTGCATGACATTTCCAACAATTTGACATGTTCGTGAGGTGCAAACAATGAGTATCGTAGACAGCCACCTACTGTACATGTAATGTTACCTGATATTGTACAAGTAATTTGAGGCATTATCTATCTACTAAGCACAAAGTAAAGACTCTGGTCAGACTGTGCTGATGCACAGACTGGTCAGAGTCCTTGCTTTGCGCATATTTGAAATTGTTGGAAATCTCACGCACAGGCTCAAATATCCTTACGACCTTACGGCATCCAGTCCATTGACACTATGAGCTTTGGTTTAAAGTCATTCACTTCGCTAGTAAAGTCTCCACGCTGACAACACCATCTGAACAAAGTCGTTAACTTTGGTCCTGCCTTACCTGAATCAACAAGACGAAAACCTCATTAGGTTATTTATTTGATTATCCGTCTACATGTTTCTATGTTTCTTCGGGCATTTACTAGCCGAATACCTTTAATTTTCTCGAGGAGGTTTCGAAAAGCTAGCCCCATACCATTGTTCTGTTTAGCACAGTTTTATTTGTTGTTGTTGTTGTTTTGCATTGTCGATACCTTTTCTTTTCTAGGATTGTAAATGTTCAAGTGCCTCAAGAAATTGCCTTGACGAGATGTCAGAAAGATGGTGCAAATCTAATAACGATCTTTACTCAAGAGAAACTGGACTTTTACAGAACAATATTTTTATACGATTTTATTACTGGTGGTAGGATTACTTTCTTTATTTGTGGTACAGTAAGTTACTCCGAGAAATTGGCATTTAACTCAATCAAAACCATTCCAAATCGTTCACTCACCGCTCCAATCCCTCATTCAAAACAATCACTCAAACATTTCAAAAACGCTCAAAACTCACATATAACTACAGTAGTATTTATGCTCTTTTATGGTCCATTATGTAACACAGGTCACTTATGTAACGCATGTCATTCAGAGAGGTCAATCTGTCATACAGTTCCGCAATCAACTTTGGCGTCACTTATGTAGCAAGTCCGGAATATTTGGAGTCATTTACGGAATACTGATGGGGTCATTTCCGCGATATACCTGTCACTTATTTAGACCCTTTAGGGTGGTTATCTTATTATATATGTATATATATATATATAAATATAATGTTTGTGTTATAAACGAGTCGAAACTGTACAACATACAGCATTAAGTATTAAGAGTATAAACTGTTTCACTATGAATTCTCTAAACCGTTGCAAACTTAATCTTTTTGGAGATGTTTATGTTACTGTATGCGACTATAAAAATCAGACATACGTACATATAAGATACTTTGAAGATGGAAGAATTCCCACAAAAAAGGGTGTATGTATGCCCCTTCAACGTTGGAAAAGGTTTGTTTATCTTAATATCTACACAGTGTTTTTTGCTGTTGTTATGTGATTGTATTATTACCAGTTTGAGTAAAATAAACACGCGATTCTATTGGTCTAAGATTGAGTGATTACGAATATGATTTTAAGTTACGTATGCGTTAAACTATGTTTTTTTTTACACTAACTATTGTGTTAATATTATCTGTATATCCATTACAGGTTCCTTCAAATTATACCCGATGTTTTGTCTAATCGTGAAAGTAAAGAATGTATGACGCAGCATCTTGGAGGAAACCAGTTCGTTAGCATAACCGATGGGCTTAACGGCGTCGATATTAGAGACTTTTGGTTACCCGAGGGTGAACTAGAAGTGAAACCTACACGGAGGGGCGTCTTCTTCAAGAACGATGACTTTAAAATTCTCTCAGATTTAGTAGACACTATAAATACATTTATACCAGAACTGGATCATACAGCCGTTTGTATTGAGGAGCACCACAACCAAGAGGGCATGTTACGTTGTGTTGAATGCAATCCAAACGAATATCACTTGGTTTAATAAATAGAATTGTCGTATATAAGTGTTTACTGTAAAAGTAAAAAATAAAAATGACTTCATTTTATATTGTTTTGTTTTCTTTAATAATGACTTCATAACTTAAGATATGGTCACTGGAACAAAATGTGTGTGTGTGTGTGTGTGTGCTCGAGTGCGTGTGTTTGCTTGTGCGTGTGTGCTTGCGCGCGCGCGCGCGTGTGTGTGTGTGTGCGCGTGTCGGTGTGTGTGTGTGTGTGTGTGTGTGTGTGTGTGTGTGACCATATCTTTACTACGAAATGAGAGAGAAAACACTTAGAAACGTGTAGTCTGACCACGGTATAATTTAACAACAACACTTTTAAGTGAGGGATGTTAAAATCATGTCTTGTTAGAGAAAGGGTTACAATAAACCTTTCTCAAACAAACCATGAATTAGATGTCCCTAAAAGGTAAAGTTTGGGAAAATAAAATCGAGAATAAACAAACAGTAAACAATTTTTTTACAATATCTACTAAATAACATAACGTTTTGTAGATTTTACACTTTTTTACACTATTTGTAAGTTTTCTTTTTAAAGATTATCGGGAGTGTGTTCTTCAGATAGAGATATTACACCAATTAACGCACTGACAGTCTTTCAATCACCGAAATGGTTGTTGTCTCTCTTGTATATCTTCTGTAAAAAGTTGGTCGAAATTTTAAGTGCGTACTTCGAGTGATAAAACCGGTAAACAGCAGCAACCTGAAAAAATTAAAGTATCAAATATTTAATGTTTTTGGTTTTAAACAACAGCTTACACCGCAAGCGTTTTAAACAAATTTTTTTTCTTAGATTGTAAATAACGTATATGTGCACGTACAGGTTACGTAAGGTTATAAATGTGTAGGTTTATTTTCAAAGATGATCGAACAGTAGCGACTATTTTTTTCAAATTGATTTAATGATTTCCCCACTTACAAAATGTCTACCGAATTTTTAATAATAACAAATAAATGAATAAAAGACATAATTACCGTTAAATAAACCTCACATATCAATATATAACATCGACGAGCGTCTCTGCTAGCATTTGTTTCTGTCAAGACTTGTAAATCATCTGTTGATAAGTTTGCCAGAAGTTTTGTCTTCCTTTCGAGAGATAATAACGAAGAGACCAGTAAATCTTTATTGACAGCTTTTATTAATCTGAAATATACAAAAAGCGAATGTCTATTTTAATTAATTGAATTTTAAACAACAGAAGTCACATAACTTTAACGGAATATGAATTAAATGAATTTTTTACCAATCTTGTAATTATATCACGGCGACTGGTGTACCTAAAAATGGACTCTATGTCTACGATAATCAACTCGTTAGTGTTTGAATGAGTACGGTCTTTAGGGGTTTTTTTTTATTCATGTAGTACGATATGAGTAATGATCCTACAAAATGAGACAAAATTGATGTATTAAATTTTAACAACTTCTTAAATGTAAACGTTACTGACAAAAACCACTCAAAATGAAAATATAAAACAAAATAAATACTTACATATCGTGCTGTTTCTTTTGTCCTTGATACGCAAGACACGGTGGTCGGGAGATAAATTTTTTAAACAATGTAAATATTTTTCATTTTCAATTCGTATGCGAGTAAGATGACAAATTATTTACCGCTAGTCAACCAAGTAGATTTTTCTATCAAAACTTCAAATACAATTTTTTATATATATATATATTTAATTACAAAAGCAAGATTTATTTTGAACAATACAATGGCTTTTTTTTTTTTTATTTTTTAGGAATAATAGGTGACCCTGTTTCATTCACGCAAATGCAATATGTTGATTTAAAATCTATTTCTTTGTAAATAGATTCCAAATGGTATTTGGAAATGATGACCAAGCAAGTAGTTAGATTTCTAAATGTAACGTCATGATCTTCAGTTTCAAACATGCTACAATACTGTAAAATATGTCCAAATTCATGGACAAAAGTACCAATGCATTCTTCTAAATAAGTCATATTATTTAAATTTAAAATAATTTTTGCAACGTCACCACTTTTTTCTGCTAGACCATAAACGTCCGAAGCCGAAACATTTTCATCGTTTACGTATAAAATTTTTAGAGTTTTAATTGATGTTTCTCTCTTTTTTAGATAGAAAATTAAATATTTAGTCAAAGTATTTATACAATGAATTATTAAAGCTAGATTAAATTTGGAACATAATAATGTGTCACCTTTTGCGTCATCAGTATTTTCTATAATGTCAACTTCCAATTTTGCATTATAATCGTAATGTACATACGAAAATGGACAAAAAGAAACCTTTTTTTCATGATTTTCAATTTCAAAAATATGCAAAATATCTACATTTCTAAAATTATTATCTCCCTTACCGGTAGATTCCAAATGCTCGACGGCCGTGCTCATGTCCGATTCAAACACATAGTGATCCATGGTTAAGTTTGCAAAGTTGTGATATCTCATATGTTTCGATCTGGTTTTAAACTTAACGGTACAACGTGTATTTGACATGTTTTTCTTACTATTTCCTGGTTATACGTAAGTCAATTTTTAATGATGTCCGCCTATGTAGTATAAATACCGACCAAACTTTTGATAGGATATCACCAATCGAAGATTTACCAATGAGTGAAAATCATGGACAACGATCAAGTAAGTTTAATTTATTTTGTTAATGATTTCGTTTAAATATATTGCTTTATTCGTATCGAATTTAACATTTCGGGTAGTTTGTTTTGATAATTGACTATGTACTTTTATCTTCTATATGAATCGGAATTTTCTTAAAAGAAACAGTGTCAAAGGCATTAATTAATAAAATTTTAACACTTTTCTTAACAAGACTTGGGATTTGACGTCTCTTAAAGAAACGGTTTTGAAATATAACGGCAAAAGAAAAATACTAATGATTAGTATTTTCTTCCTTGGCCTCCATATTTTTACGCTTCACTTATATAAATAAATCTTTATATCGAATGGTTTTGTAGAATTTTTTTCAAATGGTACCGGTTGTAAATAATATTATTTGGAATCGTGATACTTTTTTATTTCAAACAAAACATGGGTTTTAATCGTCTCTATATTAAGTTTCCGTTTGTCTCGATTTTTTATGTGTTTAACTATTTTTATCATCTACAATTTCGAAGAGTCTACAATTGATTGAGGAAAAAGGCTTATGATTGCTAGACATCCCGTTTTTTACATTTTTACAATTACAGTCGTGCGAATTTCTAATGACGTGCACTCTAAATACATCAACGTGATGACTTTCTAAAACACTGGATCCAAAAGGATTCAAGAACCGTATAATGATTAGATATGAGATAAATACTTTATTTAATAAGTCTTATGATTTTTAAGATAATAACCCCGATCGCTTTTGAAACAATGTTTTTTCTTCAGGAGTTTAGTTCAAACTGAGTTTCAATTACTTTGTTATCTTCGCTAGTCAATAAACTATTATTAGTAAAACTTTGACCTAAATATGTCTCGTGACCTAAAAAATAGTAACTTTTGATCTAAATAATTTGAAGCATAACGCATGTTGCGGATTTGACTTGAATGTTACCGCTATCAACAAACATGGAAAGTAGAAAACGTATGACCTGAATAGTTTACGCGACCTTATTTAACTGATTTGTCCGATTGACATAGAAACTTTTAAATTTGACCTGAATTTCATCATCATAACTACGCTAGTCAAACATCCTTAAGTGTTTTAGTATAAATAAATATTAATGAACCTTTTTATCCGAGACATAGAATATTGTATTGAACTATACGATGTGTTGTCATGTCTTGAGATCATCATTGGAAAATCACATGCGATTGTTTCAGAATATAATTTTCGACTTATTATATCAGATAATTTATTCACCTCTTTATAATGAAAATACCATGACCTTATTTTACTCGAATTTTCTGAGAGACCAGAAAACTCTTAGATATGTCCTGAATTTAACCAGTCTATTTCCGCTAGTCGATCATCGTTGAATGTTTAAGTTTATGTAAATATCATTGAACTTTATTTTTTATCTGAGACATAGGATATTGCCTTAAACTGTTTTTAAGTGTATGTCAGAATATCATTATTTAAAAACCACATGCGATTGTTTCAGGTTGTAATTTTCGACTTATATCAGACAAACTATTCAACCTCTTAGAATGAAAATACCATGACTTTAATTGATCTGAGTGATCTGAAAACTCTAAAACTTGCCCTTAATTAAATAAATTAGTTCATAAAATATCTGAAGTAAACAGCAAATATATAAAACAGATTTTATCTAAAATTTTGCAATCTGAATCAGATATAATATTTAGTTTTCAAATTGAATAGATATCACTAATAACAAAATTGTATTTCTGAGAGAAAGTTCTTAAGTGCATTCTTTTAATCCGATTTGTTTGAGTGACCTTGAACCTCTCAAATATGACCTGAATTTAACAACCTATAACCGCTAGACAACCATCATTGGGTATTACAGTATATAAATATATATATTTTAGAACCTCTATACCTGAGACTTTGAATATGGTACTAATTTGTTGGATGTGATACATTAGGATTGCGTCCTAATATAATTGAAAAACACATGCGATTGTTTCAAAATATAATTTTCGAATAATAGGATGTTATATCAGACAAGCTATTTAATTTTAGGTTATAAAATACTATGAACTTATTTAACCCGAAATTTCTGAAAGACCTAGAAACTTTAAAATTTAACCTGAATTTTAATGTTCGCTAGTCAAACATCGTAAAGTGTTAAATAATCATCGAACTTCTATACCTGATACAAAGAATATTGTATTATTTTGTTAGATAGGTTAACATGCGGATTTTGTACTAATATTATCATTGAAAAATACATACAAATGCTTCAGAATATTATATCAGGCAGGTTTTTTCAACTTTTGGTTATAAAATACCGTAAGTCATCTTATTTATTCTGGTTTTTACTACTATTATTGTTCAAATCGTTAATAATGTCATTAAAACTTACATAAACTTTAAAGGTAGTGAAAACCCTTATACGTAATAGTTAGCTAGAGTATGAGTGTTTTATCATTGCAGCCTATTCATGAAGATCATTGGTTCATAGAAGAGCAGCTTGATTTGATTTTACAAGCACTTGGCGACTCCGATGCCTTTCAATCTTCAGTAGACGATGACTTAGAGTTGGCACTACAGTACATTCAAGAGCAACTCTATCATGATGAAACGAACAGAGTACGACAAATAGGTGGTGGAACGGTTTCTCAACCAGGGACTTTAAATGCTGTTGATTCACCGCAACCGGGACCTTCAAACGCTGTTAGTTCACCCCAACCGGGACCTTCAAACGATGTCATTTTGCCAAAGCCTGGGCCTTCGAACGTTGCTGGTCAGTTTCGAACTCCCACAGATCTCCGTTATACTATTCGTAAAAAATCTGAGAGAATCTACGCCAAAAATTTTGCGATCGATAAATGTTACCAGGTGAAAATCGATGAGGAACAGCACGGTAAGAGGTTGTTGGATATACGACAAGGTTTACATCACTTGTTCGATAATGTACTTGATCAGGCGCGCAACCACCTGGCTGATAATGACTTGGGGAGAGTTGTTGTACACCATGACGGTCTACAAGATCCAATAATTGTCCCTCTACAACCATGGGCTTCTTTAAATGCTGACACTGTTATGGGAACTATCGAAAAGGTACTAAACAGTAAACAAAGTCTAACAACGGATGAAAGTTTCGAAATCTCTGTAGGATCTATAGACTTACCAAAAGGAGGCGCCAGAAGGAAAATTACTAATATTACAGGGAACAAGAACAATTCCTTACATTTGAAGACCTCCATCGTCCCTATATACAATGACGATCAACTCTGTATGGCGAGGGCAATTACTATTGCTTGGGCTAAATTACGTTTATGTAGGTCTGAAGAATGGGAGATAGTTACAAGAAACCGCCGGGGTAGAAGTAATGTTGATTTGATCTTACAGCATGGAATAGTACCAAGGACGTTCTACAAAAACCTCCTAAAGAAGAACAGGAACGAGCAGAAGAAACTCGCCATTGCCGTAACAGTTCTTGCAGGTGTACCCTTAGACCGTCCCGCTAGTCTTCAGGACATAGTTGCCTTTGAGAACGTCTTGAATGTTAGAGTAATGGTAGTTTCTGCTAGACTTGGGAATAAATTCATCACAAGTCCACGCACAGATTCTCGTCCATGTATTTACATTTATTTACAAGGGGACGATCATTTCCATGCCATAAATAGTATAACTGGCTTTTTTTCCACCAACTATTTCTGCGACAGATGTCTTAGACATTACAGTAATCGCGAATATCATCAGTGCGAAAGCAGCTGTATTATTTGTAAATGTGATGACTGTCCAAGAACTGAATCAACTATTGTCTGTGACAACTGTAACATGACTTGCAGGTCCTACGAATGTTTCAAACGGCACAAGGAAACACGCACCAACCCAAAAAGAAGGAAGGAAAGCAAAGAAAGACAAATGTCACCTTGTGAGAAATGGTGGAAATGCTTATCATGTTTTAGTGTAATCAACACCCAAAAAAGAAATATCGTAGAGCACCAATGCGGTGAGTACCTATGCAAGTCATGCGAACGTTATGTACAAGACGACCATTTATGTTACATACGGGCCATCCCATTTGATGAAGATAACGATTCAAAGTTCATCTTTTTTGACTTTGAGTGTACCCAAGATCAGACGATGGAATGTGAAAAAGGTTACCAACCATCAAAAATACCACGCTGCTCCTTATGTAAACCAAGAGTTCCATGTAAGACATGCGCTATATGTCAAAACTGTTCCAAGACGACTTGTGGAAAGAATGTACATAAACCGAATTTCGTAGTGGCCCACACAATATGCAAGGACTGTATCGATGAGCCGTTGAATCCTGACTCCTTATGTAATAATTGCGGGACAAGATGTGAGGAGTGCAATACTGTCGAGCTTGAAAAAGATGAGGGCCCTTGCCCTGGTACCTGCGGTTTCCGTGAAATTGTATTTGAGGGTGAAGACACAGTCTTTCAGTTTGGGCAATGGCTCTTTTCTGATCAACATAGGTACTTTAAAGCAGTCGCGCATAATATGAAAAGTTACGATGGCTATTTTTTGTTAGAATACCTAATTGACCAGTCTATGAGGCCAGACAAAATTATTTATACTGGTTCGAAAATTATGTATATGTCTGTTGAAAGGGGTCTAAAAATAAAAGTTATCGATAGCCTCAATTTTCTACCTATGAAATTGTCAGAATTACCCAAAACCTTTGGATTGAAGGAGTTGAAAAAGGGCTGGTTTCCCCATTTATTCAACACCCGAGAGAACCAAAACTATATAGGCTCATATCCAAGAATTGAACACTATGGAAGTAGTTTTATGAAAGAGAAAGAAAGAGACGAGTTCCTCAAATGGCACGGATCCAAACAGGGTGAGACGTTTAATTTCAGAGAAGAAATACTGTCATACTGTCGTAGTGATGTCGATATATTACGCCAGTCTTGTCTAACATTTCGCAAACTTTTAATGTCTTCGACAGGAAAACAAATTGAATGGATAAATGACGAAGGAAAAACTGAAATGAAATGGACTGGTGCTGTAGACCCATTCAAATCGATTACAATAGCGTCAGTATGCATGAACGTGTACAGAACAAAGTTTTTGGAGGAGGAGTGGAAAGTGAAATTGAATAGTGAAGACGAATGGGTACCTGCAAAACGGTATGATGGAGAAGACTATGTATTTATCGATGAATCCTGGGTTGCTATGGATAAGCTGGAACAGAAAAAAGTGACTGATAGACAATTTGTTCGCACTCCTATTGCCAAAGTATCATCTAGAAGACGTCACGATCAATACAGCAAAGCATCTATACAGTGGCTTGAATGGTTAATGAGAAAAGAAAACATACGTATACAGCATGCTCTTAATGGCGGGGAAATAACTCTGATAGGTACTCGATACAGACTGGACGGATATTGTCGAGAAACTAACACGGCTTACGAATACCACGGATGTGTTTTTCACGGATGTATGCAGTGTTTTCCAATAAACAGAGAAGAGACGTCACATCCACTAACAGGCCAGTCTGTAAAGGAATTGTTTGCTTTAACACAGAAGAAGAGACACTATATACAAAGTTTGGGTATGAAGTACGTCTGTAAATGGGAGCATGAATTTCAAAAAGATTGTCAAACCAATATAGAGTTAAAGCGCTTTTTAGAAACCTTGGACATCGTTGATAGACTCGATCCACGTGACAGCTTTTTCGGAGGTCGCACAAACGCTAGCCAGTTATACTACAAGGCGAAAAAAAACGAACAAATTAGATACGTTGACTTTACCAGTCTTTATCCCTGGGTTAATAAGTACTGCAAATACCCTGTAGGACACCCTACCATAATAAATTCAGAGTTTAGGGAAATTGAAAACTACTTTGGAATTGCGAAGGTCAAAATTTTACCACCAAGAGGTTTGTACCATCCCGTTTTACCGTACAGATCAAATGGAAAACTCTCTTTTCCGCTTTGTAAAACTTGCGTTGAAAATGAAAACCAAAACCCGTGTGTATGCTCGAGTGAGGAAAGGGCTATTTCAGGTACTTGGTGTACTCCCGAGATTCAAACAGCTGTCCGTTTAGGCTACAAAATCTTAAAAATATATGAGGTATATCACTGGGATGACACGACCGAATACGACCCAATAAATCGATCTGGTGGTCTCTTTGCCAAATACATAAACACCTTTTTAAAATTCAAGCAGGAAGCAAGCGGACCCCCCGACTGGGTAAAAACTCAAACAGACATGGAAACCTACATTATGCAATATTTTGAAAATGAAGGTGTTCTGCTGGACAGTAGTAGCATCGAAAAAAACCCAGGCTTAAGAGCTCTTGCCAAGCTTTGTTTAAACAGCTTTTGGGGAAAATTTGGACAACGCTTGAATCTTAGACAAACGTCATTTTTTAACGAAAAAGAAGCGGACGAATTTTTCAAAATCTTCACAGATGCTATGAAAGAGCCGTACAACTTTCACGTTGTAGCTCCAGATACTATTCAGTTGGAGTGGGCTTACAAAAATGACTGTATTCCGGAAGACAACAAAACAAATGTATATTTGGCAACATTTACCACGTGCTGGGCGCGTCTAAAACTTTACAGCGTTTTAGAAAAATTAGGTAGACGCGTCATGTATTACGACACCGACAGCGTCATATACATCAGTAAAGACGGACAGTATGACCCTCCCCTAGGCGATTACCTCGGTCAGTTGACGAATGAGCTTACCGATGGTTCTCATATTGTAGAGTTTGTCTCGGGAGGTCCGAAAAACTACTCATACAAGACGAGCAAAAATAAGGAAACTTGTAAAGTTAGAGGCTTTACTTTAAACTTTACAAATCATCAACTTATTAATTTTAAAAGCGTAAAAGCTTTAGTAACCAAACAAACAACAAATACCTTCAACAATAAATACAAAGCATATAGGAATAGGGTTAGAAGGATGTTATACTTCAGGAAGAAGACGAAAATGTGTCAAGATAAAATCACAAAAAAGAACGTGAACAGTTCGAAAGGAAAGTTAGATAAAAAAACGAAGACGAAAATGGATCAAATTATAATTAAGAATGAAAATAAGATATGTAGGAGTAAGAATAAACGAAAGATCTATAATAGGGATGAGTCAAAAGCATACCAAATGGTCTATACAAAAAGAAGAAGAATAGCTAATTTTGACACAGTACCTTACGGCTATTAGACTTGAGGAAAGAGTTTATTCGTTCATCTGTACGGTAAAACAGGATGGTTTTACGTCTCTCTTAACTATCTCTTTCATAGCGCGACGACTTGAGCATCAAACACTAGATACCTTGAATTTCAGACACCGATGCTACCTGTCCCGTTATAATCTCCAACTAATCTCCGTCATAAAAGAATGTAAGAATAAAACAGTTTTGTTCATTTACTCTACTCACAAACTTGTAAGAATATGACTGAAGTACATACTCCAGAGAGGGAAACTTTTATTGAATTGCCAAAACCTGATGAAGATAATGGATCTCATAGTGAAAGGTGGCATTTATTAGGAACTAAAGTTCCACAAGCGGAAATTGTATATTTTTCCCAGATGATAATTGTATATATCATAATAATTACTTCTATTATCAACTTGTCCCTTCAAAACGGTTCAACAGAATTGTGGATAAGTCTTCTGAGTAGTTGTATCGGATACGCTTTGCCCAACCCGAAACTGAAGAAATAATGAAGTCATCTCTACCATTTGAACCATGTTCTAGTTTATGTATCAGTGGACAGACAGGGAGCGGTAAAACGCAGTGGGTATACAAGTTTTTGAAAAATATAGGTGGTATGTACACAAAAGACCCTCCATCACATATACTATATTGTTACGGAATACATCAGGATGTATTTGATATCATGGAACGGACTATTCCATATTTCTATACTAAAGAAGGCCTGCCAAACACTGAGGAGTTGGACGACTTCACTCGTGATCGAAAGCATAAGCTTATCATAATAGATGACTTGATGCACGAAGTCATGGGAAATAAAGAGATGGAGTTATTGTTCACCCAAGGTTGTCACCATAGAAAAATATCAGTGATACTGATTACGCAAAACTTGTATCCTGGAGGTAAACATGCCAGAACTATAGCTCTCAATACGTGGTATATGGTTCTGATGAAGAATGTAAGAGACGTATCCCAAGTTGCTATTCTAGGCCGTCAACTCTACCCAGGAAAATCTAAAGGTTTTGTAAAAGCGTATGAAGATGCCTTAAGTGAGAAACATGGTTATTTTGTGGTAGACATGAGCCCCCAGGCTAATGACAAATACCGCTTAAGAACACGTATTTTTCCCGAAGAAGACCCCTTAGTTTATAAATTGACGTAAGAAGTAGATATAAAAAACGTGTAAGAGGAACTATGGTTGAACTCATCAAACAGCAGAGCCACTTTTTATATTTACTAGCAGAGACAACAAAGAATCAAAGAAAAGCACTATTGAATACAGCTACAAAGCTTCAACTGAAAATTCTATCTCAAATTGCCTACAACATTTTGAGGTCAACGATTATTCTAAAGCCAGCTGAAAAATTGCGTCTAAAAAGACATCGACGGTTTATTTATTTGCTCGGGAATAAAAAGACTGGATTTGAAGAAAAAAGGAAATCTATCGTAGACAATCAAAGGACTGTTTATAATATAGTGAAAATTGCATTGGTTTATCTAAATCCTTTATTAGAATAATGGAGAAGTTTATATTGGTTCCGTACGAAAAGTATCAACGGATGTTCAAGAACAATACATTTAAAGGGTCTGGAAGCGAAGAAGGTTTGGAAACAGTCCCACTTCCACCGCCAGGAGAACGTAACAGAAAGAAACCCCGATTAGCTCACAGAAATGGTGTAAAATCTTTAAAAGGTCCAACTGAAGAGAAGTTTAGAAAAGGGAAATTCAAATCAATGACTGATAAAGACAGTGTTAAATTCATAAATTGGTTATCATAAAAAATAAAGACAATATTCTTTTATTTTCGCACATATTTATTTCTGTCTATTTATGAATATATATTTGTACATGTATGAATACAATGAGTAAAATATAGTTCAGAGTTTGTCTTTATTTATGATATTTGTAACATATCTATCATTCCATGGTCTATTATATACATTAAAAGGTTTGAAAATGTTCTCAAAAGTCATTCCTTCACATTTAGTCATGATATAATACACACAATAGAGTCCACAAACATTTGATTTAGGACCTTGTATAGGATCGCACAACATCCAATATTCATTATTCAAAACGATTTCAAAGTTGTAGTCACTCGGTCTTTTGCCTAGAGAATCAAAAAATTCGTAAGGCCCTTGTCTGGGAAAATAAAAAGTAACCCAATGTTTTCCGGGTCCCTCGCTCGTATCTGTGTTGGAGATCACAAAATATCCCTTTTTTACGCGTATTTTGTCAGCTGTACACACCATTACTGGATACCCACGCAATATTTCTTCAAGTTCAAAGTTATTCATTTCACGTACACGGCTCTAGTTTTGTCAATATTAAGTGCCTCGGGAAAGGTAGCGTACATAATCAATGTAACGCTTTCTGGTAATGCCCGTGTAAACTTAAGCTCCAGACGGCAATGACCCCTCCTTTTCGTGTTGAATGAATAGTATGGATCGATATTAAGTGCGTACAAACAGTAACCATTCTTATAATCTTTTAAGGATATATTCAAATCGTTTCTGTAGAGCGTTAATGTTCTGTAACAATCCGTAAACTGTTCCAACTCAAAATTAGGTTGCATCGGTTGTGAAGGTAAGGATTGTCCATCTACATAGAGTCCTACAAAACCACAATTATAATGTTTAAAGTTGAACGGGTTTTGTCCGTAATCCCCATTAAATGCGGCGCTCGGAACCAGTCCTACGATCAATTTACTAGGTACTTGACCTTGAAATATGTCGTCCGCGCTGTAACTAAATTGCCCAGAGGCAATAGACGCCGTTTTGATCTCTGTACGTAAGTAAGGATACATAGCCGGGACGTCTTGGATAAGTTTCTCGTGCGCTATCAATACACTACTTGTTAGTCTTTGAATGCAGAGCTTGAAATAAGCATCGACAATTCTTACACGAAAATCAGGACTGAGAGCGTCAGTGATGAGTCTAAAGGGTTCTCGCGCTGGATGTAATTTTATTCCGACCGAGACTCCGTTTATAAGTAGTTTTGACTGTTGAAACAAGTCAATATGTAATGGTCCTTCCATCTCCACAATCTTGCTATTTTTTGTACAAATGTACCTTGCAAAAAGGCCGTTATTGCTTCCAGTTTTGGCGTCATTAGTTCCAACATCCCCGGCATCTTTATAGAAAAGTTGTGTACGCAGTAAGTTCTCTTGTAGTTCTCGATTGGATTGTAAAACCGTGTCGATGTAAGCTTTGTAGGGATAATTGATTCCTGTGTGGGATAAAGGTGTTTGCTGTAAAGAAACATCCACTTGACTGAATATGGTATGGAATGGCAGATTTATCAGACTTACTAATTCACCATCCTCTGTTATTGACCCATCGCCTTTGACAATTTGTAATTTTAAATTCAATACGCTTCTTTTCAGATCAATATACGCCGAGGTCTGTCCTGGTATATTAAACTCGAGAGATGACGTATTTGTAACTTGATTTACTGGGCGGTATACGATCCATTCTCTAGACTGTAACGAAGAATCGGTAGGAGGGGAAACGAATAACAATAATTCTTCTTGGTGGTAATCTTCCATAATTAGAGTTGTAGATCGGAATTAGTAAAGTAAGATTTCCGTTTCTTAGGTGGTTGGTAGGTGTAGACTGTGGTGTTCTTACGTTTTTTTAACCCCTTCTTAAGTTTTTCGGTCTGTTCAACCTTCTTACGTTCAACTTCCGATTTTGCCATTTCAACAGCTTGGGCTGTAGGTGTTACCAGTTTCACTGAAGGTTGCTGTTTCATTTCCGTCATTTTTCTGAGATGATTACCACTACCAACGATGTATCGACCCCTATGGTCGGGTTTAACATAACCGTCCCTTAAATCTTTGAAATGTTGGTACCATTTTTCTGGATCGTCTCTATAAGGAACCCATTTCTGTTGTTTATAATCATAAACTTCTATGGAGCCCATCGTTTTTTGAAATGTAACACACAGTGAAAATCGTTGGAATTGAATTCGATCGGGTTTAAATCACCATCTCTCAAATACAAATGTATAGAGTTGAAGTAATTGACAACAACTGGTACGTATATTGGTCGTCTATATTCGATGTACAGGAGCTTCTTGTACTTCGCCCCTACTTCAATATTTCTGAAAACGGGTAGTAATGTATTTCTTAAGTAAGTTTGTTGAATCAAGTCGGAACATAGGTATAGTCTTTTACTTCTAGGCATATAATCACAAGTAAGAGTAATTTCTGTCACAGCACAGGTCCAATTTTCTCTCAACGTATACGATTTAGGAAATTGAATGTAAAAGTCTGCTGGGTTATTGTTCTTACGTATGTTCGTGGAATCACTACTGTTAAGATAAAGGTAGAAGTCTGTCATTTTTTCATAGTAGTGATGGCTTCTACTTCTTTCAAGTTCCTATTTAATTTAGTTTGATGTTGATAAGAAGAGGAATTCTTACCAAAGTATAAAGTATGGTGACGTCAAAACATATCTTGTTTCCTTGTCAGTGAATTTTTGCCAGGAGCTAAGGGTCGTAACAAACCTCGCATTCTCTCGATTATGTAAATGTCGGTCTGTTTTATAGCTTCCATTCGACTATTTGATCTTATTGATGTTTTCTCTTTCTTAATCTTTGAGATAGAGAATATAGCTGTGTTTAGGGTATGCTTGTGTCGGGATCATGGTTTCCCATTTTTTCCATTTCACTCGTGTAGAGTTCCAGTTCAAGAAATGTTGGATAGACCACATCATCAATTTGGGCGGGTTTTGTTATACCCGTAATCACCACTTTACCAGTATGAAAACAACAAAAGTTAACTCCATCGCTTTTGAAATTCAAGGCTGGAAAAATCTCTGGTTCATACAAAACATTTTTCTCGCGACCTAAAGCAAACAAATCTAGTCCCCCACTTAAAGTGTGACAAGCGGACACTGTAACAATTCGCACTTTAGTCACTCTAACTTTGAATCCGTGACGTTGAATCTGTCTCGCGTATCGTCGTAATCTTCGTCGTCCTTCTTCAAAAGTTGTAGCTTTCCCATTACAATTGATAATACCGTTAGAAAACACCAAACAATTACCACCAATGTTCTTGTGTTGCCATATTAAGCTTGGAAATCTATTAGGATTATAACGAACGTTTGCTATACGATTACATAAATTCCTCAAGTCAATATTGTAACCAAGATTGGCACTGCAAACGACGTTGTTAATAATCATTTTGCAACAGAAAAAGAAATCTACAAGAGTTAAATCGACTATAGACACTATTTAAGAGTACTGCGTCACTTCCTTTTTGAGGATCCAACTATCATATTTCTTGGGCCAGTGTAACCAACGTACTAATACTTCTGGTTGCTTGTTACGCACCCTTTCTTTTAATATCCTTTCGATGTGATATTCTGTATTTTCATCAACAGTGACAGATTGCAGTTCTTGTTCATAAAACGTACCACCTATTTCTTCTTCTTGGTCCCAGTCAAATAAAGTATATACTGGTATATTTTCTCTCCTGAAACGATTTTTTATTCTAAATATTTCACCAGTCCATTTCTGAGAGTATTCCCGATCAAAGAGACTCCTTATGTGTGACACGCGTACTGTCTGACCTATTTTAAATTTGTATTTTCTTTTAAGAATTTTACGTGATGATTCTTTGCTTCTCAGAAGGTACTGTTGAAGTCTACTTTCTCCTTCATTTTTCTTAGTAACATCTACGGGTCTTTCTCCTAGACTTCTATGTATGGTGTGATTGTAATTATGAACCATTTGTTGAAGAACATTAACGTATGTTTGCGTTCTCTGCTTCAACATGTATCTAAATAGTCTGTGTTTTAAATTTTTTATTAAAATTTCGGAGTAATTGGCCTTTGTCTCTGTGTTCTGGGCGTAAAAATGATGAATCCCATTGTTTTTTAGGTATTTATTGACCTCTCTGCTCCTAAATTCCATACCTTTGTCTGTTCTCACCGTATTAGGTTTTCTCTTGTTTGATAAGATTTTTTCTAAAGCTTGGACAACAGCAACTCCTCTTTTAGTCTTGATTGGTTGACAATAGGCAAAACGAGAAAAAATGTCTACGGTCACTAATACGTATTTGTAACCGTTATTGTGTTCAGATAAGTCAACCATATCCATCAGGTCCATATCCCACTGACTGTCTATTCCTTCTACAATGACACGAGATCGCAAAAATTTCCGTCTGGCTCCTCGGGTAAGAGAATAGGAAGGTTGACTTTGTAACCATTTCCTAATTCTCTGCCTACCAATTCTAAATTTTCCATCAGACTTCACTAGCTGATATAATTTTTCTGGTCCAGAAAAGCTAACAGAGGTTTTGGGATCGAAATATAATTTAGACAAATATTGTTTCCAGTCAGCCATATTTGTTCAAAGCATGTATAAAAATACATAGAAATATTCTTACAAATATAACGAAAAAAGGTAAAGGGTTCTACAATTATTCAAGTCACAGACACTTATGTAAACGTCTCCTGTTAAAATACAGAATTCATAGCAAAATAGTACACATAATATGTTCTTTGATAAATCGTACATTACAGAAAACATAATCAATCGAAAAATAATTTCCGTTGAGGGTCTAAATAACTAAAAAGTGACTGACATATCGCGGAAACGACCCCATCACTATTACGTAAATGACTCCCAAATATTCCGGACTTGCTACATAAGTGACGCCAAAGTTGATTGCGGAACTGTATGACAGATTGACCTCTCTGAATGACATGCGTTACATAAGTGACCTGTGTTACATAATGGACTCTGAAAGAGCATAAATACTACTAACTACGCTGGGCAAAAATCGGGATTTCAATTTTTAATTGAAATTGCAAGCGTCTGAATGGTTCTTTGAGAAATAGGGAACTTTCTATATAACTTGTATGCATATTTTATTAAAGGGAGGTAATTAATATTGCCAATTTTGTTCATCCTGAACTAAAAATGCAATACTGGATTACCTCCCATTAAATTCACTCAAAAGTCGCTCCACACACTCATTCAATTTCACTCCAAATTAATTCTAAAATCATTCGCCTTGTCAAATTCACGATGATGATAACTGTAATTGTTTTCGAATAAATCAAATTTGATCTTTTATAAACTTAAATAGAAAAAATATTTTTCTTCATTGACCCTAGTCTTGCTTGTCAAGGTATTTTCCTCCTCGACAAAATGCTTAGACAATTATTTAAAAAAGACTAATGTTCATAACACCGTGAAATTTACAAAATGAATGATTTTCGAGTGATTTTGCAATGGAATTGAACGAATCTGTGGAGCGAGTCTTCAATGAAATTCAAGGGAAGTAATCCAATATCGCTAATTTTGTTCAGGGTGAACAAAATTAGCGATTTTCATTACCTTTTTTAATAAAATATGCATACAAGTTCTATAAATAACTTCCTATTTCTACAAGACCCTGTCAGACGCTTACAATTTCAATGATGGTATTGAAATCGTGAATTATTTCAAGCTGTATTATTTTGAATTACGTTGCTGATTCTATCTTTCTCACTGATTTTGGAGCGTTTGTGTATGGTTTGCGTGAGAGTATTGAATGAATGAATGGAGCGTTGAGTGAGCGATTTGGATTGGCTTCAATTGAGATGAAAGTAAATTTCATGGTGTTGTTAATTGTAGATGTGCAGTTTTGTCTCAGTCTACACTGCCTTCTTTGTCTTTTTTTTTTCATAAGGGAAACCTTGATCAAAACTGGTTAAACTGGCCGAGATATCAGCAATTATCATATCCTGCGCCAAACGGAGTTTTATGTTTTGCGGAATAACTTGAATTCCCAGATTTCTGGAAATTCCTCGATTTTTAATAAAAGAAAAGTCACATAAACACGGTTACCAATCCCTCTCATTCATTGCAAATGCCATGCATGAAAATTCAGAAATTGGACTTCCTACAATGCATAAGGGGGACTTCTTTTCAGTAAACTTCTATATGCTGTTTCTTTCTGACAATAATATTCGTGCTTTAGATACTTATTTTTAAAATCGGTAAATTCTTTACGATAGAAAATTAATCATCTCATAATCTTCTAAAAATGATTGGTAAGCCCTGCGTTCAGGATCACCAAACAGTGCAAACAGTTTTCCAATTGTACCCCGCTTTGCACGTGCACCTGCGTGCAAAGCGGGGTATAATTGGAAATCTGATTGCACCGTTTGGTGATCCTGAACGCAGGTCAGATCTACCCGTGTAATCGTCAAATAATTTCGAAGTCAATACAGGCACCTCTGTTTCATGGTAAATTCACAAAAATAAGGCAAAAGAAGCGTATCTATAGAAAAAAATCATTCCTCATTTCTTAAAATATGCATTTAAAGTATGGAAATTTAGTCAGGTAAAAAAGCATATAGATGTTTACACATAAGTAGCTCATCTTATGGCTTGTAGGGAGTCCATCTTCTGAATTTTCATACATAACATTTGCAATGTTTAGAGAATTGTTGGCCATGTTATAAATAAAATTTCAAAATTCTGATCTTAAAATACCAAATTTATTAAACTCGGCATCTCAAACAGATAAAGACTCTGCGTAACCTCGTTTTTATCTGTTTATAGATGAATCGTTAAATTAATTCGGTATTGAATGACCATTCATTTAATATCCGCTAACTACAAGTCTTTGTTTTTTTTCATCAATTCGGCATTTGATTTGTCCCACTCCATCAGACAAGTCTGTTTTAAAGTTATTGTTCAGAATATCGTGAATATGACTAGGTGAATGATTTTGGAATAGTTTACGAGAAGAAAAAAAGTAACGCTAATGTCGCTATTGTCGTCCTTTTTGGACAAAATAAGCGATATTTCATTTAAATTCATCCATCGCACTCAATCAGTTTCAAACATAATCTTTCTAAAAAATTAACTCTGTCAATTTCACAATGTTCATAACTGCAGTGACATGGGCTGTCAACCCTGAAGTGTGCCTAAATCATTTAAAATTTAATTAATTAATAATTCTAAACTCAATAAGGCTTCACAGTTGTAAATTATCTTCTTTTTATAATTCAATCAAATTATAGAGGACTACTGGGTCGACGCGAGAAGGGTCATTGGTGGTGAGTGGCGAACTTCAGATGGGCGAATCCAACCTATGGGCTACGACTTATGGAGAGAATTCGATAAAAGTTTCTGGAAAGCTAATGATGACTGCGTGCGGATGAGAAAAGACGAAGGTTACTTACTAGATGACTGGGATTGTAATGTTCATTTTAGTTATATATGTGAGCGGCAGATTTGATTTAGATAGGATGCAGTGAGTCATATCGTGAAATTGACAATCACTTCAATCAAAATAATAAACCACTCAGCGCTATATACACTTACTTCAATCACACAAATAGGCTCTGAAATCATTCAAAAACGCTTCGAAGACGTTCAAATTGATTAACATTTCGATTAAATTGATCATACACTTGTATTGTTTTATTCGCTTGAATTGAATTTTAAGCGTCTGATTAGACCTTAAAAACCCAAAAACTAAAAAAAGAGGCATAGGAAGGCCCGTATTGCTCCACTCTGCTTAAAAACTCTGTGATCAGTGATATTAAAATGCTTTGGAGAGTTATTAGCTAATATCAAGAATAATTTGTAACACATTCACCATAGGGTCAAACAGCCACAATATATAAATTAGCCAGATAAAAAAAACGAATGGATGCAAATTTCAAGAACATCCGTCCACAAAATAGTATTCGTTTTTTACATGGAAGCCCCTTTTTCTCATGGGACCATTTTTCAATGACGCAATAGCCCGTGGAGATAAGGTCATCAGCCTATTTTGAAAGATTATGTTCTTATCATCATTCCAATGGAGTTTGGTTGAATTCTGAAAAGAAGTTTCAGAGAAGAAGAATTTTATTATTTTGTCTTATCGAACCACTTTTCAGTGACGCAAAAGCCCGTGGAGCTCTTGGCATCCACCCGATCAGAAGTTTACGAACAAATCTGAGAGAGCATGTTCTAAACATCATTCCAATGAAGCTTGAATTAATTCCTATAAGTAGTAACAGAGAAGAAGAGTTTTTTTATTCAGTTAACAACATCGTGAAATTGACAAGGTGAATGATTTTGGAATGATTAAGGAATGAAATTGAATGGGTGTGTGGAGCGAGTTTTGAGTGAATTTAATGGGAGGCAATCCTTTATCGCAGATTTTGTTTAGGATAAACAAAATTAGCGATATGGATTACCTCCCTTTAATAAAATATGCATTCAAGTTCTTTACATAGCTTCCTATCTCTACAAGAAACTTTTAGACGCTTAAAATTTTAATTATGTTAGTGAAATCGCGAAGTTTGTATGTCCAATTTTAATTTGACGACGTTGTTGATTTTATATTTTTCAATGGGTTTCAACGTTTTTGAATTGTTTGAGTGAGTGTTAGGAATGAATAAATGAGCGCTTAGTGAGCGTTTTAGAATGGTTTTGATAGAGGTAAATGTCAATTTCACGATGTAAATAACTGTACCTTATTGGACCATTTTTCATTGAGCCCGTGGAGCCCATGTCATCAGCCCGAATAGATTTTATGAACAAATCCGAGAGGGCATGTCTAAAGGATTATTGCTGAGAAGTCTGGTTGAATCCTGCCCAGTGGTTTCAGAGAAGATGTTTTTGAGAAAAAGTTAACGAACGGACAGACGCACAAATGCACTCACGGCGGACACCAGACCATGATAATAGCAAACATTTAGAGATTTTTTTCAAGGGAAGTAAAAATTATTGATAATTTCGTCTGAGTAGACGAAATAATTGAAAATGTTTTACCTCCCCTGAAAATCATTCAAAATTCAATTATCACACATATTTAACTCCGAAAGCTTTCGACTTGTCAAATTCACGATGTTCTTCGAAAAGGCAGTAATTTCATCGTTATGTTATGATTTAACATCTTTCTGGTTCTAATACCTTGAAACCAAATATTTGGTTTATCTACGATGAGTTTTGGGGGAGTAATTTCATTTGATGGGCTATGACTGAGAATAGTTTGTGTCATTTTGACAAGGTTGGTTTTATTCGCTTTAAAAGCGCAAATGGTACATTTAACAACATCTAGCAAAATTGGATGATTTTAGAATGATTTCGAAATGAAAGTGAAAAGGCGAGAGGAGCGAGTTTTGAATGAATGGTAATTAAATATCGCCTATTTCACCATCTTGGACGAATTTGGCGATCATTTACCACCCACCCCCTTTGTTAAAATCTACAGCCGGTTGTGTGACTTATAGTATATTAGTCCAATCAGATACTTTAAATCCTCAAAAGCCGCTCGCTCGGCGCTCGATTCATTCATTCCAAACACTCATCCAAACCATTCAAAAATGCCCCCAAATCACCAAAAGGTAAGATCAACAACTACATTTTCAATAAATATAGCTAGTAAAATAGTAAAAAGAATCGTATTTTCACTGATATGATTGGAATTTAAGCTTCTCGTTGGTATTTGGAGAAATATTAAGATATTTATAGATAGAGCTTGTATGTATATTTTATTAAAGGGAGGTAATAATATTGCAAATTTTGTTCACTCTGAACAAAATTAGCGATATTGGATTACCTCCAGTCCCCTGAATTTCACTCAAAACTCGCCCCACACACTCGTTCAATGTCATTCCAAAATAATTCCAAATCTTTCACCTTGTCAATTTTAATTTCACGTTGTTGTCAACTATTTATTTATATTGGTTACTAATAAATTGGATTGGTAATTAAAAGGTATACACCCCTATTTCCTTTTTCTTTTGAGCTCGGATGTTTACGGAGAAGACCTAAGCTATTGTCATCCCCTCGACGTCATTTGCGTTCGCGTTTCAAACTTTTAACGTATTTATATTACCGTTGTTATCAAAGATAACTTTGTAATTACTATCACAAGATCTACCCAGACTATAAAGGCGATAACTCTTAAGCATTTTTATGAGAACAGTTAAAATATCGCGTTATTGACAATTTGAATGATTTTGAATGATATGGGAATGATATTCAATTATTGTGTCGAAAGAGTTTTGAGTAATATTAAGGGGAGATAATACAATTTCGCTCATTTCGTCCAAACTGGACGAAAATAATGATATTTAATTGCCTCCCGTACAATAAAAGCCCCGTACTTTCCTATTGGCGTGTCTTCATGTACCAATTAGATGTTTTGAAATCCACTCCAGCCAGAAAGATAGAGGAATAATTTTATAGAAACCTTTTTAGAAATCAAAGAAATCTTAATCGTTTTGAACGACTTAGAAATGTCTTTAACGGAGCGTTTTGGAGCGTTTTTGTTATTCAGGTGATTGGTTTGAATAAATGAGTGAGCGGTTTAGGGTAGATTTGATTGAGATGATTGTCAATCGCGGTGTCACTAACTGTACAAACATTCGGAACATCATTCTGCCATTTCCGTAAACTACAACAGACCTCGGATGTATGTAAGGCGGATGGGTTTGTAACAAAATCGTGCATTTTGTTAGGCGGACACAGTGTAAGATAAACTAGCACTGTAGATTTATATCTTTTTCAGAAAATAACGGCTGAAAATTCTTAATGTTTGAGAATGACGAATCATTCTGAAAATTAAGATTTTTCAGCCGTTATTTAAGAATCTAAAGTTATTTATATAAGGATACGATGGTTTCACGTCAGTGACTTCAAACGAGTACGTCGGCGACGTCGAATGTTTTCACTCGCAATTTCGAGGACTTACGCCATTTTAACTGACGTCATCGAGTTTTTCTAAGGTTTTCCCGTATTTTTTAAAAATAGTCTGTCTATGTACATCCGAGGTTGATCGAGCGATTGGCCGAGTGGTGTTCCGAATGAATGTACAAACTGTATCTTATACAGTTAACAAAATCGTGAAATTGACATGGTGAATGCTTTTGGAATGATTCGAAAATGCAATTGAACGAGTGTGTGGAGCGAGTTTTAAGTGAATTTAATGGAAGGTAATCCAATACCGAAAACTTTGTTCAGAATGAACAAAATTAGCGATATTGATTACCTCCCTTACATAAAAAAAAAATCTAAACATAGCTTCCTAATTCTTCAAGAACCTATAAGACGCTTACAATATTGATTATGTCATTTAATCGCGATTTTTCTCTATCATTTTTTTAACAACATTGTTGGTTCTGTATTTTTAAATGGGTTTGATCGTTTTGAATGGTTTGAGTGAGCGTTTAGAATGAATAAATGGAGCGCTTAGTGAGCGATTTAGAATTGTTTTAATTGAGGTGAATGTCAATTTCACGATGTAACTAACTGTATATGTCAGATCTTTTTAATGATGGATATTTCAAAAGTTCAAAGCAAGCGACATGACTTACTGTATGCCCTTTTTTTCGACTTGAGAGTTGTGCATTACCTGCAGCCGAGAGTTAGCGCCCGTAGGCGTGCACGCCTTCATTGGATTTTTATCATGCAATGAAAAATGTACTGACCTGATATCATCTGTCTGATAACATAACGTGATATATTTTTTGAAACGATTCGCATATACTTTCAGATGAATCTCTTTTATTTTCAATGGTTTATTATAATTAAGCACTGAAAATCATTACATGAAAAATAGATAACCATGTAAGTGTTTCAAAATATCAATATTATCTGGAAAGCCTCGTCAAGATAAAATCTCCCAACGTCTAGCAGATAACATTGATATTTTAAAGCTACTCTTTTACAGTTTTCAAAGAAAAATACAAAACTTGTTCTAAGATTTGGAAATGTGTGTATTTTTAGACGATTAAGAATTACCCAAGGGCATTGGTACAAAAATCAACAAATTTCAATAATTTTGTAACTTATTTTTTAGAAGCGACAAGATCAGTATGGGATCCAGTCTATTTATTTTGTGTCTAAAAATTTTAAAATCATTACTTTCTGTGAATAATGCTTTGATCGAATAAGACAAACATACAGAATGTACATGCGTAAATAGTTAGCTCGAAAGTGAATAGTAATTTTTTGAGGCGTAAGTAGTAACTTTATTTTTAAGAATGAATTTCGCTCAAGTGAAGAATATCAGTCTTGCTTTTTATGCATTTCAAGATTGAATCTCATTATTTTAAAGCCTTCAACAAGATGTGGTCGTTATTCCAAATGATTTAACGAAAATTTTTAAAAATCACATTTTCCCAATCTGTGAAAGAGCAGCTTTAATTAAGGTAGTGGACCCGAAATAGTTCCGCAACATTTCGGAATATATGATCTTTCACAATGTTGACAGAGGTTTCCTAATGAAAATCATTAGGAAACCTCGGTTAACACTGTTAAAGTTCATTACTTTTGAGATATTATGAAACAATGACGGGGCCACTTCCTTAAGATACGAATATATTATTCTCTATTTCCACAAGAGTATTAGAGTTGATGTACACGTACATGTACCTTGCTGGAATTGAATCTGTCGTCTTTAACTATTCAGTCGAAAACGTGGCAACTGAATTGTAACGAACCAATTTTCACGTTGATTTGTTTTCAATTCTCTAAAGAGGAATTTTTTTCATCAGCAAGTATGCTACCTTTTGAGGTCTTTTCGATGAAGTCTTTTGAACGTGTTAAGAAAAATAAATGAACGAATATGTTGAAAAAAAAAACAAACTCCAAAACATATATATTCCCATTTTTTAAAATCATATATGTTCCACTTTATCAAGTTTTAACTATCTACATATATTTGTTTTATTGGTACACATTTTGTTAAACGCTTTTGAACGTACTCCAGTATGAAAAAGCGCTTAAAACTAATAACAATAAAATAATAAAAATAGTATCCAAATTTAGCTATTTCTTTGTATTTGAAAAAAATGTCCAAGTATGTTTAATGCTTACCCAATCAGTCTTTTTTTCCTCGTATATTCGATACATTTGTTACCCGTCACGCGAAAAGGACCATCTGGGGAGTGCGTGAATAACCGACCCTAGTCAGACTGCGCGGCTTGCGCAGTCTTACTAGGGACGAAACTTTTGCATTTAACTAACATTCTGAATCTAGAGTAATAATTATACCCTTCTGTATTTTTTTTAAAAAAATGAGATAACTGGTTAGCCTTATGGAGCTCCCATATGGTCCCTTTTCGCGTGACGGGTCACATTTATGTAATTGTTTATAAACCAAGAGCACCGCTTACGGGAGCAACGGCCGGTTGTAGGTGCGGGATAGTACATAAAAGGGGCATAACTCTTGAAAAAAAACTTCTACCCCCTTGATATTTTGGATAGCTCTTGTGATGGTGCACAAACTTGCTGGGTTTCATGAAGATATCTTCAATAATCTTTGAAAAAAAGATTAAATGTTTCCCTTGTGTCACGTTTGAAATAATAATCCGGCTACCTTCAAAACACGACGATAAAGTCATTATTTACCAGCGTTGTGCTTATTCTACACGGTTCCAAACAATGTATCTACACAGTTTCAAAAAATGAATCTATACTGGTAAAAAATCTCCTCAAATCCTTTGTATCTACACTGTACCAATTAAAAAAACGACTTGGTTCAATACTGGACTTTTTTTGTCAAATTACAAAAAATTATATTTTATTTTCTACAATGCTTTTTCAGTGCTGTCAGAATTTGGGGTGGTTTATGGGGTTTTGAGCTTACGATAGGTCGTGGGGCATTGGTGATTTTATTTGTAACGAATCCATTATTCTGGAATGAACCTTTGGATCACAGTTTCAGTTTCGATATTATCTAATCACTCAGCTTCATCAATTGCATCCAAGTTGTGTAGTTGGCATCACAAAAAAAGCAAAGGGAATATAAGAAAATCGGTCATTTTATATTGGTTACAATGTCTATTGTTAAACACCATCAGTGATCAGTATTTTTTGCGATTGAAAATGTACTAAAACTTTATTGTTGTTTACGTTCGCCATCTGTGATTCTACACCAGGCAATTTATTCTACACTTAACATGTATAGGTAGATTTTGTGCGTTGAGCCGTGAAATCTAATTCTAACGGTTAAATTCCCGTGCTATTCTTTCAAACTAGATAAAGCAGGTTTAAAAAATACCTTTTGAAGATACGAAAAAACTTCCAAATGAAAGTTATTGCTTGTCTCAGAACGTAGGGTTTACTCATTCAA
Source organism: Fragum whitleyi (assembly GCA_948146395.1). NCBI lineage: Eukaryota > Metazoa > Mollusca > Bivalvia > Cardiida > Cardiidae > Fragum > Fragum whitleyi. Next base: position 56,308,207 of record OX411552.1, on the reverse strand, counting down.
GTACTTTAAAGGTTGAAGTGAATGGAGGACGTTCAATTCCTAGCATATGCCTTTTTTAAATATACCCGATATACCTATGGTAATGGACTCAACGCCTACGTCAGAGCTCAGTTTTGAAAATACACCTATACACGACTGTATTAATGTTTCACAAATGTTTATCACGTCTATTGATTCGGCAAAGACATCCCACGTTCAAGCCAGATCTTGTGTTAATAACGGTATGTTTACTTCCATCAACTCCGTTCACATGGATGTCTTCTCTGCGCGTGCACATTTAAGATTATGACGTCGTCTTCCACAATCCTCGGTTTGGTCATGTGAACTTCCCCAAGGTGATCACATTATCTCGGGTTTTCCCAGAAAATAGCCGATCTAATCAAACCGATATGAATAATTTATTACAGTTAGTCACATCGTGAAATTAAATTCACCTCAATCAAAACCATTCGAAATCGCTTATTCAGCGGTCCATTTATTCATTCGAAACACTCATTCAAACCATTCGATAACGCTCAAACCCAACGTCAATAAAAAAAAAAAAAAAAAAAAAAAAAAATGACGGTTCTAAAATTGATATTTGCCATGATTTAAGGCAACACTTTTTATTTTTACTTTCGAATAATCAATCAAAACTTAACCTTTCCTAATATTTCTAAATTTGACCATGGTCACTTCGAATATTCCGACATAAACTACAATATGTCCCCTCAGTGTATAAAATGCTACGTTAATTACGTATCTTGATCCTATTATGACTTTAACCCTTGTTCTGGTGTTTCTCAAAAAATTATTAGTTAGTAACATCGTGAATTTGATACTTATATGATCCAAAACCAGTCTTAATCACTCACACAGCGCTCCATTCATCGTTTGTAGCACAAAGGTTGCAGAAGCGCTGATTCCTTTCAATTCTTTCGTGTCTCCCGGTCTCTATTTTCAAAACATGAGATGCCAAACTTATTTTTGCTTTTACGTTTCTATATTTTGAGCCATCAAGAATATCAAAGTAAAGAGATCCTCCAAATACTAATTTTATGCTTCTAAACAAAGACGAAGACGAGTAGTATTTTACGTTTTCATTCCAGCAACTAACATAGATGGGAATATAATATCAGAGGACAACTGCTTTCAACTTTACCTTTTTTTCGGAATAACCCGAGTCCGTCGTGCTGGTTGAATAAAAAAGAATTGGAAGTTGTTGTTGTTGTTTTTTTTTTGAAAAATAAATCAATCAGTATAAGGGTTAAGGTAGTGGACTCTTTATAGTTCCGTAACGTTTCGGAAGTAATGAACTTTAAAAGTGTTAAACGAGCTTAAATCATTAGGAAATCTCGATTATCAATTTGAAAGACATCTTCACGAGTAAAGGGGTATCGAATCGATAGCTTCTTCTCGAATACCGTAGGATAAGTAAAACGTTCGTAACCCCTGGCTCGACAAGATGTTTGAAAGACCACTAGTTCCGAAATGTTGCGAATCTATTACGGATCTACATGTACTATCTTAAATGCACACAGCCGTTCGATGTTTTTATTCTCATCTTTAAAAGGATATCGGCGGAAGAAGCAAAATAAGTCATGGCCCAACAAACCAATAGCCGTATGTCTTGAAAACTCTTGATAGAAATGAGAAACATTACATGAACCTTTATATCTTCATATTCATATAAAACAATTTGATCATTGGGTCTCGAATCACCTGTGATTATTCGAAACGCAAAAGCTAAATAATTTATGTAGGATGCAAAGATAGTTTTCTTTTGTGAAAGCCCTAAGGCATAAAAGAAAAATCAAGATGTGAATCTTAAGGATAGACCGAGTAACAGTCGACTGACTTTTGACAAGTGGGTCAATTATTTCTTGTCGGCAGTAACCGTAATGAATAAAATGATTTATATTTAACAAAAAAAAAAAAAAAATGAAAAGATAAAAGGGAGAAATTAAAAAGAAAATGAAACACAATTTTATTGCTCAAAGTGTTTTTCTTGTGACAATAAAATACAGTTTAGGAATTGATTTCATTGGTAGTTTGAACTTTTCTATGGAAAGATACATTTACATTGATGATTATCAGTACTATTTTAGTACCGTACATGTTCTTAATGTAGGGGATTGTGCTAAATTATGTCATTCCGTAACTAGTTGTAAAGTCGGAAATTATGAGAGTCGAGGGCATTTTTGTCACCTAAAACATGTCCTTGGTGACAGAAAGTATTGGATAGGTTCGCGTACAAACCCTGATTACATATCTTGGACGAGGAATGCGACCGAACAGGTAAGTAGAATCTCTTCATGTGTGGGCGTGTGTTTTTTGTTTTTGGTTTTGTTTTATTTTCGGGGGGGGGGGGCAAAACTGCTGCTCAGAACTTTGCATATAATAAGTAACATAATAAAATTGACATTCATCTCAATCAAACCATTCTACATCGCTCGCTAATTGCTCCATTCATTAATTCCAAACACACACTCAAGACACTATAATACGTTCCAAAATGACTTTAAAAGATAAGACCAGCAACTACATTCAAAATGAATATACCTAGAAAAATCGCGATTTCATTGAATTAATCGAAATTGTAATCACCTGTTTGGTTCTAGAAGAAATAGGAAGATATTTATAGAACGTATATGCACAATGTTAAAGGGAGGTAAAAATATCGCTGATTTTGTTCAATCTGAACAAAATTTTCAAAATAGGATTACCTCCCATTTATTTTACACAAAATTCACTTATCGTGTTCATTCAGTTTCATTCCAAAATCATTCATGATGTCAGCTTCACGATGTTGTTAACTGTAACACATTTTATGAGATGAGAGAAAAAAAATCATATGAAATATGAGACACGAAAAACGGATGAACAACATTTTTATTTACCTTTTCTGATAGCACATACATTGTGTTCCTCAAGTTTTAAGGTAAGGGACCCGTAATAGTTTCGCAACATTTCTGAACTCATGATCTTTCATAGTGTTGACCGAGGTTTCCTAATGAAAATCATTAGGAAACCTCGGTTAACACTTTTAAAGTTCCATACTTCTGCAACATCGCGGAACTATTACGGGTCCGATACCTTTATAAGAAACATAATATTGTAAATAAATGAAGCAATTGACATGTTAAGCTTAAAATGACATGAAAATATCAAGTTCTAGTCTGAGATAATTTAGTATCTTGACAAAAGCTATCGTTTGTCTCGATTTAGGTATTTACAGTGGATAACAGTCCATGTGAGAACATTTCAAGTGACGAGAGCTACATAGTAAACTACGTTACTGGAACATGCAAAAGTTATGGTATATTTAACCCTTTAACCGTTAGCTTTTACAGTTAACAGCATCGTGAAATTCACAAGATGAATGATTTGGGAATGATTTAGGAATGAAAATGAATGAGTGTGTGGAGCGAGTTTTGAGTGAATTTAACGGGAGGTAATCCTATATCGTAAATTTTGTTCAGGATGAACAAAATTTGCGATATTGATTACCCCCCTTCAAAAATACATTCAGGTTTTATACATGGCTTCCTATTTCTTCAAGAACCTATGAGACGCTGACAATTTGAAATATATGTTAGTGAAATCGCGATTTTTCTCAATCAAAATTTATTTTGAATGACGTTGGTTATTGTATATTTTTCATTGGGTTTGAGTGTTTTTGAATGGTTTGAGTGAGTGTTTGAAATGAATGAATGGAGCGCTGAGTGAGCGATTTAGAATGGTTTTGTTTGAGGTGAATGTCAATTTCACGATATAATTAACTGTACGTCTGCTCCTTAAATATTTGCTTATCAATGAAAACATTTACAAATGTCCGTTTCAGAAAATTTCTCGAGAAACTGTAACCAGCTCTTCATGCAAACTAAGTTACTCGAATAAGTAATTCATGGTATAAGATTTGTTGAAATTGGTTTAAACCTATTTATTTTACATCGATTGGGAAACAAGACTTATTTACATTTTAGACTTATCCCTCTCGATTCTGCTTCCTGGAAAAATTACCAGTACTCGCGCCGAATGTGTGGGCCAATGAAAGAATCAAGATCGATAGCCGCTTCCGGGAACGAACTCAGGACCTTTGGGTCAAGAGGCCGACGCCCTACCTCTAGACCACGGAGACAAATTGCTGAAAATGACTAATATTGTGAAAACACTCACTCAAATCGACCAAAAATGTTCTAAAATCACTCAAAACATTACAAAATCGTTCGGAACGACCAACGTTTAATTCAAATCGATCAAATTATTCTACTTTATTTACTGACTTCGATTTTAAAGCAGCTGAATGGTCCACGAAGACACGCAAACAGAGAAATACGTATATTTTATTCAATGGAGGCAATAAATATCGTTTTTTGTTTCGTTATCTTGAACATAAATAGCGATATTTGATTACCTTCCTTTAATTTCAGCAAAAACTCGTTCCACGCACTCATTCAATTTCACTCCAAATCATGTCATCTTGTAAATTTCACGATGTTCTCAACTGTAGCATGAAAAATCTCTTGTCCAGCGCTCCACACTTTTACGATACATCTTTTGTGTTAAATAAGGCATAAAAATGTATTTTCTCTTTCCGTGTGATTGTTCATGTACAAGTTTGCTTTCTTGTTTCAGCTTGTGGGAAGCCCCGTATGGGTAGTTCTTTCAGCACCTTAGGTAAGGTCTTCACAACTAATGGAAAAATCCTTACCTGGACTTGTTATAACCACGAGATAGATGTCATCCTACCACCACAGGCAATTACATGTACTGATGACGCACGGTGGGAGGGATTGGACGATAACATAGCGGGGCTTAGCCACAACTGTACTTATACAAAACACAATATGTCAGATGGTTCAGCATTTACCTACAAGTTAGTAAAAAAGATTCCTTGTATTAGCAGTAAATTCATCAAAACTTTATTTCAACATGATGGCGTAAATGCATGTGTGAAATAAAGAAGAAATTACATTGAATTTTATTCGCAATAAAATACATATGTCATTTATTTCAACTGTGTTCACAGATAGCTCCGTCCTTTTTTTATTCAACGTCACATTTGGCGCACACTTTGATTCTGTATATATAGTTTTTGTTATCGTTATGCGATAAACAAAGTATATTTTTCATTTTTTGTAGAGTAGTAGATATTCGTGCAAATCAAACAACTGCCTTTAGGAAATGCAGAAAGGACAGCGCCAATCTTACGACGATTTTAACACTGGAAAAGCTAGAGTTTTATCGTGGGATCCTAGTATCCAGCACAGGTAAGAATTGTGATTTTTGGCTCACCTAAGCACAAAGTACTCGTGTTGAACGTTTGATAGCCGCGTAGTGCTCTCTAGAGAAGATATTTGTGGCTCAAATGTCTTACAACCTGGGGCCTGTTTCATCAAGCTGTTTAGGACGTATTTTTGTCTTAAAAACGTCCTAGGACATTTTGAAGACACAAATCGGGTTTCATCATACTCGAGATATTTAGGAAGTTCCTAAATTTTGTCCCAAACGTAGGACACCGATTTCGGCGTCCTACGTGATACTTTTGTCTTAAATATTGTATCTAAAGAAGATATGGCTTCTCTTTTCCAAACTTTTGATGAAGAAAGGACAAAGAGGATTGAGTGAGACTAAAGGGAACTAGAATATTTTGGCCAGATTGGTATGGCAATCCTCGCGGTGTTCTTGTTGCGATCCAAAAATTGCTAGAGCAGTCTGATTGCGAAGTTATATCGACATTGTAATGATTAGCGCAAGTATGCAGTAGGAGCATCGAGCAAATATGTAGAGACAGCACAGCTCGCAGAGTGACGATGTCCTTTTTGGGTATTTACAAAACGGTACACGTGAAGGGCGATTTAGCATCTCGGGATCGCCTTTGCAACCGACATGAGATTCTCCATCTGTACAACGAGACCCTCTGGAGTGCGAAACGATAGCTTGGGTTGAGTGTAGTAAGTACGCCTTTTGCAGGCGATAGCCGAACATTCTGTGTACATAGGTTACGTCGATAAATTTGTTCTATTGCGATATAGGAAATATGCATATCAAATAAACAAGAGCATTATACAAACGCTTACCAACCTCGACTATTAAGTACTCGATATTGGACAAAATTTCTGGACATGATATGTAAGAAAATAGAGTTAGGCTTACCATCTTATTAGTATAAGTTGCCTTTATCATGTGTTACAAGTTTCAGCTGATAGCCTTCAGAAATACAAAAGAAATTGAAAAAATATCAAAGTTTTATCTCGACAACGGCGAAGCAGAAGATGACCTGGAGGCTGTATCATTATCTCGAATTTTTTCTCCGAAAACAGTCGAGCTAAAAATGTGAAAAAGGAATGAGATTGTCGTTCTTTTTTAAACTGGAGGCACCACGAGAGCAAAGGACGCTCTACTGGCTTTTTATAGCATGACAAGTCTATGTTAGATTCAAGCACATGTTATATCAAAGTATATGTACTTCAGAAAAACCATCCCGCGGTAGGCAGTCAAAGCTAAAGGGAGGGGAAATGTTATCATATTGTCAAAAGCCCTTTTTTCCTGTGGCCCTAGCAGGACTTAACTCATTTTCAAACGGAACAATTCATAAGTTAGTAAAACAATTATATGAGAGCTTGAAGCAAATCGGATGAAACTATTTAATATATCGCGGAAAAGATATTCTAACTTCAATAAGGCCCGTGATACTTCACGGACACGAGCCATTTTCAAAAGGAACGATCATTATGATAGTTCAATCATTCTGTAGAAAAATAAGCAAATCGGATGACAAATGTGGAATCTATCATGATTATAAGGGTATTTTATCAATTTTCCGTAGGCTATATTTCCGCTATACTTGACAGACCTGACCCATTTTTAGCCCCACTGGCCGAAGGCTAGCGAGCTTTTGTGATGGCGGTGTGTCCGTCGTGCGTCCGTCCGTCCTTCCGTCCGTCCGTGCGTGCGTGCCTAAACCTTTTTTCTTTAAACATCTTCTCCTCCCAATTCAATGGACGGATTTTCACAAAACTTGATAGAAATGGTCCTTGGGTCACCCACTTCTAAAATTGTTTAAGAAATTTTGATTTACTCCCAAATATGGGCGTGGCAGGGCGGGGCATTTTTCGCTCGAAAATCTTAAAAAAAGTCTTCTCCTCCCCAACCATTGGGCTGATTTCAATGAAACTTGTCCTGTATGTTTATTTGGTGGCCCTTTACTTTAATTGTTAAAGACATTTTGATTGACCTCCAAATACGGGCGTGCCAGGCGGGGCTTATTTTGACCATAAAATATTTCAAAATCTTATACTCAAAAACCATTGGACGGATTTGAATAAAAAAGGGCGTGGCTGGGCAGGGCTTATTTTTACTCTGAAAACTTAAAAAGAAACTCTTCCCATGAATCAACTCTTACTTTGAAAACTAGAGTTTCATAAAAATGGGTCATTATACAAACTACATGTAGATTGTTTCGTGGATATATATCCATCAACACTCATCAAGACTTATCCATAAAAAAGATAAGAAACCTTTCCTTTTACAATCAGTACTGATATATATCTATAAATATGGTTTCCCATTTAAATGATTTAGCCTACACTAGAATAAGCTTCTCTGTCTTCTTCGCGAATTTTCTTGTAAACTTCCTTATCTGCAGAGTTTCTAATTAGTAATATAAAATCCAGTGGAGCGATTCAGGCCCTCATGGGCCTCTTGTCAAAAGGAACCATCCTAATGATGATACAATTATTTCATTCAAGTTTGAAGCAAATCGGAGGAACAATATTGACTCTATCGCGATATCATTCTTCATCGTTTTGAACAGTGCTTTGACTTTTATAATTGACTGTGTGAAATAAAAGACATTTTGTTTTCCTTAGCAAATTGAAAGGCAACGAAAACGTAACATTGTGTAGAAAGAAATTAAGAGCTTTAAAGTGATAATTTATGACGAAAGAAATCATGAAATCCGAACTACATAAGTACCGAAATTTTATATAATGTGATATACAAATAACAAAAGGAATTCCTTTAAAACGACAATTTTGAGGCACATTTATCCGACACGAAACCTGATTTCTGGTAAAGACGGAAAATGTTCTTTTTTTCCAAACCTTATTATAAAATACATGATTGTTTTCAGCTCGGTTCAGCCTCTTGTCTTATAATAAAGGTTTATTCTCATAAAGTTGAATGCAACTTCACCTCTTTGGCGCTTGTAAGCGATGATGAGATCTTTTTACTGTGAACCTAAAGTATCCCTCCCGTTCGATTACTAGTATCTTTATTAGTTTTCAACCTTATTGATATTTCACATTGGAAGGATAATCTATGTACACGGCTATAATTAGCTTGCACGTGATTTTATCACGTTCGTTTTGGGGCCTTTTAATCGAGCATGGTTAAATTAGGACAAAGTTTGATGAAACGCAAATGCACGTCCTAGGAACATTTTAGAATGTTTTAATGAAACTGACTTACGAACATCCTAGGATGTGTCCTACGACACTTTTAAGACACGTCCCAGGACATTTATTGATGAAACAGGCCCCTGGTCAAAACGGTTATCAGCATGATGCATGTATTTATGACTAGCTCAAAATTGAGTCAGCTGCAGTTCAAAACCAGGTTAAATTTTGATAAAAGAATCGTGTGTTCTATAGAGGCAACATTGCCGGCTCTAACGTCTTGAAACGTCTTCAGAGTTTTTTTATGTTTAAAAAATCGGAATTGGGCAAAACTGTGTCAAAAAATAAGGACATTGGGTACAATTTTGTCAAACCACTATCAGAAGTTTTTGAATTTGGCACCCTTTCTAATCAGTACCTCATGTGAGAGCTGAAGGGCCAATCGTTCAAGAAGAGTCCATTCACCCAAAGCGCTCGCATCTTTCAATTAATAAAAACCAACAACCCTGTGCATGCCTATGTGTGCTGGATAGATGTTAAGAAATCGAAATTCGAAAAGGAGACGAAATTTGCGCAAAATGCACCAGGGGCCCGTTTTTCTAAACTACTAAACAAACATTTTATCGTAAGACAAAATTACAAATCGTACCTTGTGTTTTAATTCACTGTTAGATTATGCCTTTTTGAATCTCATTGGAATCGTCTTGAGAAGATGATGCATGACAGAATTTCATCACAAATCGTACCTGGTATTTTCATTCACTGTTAGATTATACCTTGTAGTATCTCATTGGAAGACGATTCCAATAAAATGATGCATGGCAGAGTTTCATATTAAAATACTACTGTAGAAGCAACTTTAATTTTTGACTAACGCAAAAGGTTATCGTAAGATGTTTAGTAAAACAGGCACCTGGGGGTTTTCGTCGTCAGTCGTCAACAAATTCTTAGAACTTCTGAACAATTGGGCTAGTTTTCTACTGAACTTGCAGAAATATTATTTAGGAAGCTATTTTAAACTTAATTCATGATATTGTAATAAGATGATTAATTGGGGGCAAAACACTTTTCGGACTCATAGAAATCAAGGATCAGTTCTCTGAAGATCTTCCTGAAACCATAGGAAATATGGCAACTAAACATGGCAGAAATGTTCATAGTGAAACCTCTCTTTAACCAGACGGACAGTTTTAAATAAACGCCAGACAAAATATCGTGGACTAATTTAAAAGATTGCAATGAAAAGTTGAGAAGCCGTTCAAAGATTTCGGGCTCAAAATCAGCCCGCCCTGCCGCACCGATATTCATGGGCAAATCAAAATTTGGCGAACAATTTTTGAAAAGGGTCCCCCAATGAACATTCTGGAAAAGTTTCTTGAAATCGGCCTAGTGGGTTAGGAGGAGATGTCGTTCAAAGATTTCGGGCTCAAAATAAGCCCCGACCTGCCACGCCCATATTTATGGGCCAATCAAAATTTGGCAATAAATGTATGAACTGGGTCAACAAGGAATATTCTGGTAAAGTTTAAGATTGTTGACGACAGATGTCGCACTACGGACTCAGGGTGATCCTAAAAGCTCCGCTTGAGCACGTTGTCAGGTGAGCTAAAAAGGCATAAGATTGGTCTATGCTTTCTACTTTTCTACAGTTTTCAAATTAAAACAGGAGCAGCAAAACAAAACTTATAACCATGACAGGAGAGATTACGCTTTAAAATTATTCCATTTTTACATGTTTGAAAAGAAATGTATGTTATTCAATAATCCGTAAATAAAGACTTGAAGAGGGGTCAGATTTTTCTTTTTAACATCTTTTTAAAATCAGTTTTGGTTTGATTTAGTATATGGAATTAGGCATATGCTAAGTGAGACTATTTTGAAGAACAGCAATTGGGGATGGTTAGCTCTTTATATTTGAAAAGTGATCTGGAACACTAATTCCATTTAAAAATCATAAAATACGGATGCAATACACAATCTTTCCATCCTGTCTAAAAAATATAATATATAAATATATATAATAAAAATATGTCTAAAAATAACCTTTTAGAAACTCTAGATAATTAAACATTAATAAATAAATAACAACGATTGAATATTTACTTATACGAAAAAATAGTAAGACTTAAAATTATAAACTACAAATGGCCTTCTGCATCTTGTCGAGCCAAGGGTTACGAACGTTTTACTTATCTATCGAGAAGAATCTATCGATTCGATTCCCCTTGACTCGCAAAGATGGTCCCTCCGGGGCATTGTAGTGAGTATCAGGAATGAATGAATGGAGGGCTGAGGGAGTGATTTGAATTACTTTGATCGACACGAGTGTCAATTTCTCTATGTAATTAAGTGTGTCTAGAATCGAGTCACCGTAAAAGTTGTTTCTGTTGACGGCTTACCACAACTTTCAAGGCATACGCTCTCTTCTACTTTCAGAGGATTACTGGGTCGACGTGGAGCGTATCAACAGAACCGAGTGGCAAACCTCGTTCGGTAAAACACAACCGATGGGCAATGATATATGGGAGCGATACGACGACAATTTCAACCAACTTTGCGCCAGGATGAAAAGATCGAGGCAGTATAAACTGGACGACAACGACTGCTCTAATCAGGGTTACAGCTATATTTGTGAAAGACGGATAAAATAACTTTCGGATAAGTGTGATGTCGAAGCAGACATTACAGCGGAACTGTTTGTATCTTTATTCAAACTTTGTCTCTTACCACAGTAAACGGACATATATTTGAAGAAAATATCCTTTTTGGTTTCTTCGTTATTTTATATCAAAATTGTCACAACGACTAGCTCCTCTTAGCATAAATCGCTCAATTTGTTTGTTTGAATGTGGTTTTATGCCGCTTCCAACAATCTTTAAGTTATATCTCTGCGGCTGGAGCACCTAACAATGGATTCCTCGCACCAGTACTACAACTACACCATTTCCTAGCCTCAAGCTGATATCTCACTTAGGTCTTCGATACCCAGCCCATTGATGGGAGACATGTAGCCGGGGAGGAGGAGTGCCGCCGAAAAAAGGCTCAAGTTGTTTGTTAGATTAAAGGAATTTTATCGCTAGACGACGACTGCACCGCTTCTATAGCGAAATAGCATCATTCAGACCGGGATCGCAAGAAAATGTTAATCTTTTTCTGTTCATATTGATTCCAAAGTGCTCGTACAACTCTCATGTGGCGATTCTGTTTTTTTCTAAATTGATTATAATTGTCAGTTCCTTGTTAGTTTTTGATGTGTGAATACAGGACGAACAGGAAAAGCGGCCAAAAATTAGCAGTATCGCAACACTTTCAAGTTTTTGAGCATTTTATTGCTGTTGTAACTAATTGACAACTATTACTGTAAATCTAATGTAGATTAAGTGTTAAAATCAGGAAAATCCAATCATGAATGTAGACGGTAATGTAATGGTAAGTAATATTCAGATTGAAAATTTCTCCATGATAAGTCACCAAGTTGCCATTGTAGTCCCCTTGTACCATGACACAGACTAAGATTGCAAAACAACTACAATTTGTGCAAGGTCACATTGTAATGTGCATCATTTTGTGAAAGTTTCGTGAAAATCTGCCAATAAATGTATTTTTCCCGTGCATCAACATATTGATTATTTCTGTGACCAAGTTACCCAAACAATCAGAGGTCAATCAAAATTTCTTGAAGAGTGTCACCCAACGAAAAATACTGCTTACTTTCGTTAACATTCGCCCATTGGCGAATATGTTTAAAGAAAACTTGCGCATGGTAGAATGGTGCACAGCTGACTCACCTTCAGCCAGGAGAGCTGGCAAGAGCACCGCTTATCCAAGTAGAAGAAATTATTTTCTAAAAATGCATACAGAGTTACCTCCTTTGATAATATAGGTTGCTCATTTGATCGTGAACATGTGTGCTAAGTTACAAGTTAATGCCTTCAGTAGAACCAAGGATAACACTATATGTCAACGTTTTCGTAGGGCGACGTCGACAACAACAACGACGATGCTATAGCGATACTTCGAGCTTTCTCTGAAAATAACCGAGTTAAAAACTAGAACAATTGTTCACTTGTTGAAAAAGTGTGGTTCTTTTGTAAGAGAATTCTTTTAAGGGAAATATGTAACCAAAAGGTTTATGAGAGCCTGATTCTGTACTGGTTATTTGAACTGTCCTTATTTTATTAATATATACTGCAACGAAATTTCTGGCATTTTCGTTGTTTGGTACTGATCTGAAACCAATTGATATCTAGGACTGGTTGACGTTTTTTTTTGTGTGTGTAAAGTTAAAGATTGTGAAGAAGAAAGATTACAATATTAATTCTTTGAATAGCATACTATTTAATTTCCAGTTTATTTCATAACTTTTGACATTTAGGTCGAAAGCTGTGAATTTTTTTGGACACTTCAATATTGTGCATCATGCAAAATATCCACTGTTAAAAAGATGTTCGTTAATCATACATTTAGCTTTTTTAAAAATCTCCACAAAACATTCTTGAAGTACACGAGAAACAGTTTGTAACATCGAAAATCACCTCGATTAGTTTCATGGTTCGCTCACTTAACTCCCCTTTAAATGCATCAAATTCCTCACCAGAATCATTAAAAAAAGACCCGAAATCGTCCAAAAAGATCAATATTTCATTTAAATCGATCAAATTATGCAACTTTTTTATCGGGCGGTATGGGTTTTAAAGCGACTGATTTGTCCGCGTTAAGATACTGATACGGAAAGGTTCGTAGATTTTGTTATCAGGGATAACAATGCATACTATATAACCCCTCATACCCTTAATCAATTTCATACTCAAATGTTTTTCTTGTCAATTACACGATGTTGTCAGCCGTATTTTAATTATTTAATTGGGTTGTTGGGCATCTGTTTTGGTTAAATTGAATCCATCGTCTTAACCTATTCAGCCGAAAACTTGCTTACTGAATAGTAACGAACTTATTTTAACGTTGACTTGTTTCAAATCTCTAAAGAGAAAATATTAACATTATGAAATGCATATAAACAAACGTGTAGACCTATGCGCTTAAAGTTACGGTGGGTCATATTTACACATTTATTTCTGTATGATTTTTTTTTAAGAAGACAAATGAATCATCGAATCCGATAAAAAAAAATTAAATTAAACAACTACTTTCTTGCACAACAACAACAACAAAACAAAACGACAAAAAATGTCTTTCTCACAATAAACACAACCGCAAGAAAGCGGTGTTAATTTTTTTCCTGGACGAAGCAGAATATCGCCAAAACTAAACATCTTACTATCATTTTTGGCGCAAGTCAAAATTGAAGTTGCTCGTACAGTACATATAGCAATTCGAATTATGCCATGCAATATCTCATTGGAATCGTCTGCTAAAGAAGATTCTTATGAGATATTGCTAGGCAGAATCGAACAATGAATGTAAACACCGGGTATGATTTGTGAATTTGACTTATGATCAATTATTTTGTCGTAGGTTGTTTAGTGAAACGGGCCCCAGGAACATTCTGTGAAAATTCCATACAAAGCTATTCATATATGACGAAGGAGCTGAGTTGGGCTTTACAAGTGTCCGAAGAATCGATACAGATTGAAACAAAGTGAAATTGACAAGTTCAATGATTTCTGAATGAAATTGAATGAATGTGTTCGGCTAGTTTTGAATGGTCTAAATGGATGTAAAACATAGTCGATGATTTCGTCCAAATGGACGAAACAAGCGTTAATGTTTTTTACAAAAATCTACATTTATTTTTCGATTTGTGTCTTCATAGTCAAATAAGGCGCTTTTAAATCAACAGCTAATAAAATCATGCAACCTTTTGAACTATTCGATTGAAATATTTATCACTTTTGAACGAAGTCAAAGCGTTTTTTAACTATTTCGGAGCGTTTTTTGAGTGATTGGAGGGAGTGTTTGTAATGAATAACTGGAGCGCTGAGCGATTTATTTTGATCGAGATGAATGTCAATTTCACAATGTCATCAACTGTTGGCGTTTGATTTGAGCCTGTGCGAGACATGTCCACCAATTTTAATGATCGTGGCACAAATATTGAACTACCACACATCGCCACAATGCAGTTACAGTTAGTTACATCGTGAAATTGGCATTAACCTCAATCAAATCTATTATAAATCGCTCACTCAGCGATCCAAACCATTCCACACCACCTGAGAAGGGGTTACGACCTTTTCTTTCTACAGAGAGCATAGTGAAAACTGGACGTTATTGAGGCATAGCTTCAAAGATTTGGACGGGTCTTTGCAAATGCTCTTTTTGATTTTGTTAATATAATTAGGGAAGGAGTTACTTCATTTGTATGAGTCGTCCTTGAATGTTGAAAACACTTTTTTATCAGGTTTTGTCCATTGAAAGAACAATTATATTAACACTTTATCGTTTACGAAAGATGGCGGATCTTCAAAGATTACCCGAGGGAATGAAAGAAGGAAATTTGAGGAATTAATCTATGATATCAAAGCATGGCCCTAGTAAAAGTCGATGGACTTTAAGAGCGTTTGGAGCTTTTACATCGTGATAAAAAAATGTTTCGTTTTAAATAATGATAATAATTAATGATTTACAACAAATAAAAGAGACAAATTAGAAATCAGAAAATGAAAAACATTATCCTTGTTCAATCTGTATTTTTAGCGGCAATAAATTTTAGTTTGAGTGTCAATCTTATGAGCAGTTTGAACTTTTCTACGGAAACGTACATCTACCCTGTAGATTACCAATACTATTTTACTACGGTCCATATACTTAATATAGAAGATTGTGAAAAACTTTGTCATTCCGTAACCAGCTGTAAAGCGGGAAGTTATAAGCCCCATGGACATTTATGCCGTCTGAAGCATGTACTCGGAAAAACACAGTATTCGATGAGTTATCAGAAAACTCCCAATTTCATATCTTGGACGAAGAATGCTACCAATCAGGTATGTCACTGACACAGTTAACAACATCGTGAAATTGACACGGTGAAAGATTTTGGAATTGAATGACTGTGTGGAGCGATTTTTGAGTGATTTTCAAGTATTGTAATCAGGTATCCCTAATTTTGCTCAGGATAAATGAGCTATATTTATAACCTCCCTTTTATAAAATATGTACAGAAGTTCTTTAAAAAGCTTCATATTTCTCCCACAACCTATCACACATTTATAGTTTCAATTATCTCGGTGAAACCGATTTTTCCAGCTAAATGTAGACTGTAGTTGTTTATTTTATCTTTTTTGTGATTTTGAGCGTTTCAGATTAGTGTGAGCAAGTTTTTTTGGAATGAATGAATGGAGCGCTTGGTGATTTTATTGAGTTCAATGTCAATTTCACAATGTAATTAACTGGACGAAACAAATCTATGGTTTAGTGATGATGAGCAAGTCGATCATTTGCATGAAAGAAGCGTATTTAGTTTCCAAAAAGCTAGTGTGTGAGAAAACATGATTACATGTATCAACTTACGAAGAATAAGATGTGTTTGTGAAACACGAATGCCCCCGTAACAGCGATCTCTCGATAAGGCAAAGGTTAAGTTTGGTTAAGTTTTCGGACAGACGGACGGACAAACAGACGGACAGACAGACGGACATGAGTAAAACAATATGCCCCCGATCTCTCGATACGGGGGCATAAAAATGTCAAAAATTTGCTTGATTGAGGTAGTACACTCTAAATTTGACATTTTGAGATCGGTTCTATGATAGAAAGCTTCAAAAACATAATTTTACTTTAATGTAGACAGTTATTTTAGTTTTTTACGTCAACATTTAAGCATCGTTTTGACGTAAACAATGATTAAAATATTACGAAATATTCTTCAGCTAGCGAAGTACAGTTAACAACATCATTAAATTGACAAGGTGGATGATTTTTGAATGATTTAGGAATGGAATTGAATGAGTGTGTGGAGCGAGTTTTGAGTGAATTTAATGGGAGGAAATCCTATGTCGCAAATTTTGTTCAGGATGAACAAAATTAGCGGTATTGATTATCTCCCTTTAATAAAATATGCAAAACAATATTCTTTAAATAGCTTCATATGATTTCAAGAACCTTATAGACAATTAACAATTGAATTACGTCAGTGAAATCGCGATTTTTCTCTATCCAAATTTATTTTGAATGACGTTTTTGATTCTATATTTTTCAATCGGTTTGAGCGTTTTTGAATGGTTAGAGTGAGTGTTTGGAATGAATGATTGGAGCGCTGAGTGAGCGATTTAGAATGGTTTTGATTGAGATGAGTGTCAATTTAACGATGTTACTAACTGAAATAGGTTAAATCTATCATCCGAGGAATCCTAATTTCAACCATTCACAAAGTGGTTTAGACAGCTTTTGTATTCTTTAAGACAGATACTTTGGCTTATAGTGCTAGTCTATGGCTTTTGCTGTGTAAATTTACGTCTCAAAATTATGCCTGATGCAATTTATAAGAATAGAAATACGGTGATTTTTTTACTACTATCAAGTCTGCAACTAAAGGTGAAAGTCGATTTGGTAATTTGTAAAGGTTGACAGCCTTCGTATGTGTCATACAATATTCGCTGGCGTATTTGCATGAATGAAGGTTTTTTTCGGTTCGTAATTAAATATCGCTTAAGTTTTGTTTGAAAAGGTTTTCTTTCGTAAGTATAGATTGTGCCTTAAAGCAATAGATTTTTCAAGTAAACTTAGCAAAGGTTTTCAGTTCTTCGGTGTCAAATCCATCTTATTAATACAAACATGTTCATCACCCGATTTCTCTGCAAACCTGTAGTCACTTTTTAGTAAATCCTCCTTACTAAAGAGTATTTGTATGATGTGCATCGCAGCGTGTAAAAGTATTTTTATCGTTTGTTTTGACAGAGGAGCATGAAAACAGCAATTACACTTGTGCAGTCTGAATTGCTGTTACAATGGTGAATTTAGATAAGCAATTTGCTGTCTGTCGAAAAGCATAGTAGAAAAAACAACAACAGACACAAAATGCTGAAAAGTCAAAATAATTTAAAGAAAAGTCTATAGATCTTGGCCAGGCATGTTCGTTCAAGCCATGTTTCCCATACAAAGGGTGCTGGTGCTGGTTCAAGGATACAAGACGTAATACAGCAACGAATATAGATAGCATTATGACATTACTTCTATGTGCTCTCAAAATGACACTTGTCGAAGAAATATCACTGTGTTCAGTCAGAAGTCGTGCATTATTCGGTACATGTAGCGCGTTAGCATCTTTTGAATATGATAAAGGAGAAGAACAAAACCAGCTCTGCTTACGTTCTCACCTTTGAAGCATAGAATCAATTAATAACTGTGAACTGTATTGTATATATATTATTCTTGCAAATAAAATAAAATATGTTTAAACCAATTTAGGTAGGTAGGTTGTCCGAAAGATTTGTACGGATTATCCACAAAATCGTTTAGTTATCGGGATAATTGTTTCGATGCAGGTACATGTATTGACAGAGGATAACAGTCGATGTCAGAACATATCAAGTGACCAGAGCTATATGGTAAACTACGTTACTGGAACATGTAGTAGTTATGGAAGGAAATGTTTTTCCCTTATTCTCTTAGGTTAACTTATGTTCAGTAAATTTTCGCTTATCGATTGAAGGCATTTTCAGATGATAAAAGTCATCGTAGGATCATTTCAGTAGAAAATGTAAAAAGCCGTCGTCGAAGCGCAGTTCGTAGCGTGTCGGATGTCTATCAAGGAGTGCAGCATCCAATCCCCGACGGCGACCTCATTCATTCCGACTCTTTGCCTACCAATAATTGGGTGATCTTAGACCTGTATGAGATAGCATCTGGAGGCTAGGAAAGGATATAATGGTAGTTCTGTTATGTGAAGGATTCCCTTGTTAGGTGTCCAGCCCCGCCATATAACTGAAAGATTGTTGACAGGGACTCAAAACCCAATTCAAACAAACACACCAGAAAATAAAATCAACATTGTAAAGCGGACTACGCCCCTTGAAAAGGTTAGGGTAACGATATAAAATATGTTGAAAATGACTAGTAATGTGCAAAGGGATTTATTGACTTATTGGTTGATTGATTGAATGGAGCTTAACGCAGCTATCAATATTTTTTTGTTATATCGCAACGGCTGGCGCAACTAGCAATGGTTTTGTGGTTTTTCTCTCGCCAGTACAACAACAACATCCTTTCCTAGCCTCCAGCTGCTATCTCATATAGGTCTACGATTATCACCCCACTGTTGAGAGTCATATAGTCGGAAAGAATGAGTGACATCCGACGCGCCACCAACTGCGCTATGACGACCGCTAAAAGGAACATGTAGATGTACTGGTCATTCAAAAAATTAGGAGGTATATCATGATCGAAAAGACTTTCATTTGTCAGTCGAATCTATCAAATAACGTCAGAGTTATATCATATATGCACCATCGAACATTTAAAAAATGTCAAAAAAATATAAAATTTAAAGATATCCATCTTCTTACATTAGATTATCATTTGAAATGTATGAATGCGTTAAAGGATACATTCTTTGTTTCAAATATTGTATTAAAACCTTGTGTTTTCACTGTATCCGTATTATTGTCTGTGCACTAGCTTTGCAGTCTCTTTCAGCTTGTGGAAGGCCCAATTTGAGTAGTTTTTTCAGCACCTTAGACAGAGTCTTTACATCTAATGGAAAATTCTAACCTGGACTTGCTATAACCACGAGACAGACGTCATCCTACCACCCCAATCAATTACATGTACTGATGACGCTCGATGGGAGGGATTAGACGATAACATAGCGGGGCTTAGCCACAACTGTACTTATACAAAACATACAATGTCTGATGGTTCAGCATTTACCTACAAGTTAGTAAAAACATTCCCTTTATTAGCAGTAATATCACCAAAACTAAATAGTAACACGATTGCGTAAAACGCATTGTTGAAATAAGAAGAAATTACATAAAATTTTATACGAAATAAAATTCATTTGTCATATGTTTTATCCGTGTTAAATCCGTCTAATTTTTACTCAACATCATCTTAAGCTTGAACGTTAATACTTTTGACATCATATAAACCATGAGCTAAATGACGCGCTTTACTTTCTGTGAGATTCTCCAAACGTCAATTTAGTCAATACACCCAGAAGAGGGTAAAAACTAATTTCAGATTTGTGATCGTGTTATAATAGATATATAGCTCTTTATCCTATTCATGAATTTATATTTTGCATATGGATATTACCCGCTGATTTATTTTTATTTTATATATGGTAATATAGGCAAGGGGTCGACGCCGGACTCTATTTTTGAGCGAACAATATCCGGTACGAATCGAGTGTCGATTTCTATGTCTATATACATCCAATCAGAGTGCGCAATACACCATTTCATAGCCAGATGGATGAGCTATATACTTAATTTAATGACCATACGAACTTCATTTATTGAATCCAAACTAAAATGTAGCACAATTTTGAGTGAATTTCGCAGTTCCGAGAAATGTCTGCACATAGTATTATCGGGGAAAACGTTAACACCGACACCTCATTGGTTGGCATTTACTCCAGATTTAGGTTGTAAACATACAGATATTCAATTAAAACAATGCTTTTACCTGTTATGTTATTCAAATTGTCCGTCAGGATTTAACAGGAAAATAAATAAATGTCCGATCGGCTCCGTCTTTCTTCTTTGTCGATAGATTTTATCGGCTACCTTAAATAAGTGAAGATGGTGATCCTGCGTCATGAAAATATATGGCATACCGTAGAAGGGATCCACCGTTTCAAATATAAATACGTAATTATGCGAAATTGTTAAAATGGAGAAAAATATAACTGCATTCGATAAAATGAAATTAATCTTTAATGATTAATTCTTACATGTAACATATTGCCAAATACGGTTATTAGTGATTATTCAGCTAGCAGAGCTATCGTTCGTTTCAAAGGATTGAAACGAATCAAATCGCTCCTTTTAAATCACGGTTGGGTAAACGTTATGGCGAAGTAGACATATTTTCAGCGACTTCTAGTGCAAAATGCGTACAAGATGCGTACCAATATTGTGAAATTAAATAGCTTTACTTGATAAATGAATAATATTCTACCTTCTCTGGAGTAAAGATTAACCTTGGTTGGAGAAAATGTATGGTGGATTGAGCACTCAGATTGGATGTCAATTTGCATTTCAATCGACTCTTGATTCGTACCGGGGGATGTTGGCTCCAAAGTAGAGTTGGACCCCTTGTGTAAATTATCATATATTATAAAAGAAATCACAAATAACCATAAAATATTAAAGGGTTGAGTGAAAGGCTTGTGAAATCGACCATCACATTTGACTTTTGATTTTAACTTGTTACCTAGACTGTGGACTTATATTTATTTGCAAGTGTTAATAGGGATGCTTCGGGGAATTCAATTTTAACGCGTATTTTTGCATAAAATGTACGTTATGGGGTCCTTATAGGCATACGATAACGAACAAAACCCGGGCGTTAATATAGGGTTAATTCACGTTTTTGAGGGCGTTAACATTTGCAGAGACCCGAGAAATAGCGTTAAATCATTTTGAGGGTCTCTTCAAATACTAACGCTTAGAAACGTAAATAAACCCTATGTTT
This sequence comes from Fragum whitleyi, assembly GCA_948146395.1. Taxonomy (NCBI): domain Eukaryota; kingdom Metazoa; phylum Mollusca; class Bivalvia; order Cardiida; family Cardiidae; genus Fragum; species Fragum whitleyi. Next base: position 56,287,229 of record OX411552.1, on the reverse strand, counting down.
ACGCTCGGGTTTTGTTCTTGATCTTTTTTGTTTTTATTTATTTTAAGGCAAAATACAAACTTTATTTTTTCTTGATTGTAGAGTAGTAGATATCCGTGCAAATCAAACAACTGCCTTTAGGAAATGCAGAAAGGACAACGCTAATCTCACGACGATTTTAACACTAGAAAATCTAGAGTTTTATCGTGGGATCCTTGCATCCAGCACAGGTAAAGAATGTGATTTTTGCTCTCCTGAGCCCCTTTGGGCCCTCTAGAGGCGATATGTATAGCTCAAATGTCGTGAAACTTGGTCAAAATGGTTATCAGCAAATACATGTATTCATGACTAGTTTAAAATTTGACAAGTTGTAGCCAAAAACCAGTTTAACTTTTAGGGACAAAAGCTCGTGTGTACCCTAGAGGCAACATAGACGTCACGGTAAGCCTTTTAAATTCAATTTTGCCTCTTGATTTAATACATTATCCACCGATTATCATTTTGAATGTTGTTGTTAATCTTTTCAGTTTAGGATTTTGTAGCGTTTTTGAATGGTTTAAGTGAGTGTCCGAACTGAATGAACGGAGCGCTGAGTGAGCGATTTAGAATGGTTTTTATTGAGATTATTGTCGATTTCACGATGTTATTTACTGTAAAAAGAATATTTCTCAAATATAAGATATATATTATACATTGAAATGTTTATAGCAAATTCTTGTCCACAGCGAATGAGCTAATTACAACTTAAATTTGAGGTTAAGTTCCCGGGGAACATTCCATTCAAATAATTCTAAAATAATTTTTCAACAAAAGATAATTAAGTATTAATAAAGAAGTAACAACAATTGAATATTAACTTATTAGAAAAAAATCAGACTTAAAACTATTAATTACAAATATCCCTCTCGTCGAACCAAGGGTTACGAACGTTTTACTTATCTATCGTGAAGAGGCTATCGATTCTCTGAGATTTTTGGAAATATTTGACATTTCCAATACCATTAAACAGAGATTTTGATTTTATAAAATTATTTTTACAGTTTTGGTAGAGCTTCACCAGAAGAACATCCCTACGAAGTTTCAGCTTAATTAGCTCAGTGGATTAGAAGAAGATTTTTTTCGAAGATTTTCAGCAATTTTCAGCCTTTCTGTTACCATGCAAACAAGAGTTTTTGATGAAATTAAATTCTTTCAACAACTTTTGAAGAACTTCACCCAAGAAACATCTCTGCCACGTTTCAGCTTGATTGGCAAAGTGGTTTAGGAGCAGAAGATTTTTTTCTAAGATTTTTGGCCATTTTCGGCCATTTTTCAACCTGTCTGTTTCCATGGCAACCAGAGTTTTTGATAAATAGGAATTCTTTTAACAACTTTTGAAGAGCTTCACCCAAGGAACATCTCTGCCAAGTTTCAGCTTGATTTGCCCATTGGTTTAGGTGGAGAAAATTTTTTTCGGCCATTTTTCAACCTTTCCGTTACCATGGAAACCAGAGTTTTTGACGAAATTAAATTCTTTTAACAATTTTTGAAAGCTTTACCCAAGGCACATCTCCGCAAATTTTCAGCTTGATTGGCTCAGTGGTTTAGGTGGAGAAGAATTTTTTCTAAGATTTTCAGCAATTTTCAGCCTTTCTATTACCATGGCAACCAGAGTTATTTATAGAATTAAATTCTTTTAAGAACTTTTGAAGAGCTTCTTCCAAGGAACATCTCTGCCAAGTTTAAGCTTGATTGGCCAAGTGGTTTAGGAGAGGATGTTTAAAGAAATTGTTGACGGACGGACGATGGACGGACCGTGAGTGATCACAATAGCTCATTTTGTGCTCCGGTGAGTTAAAAAGCAAATAGGAATTTGACCTGATCCCTTCACTGCAATTATGATAGTACATGTTCAAGTGAACCTTATGTTTTAAGACTGACAATAACGTTGTTGTAAAAGGTTAATTTTACCTCTTTTATTTATTTCGAACATAAAACACGAGAAGCTATCGATAAAAAGTTTATTTCACGACTCACCGCTCAAAATCTACCTATACCTACCAATATTTTGTGTAAATAGTGAAACTCTTAATAAATATTTAAAGAAAAAGGCCATGGTCAAGTGTTCAACATGATGCCAATCAAAGACAAGCACCTACTGAGCTTCATTAATTGCTTTAAACAGTCATAGACTTAATATCCGAATTTTCAGGAAAGAAGATTAAAGGTCAGCGTTGGTGTCAAGGGTACAGCAAAGTGGCAAAATAATTATGTAGGTCAGCCAAAACAATTATCTAGATCAGGGTCTAAAGTTCAACATGATGCCAGAATCACATTTATGAAACTACGTATATACATGTGTATCTTATTTGTTCTAAATTCTAGTACGGGATTTAGATTAACAATATACTATTGAATTATAATGCTGTTCATCAATAATACATTTAATATGGCTCATTCTTAAAGTCGTGAGTAAACAAAGCACTTGTATTGGGTTAAAAACGTTTATTATGAATTACAGAAGGCGTACTTCAATGCAAGTCCTTCATGGTATTATGTTAGTTTACATTGTAATGACGGGTTGATTTATCAAGTTTAAACCCAAATGCTAGTTTAAAATGATCAATTCTATTGTTAAGTCATTGAGTTTGTATGTTGTATAAATCAATGTCCTTGTTGTTTATGTCTGATGACGTCACAAGGACCCACACGGATTTTTTCGTAACGTGACAAATATAAAAAATCGTCCCATAATTAGACGAGTACTTTGCAACTAGAAGGCATATTTTGCAAGAACGTAGGCTTGAGATAATGATTTTCAAGATCGGCGACCCCTTGTCTGGCTCGTTTGCCGAGTGGTTAGCGCGTTCGACTCGTAACCTGGAGGTTGCGAGTTTGAGCCCCACCGGAGGCGAGTATTTATTTGGGAAAGACACTCTACAGACAGGGCCCCAGTCCACCCAGCTGTAAAAATTGGTAGCAGTGGTTAGAAACCATTTTCTCTCTCTCTTTGTGTAGGATAAGAACTGGAATGAGTTAGGACCACGATTGAAATAAGAGTGATTTGACCCTTTATCGTGTTATCCTGGAGTAAAAAAAAAAGAAAAACAAAAAAACATATTCCGCGGGGGAGATTCCTCGAAAAATCATAAGGCAAAGCCATCCTCGTTAACCAAGAGTAACTTCATTCCTTAAATAACACAAATTAGAGGAGAATAAAGTTATGCTTTAAAGTTAAAACCATCGTGAAATTGAATTCGCTCACTCAGCGCTCCATTCCACTCACTCAAATCGATCAAAATGATCCGTATTTTTTAGAAAACATTTCGAAATTTATAAAGACGATCAACATGTAATTTAAATCGATCAAGTTATTAAACGATTTTATTGGCTGTTGTGGATTTTAAAGTGTCCACGAAGACACACAAGAAGAAAATTACATATGTTTTATTAAAGGGAGGTAATCAATATCGCTAATTTTGTCTAGAATGGACAAAATTAGCGATATTTGATTACCTTTTTTTAATTTCAATCAAAACTCGATCCACTCACTCATTTAATTCTATTTTGAAATCAGTCACTTTGTCTATTTCACGATGTTGTTAACTGTACGGTTGGGCTCCGAGGCTGGGCAAAGTAAGAACTTAATAGTCCTGTATAATTATGGAATGTAAAGGTATACGTTACAAAGCTTTGTCGCCTAAAACTTGTTCGTGGATTAGTCAACAAAAGCTCAGTTTTTAAAACAGTCATGTCCCCTCCCATGGCCACATTGATACAGACAATAACATCCTGAATTATCCTTACATTTATCCTTTATTCCTTACAAGGTATTTAGCTCATTGTGATCATTGAATGGCTCTCGTCCACAATTTAACTGTTTACACTCTATAGAGGCCGTAGATATGGTCCGATCGTCATGAAACTTCGTAAGAATGCTTGATCGAGAACTTGGATAAATCCTTCTTATGTTGGAAACCATCCACTTGAAATCACGGAAAGGGGTTTTTAATGGTGAATTTCCTGCCAACACTCCAGGATTCACATTTATGTTCCCGGTCAGAATGTTTGTCACGTTTCAAGGAGAGATCAAATTGAACACTGTTTCACCCCTTTAAATTGATAAAGACACTAAAGTAACACATTTTGATAATAAGCCTTAAATGGTCATTAAATGATCTTTTTGACACTCCTTTAAATTGATAATGACACTAAAGTAACCGTTTGATGATAAAATAAGCATTTAATGGTCATTAAATGATCTTTCCAGAAATTTCAATTTGGAAGGAGTCAAGAAGACGAAGGTGAGTGATATAGGACCATCAGGACCCTCTTGTTACCTTTATATGTGACAATTATCTTTGAATGCTTCTTCTATAACATTATGAATGATACACAAATAGAGGTCTATGTCAACTTTGGTGACTCTACCTCCATTCTATCTTGAATTATCTGAGCAAGCTTCCAAAATCCTTTTCATGGAGCATTGAAGTCAACTTTTCAGCAAATGAGATTGCACAATTTTTAATGGATACGACTAGAATTAAATTATTCCATTTTGAATTCTTTTTTACATTATTTAGGAACTAACGACGTTTCTTTAATGCTTTTGGGTGGTTTATCGAGAAATAACGGTAGATTATCACTTGATAATCTCACCGCAAAGCAGTGAAATTATCAAAAACTTATACCCTGCTTCTGTGCATTTCATCCTATCTGACGTCATCTATGCGGGGCGAAATAAGTGACGTCAGAATGAACGTTGCATAGCAATCACGTGCAAGATGACGCGCTTAACGAAATATTTCCCATTTTCTCACCAAGTCAAAAAAATATTCCAAAGGGAATTGAATAAACATATTATACTCTATTTCGATATTTCGACTAATGCCCTTATCAAGAAATATTACGTGGACAAGTCACAACTACATCTTCACATTCTTACTGTGCGGCCATATTGAAATTTTGTATTTGACGTCGCCGCTGGAAACATGACGTCATTTTGACGTAATTACTGTACCGTCAATTTCTTTTAGATAAAATAAATAAATGTAAAGAATAACATATCCATTTGATACAACCGATTAATATATCTATTGTTCACAGATTTTTGTTTATTATGTTTTGTATTTTTCACAAAAACGTTCTTATATACATAAAACACCGTTTGTACATTAAGTGTACCATGAATGACTATTACCTCGATCAAAACCATTCTAGATCGCCCATCGAACACTCCAGTCAATTATTCAAAACACTCCCTCAAAACGCTACAGTTTGAAATCGATCAACGTTTCGTTGCTATTTTCAAATTATTCCACGATCAAATTGGTTGGTTGGATTTTAAAGAGTATAATTAGTTCGTGAAAATACACACGAATTAGAAAGTAAGTATACTTTTTAAAGAGAGAAATAAATATCGCTTTTTTCGTCCGACTCAGACGCCATTAGCGATGTTTGATTTCTTTCCTTAAATGATGTTCAAAACTCGCTCAATACACCCATTCAATTTCATTCCTTATTCATCAACTTGTCATTTTAAGTAAGTTTCGAGCTGTAACATAGACACTCACCTGGAACAGTTGATAATCGTCGACCTACAATCAAGAAAATCGTAAATTTGACTACCATTTCATCCTTTCCTAGCGTCCAGTTGCTATCCAAAATACAGTTGATACCATTGTAAAAATTACACTCATTCCGATCGAATTATTCGATAGCTCGCTCACCTCTCCTTTCATTCATTCCAAACACTCATTCAAATCGATCAAAAACGCTCCGATTACTTTAGACAACAATTCGAAGTCGTTCAAAAAAAGCATTCGTAATGACAACTATACGATATGAATAACCTTTCTTTGGCTCATCTGAGCACGATGTGCTCAATATGAGTTTTTTGTTTTGTGATTTATGGCTTGTGTCGTCAACATTTACCTTGTGGACACTCTAGAAGCCATTATGAAGATCGGTCAGATTGATCGTCTTGATGAAATCTCGGTAAGTTCGAAGTTAGGTCAAGTGGGTTGGAATACTTGGTTACAAGGTAATATCTTAGAAAAACCTTGTAAACATTCTAGAGTCCGTTTTTTTGCCCTATCAGCCTAATTGTTGGTCTGATTGATTTCTTGATCAAGTTCGAAATTGGGTCAAGTTGGTTCAAATACTATGTCAAAAGGTCAAATCTTAGAAAATATCGTGCAGCTAAGCTGGTGGCCACTTTTGCTCAATCGATCTGTAAACTGGTCAGACTGAATGTGCTCAAGAAGTCTTGGTCAAGATCGAAATTGGGTCAAGTGGAGTCTAAACTAGGCCACAAGGTCAAATCTTTGAAAAACTTTGTATACAGTCTAAAGGCCAGCTTTTTCACCTCAACCTGTGAAATTGGTGTGATTGATTGTATTGATGAAATTGGTCAAAATTGTTTAATTTGTTGAATCTCGCTGAAGTTTAAGATCGGGTCAAGGAGGATGACAAAAAATAGGTAAAATATAAGGGAAAAACGTACAGGCATATTTTTCCCCTTTTTTAGTCTATTACCCTGTTAATTGGTCAAATTTATTGTTCTGATTAGAACTTGGACAAAATATATTATTTTGATTTCATCTTAGACAGTACTCCCAGGTGAGTGATGTAGGTCCACTAAGGTCCCTTTGTTTACGATTTAATGATTTAGGCGGATAATTGGACATTTGATTTAACCAAATTGACTCTATCGCCTTAATCTATTCAGACGAAAACGAGCTAATTGAATTGAAGCGAACTAATTTTCTCGTTGACTTGTTTTGAAATCTCTAAAGAGAAATTGTTTACATTATCAAACGCATGTAAACATTGTAGCATCTGCTCTAAAGTTCTGATAAGTCTTAACGTTGATTTTTTTTCTATTTGTTAGTTCATGCTTTGAAGATAAAAAAATATTCGAATATGTGATAAAAATCCAGAAGAATTTTCATTGTTTTCCTATCAAAGTACTGATAGTACTAAAGGCCAGGTAATGTTTAGATTAGTAAGACCAGAACAAAAAGAAATGGTTAATTTAAGCCTGTGGAAAGAAATGTGACCCGAAGTTTCCTATTTCTGTGATAAACATAATTAAGTAGAAATTAGATCAGTCAGTCTTGAATGAACTAAAAGGAAGGTATTTCTTTATTGCTTATTTTGTTCCGCGTTAACAAAATTAGCGATATTTTTTTTACATCGCTTATGACTAAAATTATGCTCCTTTGAAAAACATCTGTATGGTATGATTTAAATATGCATGCAAAGGCCTATAAATATTTGGGATACGATTCCAATAAGTACCCACAACACAGGGTTTCATTTGGAAATAAAGAATTTAGACCGGAGTTACTTCCTCTTATCTGTAAATGTACCTCATAGGGTTTGATTAATGAAGATATATATATATCTCTATCTATCTATCTATCTATCTATCTATCTATCTATCTATCTATCTATCTATCTATCTATCTATCTATCTATCTATCTATCTATCTATCTATCTATCTATCTATCTATCTATCTCTATCTCTCTCTCCCTCTCTCTCTCTCTCTCTCTCTCTCTCTCTCTCTCTCTCTATATATATATATATATATATATATATCCGTTAAGTATTGTAAATAACAATACGGATAATCAATGTCGGGAAAAAAGAAAACTATGAAGGAATCTGCCAAATTACATCATTTAATCGTAATATAACTCAACCGGTTTCACATATAATATGATCTTCAGGAGTTACACTGTATCAATGACGACGTTACATGGTAACGACGTTAACGTAACGTCATTTAAAAGGGACGTTACTCTATAACATTTTTACTTAACATTACATTATAAATTACCGTACATATATATATATAGACGGAATTTTTTCTTTCATATATATATTGATCTTACAATGATACAAACAATTATCCGCTGTATAAGTGAGCGATACACTTGATTGGAACTATAATTTCTTATGAGGTTCTGTTCATTGATTAATCCGTTATATTAATAATTTATGTCCGAAAGACAGCCGATCTTTAATGTTCACTCGATTGAAAGAAAGGAGGAAACTTGAAGATTTTATCAACGATTCTAATTCTATGGTCCCAGTAAAAGTTGATCGTGTCTTCGAGGTTCTTGAGGGAGCTTCAATGTGACAATATCTTTACTGGTTATGAATAAAAATAGTTAATATTTTACAATATATAAACGTCACAAATGAGAGATTTTAAAATGAAATACATGTTCGTTGTTCAATATATTTTAATTGTGACAATAATTAGCAGTTTGGGTGTAAATTTAATGCGAAATTTGAAATTTTCTATGGAAACGAACATCTTCCCTGATGATTATCAGTACTATTTTACTACTGTCGAAATACTTAGCCTAGAGGGTTGTGCAAAACTGTGTCATTCCGTAACCAGCTGTAAAGTGGGAAGTTACCAGAGCCGTGAACATTTATGTCGTTTGAAGCATTACCTTGGACAAAAGCAGTACTCGATAAGTTATCAGAAAACTCCTAATTTTATATCTTGGACGAGGGATGCTACGAATCAGGTATGTTACTGAAACAACTAACAACATCGTGAAATTGACACGGTGAAAGATTTTGAAATTGAATGAGTGTGCGGTGGGATTTTTGAGTGAACTTTAAGGACGATTGAGCGATATTTATTACCTTCCTTTTATAACGTGCAAAACGGGGTATAATTGGAAAACTTGTTTTCACCTTTTTGTGATCCTGAACGCAGGTCAGTTATTTTAGTTTTTACGTCGTCGTCGTATTGTCAGTGCTGAAATATGGTACGTGCTTTACAAAGAATAGATACTTACAAAATTTAGACACCTTGACGTAATCCATGACTAATTCATTACGTCATATTTTTCCGCTAGCAAACTTATAGTTTGAATATATCATCCGATAAATCCCGATTTCAACATTTTGCATACAGTGATGTAGATAGTCCATGTATTCGTTAAGGCAGATACTTTGGCTTATAGTGATAATCTATGGCTTTCGCAGGGTTTTCCATGACCCCCTGTTTCTTTGAATTTGGACCCCCTTTTTTGAAATGACTCCCAAAATTGTCAAAGAAACATTCTTTATCTAGTTCTAAAGGGGGTCATAATGTGGCAAAATGACCCTCAGTTTTGAACATAGAGGGAAATCCTGCTTTCGCAATGTAAGTTTGCGTCTCAAAAATAGGAATTAGTAGAAATTAGATCAGTCAGTCTTGAATGAACTAAAAGGAAGGTATTTCTTTATTCCTTATTTTGTTCCGCGTTAACAAAATTAGCGATATTTTTTTTACATCGCTTATGACTAAAATTATGCTCCTTTGAAAAACAACTGTATGGTATGATTTAAATATGCATGCAAAGGCCTATAAATATTTGGGATACGATTCCAATAAGTACCCACAACACAGGGTTTCATTTGGAAATAAAGAATTTAGACCGGAGTTACTTCCTCTTATCTGTAAATGTACCTCATAGGGTTTGATTAATGAAGATATATATATATATCTATATCTATCTATCTATCTATCTATCTATCTATCTATCTATCTATCTATCTATCTATCTATCTATCTATCTATCTATCTATCTATCTATCTATCTATCTATCTATCTATCTATATCTATCTTTATCCTGTCACTAGCTATAGATATTACCTGATAAAAGGGGGTATGATAAACTTGTTGATATCAGGTCAATTGATCACGTGACAGCTTTATCATGTCACTTGGTCACGTGACCTGTCGGATCTTCTTTTTGCAGCTATTGGGTCTGAAAACATTCCTCTCTAACATTTTTTTCTTTTAAATTTGAGTGTCTATTTCTGATAAAAAACATTTCACTCGATTCTCACATATTTTTAAAATCAAGTCGCGACCATATCGATGACGTAGGACATGACTGATGACGTAATCTATAAAATTGTGATGAAGCTTATCTTGGTGTTTACATACGACCTCGAAAACTGTCAGGATTTTTAAAACATTTATTTGAATGGATTAAACGCAGATATTATTCGCATGAGGAGAATTTCGGAGATAGTAGCTTTGCATCTGATCTCAATCTATGTCCATCCTCTGATTTAGAGCAAGGAAGGCATTGAATTGAGATTTGCTTTTAGCTGCATGACAACAAAACTTCGGAGAAAAAAGGACGTTTGAGATTTCGAAAATCACCAGATTAATATCTTCTTAATCATTTAGGTATGAAAGTATTACAGTTTTCTTTTGTAAAATATTTTCTTGCTACAGCATTAGAAATCCTTTCAATTATCGAGTTCTTAAGCCGTTAGCGAACACCCAAACTCCTCCACCCATTCACCTTAATGACGAGGACTCGCCGATATCGAAGTTGTAAATCGGGATCGGATTGTATTTTCGTAATAAATAACGATTAGAGTTTAGAAAAAAATTGTACCAGGATAAATAGAATAGATGATAGGTGACTTGAGATGGAAAAGTTTATCGGGCTCGGCTGCGGAATTTATCCGGTTCGCCTCCGGCTCACCAGATAAATTCCTACGCCTTGCCCGATAAACTTTTCCATATCAAGTCACCAACCATCTATTCTCTATATCTCTATCTCTCTCTCCCTCTCTCTCTCTCTCTCTCTCTCTCTCTCTCTCTCTCTCTCTCTATATATATATATATATATATATATATATATATATATATATATATATCCGTTAAGTATTGTAAATAACAATACGGATAATCAATGTCGGGAAAAAAGAAAACTATGAAGGAATCTGCCAAATTACATCATTTAATCGTAATATAACTCAACCGGTTTCACATATAATATGATCTTCAGGAGTTACACTGTATCAATGACGACGTTACATGGTAACGACGTTAACGTAACGTCATTTAAAAGGGACGTTACTCTATAACATTTTTACTTAACATTACATTATAAATTACCGTACATATATATATATAGACGGAATTTTTTCTTTCATATATATATTGATCTTACAATGATACAAACAATTATCCGCTGTATAAGTGAGCGATACACTTGATTGGAACTATAATTTCTTATGAGGTTCTGTTCATTGATTAATCCGTTATATTAATAATTTATGTCCGAAAGACAGCCGATCTTTAATGTTCACTCGATTGAAAGAAAGGAGGAAACTTGAAGATTTTATCAACGATTCTAATTCTATGGTCCCAGTAAAAGTTGATCGTGTCTTCGAGGTTCTTGAGGGAGCTTCAATGTGACAATATCTTTACTGGTTATGAATAAAAATAGTTAATATTTTACAATATATAAACGTCACAAATGAGAGATTTTAAAATGAAATACATGTTCGTTGTTCAATATATTTTAATTGTGACAATAATTAGCAGTTTGGGTGTAAATTTAATGCGAAATTTGAAATTTTCTATGGAAACGAACATCTTCCCTGATGATTATCAGTACTATTTTACTACTGTCGAAATACTTAGCCTAGAGGGTTGTGCAAAACTGTGTCATTCCGTAACCAGCTGTAAAGTGGGAAGTTACCAGAGCCGTGGACATTTATGTCGTTTGAAGCATTACCTTGGACAAAAGCAGTACTCGATAAGTTATCAGAAAACTCCTAATTTTATATCTTGGACGAGGGATGCTACGAATCAGGTATGTTACTGAAACAACTAACAACATCGTGAAATTGACACGGTGAAAGATTTTGAAATTGAATGAGTGTGCGGTGGGATTTTTGAGTGAACTTTAAGGACGATTGAGCGATATTTATTACCTTCCTTTTATAACGTGCAAAACGGGGTATAATTGGAAAACTTGTTTTCACCTTTTTGTGATCCTGAACGCAGGTCAGTTATTTTAGTTTTTACGTCGTCGTCGTATTGTCAGTGCTGAAATATGGTACGTGCTTTACAAAGAATAGATACTTACAAAATTTAGACACCTTGACGTAATCCATGACTAATTCATTACGTCATATTTTTTCCGCTAGCAAACTTATAGTTTGAATATATCATCCGATAAATCCCGATTTCAACATTTTGCATACAGTGATGTAGATAGTCCATGTATTCGTTAAGGCAGATACTTTGGCTTATAGTGATAATCTATGGCTTTCGCAGGGTTTTCCATGACCCCCTGTTTCTTTGAATTTGGACCCCCTTTTTTGAAATGACTCCCAAAATTGTCAAAGAAACATTCTTTATCTAGTTCTAAAGGGGGTCATAATGTGGCAAAATGACCCTCAGTTTTGAACATAGAGGGAAATCCTGCTTTCGCAATGTAAGTTTGCGTCTCAAAAATTTGGCTGAAACAATTTATAATATAGATATACATTTTTCAGCTCACTCAAGCACGAAGTGCTCAAGGTGAGCTATTGTAATCGTACAATGTCCGTCGTCAGTCGTAAGTCGTGCGTCGTCCACAATTTCTTTAAACATCTTCTCCTCCTCCTAAACCAGTGGGCCAATCTTGATGAAACTTGGAAGGAATGTTCCTTGGGTCAAGCTCTACCAAAGTTGTTCAGATAAAGGAAATTAACTTTCCCTATACCCTTTACAAAAAGGGTGGAAATATGAAAATCTTCAAAAATCTTCTTCTCTGAAACCAGAAGGCACACAGCTTTCATATTTGGAATGTAGCATCATCTAGTGGACCTCTACCAATTTTGTTCATAACAAGACCCTAGGGTTACATTTGGGCTCCACTCGGGCACAACCCCTTTCACATAGAATAAAAGACTGAAAATCTTAAAAAATCTTCTTCTCTAAAACCAAGATGGCAGACGGCTTTCATATTTGGTATGTAGCATCATCTAGTGTGTCTTTACCAAGTTTGTTCATAATATGACCCTGGGGTCATATTTGGGCTTTACCCGGGTGCATCCCTTTTAGCTCTACTGAGCAAGTATAGTAAAAAAATGAAAATAATCAATCTTCTTCTCTGTAACCAGAAGGCAGTTAGCTTTCATATTTAGTTTCGTTTGTAGTAACATCTAGTAGACCTCTATTAAGTTTGTTCATATCAAGACCCTGGGGTCATATTTGGGCTCCACCCGGGCGCAACCCTTTTTACATAGAACCAAAGAGCGAAAATCTTTTAAATTTTCTTTTCCCAAACCAGATGACAGACAACTTTCATATTTGGTATGTAGCATCATCTAGTGGGCCCCTACCAAGGTTGTTCATATCAAGACCCTGGGGTCATATTTGGGATCCACCCGGGCACATCTCTTTTAGCTTATCTGAACACGATGGGTGAAAATAGGATAACCATCAAAAATCTTCTTCTCTGAAACCAGAAGGCAGACAGCTTATCTAGTTTCGTTTGTAGCACCATCTAATGGACCTCTATGAAGTTTGTTCATATCAAGACATTTGTTCATATCAAGACCCTGGGGTCACATTTGGGCTCCACCCGCGCGCTTCCTGTTTTACAAATCAAGAGTGAAAAGTCATATCTGTCTTGTTCTTGGCTGAAAACATTCCATGGTATTGATCTTATGTAGAAATTATCTCCTTTTTGACATCTGCCTATTTAATAAATGTGATGTCCCGGGGTCAAAGAGTCGCAGGTGAGCGATCTAGGACAATCATGGTCCTCTTGTTTATACAAATCAAGTCTGCAACTAAAGGTGAATGCGGATCTACAATAAGCAACATCGTGAAATTGACAAGGTGAATGATTTTGGAACGAAATTGAATGAGTTTTTGGAGCGAATTTTGAGTGAATTTATTGTGAGGTAATCCAATGTCGCAAATTTTGTTCATGATTAACAAAATTAGCGATATCAATTATCCCCCTTCATAAAAAATGCAAACAAATTCTAAAAATAACTTCCTATTTTTCAAGAACATACAAGACGCTTACAATTTAAATTAATTGAGTGAAATCGCGATTTTTCACTATCCATGTCTATTTTGAATGACGTTGTTGATTCTATATTTTTGAATGGTTTGAGTGCATGTTTGGAATGAATGAATGGAGCTCTGAGTAAGCGATTTAGAATGGTTTTGATTGAGGTGACTGTCAATTTCACGATGTAACTAACTAATAATTTGTAATGGTTGACAACCTATGTATTCAGTCTCATAATATTCGGTTGTGCCTGTAAGCCAGTTTTTCAAGTGCACTAAGCAATGGTTATTAGTTAGCCGTTTTCAGATCCGGGTTACTCATACATTTCCCTGAAACTTTTGGTAACTTTCGATAAATCCTCCTAACTAAAGAGAAATTGTATTATGTTCATCGCAGCGTGGATTTTCTTAATCGTTTATTTTGACAGAGGAGCTTGAAAACAGCAATTACACTTGTGCAGTCTGAATTGCTATGACAATGGTGAATCTAGACAAGCAATTTGCTGTTTGTTGATAAGCATTATGGAAAAACAGACAATGGTAAAAATAAGTAGAATTTATAGAAAAGTCTATAGATCTTGGTCAAGCAGGCTCGTTTAGCCCATGGATGGCTACTGGTTCAAGACGAAATACAGCAACGAATACAGATTGCATTACAATATTACTTCTATGTGCTCTCAAAATGACACTTGTCGAAGAAATGTAACTTCGCTAATACTAAACCGCGTTAAAGTGTGTTCAGACAGCAGTCGCACATCATTCGGTAGGACCTTAGGACCTTTGAATATGATATAGAAGAAAAAAAACAAAAAAACTCTCGGTTCGCTCTCATCTTTAATGAATAGAATTTATCAATAATTGTCAAATGTATAGTACATGTTTTAATTTATGCAAGAATATATGTTTAAACTAATTTAGGTAGGCGGGTTGTCCGAAACATTTGAAGGATTATTCACAAAATCGTTTACTTATCAGCTTAATCGTTTCGATGCAGGTATTGACAGAGGATAACAGTCCATGTAAGAACATATCAAGTGACCAGAGCTATATGGTAAACTACGATACTGGAACATGCAATAGCTATGGTATGATACTTGTTCATGTCGCAAACGAATATAAATGGTATTCTACGTAGTTATTGAACTGGCAAGGCGGGGCTTTACCGTGGCGTAATTTGGCAAGTTTACTATTCAATACTTTGGGTTCTTTCAAATTTCAGCCGGTTATCATCGTTTACGCGTGCAAATAACTGTATCCAAAAACCTAAAGAATTCACGTGCTTTGAAGAGAGTGAACAAATTTCATCGTTTGGTTACCAATGCCTCGTAACTTCAGCTTGATTAAGCTGAAGTTACGAATATTTGGTTACCAATCTACGATTTAAGGTCTCGAGTTATTTTAGATAAAAGCTGATTTCTCTTAAACTTAAGTGCAACGACCCGTTATCTAGACTCCGCCCTGCCAGGGCATTAATAATGGATAATACATTTGAACGGTATATTTGTTATTGTAATATGACCTACCTAAAAAAACCCGCCGTTGAATATGTTTGATATAACACGGATGTAATCACACTAGTGAAATAACTATGCAAATAAGCTCAGAGCGAACAGCAACGCTTTTTTGTAACCGCAAAATGACGCCATAATGTATATATTGTAACTTCAGTTTAAATCGGCGTTAAAAAAGTTACGCGGAAAATTGAAATGTTCAATTTATAGTGTCAAATTATGAATAGAAAATCAAATTTGCGCTCAGACAATAAAGTATTTATAATCAAAGTGCTGTCAGCACTGTAAATCGTACATCATTGAGAGGCTGGGATAGTGCAAAATTCGCCAATCAAAAGGGCTCAAATTTGGACAATAAAAGTTGGTAAAATCTTTAAATTTGTGAGTTTTTTGTCTTAACACTCCATCTTTTCGAGGACATCGCCAGCTCATCCAACCTCATGGGTCCGATTTTGAAAGTTTGCTGATTCGATAGCCCTCTGCTAGTCTAAATTATTTCTTAGCAGATTTTTACGTTGTTATAATGAGCACGCGCCAAGCTAAAAGCTTGTCTGTTAATATTATTCCTCTCTCTATAGAGTTTAAAAGCCTGTTTAGCAACAAACATTTTTCATTAAACTATTTACAATTTTGATTACCAACATGTTTGTATTTCAAGCATTGGGTTTTCCCAAATACTGTAAATGCATTTTCCCTCAAGAAACACGTGAAATCGCCAACTATGCTATTTATATCTTTGGTTTCTGACAAATCAATTAAATCTAGCAGCACTCTATGATTATTCATGAGTTGTTCTAAAAATAGATCGCTATTGCTGCTATCCTAGGGGAAATTCAAATGGCAGCCCGAGAGACGCGTGAGATGATGTAATAATCTAAAATTGACTGTAATATGCATGCGCAGAAAAGACATTCATGTGAACGGAATTACCCACTGGTGGTAGTAAACAAACTTCTCATTTACCGCTACAATAATTAATTTACCATGAAATATCGTTATCCCATTAAGAAATGTGATAAACTCGTGCAAAATACTATATAAAATAAGAAAAAAAGTATTTGTTATTTAAAGTAATAGAGAATATTTATTTTTTTGTAATCGAATTGTTGTGCACTATTCTCGACGCCATTTTGGAATCCAAGTAACACCGGCCTGACCCAGGATCAGAAGTGTCGAGGTTGAAAGGTTACAATGACATCACTAGTGTCGAAACCGAGGCCGTTCTGATGGAAACCCGGTTAACTCGGGTCGAAACCGAGTCCGATATGAACTTACCCCTATATCAGTTTATCGTATGTTTTTGTCGGTTTATTTGTTGTTGAATAATTTTTCTTCATACTCAAATTTGAATTTAATGAAAATAGGATTGGAGCGTGATCAGAGTGCTCATTGAAATCAAATATTTCAAAATTACAAAATTATTTCTATTTGTTAACACATACGAAAAAATAGTAAACTTCCCACGCTCCCTGTTTGAGTGCAGACGACTATTGACTAATGATAAACAAGTTAATTGACACATTTCGAGCAGACGATGTCCATTTGCATCTATACCACGTGGTCTGAATTTACGCGTGGGTTTTGACCGAGTGATAATCATAACAGAATTTGATTGGTTGTCAGCCCTACAACTGGTAAATGACCGTTCGATAAAGTTCAGAGCAGTAATATTGTAAGTGCTACAAATTAATTATACAGTTAACCTATTGTACGTTTCAACTCCTTTACTCAACCGAAAATCTTGTTATAAACACTGAAAATACTAACTGGTAATTACTTAAAGCGAAAATTACATAAAATTTTGTATTAGCCTCTTCTCTATTTGTCGAAAAGTAAATAAGGTATAAACAAAGTTTGTAGATTGTGACTGAAAAGGCCGTTTCTTCGGTGTTAGAAAACACATAATTTGGTTTGAACACATTGCTGAGAAGATAATGGTAAAAATGTAGTGGGTCAAACAGACTGGATTTCTGGAAAACGGTAGATATAAATCTACTGCTTCGCAGTACGATTTAAAAATCGTCATCTAAAACAAATTAAAATCCCGGCGCATTCTCGTTTTTATACGCCGCCGCAGTCGGACGTATTTTGGCGTCATCTTCTCCGTCCGTCCGTCCATCCTTACGTCCGTCCACTTTTCTTGTCAACGCAACTCCTCCTATATTTCAGGCGGGATCTTTTTGAAACTTGGTCAATGTTATCACCTCAATTGGCAGATGTGCATGAAGGAAGGATTTTATGGTTCGTTGATTTTTTCCTGAGTTATGCCCCTTAAAAACTCAGTCTCTGGGGCTTATTGCCTCAGTTATGCCCCCTTAAAATTTAGTCTTTGGGGCTTATTGAAATTGCAGCCTTGTGAATGCAACTCTTCCTAAGTTTCTGGCTGGATATAAATGAAACTTGGTGGATGTTATAACCGAAATTGGTAGATGAGCATGAAGTAAGGATTTTATGGTTAATTAATTTTACCCTAAATTATGCCCCCTTAAAACTTAGTATCTGGGGCTTATTGAAATTGCAGCCTTTTGAACGCAACTCCTCCTTACTTTTTGTCTTTATTTAAATGAAACTTGGTCAATGTCATCACCATAATTTGTAGATGAACATGGATCAAGGATTTTATGGCTCATTTATTTCCGTGAATTATACCCCCTTAAAACTTAGTATCTGGGGCTTATTGAAATTGCAGCCTTGTGAAGCCAACTCCTCCTAACTTTTTGTCTTGATTTAAATGAAACTTGGTAATTTTGAATTTGGTTCTGTCAAAATAATAAGTGTCTACAATTATTTTCGTGAAACAGCAGCAAAGTGGCGGCGTATTTTGTGATTATGGCACTCTTGTTATCTATTTATAAATGACTAGTTTAAAGAAGACCACTCATTCAATATCCTCTATTTACTTGACTATGCAAGTCACTTTCAGAAGATAAATTCACGTCGGAGCATTTCACGTATAGCCAAAACGTCAATGCAAATTTCGTTACTTGAATCAGTAATACTTACGATATGACACCAATTTAAAATGGCCCGTCATTCCATTGGGTTTTCTATGACAAAAAAAATGTGAAGAGGATGGACCGTGAAAAAAGCCGGGTGATATTTCGAGATTGAACATCGCTAAAGGTAGATTGATAATTCAGTCAGCGCATTCTACAAATGTATTGGTCCAGCCTAGCTGAGGTGCGTTCGTAAGAGAAAGACTCTTAACATTCTTAATAAGATTTTTAAGATAGAGCGAGATTTTAAACGGCTTAATAAGAGTATTAAGATATCTCAACGAAGAAACGTAGATTGTTTTGTATTGGCTTAAAACGAGTTGTCAAGACGACGTCGAATGTTTTCGCCCACATTATCGAAAGTCGTTCATTATGTCGTCTTAAAAACCTAATAAAAGAGGATTTTTTACATCTCACTCTAACGAACGCACCTCTGTTCATATTTGTCTTCTGAAATGTCCATCATTCGTTTGTCTTCGTAACTACAGCTAGGTGTATCGTGAAATTGACACTCCATTCAAATCAAGCAAAAACTTCATTCATAGTCTACCTAACAATCACTTATACCGTTCAAATCATTGCATTACTCTATTCGAATCGCTCCGCTTTATCATTAAAATCAATTCTTGCCAAAACACGAGTACCTTTATAGCACACTACAGCAAAAGGTATACTTTTAACATTGACCGTGAGAAGGATCAGTTATGAGATCCGGATTGATTACTGGTTTACCAAATGAAATATTTATCGTGAATGTTACAGTAATTTAACTTACACAAAACATATCTCCTCTTGCAATCTCTGTCTGTCCTAAAAAATAAATCAATAGGAATTTTGCATGTCTTTGAAATTATTGAACATTTTGCATGGGGTCGATTTTGAAAAAAGTTAACTGAAT
Source organism: Fragum whitleyi (assembly GCA_948146395.1). Lineage (NCBI taxonomy): Eukaryota > Metazoa > Mollusca > Bivalvia > Cardiida > Cardiidae > Fragum > Fragum whitleyi. Next base: position 56,268,029 of record OX411552.1, on the reverse strand, counting down.
TTAATTCAAGAATATAGTCAAACTTTATAAGCATGCTCTCTATATGTGTTCGAAATTATTCTTTTTTACGGATTTTACTTATCAGCATGTGAACTTTCGCAAATCGAACCCATATATTTTTTTCGACATGTTTTCGTCTATTTTTTTCTTCTAACTTTTAGAACATATTTTGCAGAAAAGGATAAGCATCATTTTCAAATGTGACCCGTCCAGCGAGAAAGTACCATCTCAGAAATCTGTAAAATATGCAATAATACAGATAATATTTTACATTCAAACGAATTATTCTTTGAATTCTATTTACTAAACAGATAAGGGTGTTTGTTATACTTCGTTGTAATTTAACGCGTTTTGATTTTAAGCTCACCTGAGCACATCGTGCGCAAAGTGAGCTTTTGTGATCATTGAATGTCCGTCGTCTGTCGTCCGGCCTCAATTATTTAAGTGTTTACACTCTAGAAGCCACAAATATGATCCAAACTTCATGAACCTTTGTCAGAATGTTGCTCAGGTCAAAAGGATGAACCCTCTCGAAATGGGAAGGATCCATCACGGGATTAGGGGCCTTATTGACAATTTCCTTGTTTACACTCTTAAAGTCCACAAACGGGGCCCAATCTTCATGAAACTTGGTCAGAATGTTGGCTAGGTCACAAGGATGATCGCTTTTGAAAATGGGAAGGATCTGTGTTATAATACGGGAAAGGAAGCCTTAATTTTCTTGTTAACGCTCTTGAGGCCACAAATGTGGCCCAAACTTCATGAAACTTGGTCAGAATGTTGGCCAGGTCACAAGGATGAAGCCTAATGAAAATGGGAAGGATTCATGCCATATCACAGAAAAAGGGCCTTAATGACTATTTTCTTGTTAAAACTCTAAAGGCCACAAATGTGGCCCAATTTTCATGAGACTTGGTCAGAATCTTGGCCAGGTCACAAGGATGAACACTATTGAAAATGGGAAAGATCCATGTCATATCACAGGAAAAGGGGTCTTAATGATAATTTTCTTGTTATTACTCTATAGGCCACAAATGTGGCCCAAACTCAATGACCTTGGTTTTGTGTAGAAATTATCTCCTTTCGGCCATCTGCCTATTTAGCTTATTTGATGTCCTAGGGGTCAAAGAGACTCAGGTGAGTGATCTAGGACCATCTTGGTCCTCTTGTTCTTTATAGCTTGTGGAAAGCCCAATTTGGGTAGTTCTTTTAGCACCTTAGGCAGAGTGTTTACAACTGAAGGAAAAATCTTAATCTGGACTTGCTATAATCACGAGGTAGACATCATTCTACCAGCCCAATCAATTACATGCACCAATTACTCACGGTGGGAGGGGGTGGATGATAATCTAGCGGGACTCAGTCACAACTGTACTTACACGAAACACACACTGTCAGATGGTTCAGTGTTCAGCTACAAGTAAGTATCAATAATTTTCGACATTACAGCGCAAAATCTTAGTTATAGTTGTTTTTTTTCTTTTAATTCATGGTTGAAGTAATGCAGCTTTTTAAGACTTTTAGACACTCTCGAGCCAATTTTCTTTGTCAAGCAGGGGGCATAAATCTTTATTAATCAGCTTGGAAATTGGTAAGATGTAAAATGTATGAACAATTCAATATCTCGAACAATATCAAATCTGAAACAAATCTATGGTCAAAACAAATGTCAATGAAATCTTATACAAGTTCAAAATTTGGTTTCGTGGTGTTTGATTTTTTTGTCACGTGATTAAGGCTAAGAAAACCTCGAAAAGACCCTAGATGTCTGTCTTTTGGCCAAGTCAACGAAAAAATTGGTCAGTTTGTTTGCATTCATTAACCTAAGATGAGTTTGAAAATATATCGATTGGGGTCAAAAAGTCATGAGGTCAAACATGAAAAATCTTTACACGCTAGAGGCCGAAGTCATTAGGTTTTTGGTTAATCAACCCCTCAAAATATATTTTCGGTGGGCGTTTACGTTCACCAGTGTTACCGCGTAAAAACAATCTAGTCAGATGTTAATAGGTTTTCAAAAAGGTAGTGCTCACTAAGAGTCAATTTACTTTTTTTTCAAGAATTTCATGCGTCTGAAAACAATGTATTTTGAAATGGAGTAAAACACGGATTCTACATGCATTATTAATATCGTAGATGCAAAATCAAATGCAATTCTGAGATCGAGAACGTTTCACTTGCGTAGATCTATTTTTTAGACCGAGTGAGGAATTCGCCCTTTGTTTCCCGATGGTCTATGGGAGGCCACTCATGAAAATTTGGTGAATGGAATTTCTCGAATGGTTATCTCCTTTGACACTACTACTGTTTATTAAATAATGACCAATTAATAGAAATGCAGGAATACACACAGATACCGATGAAACGCGAGCTGCTAAAATAAGGTCGTGCGATAAAGGTTTATGATGTGGGGGTTTTCATTAAACGCGACGGTCAATCCCGAGCCGAGTGTCTGCAATTTTTATACGTGTTTATTTGAACACTTTACCTTTCTTTTTCATTTGAGAATGAAAAACGCGAAACAATAAACTTTTATTGTTTTATAGAATTTTTTAAGCAGATTACAACATAATTTCAATTGTGACAACGGAGAATCGATTAGCGTTACAAAATAATGCCTAGATAATCGAATTGTCTTTTTTTACATTTAATGCAGTCATAATTGTTAAGAAATGTATATCTCAAGCAAGATCTCTCCCCCCTCTCTCTCGCGCGCGCGCACGCATTTCTCTTACCTCTCTTACTTGTAACTTTTAAATGTTTTGAATACATTTTGATATTGTGATAGTTTTGTATAATCGCTGACATTCGGTAAATATGGGATAGATATTAATAATGAACGAACAAAATGTAATGTAATACCTTAGAGCGATTTGGACATGCTAAAAAGTTTGGAAATTTGCGAAATTGGGTCAGGTCGTTTTCCTTTTATCATAATTTTACATGTACAATTTCTCTTTTGGCAACGAATAGAAGAATCACTCTAGTATGCGAACAAACGTCCACAATTAGTACTTTCAGTACTTTGATTTGATTAGTTCATTGTTTATGTTTACTCACTTTTTCATGACAAGCCTTGGACCGAAGCCACAATGTTGAAAAGTAAAGGCGCCAAATTAAATCACTACTAATCCACGCCTTGTCTGTCGAAATCAATAAGAATTTCAGTGATACATACAATATTTAATGACGGGGAAACATTCAATGAATTAGATTTCTTTACTTTTGAAAGGAACAAATGTATCATGTTTTTTTTTTTGTTTTTTTTTTTTTTTTTTTTTTTTTTTTTAATGTTGTGAATGTTGTTTTCGATTCTTGAAATGCAAAACGAGGAATTATCTTTTTAAGATTTTAAGATTTTTCGATTCTTTAAAATGCAAAACGAAGAATTATCTTTTCATTTTGTAGAATAGTAGATGTCCATGTAAATCAGACAGCGGCCCTTACAAAGTGTAGAATGGACAGCGCAAATCTTACGACGATTTTTACACTGGAAAAACTTGATTTTTATCGCGGGATCGTTGCATCCAGCACAGGTAAATACTATGAATTAAAAGAGGAGACATATTTTAAAAACATTGGCATTTAACCCTCATCTAGATCAATTAATGTGAAAAACACGAATTTCAAACCCCCTACCTTTCGGACAATTAAAATCATATTATTAAAATCGTGTCTATAATAGTTATCAAGAACGTTCATTACACACAACATACGGTTTGAACCTATGTTGATATAGAGAGTTTTATAAAAAATCCGATTTTATGTCTATTTGGTGTTTGTTTTTATTTAAATGCACGGACAAGTTTTATTAATAAATACGAATCCGCTAAATAGCTTAACTTGCATCCTTGGAGCTAGTAAAGCATAAAGTTGCCCTTCATACATTATTCTAAGATATTTTGTCAGCTTATCACGGATGTTTAATATTTACCATTTTGATTACAAGATACAAACTTATTTTGAAAAGATAATTTTAAAACATCAAAATAGCTGAGAAATGGCTTACATTATGAAAATAGATTTGCCTAAATGTATGTCCAAAGACGTCCTAGCCGCAAGTTGCTATCAATGTAAAACGATGGTTCGATTGCGCTACTCGATTCTAGACAGCAATCGTGTGTTATGCTGACTAAAACATGAAAACTTGAAAATGTTAATTACATTGCTTCATTAAGTATTCGCCAGATCGAGAAAATGATAGCAAGATGTCCTAAGATGGCTTAATGTTGGCCACGGAATGGACCGATTCTGGGCTACGAAATATGTTTTCACGCTTTTCTCAAAATTTATAATACCGGTACTTGGCTTTCTACAGATGATTACTGGGTCGATGCACAGCGTATCAACAGGACCGAGTGGCGAACTTCGTATGGGCAAAATCAGCCGTTGGACTCTGATATATGGGCGCGGCACGACGAAAATTTGAACCACCTTTGTGCTAGGATGCGTAAAAGCAGACGGTACAGGCTGGACGACAATAGCTGTTCTAATCAGGAATACAGCTACATTTGTGAAAGGCGGATAAATTAACCAGAGAAAAGGCATTATATCGAAGCAGACATTACAACGTGACATTTCATCTTTATCCATTAAGTGACATTTAAAAGAGCAAACATACACAAAAATTTTTTGTACTCAACTGGCTGAAGGCTAGCGAGCTATTATCATTGAGATGTATCCATCGTACGTGCGTCTGAGCGTGCTTAAGCTTTTCTTCAAACATCTCATAAACCATTGGGCGGATTTTGACGAAACTAGGCACAAATGTTGCCATACAATGTCATTATTTTGGGTCAATAAAAATTTCCAGGAAACTTAAAGAAAGGATCAAACAAGATACACTTAGTTCATGTTTCATTTATATTTGCGCAATGGTTTAGGAGAAGAAGATTTGTTAAAATTTTAAAGTGAATATAAGCTCCACCCTACCACATCCCCTGTCTTGGGTCAATCAAAATTTAAGCTCATGGACATCTTTGAAAGGGGGTTCACCCAAAAATGATTCATGCAAAGTAACATTAAAACTGACCAATAGTTAGTGAGAAGAATTTTTTTAAGATGCCTAAGTACTTGAGATAAAGAACTGAATTGAATCATACGCAACTAGATTTGAGGATATCTCTTATTTTCTCTTGGTGGTATAGTTCCTTCATGGCTTCAACTATATTATGAATATCCGGGTGAAGGTTTGAGTATGATAAAACTCAAGATACTCCCTTGTTACTCTCGTTTTTGTGTTTATGTGATAGGGTGGCTTTTCTGTTTACCACCACTTTTCTTCTGGTCTTATAATAATATCATTGTTGTGAACTAATTCATAGAATGCATTATATTAAGTGTGTAAATATTGAGGTTTTTGCTTTTCTGCAGATATGCAACTATGTAATTTTTCAATAGCTCTATGTAGATATCAATATGGTTCTCTCTCGTTAGTAACATCTTTAAATGTAGCCTGTGAGTTTTTGTTTTCTCGACTGATAGTTCAATTTAACACATAAATATTATTTACCATCCAAGAATGATTTTTTCAGAAGATAAAGATGTTATTCTTCATTGATCTTTACCCATTTTTTGAAAATTCAGACTGGTAAAAAAAAGCACCTTCGATGACGGATTGCCCCCTCAAGGATAGCGCATCTGACATAAATCTTTCCTATCCTCTAGGTTTCGTGCAGCTTGACCGGCTTTTTTCAGGTGTAGATTACCGTACCATGAGTACATGTTTCAACCATCCGAGTAGCACCTCGGGAGTATATCCAAGGTTATCTGCTTTTATCTTTCCAAGCTGTCTGTTTCTTCTTGGTATCGCGGTACAGTCCCTTTCTCCATAGTTACTTATTTTCACCTTGCCCTTCTAGTAAATCGGCTTCATACTCCTCAGTTATACTATATTGCTCTCTTTCCCTTCTTTTCCTTTCCTCTCTTTTAGATACAATAGCACAACCCTCTGTTCCTTCGTGTCTACGAAGCATACGTTATCATTCCTTTTTATTCCGAAATATATGCGTTTGATTTCCTCGCTTCATCCAACCTACTTCCGTTCTGTTTCAACTTCTTTTACGATAAATGATTCAACATTTTTCTTTGTTTATAGTCTGATGCTGAAATACTATCGAATATTTTAAGATTTTAAACCATTTTCCTAGTCCAATAGCTTATTTTAAACAGGGGTATAATTCTTTGAGGGGCCGGTAAAAACAGCTAGGTGGTAAGGGTCATCTCAAAATGGTTCAAAAAGTCGTAGAGAAAAGGGATCATGTCATACAAAAGCATGTGTGTTTCAAAAAATTTCCGCACATGTGCTTTCCATACAGTCTGATCTGAGTCTTCACCGTGCGCTTTTAAGACAGCTTTGCCTTTTGTTCACAATCGCTTAGTATTTTATGAAAAAAATAATAAAATCTTTATGAGGCCTTCTGAAACAAGTTAATCTATTGCAATGAAACAAGTTTATCTATGACAAAACAAGAAATGATAGTAAAAATAATCGAAACGCTAATTACTGTATTGTGATAATTCCGAGAAGGAATTTCCAGAAGATTGATGACGTAATGATTAGATGGTTATCGTTTTACTTCTTTTATTATAATTTTTAAATCATGTGGCTGTCTAGGCTGCTCACACACGGGAAAATTTGCCCATTCTACGGAAAAGATCTTGGAAATAATGGAATGAAGACGTGATAGCGCGTCACATCGCACGTGGGTCCATCATCGAAGACGTCACAAACACTTATATGGATGACGTTGCGTAAAACAAAGTCAATGAAAGGATAAATTGGGCATATTATGATTTGATAACAAAACGCAGTATTTTACTGCGTTTTGATATCAAATCATAAAATGCCAAAAATATCTCGAGACTCCACAGACGATCGGAAAGAATTAAGAAGATGTGTTTTCTCCAAGCGTATTAAATAATCAAATTACCCAAATAATGACCCAAAATTACTATCCTTACGTTCGAGGCACTTCCCAGTTGACGGAAAAGTTCGATCGATGTTCCGAATGGGGTTCTCAATATCTCTCAGTCACACACGTTTGAAATTATTTTAGTTTTTCCAAACTGGAGTTGCCGCCGTCATAGCGTCATATGTTCGCATTGTTAAGCACGTAAATCCTTTTAGTTTAAGGGTACAGTTTTTTGCCCGCGTTGACGGTATTCAATAATATACAATTTTTCGTTTTAGAATGTCCACTTTTTCAGAAATTTTACTTACGGTGAAAGGACTTTTTATGATGGTCGTTTAATAAAATGGATCGCTTATTAGACGTGGTCGCTCGAGCAAGATTTATTTGTATACACGTATTTCCTTTTTTCGGAGACATCATGAAAATTGGAACTCTCAACTACGTGGTATGATAAATCATTTAATCTAAATGGGAAAAAGACATTAAAAACGTGAGATCATCGGTCTGTCAGTTGTCAGGCTGAAGAGGATATCTAGTCCTCTCCAAACCCTCCCATAAATGATACGTAGGACTCCCCTTCCTCGTGATCTGACTCTGAAATTCCGATGTTCGGGAAGGACTTCTTGGCGCAATCTGATTCACTTGTATCACAAAACCTTATTGATAAATCTAGATTCACCAGATATTCCGCCACGATCCTTTTAAGGACAAACACCGGTTTTTAGACTAAACATTGGCCATCGTGGTCCCTTATGTTTGCGAGGAAGGCCTCTACAGCTTCCGGTCTACTAAAGATCCACGCAGAGACGTAAGGTGCTTTGTATTCGCGAAACTCCAGATTACCATAGGAATCAAACACGATCCATTTCCTTTCCTTGTTAAGAAAGATGGCGTTTGTGAATTCTCCGATTGTGACTGTGATACCAAATGGTTGTTCGGCAAAGCTCTTTAAGAAGTCCTGTAAAAAATGACGAAGATACTTTGTATTATATTTATTTCTTTATAAATTCACAACAACATGTTTCGGAGTTTCGGTCCACAGCGACGTTGGTCGTCACAAAAACATGGTTGAAAAGGAAAACTGCGTTGATTTTATATCGTCTTTCTTCGCCTAAAATGAAATCTACATAGGTACAACATATTTTGAAGGCAAAGTTTAAGTTAAAGTAAGTATTTTACGCAGTAAAAGGCTATAACAGATGAAACGTTTGTTTACTGGCTTAAACCCGAATCATGCGATGACTCGAGAAATTTGGTCGGCCCCGGGTGTGTTCGAACTATCGCGAGACCATTGTACAATCAAGGTGATTCAAAATCATACTGTTAAAAATATCCCTTCGCCTACCGACAACCTTTACGCCATTTGTCTTGCTGTCCCTAGTAACATCGTGAAATTGAAACTTATTTCGATCGAAGTAATTCAAAATCTCTCACTGAACGTTCCAATCATTCATTTCAAACACTTACTCCAATGACTCAAAAAAGGCTTCAAAATCTTCCAACAGGGACAAAATTTCAAATACAAGTAATTGCACGATTCGATTAGCTCGTGTTAATTTCTAATCGTCTGATTGGTACCTAAAAACTAGATTTCAGAAAAGTAAAGAACGTTCTTTACATTAAAGGTAGGTAACAAATTATCGCTTATTTTTTTCCAATTGGACGAAATTATCGATTTTGTTATACGCCCGAAGGGTCGTATTATGTTATGGCCCGGTCGTTCGTTCGTCTGTCCGTCTGTATATCCGGTCCTCTGTCTGAACGTTGGCATTTCCTTGTGTGCACAACACCTCCTGAACTACCAATGGGAATAAGCTGAAAATAGACACAATTACTCTCTATTGATAGTAATGCATAGGACCTTTGAAATTCAAATCGCCCAAGTCATTCTGAAGAAAATTTGAATTATCCGCCCTTGAATTGAACGAAAATCCCTTGTTTTGTGAGCCAAAATCCTCATTAACTATCAGTGGAAATGATAGAAGTTGGCTGTAAAGAGGCAATTCTATGAAGACATGCTTCTGTCCTTGTGGTTCTTTTTAGAGTTGCTTCTACTTTTCATCATATCCCTGATCGATTTCTTTCAACTTAGAACTCATCAGAGGGTGATGTTAACTAGTGTTAGCTTGTATTTGATGATAGAAAGGGTGAGCAGGCCGCTATATATACTTACCGGTGCCCGTTGGTGCCGGTAATACTATTGATAGCTCCACGTGATCAGTGCTACCGGCGGATGCGGGTAAAATACTGTTAAGTATCTAAGGCTAAAATGGTGCCGGGAGGGTAGTGCTAGGCAGCATGGTGCCGGGGGGGGGGGGGCTAATTTAAGCCGTAACTAGTGGCGGTTGGTGCCTGCGAGTGAATTTTAATGACCTGAGGGTGTCGACGGGTGCCGGCGAACGTTATTTTGAAAAAAAAGCTTCATTATTGCCGGCTGGTGCCGGTGACATTGTTAGTTCAGGAAAATGCTGTTATTTTTAGCCGTATTGGATAAATAGGAGGATAATTTTGACTGCAAGTACCAATTTTAGTGAAATTGGTAATGAGATACTAGGGTTATGAGAAACTATGTTGTTCTCGTGGAGCTATCATATTAAGGAGACACTGAGTGTCAGTAATAAAACAAAAACATTGAAGACAAAATACGAAATATTACTAAATATTATTGTAGATATTTGCATTTACATACAGAGATAAGAGCCAATGTGAAAGTCTTTTGGTGATTTTACAGCCGTCCGCAGTTTGGTGGTGTCTCGAACTGTTTGTGTATAGCTATCGCCGGATCAAGCGGGAGACCATCGTGAAGAGTGAATGGTTCTGGTGGAAGCTCTTCTTCCAATGACTAAAACCGGTTGTCTAATTGGGTTTGTTCTTGATCCGATTGGGGTTCAACGTATATGGTAATTTCCATATTTTCTGAACATAACTGCTGGTGTTTGGTCAAATCTTCTTTTCTGACGCATTGTTTGCTGCAGTGACTGCATGCAAATCTTCTGCCTGCGTCTGCCGACTTGCTGTGCCGGTGGTAAGATCCGCGGTGTTTAAACTTTTCTTCTGCAATGGCTGCATTCATACATGATCCTGATATTGTAGTGCAGCTACGACGTTGCTAACATTAAACATGTGAATGACGTTGTTAACGTCGATATCGGAAATGACGTCAGGTGACGTCGTCGACGATGTAGATAATATCCGTCGTTTCAGATTGTGCTCCTGTATGTGGCACTGTTTTTAGGGATGCCTACCGTTGTCAAAATTAATTGAAACGTCGCATCCAGCCCAGTCAAAAAACGGGAAAAAGATATAAAACGGAAAAGATGACTGACTGCTTGATTTTTGACTAGACTGAGATGTTGATCCCTACTGGGTGGATAGTATGAAGTTGAAAGATCCAATATGATTCCCGCAGCCGTCTCGCGGTAGTGCTCTTATTTGACTCGGGGTCATACCGTAAGATTTCAATAATTTGATATTGGACATCACTAGTTTGATGTGAATTCGAATTCAAGTGGTTGGCCACTGGCGTGTCTCTTTTCAGACGTATATCTCGCAGATGTTCTTTGATTCTGATTTGGAATTCACGTTTGGTTTCTCCCACGTATTGCTTAGAGCATTTTTTGCAAGTTAGTAGGTAAACTACATTTTTGTAGTGCAGTGACCTCTTAATTTGCATCGATATGTAAAAGTGTAAGAGCTCCGGAAGATCTTGCTCTTGACCATGTTGCTACAGAAGTTGCAGTAAGTGAGCTTACAATCTATTATCAGGCCAGATGTGGCTTGGTTGGATCTGGAATATTTAGCACACGTGATTGTGTCTTGAATTTTGGGGTCAATTTTTTTTGGCGATGGTTGGCGGATTAGGAAATACTTCATTTAGTGTAGTTCCTATTAGTGGCCAAAGGCTAAAGGTGGCACTTTTGATAAAGGAGTTATTCCTGTCGAAGGTTAAGATCAATGGTAGTACAGCCTGATTTGGTTTTTCAGGTGGAGGAGTGAGAAGGGATTGCCTGTCTTTATTGGCAACTCGGTTATGTAAGATTTCTCAGGGAATCTCTGTTCTTGAAGTATTTTAACATGCGTAGGTGCTTAACACATTTTTTCATTTGTCAAGTTGTTTCTGAATTATCTACCTTTTACTTAACAAATAGCTTACGTTTACAGACTTTTTTGTGCGTGTGTGCACAATTCATTAATTTTCCCTGCTGTAGTTTCAATGTTTTGGTCGCACATCGTCTGTGGTCGACACAAAACATGGTTACAAAGGAAAACTGCGTTAGATTTAAATTGGCTTGCTTTGCCTAAAATTGTGTTATCTTCCAAACAATACTTTTTTCATAAAATCAAGAAAAAAATTATTGGATTGAACTGAATCTTGCCACAATGTATCCCTGGTTTGTAGTTGAGCATAAGGCTTCAGAAATTCATAAAGCTTGGGTCTTTCTTGTAATATCTGCTCTTTTGATTGAAATTTACTATAATTCTTTTGTGAGAAAAGGGGCCTAAATAACAATTTTCTCGTTTACATTCAAGAGGCTATAAATATGGTCCAATCTTCATAAAACTTGGTCAGAATATCCGTCAGGTCACAAGGAGTTATTGAAAATTGGAGGAATCCATGTCATATCATGGGAAAAGGGGCCTTAATCACAATTTTCATGTTTACACTTTAACAAATCATGAATTATGACTTTTACTGGAAAATTTGATAATTATCAATTATGACTTAGAAACGAAGGTGAACGATTAAGGACCATCATGGTCCTCTTGTTCAGCTCACCTGAGCATAACCTGCTCAAGGGGGGCTTTTAGAATCATCGTAAGGCGTCCGTCGTCAACAATCTTAAAAACTACTTCTCCTTAACCACTGGGCCAATTTCAATGAAACTTTACCAGAATGTTCCTTGGGTGACTCATTTCCAAAATTGTTTGCAAAATTTTGATTGGCCCATAAATATTAGCGACGCATTTTTTCACTTGAATCTTTGAACGACATCTTCTCCAGACCCACTGGGCCGATGTCAATGAATTTTGATCGGCTCAAAAATATGGGCTTGGCAGGACGGGGCTTATTTCAATCCTGAAAACTTTTGAACGACATCTTCTCCTGCCCGACTTGGCCAATTTCAATGAAACTTTACCTGAATGTTTCTTGGGTAACCCTTTTCTAAAATTCGCGAAATCTTTGATTGGTCCATAAATATGGGCGTGGCACGGCGAGACTTATTTTGAGCCCGAATTCATTGAAAGACTTCTCCTCCTGCCCTACTGGACCGATTTCAATTTAACTTACAAGAAAAGTGCTTAGTTGACCCTTTTCAAAAGAGTTCGCTAAATTTTGATTGACCCATAAATATGGGCATGGCAGGGCGGGGCTTACTTTGGTGACCCCTTTCAAAATTGTTCGCGAAATTTTGATTGGTCCATAAATATGGGGTGGGGCTTATTTTGAACCCGAAGACTTTGAATGATATCTCCTCTAGATCAATTTGGTTTTCAATGAAATTTTACGAGAATATTTCTTTTGTGACCCTCTTGAAACAATGTTCATGAAATTTTGATTGGCCCATAAATATGGGCGTGGCCTATTTTGAATCTCCTTAGAAATGAATGGTTGGGCAGGGTCTATTTTCACCTGTAAATTCTTGTAATTACATCTCTTCACAAATTAGGCAAATGTAAATGAATTCTTGCCGGAATGTTACTTGGATGAGATCCACTGGGCCAATAAAGTTCAGGTGAGGGATCTAAGGTCATTCTGGCCCTCTTGTTTCTGTTTGGTGAACAACAAAAGCTATATTTTATAATTGTCAGAAAAAAAGCTTTTTCTGCTACCTAGTCAGCAAAAGATTGATGTTCATTTGAAAGGTCAAAGCCTGTCATTTTTTGTCCAGAATTCGGCTTTGCGTTCAATAAAACGCAATCTGGAGTGCCATGCATTTAAGCAAATGTTAAATTGGTATTTGGCTATCTTGAATACCAACACGAAATATCTCTATGTAGACGTTAAATTTCCGTAACTATCGATAACCTGAAACAAACTGTTTTGCGATTCAAACAAAAGTGTGGCAAAGTTTCTTTGACTATGTAGACTTCATAGAAATTTGGAAGCTTAATCTAAGATAAGAACTCATATAAACAAAATTTTCCTAGTATCAATACTCGAAATTCGAAACGAACGAAGACGAAAGAAAAATGCAAACATACATTATTTCATGAATTGAAATAGAGTTGGAGAGAATATGATATATAAGAAACAACTGGGTATGAGTGATGTGAAAATTACTTCACTCACGTTATTAAGCTGTTAAACAGGAGGCCCATTCATTCTGAAACCGCTCTACTGACAATGTCTTTTTATTGATAGTTTTATTCAAGATATATAAAAATAGTTTCATTAAAATACATCCATAAATGGAGGAGGAGTCGTATTGACAAGGCCCCTTTACCCATGACGCCGCATAATTGAACCAAATTGCAAAGTTGTGGCCATGGTCACATGAGAAAAAAAATTGTATAAGTTTCGTGACAAAAATCCATGCATAAATGAAGAAGTTGTGAAACAATAAATAAGGCCTTTTCTCAAGACATAGCATATTATCACAAAACCTCCATGAAATACACTAATAATTGACATGAGAGTTTTATTCAAATGCATCTACAAACAAGAGGAGATTTGTTACCAAGGAAGTTCACATTAAGGCCCCCTTTTCCGTGACGTGGCATATCACCAAATAGCAAAAAAAAAACAAAAAAAAAACTGTAGCTATCGTCACAAGAATACGATACGTATATCCATCAATGAAAGCGAACTTTTGTTAACAAGGAAGTTTGCATTTAGGACCACTTCTTTGATCTAGTATAAAACTAGATCTGTGTCAATTGAAAAAGGCTGATTGTGACCTTGACCTATTTGAACCAAAACCATTAGGGCACTACCTTTGGTCATAAGCAGCATTTTTATGAAGTTTCATGATTCTTGGTTGCTTGGTTCTTGAGTTAGAGTCCGGAAACGAAAAGGTCTACGGACGGACGGACAGACAGACGGACATGGTGAAACCAATATTACCCCTCTACTTCGTAGGTGAGGGTTGTAATCACCGGACAGCATCAATATGCACATGGTCACGTGATGTAAAATACCAAGTGAAATTTTCATTAGCTTCCATGCATATATATATATAGAAATGTTAACAATGAATTCTTAATTTTAAAACTCTAATAAATGCCCCTTTTTCTCGTGACACTCAATGTATCAGAAATATTTTAAAATGGGGCAATCATTGTGATGATACAATCATTCTGGGAAAGTTTGAAGGTAATCTGAAGAAAACTGTGGTCTTTAGAGCGTAAACGATGATTTTCTAATCAAATTTTCACGAATCCCCTTTTCCTGCGTCTCTTGATCGATCGGGCCCATTTTGGAAGGCAGCATCATTGTTTAAGTGCAATCATTCTGAGCAAGTTTGAAACAATCGGATGGAATCTTCGGACTTTAGAGTGTTAACAAGGATGTTGTATTTAAATTTTCATGAAGCTCTTTTTACAATGACGCTTTGGGAAACTGACCCATTTTCGATGGAACCATCCTTTTGATAGTACAATCATTCTGGGCAAGTTTGAAGTCAATCGGATGGAAACTGTTGACTTTAGAAAAAGCGTTAACATGATTGTTGTTATTAAATTTTCATTTTTTATAAGTCTCATTTTCCTCTGACGCTTGGCGGATTGGACCTCCTTTTGTAATAACCTATCCATGTGCTATTACAGTCATTCTGAGCAAGTTTGAAGTCAATCGGATGATAACTGTCGACTTTAGAATGATTACGAGGACTTTTCATTATGTCCAATTTTTGAAAGTTATGATCCTTGTGCAAGTCTCATCAATATGACCAGGTTTGAAGACAAACGAATAAAATCTGTGAGCCCTAGAGCGTTAACAAGCAAAGATAAGAACGGTGGATGGGAAAAACGGGTATCACAATAGCTCTTTTGACCTTCGTTCAGCAGAGCTAAGAGTCACATTATTTGCACTGGCCGAAGAACAACGGGCTTCTTCAAGACGGTGTGTCCATCGTGCAGTCGTTTGTAAACCTTTCTTTAAACATCCTCTCTTAATAAACAAAAGGGCGAATTTTGACGAAACTTGGCAGAAATGACCCTTTTCTAACGTTTTTCAACAAATTGGATTGCCCTTTCTACAGTCGTGAAAGAAATTCGTATTTAACTCCAAATATGGGCGTAATAGGGATAGGCTTACACTTAATATAACTTTCTTCTTAATCTTCTCCTCATAACCCCCTCGCAAGATCTCAATGGAACTTGACATGAATGATCCTTGGGCAACCTTCTTCAAAAGTAGTTCAAAAAATTTCTTTTTACCCCCTAAAATCGGCTTGCTAGGACGAGGCTAATTTACAGTATACACCATTTAAAAACATTGTCCCCTCCAACCATCGGCCCAATTTTCAATGTAATTTGACGTGAATGATCCTTGGGTGACCTCTAGGTAAAGATGTTGAAGAAATGTATGCGTGACAGGGTGGGGCTTATTTTCAATTTTTGAAATCTTCTCCCAAACCAATATCCCGATTTCAATGAAACTTGGCATGAATGACCCTTTTCTAAAGTGTTTCAAGCATTTGCGATTGGTCCTAATACATGGGGGTGTCAGGATGGGGCTATTGACTTTTAAAGAAATCTTTCAAATTATTTTTGTCCTTAACCATTTGCTTCAATGAAACTTTGCATCGAGGTTTTTTGAGAGACCATTGCATTAATTGGTCAAGATGTTGTTTTTTTTACAAATACGTGGCAGTGCGTGACGTATTCCCACTATAAAATCCTAAAAAAAATCTTCTCACAAACTATTGCTTCAATATAAATAAAACATAGCATGTTTTGAGTTTTTCTTGGATAATCATTTTCTAAAGTAGTTCAATAAATTTTGACTGACCCCAAAACACGTGCGTGTGGCATGGTGGGGCTTATTTTCACTTTAAGTGTTCTCTTCCCACCCCATCGTAAAATTATTGGACCAATTTCAACCGAACTTTGTAGGATTATGTTCCTTTAGTAAATTTCATCATAGCAGAATTTGGATTGGCCCATACATGGGCGTGGCCTGGCGAGACATATGATCGCAAAAATACTTGTCATTTTCCAATACTATTCATAGTAATGTTTCATTGTTAAAGATCCATCAAAACATACCTATTTTATAATAAATGATTTATGCTATCTGTGCGTATTTCCGTTTATTTATCGTCGCTACCGTAACACATGCCCATTTGAGCGACGCCCCAAGTAGGTAGTTAGTTTACGGGAGATATTTGCTAGGATACATGACGAAACAATTCATTATAAATTTAAAGAGATTTATTTTAGAAAACAACACTTTCCAATTCAATATCGACTATTTCCGCCATATTGACGGAACAGTCATGGGAGCTACCGACTTATGACTTAAATCACACCGACTTTTAACATTAACAATCGGCTATTAAGAGCAGAAGTTATACAAAAACATCGAACTTTTTCTTTTTGGAAAACAATTCTCAAATAACTTCATAACAGTATGGAAATGCTTTTTAAGGGATGCTTTATCCCATGGCTTTAATCAAAGGAAGATTAAGTGATGCTTAGTAATATTTTAAATTATTTAAACCAGCACATAAAAATTACAGTCGCTATCCAGGAAGAAAGATATGTCTTTTTTAGATTGTCTTGACATCAACAAAGGTAACCATCTCATCACGGACATATTTTACAAACCGTAAGATAGCAAAACATATTTTATGATCACATGCCACCCTAAACATACGAAACTTAGCACCCCGTTTTCTATAGCAAGAAGACCTAGAAGAATTATTTCAGAAACTTTCCTACAACGATCAGAAGAACATAAACAGTTTTTATGGAACGGCATGGCATTTTTTAATTATTTGGCTCCGTTTAGATTACGGCAAAAAGATTGATAGTAACGAAAGCTTGCTTTTTTTTTGGTAATTTCACAGATTTTGCAGCGAGATTTTAGTTATTCAACGATAACCCTTCGAATGGTTGTAAAGGAAACGCGAAGTATCAATTGTTACCTTCTCAAGTATTCATGATTAAATTGAAATACTGCTGCTCGTGGCGTGAAACCAAATCTATACAAGAGGGCCAGAATAACCCTAAACCGCTCACCTGAATTTTATTGGTCTAGTCGAACCCATCCAAGTAACTTTCTGACAAAATTCATTCACATTTGCTGATGAGGAGATGTTATTCTAAGAATTTAAAGAGAAAATAGACCCTGTCCACCCATTTTTACTGAGGCCACTCAAAATAACCCCCCTCTCCTACCATGCCCATATTTATGGGCCAATCAAAATTTTGCAAACTAATTTTGAAGAGGGTGATCAAAGGAACATTCTTGTAAAGTTTCATTAAAAATCTGCTCAGTGGTTCAGGTGGAGATGTCGTTCAAAGATTTTTGGCTCAAAATAAGCCCAGCCCTGCAACGCCCATATTCATGGGCCAATCAAAAATTCGCAAACATATAAAAAGGGTCACCCAGGGAACATTCTGGTAAAGTTTCATTGAAATCGGTCCAATGGTTCAGGAGAAGATGTCGTTCAAAGATTTCAAGCTCGAAATAAGCCCCGCCCTGCATCAGCCATATCTATAGGCCTTTCAAAATTTCACGAACAATTTTTGAAAAGGGTCATCCAAGGAATATTCTGGTAAAATTTCATTGAAATCGGCCCAGTGGTTCAGGAGGAGATGTTCAAAGATTTCGGGCTCAAAATAAACCCCGCCCTGCCACGCCAATTTTTGAAAAGGGTTACCAAAGGAACATCCTGGTAAAGTTTCATTGAAATCAACCCAGTGGTTCAGTAGGAGATGTCATTCAAAGATTTTAAAGTGAAAAAATGCCACGCCATTCCACGCCCATATTTACGGACCAATCAGAAGCGAACAATTTTTAAAGAGGGTCACCCAAAGAACAATCAGACAAAGTTTCATTAAAATTGACCCAGTGGTTCAGGAGAAGAATATGTTTTTAAGATTGTTGTCGACGGATGACGCACGACGGACTCAGCACCACCCTAACAGCTCCCCTTGAGCACGTTGTGCTAAGGTGAGCTTAAAAAGGGAAAGTGACATACCTTTGTCTACATTCTCAAATAGTTCTACATTACCTATTCAATTATGATGTTAATTTGCGATATGCAGTCTTCTGTTGCGAAAACTTACAAAGCATATCTGATGTGAACATTTGGTTTACATTTGAAATTGCTATGGATATTTGAACATTTATAAAGAACGTGTTTATCTTTTTCGTCGAGCGTGCTTGCATTGAGCGAATCAGACTAATCACGACAAAACTTCGGTCTCAGTGTGTTAGTCTGTCTAAATGTGTGTGGACAATATATCCTCAATTTATTGATGAATTTCACAATAACACAATCGTTCACTTCTGTGATCTCAATTGCAAAAGATTAGCTTTCGAGTTGTTTAACGTCAACTTTACCTTGTGTACACGCACTAGAGGAAAAATATTTGCCTAAAAAACCCGTAAATTGGTCTATCGAAATGACTTTTTGGGTAAAATCTCGGAGAGTTCGAAATTCGTTCCGGTGGTATTGAAACCTATGCCACGTTTTCATTCTATGCAAATCTACTGTATTCTATGTGGGCTTTACTTTCGGCCCAATCAACCTGAAATGTGGTATGTAAGATTATCTTTTTGAAATATGGGACTGTTCGAAATCGATTCAAATGGGATCAAATATTCGACAAAATGGCCAATTCTTGGGAAAAAACCGATTTGACACATTCTAGGCTATATTTTCAGCCATACTAACCTTAAAAATTTTAGGAAAGGACTATCTTGGGCCAGGTTGGGTGAAAAAATTTAGGCCACAAGGTCAAAATTAGCCGAAATAAAGGATAATAAGAAAAAAATTCTGTCAAGTGTGGCCAAAAACTAGGTAATAGGGTCAGATTTTAGAAAAAAAACAGCATTGTGGACACTCAAGAGACCTCATTCTTACCCAGCCAACCTTACAAAGTGTCAGATTTTTTTTTAAATAAAACCAAAAGCTTTGCTTTAGCTTGTTATTATTTCAATCTCCTTTTTTTAAAGCGTACTGTAATCAAATTTTAGATTTTTCAAACAGGTGAACGATTGGGGTCACTTTGTCCCCTTATTTGGTAATCGAATCACCATGCGAAAAAGTGTCCCTAGAGGACAGTACTCTGTAGTCAATTTACTGAACATATCCACATGAATCCTTTTCCAGGCGTAATTTATCTGGTGAACCGGAGGCCTTTTTTCAGGCCTAGCAGCCACAAAATAAAATCATGTCACGTGACAAAGTCACATGATAAAGCTATCACGTGATCAAGTTACCTGATATCAAGAAGCCTATCATATTCCCTTTTATAAGGCGATATTTATAACGAGTAACAGGATGAAATTAGAATTAACGGATCTGATGGAGACGGCAATTAATACACAACGTTTAATGGAGATGTAAAGGAGATTGGTTGAATCGGATACCAATATTGAGCTTATTATTACTTCAAAGAATGTTAATCTGAATTCATGAAGTTTATTCTTCTTTTGAAATGCCAGTTAGATAAATATTAAATGCTCGATTCAGAAACGGATGTCTGCTCAGTGAGCCCTGGAGAATTTAATACTGAGAAAAATGTAAATTTCAACTTTGATATGAATTCACAGTTCCAGAAAAAAATCAAAAGATTCCAAGAGCGCTTGATGCAAGCAGTTGTACAGAATTTTTGTTTGGTGAAAGCCAAAAATGAAGGATATTTCATGAGATTTATTTTTAGACGTTTTAGACAAGCTGATCTTAACCTCGTCCAGAGTTGAAAGATTTTTAAGCGAGCCTTGACTTCTAAGGCTCGCTAAATAATTTTCTTGTCTATGCGAGATTTAGATCACCTTGTCTCGAATAAAAATCGATAATCCTGGCCCAAGGTTATAAAACTTTTCTCAGGCTCAGACTCAATTTTCTCAAATTTCAGTTTGAGATTAAAGCCGTAATTCTGTTTCATTACTCATTTAAATGTATAAACATAAAAGATGATATTAATAATTTGTTATACATAACAACTTATTAATATCATCTTTTATTTTCATACATTTATTTTAATTTGAAAATTTGAGAAAATTGAGCCCGAGCCTGAGAAAAGGTTTATAACCTCGGACCCAGATTCTTTTTCTCAATAAAACCAAAGTTTTGTCGAACGCACAGGTGATAGAAATCCGAGAATACGTCTGTTAGATGATGTCATAATGACGCTAATTAGACTATGATCCTACACAGTTGTAAGACAAGAACATCTCTAATGGTTCTTCGTTATCGAAGACAAACGAGACTATGTGAGAAATGTTGATTTTCAGTTCGAAAATGAGAATGCATAATATGATAAAAATACAAAAATGAGACCAACAATAGTTGCTCTCGTAATTTTGCTTGTGGCAATTAATTATGGTTTATGTGCTAATCTATTTAAAGGTTTATATTTTTCGAAGACAGCGACTATTTATGTCGATTATCTTCGGTACTTTTTCAGAACAATTGACATTCTTAGCATAGGAAATTGTGCAAAATTGTGCCACTCCGTCACCAGCTGTGTTTTTGGAAGATACCAACGTCGTGGACATATTTGTCATCTTACACATGCCCTTGGAGGAAGAATAAATTGGTTGAGATTCCGACCAAGTCCTAAATTAATATCTTGGACGAGGGCCATGATTGATCAGGTAATTTTTATGAAGTATAAAATAAATTGTAATAATTGCACAAAATATGTGTTTTCGGGTCGTTATGGGTATACGTTAACGGACAAAACCCGGACGCTATCGGGAAACAAGAGGGCCGTTGGCCCTGGGTCGCTCACCTGGGAAAAAAGCTTCATTACCTAGGTATGTCCATGCAACCACAGAAAAAGAAATTTTCACTTATTCAATCCGATAACATTTGAAATAATCCTTCCCCCCTCTGCTCCTCCGCTGGTCATTATTTATTTCAGCTTTTTTCATAAAAGGTCTGTGATCAGCTAATCTATGCCAGATATACAGGCTGAGTCTGAGACTTTTAAAGTTTTCTTTAATGAGTTGATCAATCCATGTCAAATATAAAGGCTGTAGGGACTCAAAATTCTCAACAAAGCACCCCCTCCCCCAAGGTGCTCTGCACCTGGTGAATCTACAGTCATGATTTTAGCTAATTCAATTAATGTCCATAATTATGCTGATCATCCATACCAATTTTCAAGTCTGTAGGACTCCTGGTTCATTAGAAGAAGTTTAAAGATTTCAAAAATGATCCAAAGTACTAACCCCTCCCCAAGACACTCAGCACCTGGTGACCCTACAGTCATGATTTTAGCTATTTTAATTAATGTCAATATATTGATCACCCATGACAATTTTCAAGTCTGTATGTTTCCTGATCCAGGAGAAGAATAAGGTTAAAGATTTCAAATTTGATCCAAAATACTATCCCCTCCCCCCTAATGCTCCCCATCTGGTGGCCCTACATTCATGATTTTAGCTATTTTATTTTAGATCCATATGCTTATCACCCATGCCAATATTGAAGTCTGTAGGGCTCCTGGTTCATTAGAAGATGAAGGTTAAAGTTACAAAGTTTTCACAAAAGTACTACCCCCTCCCCCCTGGTCCTCTGCACCTGGTGGCATTACGGTCATGATTTTAGCTATTTTTATTAAGGTCTATGAGCTGATCCTCCATGCCAATTTTTAAGTCTGTAGGGCTTGTGGTTCAGAAGAAGAAGAAGGTCAAAAATTTCAAAATTTTCACAAAAGTACTACCCTCTCCCCCCTGGTGCTCCGCACCTGGTGAATCTACAGTCATGATTTTAGCTATTTATATAAAGGTCCATATGCTGATCATCCATGCCAATATTCAAATCTGTCAGGCTCCTTGTTCAAAAAAGAAGAAGGTTAAAGATTACAAAATTTTCACAAAAGTACTACCCCCTCCCCCCTGGTGCTCCGCACCTGGCAGCCCAAAAGATATGATTTTAGCTATTTTTATTAAGGTCTATGAGCTGATCCTCCATGACAATTTTCAAGTCTGTAGGGATCCTGGTTCCGAAGAAGAAGAGGCTTAAAGATTACAAAATTTACCCAGAGTACTACCCCCTCCCCCCAGGTGCTCCGCACCTGGTGGCATTACAGTCATGATTTTAGCTATTTTTATTAAGGTCTATGGACTGATCAGCCATGCCAAGTTTTAAGTCTGTAGGACTACTGGTTGAGAAGAAGAAGAATTTTAAAGATTTTCTTAAAATTTCACCTTTTGTTGCCATAGCAACCAGAGTTTTCCATGGATTTCAATTCTTTTAGCTATTTTTGAAGGGGACCACCTAAGCAACATTTCTGTAAAATTTGGTGTTAATTGGCCAAGTAGTTTAGGAGGAGATGTCGTTTAAAGAAATTGTTGACGGACGACGACCGACGACCGACGGACGGACGCCGGAGGAAAGGTGATCACAATAGCTCACATGAGCACTTCGTGCTCAGGTGAGCTAAAAAACGTGGATCAATCAGTTAATTTACGCGCCGTTAACACCCGGCTTTTTAAATACTCGATTTAGTGCCTTTACATCTTATCGACTTTAATGATACTTATCTGTTTTCTTAAACATTTATTGACTTCTAAGATATAAATAGATGCATTTTATAAATAATACGTCAAGGGTTCGTTTTTGACGAGTATACATAATGATAAGTAATATGCAGCAAAAATACTCATGGTTAATTTAAAGCGTAACAAAAGACGTTGATCTGATTGTTGCGTCAAATTTTATGACGTCATAAATCTACTAAGCAATGGCGGTACCAGTAAACAACCGCATAGGTAATGCCTCTGACATTGCCGGTTCTAGTTAACTCCCAATTAGAACATTTAACTACGTACGTTTTGATGTTGTCCTGACTATTTAAATAATGAGAAGGTAAAATGGCATCTGTCGAGATGACGTCTTGACCAAATGAAATTGAACGGAGGCGTTTTACAGCCTACCAAGCATTTGCAATGTTTCGGTCTATGCTCAACAATGAGGCGAACGCGAAATACGCCAAGATTGTGGTACTGTTCTAAAACTCGAATTGCTTTAAAATTCACAGATAAGCGTGGGCGACTTGCTTGATCTATGCGGATACATGCACAACATCGTAAGCCGGTGTCGATTCGATCTTGGTATAAAAATTTGCGTTATATGGAGGATCGGGTTTCACTTAGAATTCTTTGACTGCAATCTCCTCCTCAGTGGCTAAACCATTTTCTTTAAATATCGGAACATGAAAATAAGGGAGAGCGTTTTAAAGTCATGCTAGCCCTCTTTAATACTTAACAACACTATTTCAAATTCAATTATGTTGAGCAATTGTATTTCGTTTGACCCCAACAGAAGGTTCATGTCAAAAAGATTAAACATTTAAACATTCCTCAATGCATAGTCATGTATTCATGGGCAGTAAATAAAGCTTTGACACACAGAAAAAAATAATTATTTTAGTTTTATACGTGAGACTTGAATATATTAATCACACACACTAGTTAACACACCTATATGACCAAAAGTCGTGGGAGTGAAATAACCCTGTTGAATATTTTTGATACTGCACCAGTTAAATAGCTTATAACGTATGGCAACATTATATTTTCGTTATGAAAATAACGTCATTCTGAAAACGGACACAGGGGACCTAAACCGCTCACCTTAATTTTATAGGACCCTCGCATGAAGTTGAGGAGAAATGCCACGCCCAACCCCGCCCATATTTATGGGCCAATAAGAATTTCGCGAACAATTTGGAAGAAAGTCAACCAAGGAACATTTTAACAATTTTATTTTAACTCGGCCTCGTGGTTTAGCAGGAGAATTAGTTCAGAGATTTATAGTAACAAATGCCACATCCTGACACCTATTTTTATGGACCAATCAATTTATTGTTATCGGCCTATTGCGTAAACGGGAGATGTCATTCAAAGATTTTTATAGTTAAAGATACCACGCCCTGCCACGCCCGTATTTATTTGCCTATCAGAATTTCGCGAATAATCTTTAAAGAGGAAACAAGTTGACAATTTTGTTTTGAAATCATCCCAGTGGTTGAGGAGGAGATGTTGTTATAGAGAAAAATGCAACGCCCTGCCACAACGATATTTATAGGCCAATAAAAATTTCGCCAACGATTTCTAAAGTGGGTCATCCAAAGATCAGGAGGGGGTGTCGTTCAAAGATTTGGTGATGAACAAATACCACGCCCATATTTACATGGTCCAATCATAATTTCGCAAACAATTTTTGAAGAGACTTGTCCAAGGAACATTCTGACTAAGTTCCATTGAAAAATGCCCAGTGGTACTTTCGTGAAAAAAAAAGAAAATTTAGAGGGGGATCATGCGCTAGAAGAACTGTGTTACACTTATGTTCTTCTAGAATAAAGAACACTGTTTGGGGCTGAATTTAGCATTACAACAACTTTTTTTTTATGAGCTATGGAATGAGAAAAATGCCATTTTTACTAATTTTTCAACTTAATCAAAACGGACAGCATAGCAGGAATTCTCACTTTGTCGGGTATGGTGAGAAATATTACTTTGCGCCGAACATTTCCGTGAAGATTATTGTATAATTGTAAACAAAGACTCCAGGACACTGTATTATGGTAGTCAAAGATGCTGAAATATAACACAAGAAGTTTGCGTTTTGATAGCGTGGTATTTAACTAGAGCTGGAATATAAATTATTTTTAAATGAAAATATTCGCGTTTTTTTTTTTATATAAGAAACACATTTCACTTTCATGTTTGAAACACTACCGCTCTTTTCTTGAAAGACTATAAAATCGACTATTTCGACAAGGTATTGTGTAAGGTAATGACTTATATGCTATAAATAAATGTAGTTAAAAAAGCATTGAAATGCTAATGAAAACAAACTGAAAAAAAGAAATAAGTATTACTCTGAGTAATTAAAGCTTATTCAGGAATTATTCAAACGGTATTTTGTTCCTAAAAGTTCTTTAGCTCACCTGAGCACATCGTGCTCAAGGTAAGCTTTTGTGATCATTGAATGTCCGTCGTGCGTCGTTCGTCGTCCGGCGTCAACAATTTAAGTGTTTACACTCTAGAGGACACAAATATGATCCAATCTTCATGAAACTTGGTCAGAATGTTGGTCAGGTCTCAAGGATGAACCCTATTGAAAATGGGGAGTATCCATGCAAAATCAAGGGAAAGGGAGCCTTATTGACAATTTTCTTGTTTACACTCTAAAGGCCACAAGTATGGCCCAATCTTCATGAAACTTGGTCAGAATGTTGGTCACGTCACAAGGATGAACCCTATTTAAAATGGGTAGTATCCATGCAATATCAAGGGAAAAGCGGCCTTATTGACAATTTTCTTATTTACACCTTATAGGCCACAAGTATGGCCCAATCTTCATGAAGCTTGGTCAGAATGTAGGCCAGGTCACATGGATGAATCCTATTTAAAATGGGTAGTATCCATGCCATATCACGGGAAAAGGGGCCTTATTGACAATTTCTTGTTTACGCTCTAGAGGCCACAAATATGACCCAAATTTCATGAAACTTAGTCAGAATGTTGGCCAGGTCACAATGATGAACACTATTGAAAATTAGAAGGATCCATGCCATATGGGAAAAGGGGCTTTATTGACAATTTTCTTGTTTACACTCTATGGGACACACATATAATCAAATCTTCATGAAACTTGGTCAGAATGTTGGTCAGGTCACAAGGATGAACCCTATTTAAAATGGGTAGTATCCATGCAAAATTAAGGAAAAAGCGGCCTTATTGACAATTTTCTTATTTACAACTTATAGGCCACTAGTATGGACCAATCTTCATGAAACTTAGTCAGGATGTTGGCCAGGTCATACGGATGAACCCTTTTGAAAATGAGCAGGATCCATGCCATATCATGGGAAAGGGGCCTTATTGACAATTTTCTTGTTTACACTCTATGGGACACACATATAATCAAATCTTCATGAAACTTGGTCAGAATGTTGGTCAGGTCAAAAGGTTGAAAATCGGAGGGATCCATGCCATGTCAAGGGAAAAGGGGCCTAAATGATAATTTTCTTGTTAAGGCTCTTGAGGCCACAGATATGGCCTAATCTTCATGAAACTTGGTCAGAATAATGCCAACGTCACAAGGATGAATCCTATTGAAAATGACAAGGATCCATACCATATCACAGGAAAAGGGGCCTTAATGATATTTTTCTTGTTTATGCTCTAGAGGCCACAAATATGGTCCAATCTTAATGAAACTTGGTCAATATGTTGGCCAGGCCACAAGGATGAACCCCATTGAAAATTTGATGGACCCATGCCATATCACCTGAAAAAGGGTCTTAATGATTATTCACATGTTACGCGCTAGAGGCTAGTCATTTTTTGGTCCAAACTTCATGAAACTTGGTTTTATATTTACTTCTTTATGACATCTGTTTATTTAATTGATGTGAGTCCCAGGGGTCAAATAGACTAAGGCGAGCGATCTAGGACCATCATGGTCCTCTTGTTTATCGTTTGAAGGTGTTTACAGTGGAAAACAGTCCATGTCGGAATATTTCAAGTGACAGGAGCTATAAGGAAAACTACGTTACCGGGACATGTAGTAGTTACGGTATAAGTCTTCTATTTTTTCTTGGCTGACTTTGGTTTCTTTTGCGAAACGCAATCATGGATAGACTTGTCTATCGCATCTGTGAGATCACTTTTTGCTCACCTGAGCACGAAATGCTCAAGGTCAGCTTAGTGAGCGATTAATGTCCGCTGTCCGTCTGTCAACAAATATGACATTTTCTGCTCCGAAATTGCCGGGAAGACTTAAACCAAACTTGACACATATTATCCTTAGGCTTTGTATTTTCAAAAATCTTCAATTTGAATCGTTGTCAAAAAGATGAAATCTTATGGAAAAAAATACCCTCTGAAAGTACTGAATTTGCCCAAACTGTGATTCTTCATTCATGCTTTTCAAAATTATTTCAAGGATTAAGAAATCGGAGTCAAATTTGGTAAAAAGTTCAGGTTAAATCTTTCCTCTGAAACTAAGTCAAACTTCAAAGATATGATACTTAGGTTATGCTCGTTCAGTTCAAAATAGTAGAGAACATGACAGTCAAGTGGGGCTAGAAAGTGGTCAAAAGGTCAAATCTTAATTCCCCCATGGATGCCACAGTTTTAGCTCGATCTTTCTCAAACTTTATCATGATATTTTGCGAGCCTTAAGGAAGAACCCTATTGATTTTTGGTTGCAATCCGACTTACGCCAAAGACAAAGATACTTTATAGCCAATTGTCTTATAACCACTCTAGAGGTCACAATATAAGCTCAATATTTCGAAAACTTCCTCAAATTGTGTGTCTAACCCCTTTGATTTAGGTAGCTTTCTTTTTTTTCTTTTTTATGTCAAAGGAAATTATTCTAAACGACAATTTTCTTGATTCCACTCCAAAGATCATAATTTTAACTAGATAACCGTAAACCTATGTAGAATAGCAACTGGAGGCTAGAAGAGGGATGTGGTGGTAGTACTTGTGTGAGAAATACCAGGAATCCATCGTTAGGTGCTCCAGTCGTCGCGATATAACCGAGAGATTGTTGAAAGCGACGTAAAACCCCAATTCAAATCAAATTTAAATGTCCTTATTGTCATTCTAGAGGCCGCAAGATTGGCTTAATCTTTCTCACACTTGTTCAGCACGTTTGTCTTGTCATAAGAAAGGGTACCATTGATTTTGGATGCATTAAACAAGATACTGAAAACGATAAAACAGTTTATTTTTAGATGGACATGGGAATAAACATCTAGTCTTACATAATTAGTAAATTTTAATATATACAAGTATATTGAAAATTAACAGTATATTAACAAGCGTTTCATTTTTACTGACATGTGAGGTCAATACACTCAATAACAGTATGAAACAACTATTCTTTTATCATTATGTATGGTATTTAATAGACGGAAAAAAGAACTTCAATCAATTTTACTCACCAGAACTATTTTCTTTTCTCCAATTTATAGCGTGTGGAAAGCCATGGATTACAAGTAATTTCAGTAGATCAGGTAACGTGTTTACAACAAATGGGAAAGTCATTATCAGAACGTCTTGTTATAATCACGAGATCGATAGCTTTCAACCAGCATATTCAATGGCGTGTACCGATGCCACACAGTGGGAAACAATAGATGATAAGGCTTCATGTACTTACAGTGAAAGTATTGTGATAGATGACGTAGCATTTACTTATAAGTAAGTACAGTATCGCCTTTTTCATATCACCACTTTTTAAGTTGAGGAGAGTAAATTGGTTTTAGCCGTCTGTTTTTTAAGTCTCTGAATTTTACTTAAGAACAAAGTAAACTTAAACCATAAAACTTTATAGAAGTTATGTCCATGTCTCAATAAAGGACACAGTTCAAGGTAATAACCAAAATTGTTCCGAAAACTGTTTATAAAACAAGAACAAAGCGCTGTTGATGGGATGGTATTTTGCGACAAATCTAGTCTTAGCTCACCTGAGCACGAAATGCTCCTTGATAGCTTTTTTTTATCAAGCGGCGTCCGTTTTCTGGTGTCCGTCGTGTCACGTCCGTTATCCTTCAACATCTTGTGTGCACTCAAGAGGCTACATCTTTGGCTAAA
This sequence comes from Fragum whitleyi, assembly GCA_948146395.1. NCBI lineage: Eukaryota > Metazoa > Mollusca > Bivalvia > Cardiida > Cardiidae > Fragum > Fragum whitleyi. The sequence continues at coordinate 56,239,367 of OX411552.1, read as the reverse complement.
ATGCCTTGAACCTTGGTCAAAATGTTTTCTACATGTAATCCCAGTCAAGTTCGAGAATGGGTCAAATGGGGCCAAAATGAGGTCAACCTGTTAAATCTAAGAAAAACCTTGTTAGTACTCTAGATGCCATAATTGTTGCTTGAAATGTCATGAAACTTTGTCAGAATATGTGTCGACTTGAAATTTCGATCAAATCTAAAATGGATCAAGTAGGGTCAAAAATGAAGAAAATGGTCTAACCTTATATATATGATAACATTGTGTGCCATTTATACACCACTTGTTCGGCTCAAATTTCTTTATCCTTCGTCAGAATATTTTTCTACACGAAATCTCCGTCAAATTTTAAATGGGTAAAGTGGGGTCATGAATGAAGTTAAATTTTAGAAAATATTGTGTGCACTATAGATGCCTTATTGTTTGGCCAACATGTTCTGAAACCTGTTCAGAATGGTTATCTTCATGACACCTTGGTCAAGTTTGAAAATGCATCAAGTGGGGTCAAAAATGAGGAAAATTGGATAAATCTTGTGTGCACTCTAGAGGCCACAGTTTTGGCCCAAACGCCTTGAAATTTGGCCAGGGTCTTTGTGTTCCTGGTGTGTCCGGCAACTTAAATTTAGGTCAAGGTGTGTCAAAAATGAATAAAAAGGTTTAAAAATGAATAAAAAGGTTTAAATTTATTATTACATTGTGCGCTATTAAGAGGCCACACGCTTCTGCTTAAATGTCCTGAAACATGGTCAACACGATACGTCTGATGTGTTTGAATTTGAATATGGTGGGTTCAAAAACTAGGACGCAGGGTTAACGTTTAGAAAAGAATGTGTACGTCAATGGGGCAACATTTTTGTCTCAAATACCTTGTAACAGGGATAATGTTGTTCAAAATAAAGCGAAATTAAAAATCGGGTCTAGTCATTTTAGATAACTAGATCATGTTGTCAAATCTTTGTAAAGCTCTGTTTGATCTGACGTTATCAACCGGACAAAATGTTACCCAAATTTAACAAACTTCAAGGTCTCCGAGTGAATTGAGTGATTAATTTCAAAATCAAAAATGATCATCTACAATTAGCACGTCATTATTTAAGTAGTGATGAACTGTACTTCCGAAATGTACTTCTTTTGCCACTATTTGGTGGGTTCGTTACTTAATTTTTTCAGCACAACAAAACTTTGCGGTACCAACAAATCCAGCCCTCATAAATGCACGATTGAAAAACGATACGATTCATACAATTACGAACTTGACCATTTCCAATGTCGTTTTTCTTCTGCATTTCTTTGTTTTTTAAAAAAAGTTATATTTCTGAGATTAATCGTACAAGTATAGGTAAGAGGCGTTTATAACGATTCTTTTTCCATATACCAAGGTGTTGACAAAATGTGACTCTATCATAGAGTTTGCACTCTTTGAAGTTCCCCATGAAAGTTTATTGTTGTGTATGAATTGTGGAATTCCCTTTTCTCTCATGACATACAATAATCAATCTGAAAGTGGTTTTATTTTTATTATCTTTGACAGAAAACTATATCTTATCATCATCTTCAATTCACTTCATATTGTGACCAAATTGTATACTTATATTTTTCCATTCTTAATCAAGTAGGCTTCTTTTCCCAGCCTGCAAAAGATTTACTAAAGAAAATTTCATTTTTTAGTTAAAATAGACAGGGAATGATTATGTTACTGGGGTTAACATAAACAATTGTTTTGCGATATATGACCTCACTAATTAATCTGTCATCTGCAAATAAGAAATTTAGTGATTTTTGATAATCTTGTTGATAATAAGCAGAATGTAGCTAATATACGAGGGTTGTCCGGAAAGTTCGTAGACAGTCTGAAATTCTCATAAATAACTTCCGTTTTATTCATAATTCTAATGTTAATCGCTACCCTAAATATCTCTGACTTCATACCCGAAGAAAAATGCTCAGATTTTTTATGGACATGTATATGGCAGTTGCCTTAGCAACCCAACCTAGCGGTACCCGGAGCACGTCGAAATTATTAACGTTTGTCAATAACGATCGAATACATATTCAAGGGTATTATCTTTGAGAATATTCCAAATTAACATGTTTTTATTGTGCCCAATTTGTGAGTTTTATCTTGTAATATTTTCAAGGTGATCTCTTCCTAAATATTCGAATGAATAAAGAATATAGTAAACCTTGCTTGAAATGTAACGGAAAATGACGCCGCCAGACGTTGCGGCGGAGCAGCGTCTAATCTAAATATTTCTGTAGAATCCGGAAAACGCGAAGAAATATACCTCTGGACCTTTTATAACATTTACAGGAACAAATTGCCAATGCTTCTCAACGCATGGTAATTTTCAGTTGAAAATTTCCATAAATAACATGTAATAATATTTTTTCAGTTTTTTTTTCAGCAAAGCTGCTTTAATGCGTTTTAGCTGGGAACGTCATTAAGACGAAAGAACAAAGTTTGAGAGTTGTTGAAGAGCTCTTCTGCAAAATAATTGGACAGTTGGAAAAGATGATAGTCAAAAACACTTTATGAATAGTTTTTTTTTAATCTATTTTATTTTGTTTATTTATTCATTTTTTTTATTTATCTATCTATTTTTTCATGACAGAAAAAATGCATTTAGATAATTGAACAATACAGACAAATGAGTCTTGAGCGTTTTTGGCATGTTTTTTTAAGAAAACGATTGTTACAAGACTACCGTAATCCGGGATACACATGACCTTTATTTGCCTCAACTACCAGCATTGATTGGAACATTTATTGTACCTTTAAATTCAGTCGAATTCTTTAATTTCTGGATTACTGTTTTAAGTTGCAAAACGAAGCGGCAAAAGTTGGTGTTAATTTTTTTCTTTGGTTATAAGCAACAAACATTTTTTTCTAAAAGTGGACAAGGCTTGCACTTTTATAAACATGACATATTACAAACGCTAGGTTAAATATAGGCAAACCATCGATAAATAATTGTAATTGGTACTTTAATAGATTCGATTAAAAGAAGCCGAATTTATACATCGACGTCAGATTGTGCGTTACACCGTTTTTGTGCTCCGCGACAACTAACATGCCTTTACAAAATGCCATGTAATTTCATTAGTTATTAGAGAATTTCCTTAAAAATTTGCATAACGGCTCTTTGAATGATATTGGATATTGACGTGTAATGTAAAATAACCCTCAATATATAGTTTTTATATACTAGACGATGTCTACGAACTTTCTGGACAACCCTCGTATGTATGAACATGAGAACTGCATACTGGTGCCTATTCTTGGCAGTTGAGTACTGGATGGTGAAAAAGATCTGAGTCGAAAACGGGGCATTTTTTGCACAATATACATCTAGAGTTATCCCCCTTGATAGTATATTTTGCTATTTTGATGGTGGGCATGTGTGTCAAGTGAATACCTTCAGTAGAACTTCAAGTTTCCGCACGACGACGACGATTACAACATCGACGATAGCAAAAGTAATAAAATCGTATAATTGATAGATATTGCAGGTCCTGATTATTTTAAATTTTTTAATACAGCAAAAAGTAACAAACGACCCTAAAAAAGAGAGACAAAATAGTGCACTTTATGATAAAACTCTCTTCTTGAATAAAATTTCGTTAATGAAGTATAAGATCAGTATACCTGCCAACCTCCGTGACCGCTACCTCAGTCTCTATTCGACCTTTCATGTTTTTTAACTATATCGTATCGTTCAAATCCTTCCTAAAAGAATGCCTTTGCTTGATCTGTTTAGAAATCAAAATGGGTCATCGAAAGCTGAAGTTGAATGTGTGTGCAAAATTTGATGACCCAAGCTCAAATTTTCCAAAGTTATCAGCCAGACAAGGTTTTTACATACTATGTATTTTAAATAGAGTTTAAGGTCACAAAATAATTTTGACCTTTGGTGGCTTTTTCTCAAAATATTCACAGGGACAATATTAATGCTTATTTTGTGTAACACTAGATCGATGTAATCTCAACCTATCAGCAAGACAAATGATTTTCCTATATTTCACATAGATGAAGGTCATTTAATTAGTGATTGGCTCACAAAGTTTAAAGAAATTGTCATAAAGGCCCCTTCTTTCATGTTTTCAATTTCAATTTGGTTCATCAATGTGACTTAGTAATTAGTAAGTAATTAGTAATCATTGTGCCATATTTTGTGGAGCAACTGTATTCAAAAAATTATTGAAGATCAAATAAAATGTCGAAATTTGGTTGATCCCTTCAGAGAAAAACACGGTGAGGAGAAACGATACACATGGAAACGACTTCATCCGATACAACAAGGCAACTAGATTTTTTTCTTCTCAACTAAACAATTCTTGATCACGTACAAATCTGTAATGTAGACATAAGTTATAAAACTGATTACTCTATTATATTTTTAGAACTAAATTCATGCTCTTTTTAACATGGTAAAGAATATTGGAAAGTCAACCACTCGTTGTTTAATGACCAAGACTATCTAAAATGTACTAATGAAAAAAAGATGATATAATTTTGTAGTACTTCTTACCAGTTTACGACCATCATAAAGTTTTAGAAATGGATGATTAGAGATTAAATAAGTTATATAGGACCTACTAATCTTCGAACTGCTTTGATGGAAATCCGCAGAAAGACTATTTCATTCCCCGCATTTAAGCAAAAACAAAGAAATAATAATAAAATGAATTTAGCCTCTAAGATACAGGCAATAGAAATAAAATTAAACGAATCTAATAAAGAGGCACTTCAAAATTAAAAAAAATGAGCTTGACTGTTAAATTGAAAGGGTAATTTATAAGATCTAAGTCGCAACTGAATGACGCAATGGACGGGTAACAAATTTCTTTATTAATCTTGAAAAACAACATGTTCAAAAGAAAAAATATATTCTTTATCGAAAAAGAGAACGGATCAAAATAATATTCACAAAGTGAAATTTTGTATGAAGTTAAACTATATTATGCAAACTTTTGTGATGAACGCAATTCGAATACAAATATAGATCTCAATCATGAACTCAAAATACCCAACATAACAGATTAAATGAAGACCAATCAAGTTCTCTCGAAGGACAATTAACATTTCATGAAGTATCACAAATAAAAGGCCGTTTTATTGGTGAAAACACAAGAATAGTTTACGATATTATGAAATATTGTGAAGAAAATAAAATCCCTGGTATTTTAATGCTGATAGACTTCGAAAAAGCGTTTGATTCGCTGTCATACAAATTTATAGAAAAACGTTTCAATTCTTAAATTTCGGTAAAAATAGTATCAAATGGATAAAACTAATTTTACGTAATACAGAAGTTTGTGTACAATTAAACGGATTTCTTTCTGACAATTTTTCAATTAAAAGAGGCTGCAGACAAGGCAATCCTATATCCTCATATATATTTTTCTCTGTTCCCAAATATCATATCTTAAAATAAAACAACGCAAGGATATTTCAGGTATAAAGATTGATGATGAGGAATTTTTGATTTCATAATTTGCTGATGATACCCCACTTCTTTTAGATTGGGCCGATAAATCATTGAATACTGTTCTTGATATTCTGAATAATTTCCCGGAATCATCCGACCTAAAATCCAATGTTGACAAAACGAAATTAATATGGATTTGTTGCATGAAGAAAAGTACTTGCTCGATCAAATTAAGTAGAAATTATCTTGGGGAGATACATTGTTCAAACTACTCGGAATTACCAGTGATGTAAATTTGGAAAATATTGGAAAAACTCAACTTTGACGATGAATTCAATAACATGAAGAGAATTTTATCATTTTGGAAAAGACGTTAATTAGCGCCATTTGGCAAAATAGTAGTTATCAAATCTCTTATAATTCCAACTATGAACCATCTTTTTATAAGCTTTCCATCACCACCAGAAGACTCTGAAAACGTGTGAAAAACTTTCCATGAATTTTTTTGGAACGCAAGGCCAAAAATAAAATCGAAAATTGCGATAAAAGATTTTGATAAAGGCGGTCTTAAAATTCTTGATATTACGAACTTCATATACTGTATGAAAATCAAATGGTTGAAAAGCTTAATACTGCAAAGTGGCAGTTCTTGTTAATAAGTAGCTAATTTACAAATCGATATGAATAAACATTTTAACTTTGGACCTGCATATTGTGCAACAAAAAAGACAGATATTAAAAAAGACTTTTTGGTTGACGTATTGGATGCTTATGAATTATCTATTAATAAAATCAAAATTGAAAACTTGAATCAATTAATACATCTACCTATTTTCTTTAATAATGAGTTATTAATCGATTCTAAACACATAGTCAAATTATACAATATCACGTAAGGAAAAATAAAGTTCCTATAATACTTTAGCATAAGAAATGCAATAAACTCATTCATTTAAAAGAAAGATCGAAAGCAATCATTCAGAACTGGCTTAGGTACATAACCCAAGTGTGATAGTCTACTTAACCCCCTTGTTTACTAAGCCAAACACAAACAGATATGTTTACTCAACCTTAATAAAAAAAAAATGTTGAAATACCAACGGGTACAAAGATGACAATCAATATTTAACGACATGAATATCAATTGGAAAATTCTATTTTCAAATTGCTTCAAAATTACACACGACACTTATTTAAGATGGCTTCAGATAAGAATCCTTCATAAAATCCTACTAACTGAACTGTTTTTTCATACAATAGAAATATCTGACACAAATGTAAGCACTTTTTGCAATTCGAGGGAAGAAGCGATAATCCATATACTCTTTGAATGTGATAAAGAAAACCCTCTGTATACAAAATAAAAACCTTAAATTAAGAAAACTTTGCGCTCTTTCTCAGTCAAAATGTTCCGCTGTTATCCTAGGTTGTGTAAATCGTCCCCAAATTGATATGTTATGTTTAATCTTCAAACGATAAATATACACGTGTTAACTGAAAAACATTATTCCATCAGTAAGGACTTTAAAAAGACATTTAAAATTAACACTAGAAATACAGGAGTAATCTAAATTTTACGAGCCTTTTAATGAAAAATTGACAATAGTTAAGGGTATGGTGCATATCACTGATTGATGACTCCTTTTGTCAAACAATCCATAGAAAAGCCATTTTTTGTTTTCCTTACACAATATGTACAATTCATTCACTTTTTTGTGTTTATTTTGTTCGCATTGTTGAGGTTTTTTTTTGTTTGTTTTTTTCTAATACCTTAATCCTCTACAAAATTATACGTTTATCAATGAAAAACATAAAGTAAGAATCTACTCATGTTTGTTTGATTTATTATGCTGATTGACATGCAAAACTCAAAGTAATTTATTCACTGCTACCTTGTTTAAAGTCAAACATAAAAAAGTAGGTTGATTTGAAACATATCTCATACTTGTTCTAAAAGATCTGCCCAGTCGAAATAAGTTTATGGTTAATTTATCCAAAAATGTATGAAATCATTGAAACATTCCACAGAGGTAACTCTGACACTTAAATAAAAAATAAGTTCATAAACAAAAATGTATGGAATTAAAATAAATATTTTGTAGGTAGACACAAACAAACCTTTGAATCTGCTGTTTTCGGTGAAAATGCTGTTTTCGGAGAAAACATAGTATAGCAATAGCCTGTATGGCATTTGCTTGCAACTTGGCAAATAAGTCTTTGAATATCTTCTACTCCGAAACAAATGGGCAGATTTTAAAGAAACTTTGTAGAAATAATCATCGGGTGACCCTCTTCTTAAATTGTTAAAAAAAATGATTGACCCCCAAATATGGGCGTGGCATTTTTACACTTTGAAATCTTTAAAAGTCTTCTCCTCCAAAACCATTGGGCATATTTCATTGAAACTTGGCATGAATTTGGTGACCCTTTTTAAAAATTGTTCAATGAAATTTTGATCCACCCATAAATATGGGCGTGGCAGGGCGGGGCTTATTTTGAGCCCGAAATCTTTGAACGACATCTCTATCTGAATCACTGGGCAGATTTTGATGAAACTTTACCAGAATGTTCCTTGTGTTACTCTTTTCAAAAATTGTTTGCAAAATTTTAAATGGTCCATTAATATGGGCGTGGAAGGGCGGGGCTTAATTTTGAGCCTGAAATCTTTGAACGACATCTCCTTCTGAACCTTATCTTTAATAAGATAGGTAAAGGGATGACGTTTCATTGTGATTGAGTATTTTGGTGCAATGTGGACCAGAACCAGTTAATCATTATAAAATAGGTCTTAAGAATTTTCGGAGTGTTAAAGGGGTCATTTAAAGTAACCTTTATTTAATGAAAGTCTAAAGATGTTGACGCCAGCGGAGCGATAAGGCCCTCATGGACCTCATGTTGTTTAAAAAATTTGGAAGGGAACAGCCACGCGTGAACAACCTTCGACGAATTAAGCTCCTTTAACGACTTTACCATTGCATGTTAATTGCATCAAAATAGAATAAATTTCGATAAGATTAATTAAGAACAACACAAATAGTATTCATTGGTATGTTATGTTGAAAGATCTTGCCTGCATATACCAGATAATTGAAATTGGCTATAAAAAAAGTCTCCCATCATCAATTCGATTACTTTCAGCAATAAACTTCACTATATTATTGAACTATTTTCAGCTTGGCTGTTTGGAAACTCTAACTCGAGGTATTGTCTGGAAACTGTTTGCAAATTATACCCAACTCCCCTTTGTTCGTAGTTTGTACCGTTATGTCATCCTAAACACAGGACAGTTCTTACTTGACAACCCATGATATCAAGGGGTGACTCTAGATGTATTTTTGTAATAATTTCTCCAATACAAATATACATATATGGTCTCCCCTTAGGTATACCGATTTCCATACGCGAAAACTATGTGATACCCCGTAGCGTCTGTCGCACATTGTCTGATTGACTTGATTTTTTGTTTGAATGTAGTTTTCGGTGCTTTTAACAACTATGCAGTTAGATCGCTATGACTGGAGCACCTTACAATAGATTCCTTGTATTTCTCACACCAGTACCACCATTAACATCTTTACTAGCCTCAAACTGCTGTCCCACATAGGTCAAAGATTATCCACTAAGAGGTAGAAGACAAATTGTCGGAAAGGATGAGTGCCGACTTTTAGGATCGATCCCATGACATCGTGATTGGGATGCCGATGCGCTACCGACCACCATATGTAGACAGCTACCCGGATTACTCGCAACTTTGCACGTATGTTTCTCTTGAAAATGCAAATGTATTGCACAACATCATTTAGTCTAGCTAGCTAAGATGTTTTAGTTATGCCCCTTTTCATACTTTGACATCAATCAGAAACGGGCGTTTCTTAAGACAATTTGCCACTTTGTTTGAATAATAATTAACTATCAATGTCAAGCAGCACGAGCGTGACATCATCTCTTTATTTTTTTTACAGAATCGTAAACATCCGTGTGAACCAATCAACGGCTCTAAGAAATTGCAAACTGGACAATGCAAACCTAACGACGATTTTCTCTCTACAAAAGCTCGAATTCTATCGAGGAATACTTGCATCAAGCAAAGGTAAATGAGTTTTTTTTAAATAAATTAACCGCCTTTTGATGGAAAGCTTTCATCACGCAATCTTTCGAGTGATGAAAAACAGCATTATAGTCCGTTTGACTTATATATGGACCAACCTCTTCATCAATTACATAAAATTGCGTTTGAATATAGGATTTGTATGTAGTAAAATCTTAATTTCAGCTCAATACCATTCCAAAAAATATTTTTTGAAAATAAAATGATTTCAAAATAATGATTTTGTCTATCTAGTTAATGTTAATATTTTCGCATTATCCGTTCTTAAATACGAGGGGTGTTGGAGGCTGTTCAATGGTAAGAAAATGTCAACATAAATAGTAAACACGTGGTTTTATACTAAACTTTTGACAGATGAAATGTCCATTGTTCCTTATTTGGACATGCTAATTAGCATATTGACGGTCATGTCATCTTAAACTTAAATAACACGTGATTTTTACCGTTAGTACTCGCCTTTTCATCAAGTTTTCCTCGTGAAATTCCCAACTACTTCGTTTAATAATGATTTTTGATTGGTCTTAACATAAAAATATAGGGTTCATCTCAGAATGAACAAAATCAATAATCAATTATCTGGTCAAGCAGTTTCTGAAGAAAGAGAGAATATACACAGATTTGATATCAAACGGTAGCAAAAATCTTAGACAAACTTAATTATATTGAAAAACTCGATTTTATAGTAATACAATTCACTTAAAATCTTACTCTTTTGACTCGGCCCCTATGCAAATCAGTACTATTTTTTGGTTATACAATTCGCTGTTCCGTTTAATACAGTAACAAGTAGGTATGGAATACTGAAAGTTAACATGTAGACGGACGGGCAAAATCATTATTTTACTTTTAAAAATTCTGAAAAACAAAATTCGTCATGGTATTAGCTGGAAAAAATGATATGACAAGAAAAATATGCGTTTCATTTATTAATTTCTGAGATTTTCGGCGAAATGTTGGTCCATATAGATGTCAAACGGACTATAACACGGATTGGTCTGTTTTCTTTTCTCTGGTTTAATTTACAGATGTTGTCTATAATGCTCACGAACAAAAGTAAAAGTTTTTGTAATCTACAGCAAATCGAAATGGGTCGCCTTCATAGAAATTTATTCGGGGAAAAAAGGTAGAACCCTTGTTGTTAAATAAGGGACACAGTTAGTAACATCGTGAAATTGACATTCACTCCGAGGAAAGCAATTCAATATCACTCACTTAGCGCTCCACCATTCACTCCAGAAACTGGCTTAAACCATTGAAAAACACTATAAAAATGACTGAAAAAAGATAAGATCAATAGCTACATTCAAAATAAATATATTTAGACAAAATTGCGATTTCACTGAAATAATTGAAGTAGAAAGCATTTGATTGGTTCTTGAAGAAATAGAAAGCTTATTATAGAACTTTTACGCGAATTTTATTAAAGGGAGGAAATAAATTTAGCTAAATTTGTTTGGTTTGAACAAAATTAGCGATATAAGATTGCCCCCCCCTTTGATTTCACTCAAAAGTCACTCATCGTACTCATTGAGTTTCATTCTAAAATCATTCCAAAGTCAATCACCTTGTTAAATTCACGATGTTGTTAACTGTAATCGTTTGTTTCAGCGTACGAAAGATTTTTATTTCCTGGAGTGAACAACAACAACACTATGTTTTCACGAGTTTCATGATCTTTTACGAATAACAAACAATTATTCCAACACATAAGAGTGTTAATCTATTGGAGAAAAGCGCGTACTTTAAGCCAGTCTTGTATGTGATTACTTGGCGACATCAGTATGACGTCATTGTGATTTGTTTATTGGGTTCCGCTTAGATAAAGCCAAAAAGTATAAAATGAAAAAAAACGGTACAATAAATATAAATCCAAGTAAACCATAACAAGAATTATATAAATAAAACAAAAACCGACACTAGAAAGCGAAACCGGTTGGCACGTTATTAATATGATTTCTAGTGTCGTTTTTGGTTTATATATAGTCAAACCTGTCTTAAGCAAGCACCTAAGGGACATTTAAAAAGTGCTTCCTTAAGACAGGTGCTTGCTAAATACAGGTCAACTTTAGTGCAAATGGTTCTTTTAGGCACTTGGTGGCCGCTTGCTTAAGACAGGTTGCTTGCTGAATACAGGTGGCCGCTGAGACAGGTTTGACTGTATATATATTTAACTTAACGTGTTTAGCGGTAAGATTATCAAGTGATATTCTACATTTATTTTTTCGATAAACCATCGAAATTCATTATTGATTAACGATTTAAAGTACAATACCTAAGGTGTCTTGGATTAACGAGAAGCTTTTTTTTCCGGGTGAGTGTAAGAAGATCGAAGCCAAAATGATTTCGTTCCATTCTCCAACAACAACAACAAAAGAACTGATCCTTCGATGAAACAACGAATAGAATCACATAATTGGAGACCATAGAGTACTCTGAATGTCATGGCAAGGGAATGAAAAAAAAAAAGAAATAAAAATCTTCTCTCAAGCCGTAAGCCTTGAGCACTTTCATAATTGGCATGACGCATTGTCTAATCCCTGTCTTCCAAAGTACATTTGTACTTTACTTGATCTTGAGGAAAATGAATTGGGATCCCGGTTTTTACATAAAAAAACCCCAACACTAAATTTCTTGACAATCTTCCAAACCACAGGATAAAACCTATGATATATTGCAAGTCACTTTTAAACTAGACCCTTTACCAAACATTTCAAGTTAAATATCTTTCTTGAAAGATAGTCCTACGATTGAGAACATGATGTCATTGTCATTCATTCCGATTAAAACTATTCAAAATCGCTCCCTCAACGTTCCATTCATTCATTTATTCATTCATTGAGCACGAAGTTCCAAAGATGAGCTATTGTGATCTGACAGGTGTCCGCCGTTCACAATTTTAAACTATTCATTCGACCCTTAAACTATCTATCAGATTTTCAAACAAACTTCAGAGGAGTGATCTCTAGGTCAAACGCTTTTAAAATGGTTCACAGAATAGCAATCTACAATGTATATGGAACTTTCGTTGCCATGGCAACACCGTGAAAAAATAAAACTTTTGAAAATCTACTCCGTGGAATGTTGTCACATATATATGTTTAGAAACATTAAATCACCAGACTCGCACGAGATCACATCAAAGCCCCGACCATAAAGAGAAGGTGTACGCAAAAAATCGATTTTCACGGTCGAAAAAACTAATTACACTTTACGAGTATTCAACGTCTACTCTTGTTCATTCACTTTAAACTTTTTGTAGACGATAATTAAATAAGTCAAACTATAAATTGAACGCGATAATGCTAACATTAACACGGTTGTATCGATATTTTCTATAGGTAGTGCAGGTTACTTATCGAAAAAATGAACTCCCTGTACACAACCTGATTTAATAGAATTAAAATACTGTGACGTTTGTAAATGACTGTGATGGCTCAGTGGATACGCATGCTAGACTGTTGACTGGTTTATACCAAGACGCTCCCGGTTCGTATCCTGTCAGCACCAGATTTTGTTGTTGTGTCGAGAAAATTAAGTTTTTTTTTAACCATCAAATACACGCTGAAAATTTTGTTTTCTATTCATTTCTTTATTTTATAGATGTGTATTATATGATTAAATATACGGGATACGACAGTTCGGAGAAAGAATATCAATTCTATGCGACAAAATATCGAATTATGAAACAGTTGCCTTTGGTCTGGAATTGGAAAAAAAAATATGTCGCAATGCAGGATCGAACTCGATCCGCTTGCTCTATATTCTGTCGTCCTTATCCACTCGACTACGCAACTCAGATAAACTAGAGCATGTTTTTTCAGTATAATAAAGAACACTGATTAAATTGAACAGTGTTTCTTATAACATGGATTGACCCAGTATTTATATACAATAACGCGGTTATCGCGTGGGCATTATACATTATTAGTGATAATATTGTCAATTTATAATATAACCGAACAGAACAGAACATTTTTTTACATCCAGGTACAAAGAAGTGTACAAAATGGACATAAATCAAATAAACATGAAATATAAATATTTTTCGGTTCCGATTCAATAGATGTATAAAGAATAATGTCTCTAAATAAATTCTTTCGGGAGATTAATTTCCAATGGGATAGATCATGATTATCTGTAAGAAAAAAATCTTAGATTGGTAACAAGAGAACCGTGATGGTCCTAGATCGCTCATCCAAGTCTGTTTGACCTCTGGGACATCACATCAATTAAAGAGGTAGATGTCAACAAGAATGTTTTCAACAAAGATTATGGTCAAATGGTTTCCTTCACTTTTTTGTAAAAACGATATGCCTTGACACAGACCTTATTTGAACATAAGCGTATGCAATGAAACTAACGGGAAATATATAAAATCTTCATCAAGGCCCCTTGTCCTAAGAAACGACAGGGATCTTTCCAATTTTCTATAGGCTTCATCTTTGTGACCTTATACATATTCTGACCAAATTTCAAATAGTTTGGGCCTTACTTAATACATCTCTAGAGTACAGAAGAAAATTGTCACTTAGGCCCTTTTCCCGTGAATTGGCATGGATCCTTCCCTATTTAAAAAGGATAATGCTTGTGTCCTTTTGAATATTCTGACCAAGTTTCATGAATTTTGGGCCATATTTGTGGCTTCTAGAGTGTAATCAAGGGAAATTTTATGAAGCCCCCCTTTTCCAAGATATGACATTGAACCTTCCAACTTTCTAAGGGTTTAATTCTTGTGACCTGGCCAACATTCTGACCAAGTTTCATAAAGATTGGGCCATATTTATGGCCTCTGGAGTGTTGACAAGAAAATTGTCATTAGTGCCCCTTTTCCTGTGATATGGTATGGATCCTTCCAATTTTCAAAGAGGAACCATCTTTGTGACCTGGCGAACATTCTGGCTAATGTTCATGAAGATTCGGCCATATTTGTGGCCTCTAGAGTGTAAACAAGAAAATTATCATAAAGGCCCCTTTTCTGGTGATATGGCATGGATCCTTCCAATTTTCAATAGGGTGCATCTTTGTGACCTTGCATACATTCTGACCAAGTTTCATGAAGATTGGGCCATATTTGTTGCCTTTAAAGTGTAAACAAGAGAGTTGTCATAAAGGCCCCTTTTCTAATGATATGGAATGGATCCTTCCCATTTTCAATAAGGTTCATCCTTGTGAGCTGACCAACAGTCTGACCAAGTTTCAAGAAGATTGGATAATATTTGTGGCCTCTAGAGTGTTAACACTTAAAGTGTTAGCGGATGACAACGCACGACGGGAGACACACACCGCACGACGGACATTCAATGATCACAAAAGCTCACCCTGAGCACGATGTGCTCAGGTGAACTTAAAATTAATGATTGTTGTCTTGAATTGGGGATATTTAAGCAAATAAGCAAACAGACAGTATATAAAAATGTATTTGTACCTCTGTTCCCGAGCGCCCCGTATCCACATCTTATAACAAGCTGCTATAGAGCCTTCAGGACAAAGACCTACGTCGCGGGAGTGGAAAGACACCGTGGAATATTTTGATAATACGCGGGTGGTATTAAACAAATGGAATAGCTATGCAAATGAGCTAAGATCACATGGCAACGTTATATTTTCGTTGTGAAAATTACGTCATAATACATTTGATGACGTCAGTTTGAAAATGTTTCGCAGAATAACATTAATCGATAAATATCCGAATTTTCTTCGATATATCGCATAACTTCAGGTGATATTATAAATAGACTATCGAATTTGTTCTCATAAGATACCGAATTTATAAACTTGTCATCTAAAATAGATAAAAAAAAAAGAAAACTCGGCGCAGTTTCGTTTTTTTATCTGTTGATAGATGACTGTTTAATACTTTTGGTAATTGATGATCACTGAATCAATATGCTATATTTATCATATCGGCAATATTGTTTAGGGCGAAAATAAATTAGTCATTGTTTTTATTCAGTTTATCTTATTTGTCCAAGGCAAGGTTATACTAAAAGCGGTTTGGTAAGCATTAGACCCCCCCCCCCCATCGACCCGCATGCACTCGGGCCTTCACACTCGCTTGCAGTACTTTTGTCTAAGATTTTAAGTAATGAAATTACCTAACTTCCTTTAAAATGTATGGGTTCTTATGATTGAGTACTACAATTACGTAATCTATGACAAAAATACTACGTCACTATCTACCTCCTGTACTCCAAATGAAAAGCACAACCGAGAAAACGTTTTTTTTTGTTGTTGTTTTTTTCATTTCATTTGGAACGGACTACCTTTATATCCGTGCTTTTCTTTTCAGAGGATTACTGGATCGACGTGAAGCGGATTAAACTTACTGAATGGCGAACATCGTATGGATTTTTACAACCTATGGGATATGACATATGGAGATCTTATAAAGACGTGGGCCTTAATTGCGCGAGGATGCGCAGATCGATGGATTATAAACTTAACGACCAACATTGCACAGAAATGAAATATAGCTATATTTGTGAAAGAAGATACGATGGACTTTAAAATGGCTTATCTTTATAAATTTTGACACAGTACTCCGCGCCTTTCCTGATTTTGTCACTTAAATAAATAAAAGCTCCTGTTTCAGATCAGTGATGACCATTACTTTTAAGGCTTCTATGGAGGAAATAATTGAAGTGGCTTCCGATTCCTCGTCGGGAATCTCTTTTTAATAATGTGAGAACTCTGAAATTACATGTACTAAAGGCATAGAATTGAAGCGTGTCATTTTGCTTCGCCAAGAAAACGCCATAAAGGGTCTAATAAACGGAACGGAAAGAGTGAAAATTACCTTAATTTCACGCTTAAAAAAATATTTGAAATTATCTGAATCCCTCTGAGATTTTCAATAGAGTTATTGCGTACTTTTAAGTCAAATATACATAACAATGCAACCGAGGGGAAGGCCTTCTTTTACCGATTCTTTATATCATTGAATTTTATCTTGATACATCAGTTGATTTTAACTATTAATAAAATGTCACGTGACGGTCAAAAACGCGTGTTATGAACGTTCTCCGATCAAAGTAAAAGGTGATTCCGATCGACAGAGTCCTACTGTATGAAATCACTTACTTCATTTCTAGGCACTCAAACTGCAAGGGTTCAATTTGAAAGTAACACGTATTTGTCGATAACCCTCGTATATCTGCAATATGCGATCAAAGCTTTTAATCAAGCGGTATGCACGATATTTAAGTGACACAAAGATGTGTGAAATTTGGTTCGCAATAATTTAACCTTGTCAAAGCCGTTCAAATAACCAAGATGGGGATGTAATATTTTGAACAATAAACCTTTTCTCTTACTTTTGAGGTTGTAATGATATTCTAAATTATATATTCTTCGATTTCCCCAATCTGAGGATTATTTGCAATGAAATATATAAATAATAGTCCTCAATAGTGCAATTGAAAGAATTCTACTAGAGCCAGATTGTAAATGCGTATTGAATGTAGTGACCTAAATGTACACATCCGAAAAAGCACCAAGGTGTATAGATTTGAAATGAGAGGCACTGTTTAACTTGTTTTGATTCTTCTCTCTTATTTTCCGACAAAATGTACTTATCTATGCACTTTGGCAATGTCGCGAATCGTTCAATTTGGTTAAATGGCTTGTGCCGGTTATAAATAAGGATCAAAGAAACACCACATCGCAGAGGTAGCTTTTTGATTCTCCCAATTAGATTTTGATATCCCTATATTACATTTGCTAACTTTTGAATTTAGATTTTCAGTTTATATATACATATAAATCAATAAAATACCGTATGCGAATGTTTCTTCTAGTCCTATCAATGCACGCCTAGTCTGGCCGGAAAGAAGCGTTTTTAGGGCGTGACCTCCTGAACTTCTTATCTTGTTTTCCCCCTAATATACCTATACATGAACACGTAGTAGCAAAGACTAAAGGCCAAACTACGGGCTACTGTCTTGCATTTCGACATGCTAAGTTTGATATTTCAAAGGATTGAAAACAGCTCTAATGTGGCCTTAATGTTTATTTGAAGAAATAAAACTAAAACACGGATTTTCATTCCGATAAAAACCATTTTAAATTGTTCATCCAGCGCGAAATTTATTCATGAAGAACGCCCACTCAAGCCTTTCAAAATCGCTCCGAAATCACTTAAAATATAGGATCAACAACTACATTCATAATAAAAATCGGTAGATAAAATCCACGATTGCACAGACATAATTGGATATTGTAAGCGTATAATGGGTTCGTGAAGACATAGACAGCTATTCATATGTATGCATATTTTTTTAAAGGGAGGTATTAAATCCCGTCAATTGTGCTCATCTTAAACAAATTCAGTGATATTTGATTGCCTTCCATGCAAAATCAAAAACTTGCTCCATGCACTCATTATATTTCATTCCAAAGTCAATCATCTAGTCAATTTAGGATGATCTCAATTGTAATTTATCCCTTGGCCTGTGCTGAGGAATTGCTAATATAAAGGTCCAGTAGCCATGTCTCTGGGTGAGTCGGTAAACATGCCTAAAAAGCATTCATCTGAAAGCTTTTGTAAATTGGGACATGTTACATGTAGACAAAGTGGAGAAAAAGAGTGCGATCGCAAATTTTAGAATTTTCAGTGGGTCATCCCAAATTGCATAATTTTGCACTGGAAGAACCTTTTATCGGTAAGCCTATTTTCTAATCAAGAATGAGACCTTACCCTCCTTAATAACAATATTTGAAATGCCACATTAAGTTACATTTTGATTGAACAATTCTGAATTTTTAAATATATACCAGGGTTGATCCAGAAATTCGTAAAAAGTGTTTATAAAAATGAACAAAAGTTGACTATCAAAATGAAAATTAAAAATTCATTTAATACAACATCTGTGTAATAAATGTGAATATTTTCGAATGTGTATGTTATATAGCGGCTGTAAAGTGAGTCATCTAAGACATGGACCCCGCACGGAGGCAAGAGAGCAGGAACGTCAAATTCGATTATGAACTATGTTCTAGTAAGTCTCCATTTGTTGGCATGCTTGCGAAATAAGTTACCTTGCAGAAATTATCCATTTTCCATTTGGAATTCAAATTTCTATAATTTCTATAGTAATAGTTTTTCTAGTGAACTGGAGACCCATATTCAGGACCTTCATGTTTTTTTCTAGTGATTTTGAGAACCATATGCAGGACCTTTAAGTTTGGAAAATATTGCTACTCCATTTGGACGCCTTCGTTCGTTGAAACTCCATTATAGAAATCTTAATCCTCTTAAAAAGCCTGAGGCTCTTTGAATATCCATGGTAATATATGACAAGCTCCTCTTTTTGACATACTTACATGTTTTTCTAAATTATCTAAAATCGTTGGGTTGGTAAATAACTCATAATGATAACAAAATTCAAAAAATAAACGGCATCGCGTTTTTGTGTTACCTCAGGATACTATTGTCTTGAATATTTAGTGTTATTTATTTAATAGCCCATTGTAAGAATTTCTGGATAATCCTCCAAATTTCTAGGAGCTTAGCGTGATGGGCAAAAATTGTTAGATTCTCGAGCATGCGTGTTAAATTGAAATACTGTTGATCTTGGCGTGAAAGCAAAACTAGACAGACAGACTGTGACATATCTATGTCTGTCATCTCAAAGGATATCATAACTTATTCAATTGTGAGGTTTAAAATGTGATATGCGCTCTTCTGTTGCAACCACTCACAAAGCATATCGGATGTACTCTACGTTTAATGTAGATGTTAATGAGATTAATTGATATAGTAAGCTTATCATTACTTTAAACAAACTACAGCTAGAATTCTTGATGATTATATCTCTTCTAAAATACCCATAATATGAATAGTTTATGACCGATGCAAAATGGCTACCCTTTGAGAAAACCGTAGAGAATCTATGAGAAAAAAAATTGGAAATTTCATCTTTAGAATCAATTCAAGGCTGCAGAAAAAAATGAATAGACTCCAAGTGCGTTTGGAGCATGAAAAACAAATGGTTTTCATTTCGTGTTAAACCAGACGTTTGAAACATCGAATTAGAAAGAATGTCATTTATTATAAATGAGATTTATAATTTTGCTTAATTAATTTCTCTTGTGACAATTAATCATTATCATAGTTTTGGTGCTAATTTATTGAAAAGTTTAAACTATTCAAAAACAACATACATTTATGTCGATCATCATCAATACTGTTTTAAAACTGTCGACATTCTTAGCATAGAAGATTGTACAAAACTCTGTCATGCCATCAGTAGCTGTATTGTGGGAATTTATCAAAGCCGTTGTCATATCTGTCGTCTTGCACATGCCCTTCGAAAAAGAAAGTATCGGACAAGAACGCGAAAAAGATCCGATTTTGTATCGTGAATGAGGGACATGACAGATCAGGTAATTTACACTTAGGGGATATTGGATGAGTCGTCATTGGATACTGAATTAATTAAACGAGTCGTCTATGAACATATAAAAACAAGGTTTTGCCGAGTTTTTATCTGTTTAGGATGACTCGTTTAATAAATTCTGTATTTTATCAGGCTTAGCACAAATTTGATTTTCTATCTAAAATATGACCCGAATTTTTGCAAGAAATCGTGAAAATTTCAGGAAATAATCGATTCAAGACATTCCGCAAAAAATATACAAGTAACAAGTTTTCATTCAGAAAACTCACATTACATAGTGGGTGTCCTCCTATGAAAAGATCACAACACGGTGAAATTACATAGCAGCGAGAAAAATTTTCTTAACATTATAGATGCTGTAAAGTAGAAATAGATATATTTAGCTTCTACAATGTTTACTGGGTAAATAAATGTAATGCAATATCGGTGTCTGGTTTAAAGTCGTGGTATTCAATTCGCATTTTATTGAATAAAACATCCCTAGGTACATCATATTTTGAGCAATGAAGCATAAAATGTTCTAAATCTTCTGGTTTATTACAGGTTGCACAGATCCTTTGTTCACGGGGGATCTTGGGTCTAAAATAACGACCTTGTTCAATGAGCAAGTCATGTGCACTTATTCTAAGCTTGGAAAGTTCCTAAGTGTTATCTTTTGAAAACCCGAAGGACAGATAATTTTGTAATGAAAAATCAGAATAGATATTTTAAAAGGTGTGCAATTTATTGGAATCAGTGGCTTCTCATATGAGAAAGTTCATTTTATAAGTCAATTAAATATCTACAGGATATGATATTTGAAATATCACTAGAATGTACTTCTGATTCAGAAAAGGAAAACTTTTGTTTATAGTTATGTATGCATGAAAACCACGATTTGAAACCCTCTTGAGATTAAGATATATCTAGTTCGAAAGTCTCCCAGAGCACGTGATCGTCTGGAAGCTGAGATAAACGACAATAGAACTTAAATGACTGACCACATATGAAGCTGAAAAAAGGCTCTCTGCCAAATTCGAGTCTAGAAGCAAAATTAGAAGCCTTTTTGTGAACGGCTAAAATATTTTTGCGAAATCTGTGTCGAATTTTCTCAAAAGGAAAGTTATCAATTGAGTTCTGTTTTATGTTATAGTCCCCAATCCAAATTTCAGCTCCATATTGTAAAAAAGGGCCGAACAGGAGTATTAATTATTCATTATTCATTCAGTCATTATCGAGAATATAAGATTTCAGAGCAAAAAATGCTTTTAAACTCTTGTGGTACAGTTGTGCAACCACGTTTTTAAAATTACAATTGCTTGCGAGTTTAATACCTAAATATTTGTATTTGTCATGAATCTCAATGTCTGAGGTATTTAACTTAAAACTTAGATTTTCTGTTTTGATAAAAAGTTAGTAAGCGAGCCTTGGCGAGCTTTCTCACTTTTCTATTCTAGAAGAGGTTAAGATCATCTTGTCTTAAATATTAACGAGTAACAGATTCTTATCTCACATCCACAACATTTTGTACATTAAATATAATTTTTAGACCTTCAGTGATCTTACACATCTGTTGGCTGTTTGATATATAAGACTTGGAAGCTATATGAGAAAATAAATATTATTTATACTTACGTCAATAGAAAAACGCCTCAAATTTAGGAAGGGGATTTATTTACAAAAGACACATTCTATGTTAAAAATTTTCACTTCATATTCACGACAAATTCATTGCAGTGCAATTCACACAAGAAATATTTATGAGTAAAGATTTGTAAAAGAACTATCCCGCTTCAAAGATAAAGATTGCCATCCTCTTTTTTGAATCCATTACAGGGATGACCATATTGACCAAAAACATCCAGTCATATAAGTTATACGGTTTCTTGCAGGGGTATATGACGATTAATTCCATGCTGGAAAAAATGATGTCACCCGAGCCGTAGGCGAGGGGTGACGTCATTTTTACTGCCTAGAATAAATCGTCATATACCCAGGCAAGAAACCGTATTACGAATTTATTATACTTCAAAGTTTTAGGGCTAAATATCTGTTTTTGCCTATTTAGGGCGTTGGTATAAACCGATTTCTTTTAAACCACCAATATCCCTTTATGCGCCCCTATGAAAAGTAAACATTTTCCAACCGACGTCATATATAGTTGTGACGTCACACTACTACACTCTGCGCTGTTGTATTTACGTAAGCGTTTGTTGGCTGAACCTGCAGTTAACTTGGCACTTCAACCAATCAAATTTTTCTTTCTGCAATATTTGAATACAAATGGCGTTGAAATGTTGCCGTGGCCAGCCGTTTCCCCTGACTTTGACCCTATTTAGCATATTTAGGATCTGCTTGGTTGAAAAGCAAGGGGCATGCATAATGTTAACAATTTGCTGAAACTAGAATAGGCTTTGCGGTTCTAATGGAACCACATTCCCCCATTGGTCGTAAAACGTTACGTCAACTCATTGACGCGTCGAATTGAACAAATAATACGTGAACTTTGAGGACTTATCCGATATTAATGAAATTGTTTCTTATCCATCCTTTGAAGGGTCTAAAACCTCAATTTAGTTCGTTCGAAACAAAATTTACCGACATTTCAAATTTTGTGCGTTTTTTTTTTTTTTTTTTTTTTTTTTACCCCTTACGCAGTTAATAAATATCACATGTCCATACTACAATCTTTGGTTTCCAAACGAACCATCCGATCGTGTGGAATGGAATTATCAGTACCAAAAGTGTTTATGTTTAGGTCATTAAGTTGGATGCAGAAAGTCCCCAAACGCAATGCTTACTTTCTTTTGCATTTGAGTATAGTAGTGTAACCGAAAGAGTGAAATGCAATGACAAGGATTAAGATTGTAAAATTGTCTGTATAACAACCCTTTAGAATCTATGTAAAGAAAACCAAAGTATTTAAATTATCTTGCTTCGTGAACTAAAGGACGGGTCTCCATAAGGGCCTTTTCGTGGCTAGAATAGATTTCTTTTAAACTTTTGCCATACGTACTACGATAAAATCTGCGTGTACTGACAAAATATTGGCATCTCAAACCTACTGGTTTTAGCTGTGCCTTGTGTTAAAAGTGGGTGGGGTAATTTACTACGAACTTGAGTTTCATTTTAAAACTTTTTTATCACCTAAATTATTTACTTTTGAGTTTGAGGCGGCCACACAATACAACAAGGAACTATTCCTAAGTTGATATACGGAATTTATTTTAACATATCATATTTTTCATTGTGATTATCTCCCCTTTTTTGTCTTAAGGGAATTTCTTTGTTTTATTTCCTACCGACTTTGCAGGTTTGCACAACACGTTACAAATAGCCTTAAGTATCAAATTTCTTTAATTGATTGCAAAGAAAATACAAAACCATTGCCCCAAGTTTTTTTCCGCAGAAATCCATTCATTAATTTTGGATTTATCTGCCCCTGAATATGAGAAATTAGCAAAATTTAGCTTTAAATTGGCATTATCAAGCCAAAAATAGATGGATTTCAATGATATTTGGTATACTTGTTCCAACACATGAACTCATTTGTAATTTAAACTGATATTTGTAAAAGGTCTACTTTCAAGGTCACGCACCAAGGTCAAAGGTCAAAATAAGCTCAAATTCAGCTTGTCAAGTGCATAATTAATTTATTTATCATCAGATTTTAAAGATATTTAGGACAATTGTTACCCTTGATAAGCTTAAACATATTTTGAAATGAACTTTTTGATAAGTTTGAGTTCAAGGTCAAATTTCAAGGTCAAATGTCAATATAAGAGTAGTATATGCTAATATGTATAAATCTACCATATGTTATTGTTGATTCTAAAGTGATTATATAAAAGTTCCTCCTTTCATCAGCAAAAATGTAATGCAAGAAAAAAATATGTGATATGTCTAGGCTCACGGTCACACATGAAGGTCATATGTCAAAATAAGCACAAATTCATCCTTACAAGTGCATTTTTCATTAATTAATTGACAGACTTTAACAAAATTAGGCACAGGTATTAACAATCACATGTACAGAAATATTTTGAAATGAATTTAGTGATATGTTGAAGTTCAAGGTCACATATGAAGGTCAAATTTCAAAATAAGCATAAATCTGGCTTCACAAGTGCATTTATCATTCATTTATTGACATACAATCACAATACTTGACACAGTGGATACCCACCTCAAGCAAAAAATATTTTGCAATGAATTTAGTGATAACGTTGTGGTGGGTATCAGCTGTGTCCAATAGTGTTGAAATATATCAATAAATGAATGAGTAATGCACTTTTCAAGCCAAATTTGTGCTTATTTCAACATTTGACCTTCATATGTGACCTTGAAAATCAACATATCACTAAATGTATTGCAAAGAATTTTTGTGCATGTAAAATTACCCCACCCACCTTTAACACAAGGCACAGCTAGAACCAATAGGTTTGAGATGCCAATATTTTGTCAGTACACGCATATTATATCATAGTACGTATGGCAAAAGTTTAAAAGAAATCTATTCTAGCCACGAAAAGGCCCTTATGGAGACCCGTCCTTTCTGATTTATGATATTAAATGAGGCCCTTTAATTAAAAGACACAATTTCTCACATGTATCGCATATATGCGACTTGAAACTTTCGCAACCCGATGGTCGTCAATTTTCACGTCATTAACACATAGCAAGTTCATCGTAGATCAATCAATAATGAACTGTTGACAGATCGATAACTGTAATTTGCCATACCATCTTACGGTATTGTCTACAAACCGAAGAGTAAATCGGCGAATTACTACCAATTAGTCGCTTATAAAGAGACGTCACAACACGGGCTTTTCTTTTTGTGAAAATTAGTTTTTTGTTTTCTTTGTCAATAAATAACATTTGTAACGAGCGGGTTACATATGCATAAAATATCAGGCATATGATTGATTAAAGTGACACGAGTTTGTTTGTTTTCCGATTTAACGATTTGTTTTGTTTATTTTGTGCTTAAGTATCATAAAAAATCGGCTGATGCACCGATCAGTCACCGACTATTCGGCAACAGGTCGTCAATTTTTATTTTCGATTCTGTAAAAAGACGTCGCCGACGCGTCGGAGCCTATATGTTACACTAGCTCTTTTAAATGAATATCAGAATATTCCTGCAATCGATTCCTGTAGGTATTTTAGAAAAATTCTATTTTACCATAAGAACACATGAAAATGATCATGTATTCATGCATTGATCGAATGGGTCAATGGTCAAAGGGATCCATCGGTTTTTACAACAGTCAAAGAAACGCACAAGCTGATACTCTTTCAAAATGCGAAGAAAGCACTCAACAGATGAACAATTCAAATGATATTTAGAATCAAAGAAATCCCAGTGTATGAATATAACCACCACTTTGTCATAATCGTGTACATGTATCTGACTTCGTGCGAAAACTTTTTCCTTTTTTTTACTTTTGTCTTTGCGTGTTTTATATAAACCATTCGTTCACACTTACGAGCATTATATGTAATTCGCGTGATATTGTAGTGTACCATTTCTTGGGCACTCGCCTATATGTAGATTTTATTATCTGGAACGCAGGACTTAAAACAATTGATATAAAATTTGGATATAAGATTAATATACAATAAAATAAGTCAAAACTGCTAGAGGGATCCGTAACTAGACGCGTTTAGTCCCTTTTTATGACTTCGTTTTATGTTCACTACATAGGACCTTTTGTGGATTTAAAAGTGTCTGATTGGTCTACGAAGACATCCAAACAGAAAGTTTGTATATTTTATAAACGGAGGATAGAAATAACGCTAATTTTGTTCATTTTGAACAAAATTAGCGATATTAGATTACCTTCCTTAATTGCACTCAAACCTCGCTTCACACACTCATTCAATTTCCTTCCAAAATCATTCATCTTGTCAATTTCACGATGTTTTAAATGAAGTCAATTAATAAGCCTTTCGCAAATATAGCAGAATCGCGTAAAAGCACAGTAAAAGTCGTCCAATTTGAACAGTCCAGATTTTTTCCGCAATCTAGCACACTTTTCGTCCAATGACGAATCATATCGTATCCATATATCATAGCCCAATGGTTGTTTATGTCCGTAAGACGTTTGCCACTCGGTGGCGCTGATTCGTTCGGTATCGACCCAGTAACTCTCTGAAAAGAATAGAGACCGAAATTAATGTTCAATTAACGTGATTTACAATATATGCAATCGTGGTTTTGCGATATGTGATACTAAAAATCATATTGATTTAATATTTTTCAAAGAAGTTTTATCTTGTCCTGTAAGCTATAAATCGAAAAGAAAATATTGCCTTGCGTAATTTACAAATGATAAATACGTATAAGGACTGTGTCGTTTACTCGTATGCATGAATTCAAAATACATCGGACCTAAGATATGATTGGGTGCGTGACACTTGCAATAATTTTACATTTACGCATCTTTAATACTCTGGTCCGAATATTCACTAAGAACAAGAATGCCAAGGGCCTAAAAGCTTTATAAATATCCGAAGAATTTTTCTCAATCGCGCATCCATGAAATTATTAGAGGTACCACACACAAGATCATATCATTTTGATCGAAACAGATCACCAATTCCCAAGTTACGCTTTTCTTGTTAATCTATGGCAATTCATAGGAAAGACTTAATCGGAAAACCTTTGCGAATATGCGGAGAACACCACTAGAATACCTGCAACAATCGGCTATTCGTGTAATCGGGTAAGTGCCTCGGACGCGTAAATGGAGTACTTTTTATCATGTTAGTTAAAACCGATATTGCTATTATCGTACACGAGAGGTAGTTTGGGCTCGGTTATTTCGGAGAACACCCGAGATATTGCTGTAGCCTTGACATTGTGTTGTGCAATTTGCGTGAATTATTGGAAGGCCGCATGAATGCGTTTTGAATATGACCACAGGGGATTAGGGATAAATTATTATAAAACTTGTCCAATGTTTTTATTCAAAATATAGAAAGCCGTATAATGCAGCCTAATTTAACGACAGTTTTTCAAAAACTATTTTGTTATGATAATTATTGAACAATAAAATCAGGCTTTTTTAGCTTTTGAACTTGTTTTTTTTCTTCAAATATTGCACAATTTCATTAAAAAGACTGATCACTTCAGACAGGTTTGACCCAGTTTATACTGTCTTTCCCTGGTTAATCTGCTATTTTTTACTTCAAAGGAGATACATCTATGGTTACACTCCTGACTGTTTTTGGTCTTGTTAAATATTTAGTAAAAATGGCATTTTAAGTCTTAAGCAGGTCCATGCGGTCTAAAAAAATCACAATACTAAATTGTTCATAACTGCACTCAAAATCTTCTTGGTACACAAGTGTGTGATGAGTTATGTAAAAGCTCTGGCCTAGAGAATAAATGTTTCAAACATAATTTGATCCTATGAGTGATATGTAGCAGTGGTCTGGCAATTAGCATAACATCATTTCAAGCATGTTACTGTTATTCAAACATTAAAACAGTGCGGCAAATAGAGCATGCCATTTTTTCTAACCTAACTATTTAAGGGCAACCAGAGCAGGTCCCTCAACCTCAAATAGGGGCATTCTTAGAACTAGTTTAAATAACAGCCTTTGAATGAGAACCTGAATATTTTACCTCATACATAACTCAATCTTTCTTTTTAAATTAAACATTGTAATGGTGTATCATTATGGATATTACTGTAGGTTTAACTTTTCGAGGTCTATCTATGCGATATCATTGGAAAAAAAGTTAATATAAAATGAACCTATCTTATAAATCAAATTGGTTTGAATTTAGTCCAAGTGACATTTGTGCACATGTTCGAGATTCACAAGCATGCGATCATAAGGAGTGAATACCACATTTTCAAAAGCTGTTCGTGTATATGATCAAGCATATAAAACAAACATAAACTATCTTCGAAAGTTTTATTTAGAAATAAACAAGGTGGTCTAATATTCCAACATTCTTATCATTTCTTTCTTTAGTTTTTATTGCTCATTTCTCCAGATATAACATACATCAACATGAAGATTGGGTGAGTATATTATTCAAACAAGAGCACCGCATATGCAACCCTTGGCTGAAGGTGCATGATAATACAAAAAGCTGAGTGGAAAAAGAGACTCTTACAAAATTGTTTTCAAGTTTGACCCCCTTGAAAGTCTGGCCAGCTCTTGTGATAGTGAACACACATGCTAAATTTATGAAATTATTTTCAATAACCACTGGTCAACAACAACAATGCCAACGCCACTTAGTTGATCTCCATACCTCTAGTTTCCTCATAAAACAGACGAGCTAAAAAAGGCTGTCACATTACCATCATGTGTAAATTCATTGTGCTTAAGTTAAAATAAAGTACTCCTTAGTTTATTTCAGCTGGGTGTGCATGTTAAAACAGGGCCATTGTTGTTGTTAAAATCTTTGAAAATTGGATAGGTATTTTTTGCAAAAAAAAAAAAATAATAATAATAATACAATATATTTATGAAAACTGAATAATTTGCGGCCTAATTTGATGCACTGCATCAAAATTTTATCTTGCACTTTTTACTTTTTAGGACTACGAGTTTTTATCAACTACCCAGCATCCATTAGCCTAGGGCAGGCAAACATTGGCGGGACTTTTTATTTTATATCTTTTACTTTGATTCATAGAATCGCCGGTGTTTCCGGATTGAAGGAAAAATGCGGCCGTGTCACGCACAAGAATTAAATGATATGATGCCTTTTGGGTAACAATATATTACGGAAAATATTATACATCTAGTGAAAATGTACCATAAACTCTCCATTATCAATCAGAATGCATTAAAGAAAATATTTTCCATCAATCAACTAAAGCAGAATTTGGCCTACCATTATCACATTTGTGACCGACGCTCTTATCCTGTGACGGCAATAGCAGAGTGTATTACGATTGGCAAAATACGGCCGAAGTGTTTATTATTAAGGTGGCAATGGACAGCGGCCTCCCGACTCTACAAACCGGAAGCGGGGTTTCGTTTATTTAACGGCTCTTTTTGCGCGTTGTTTAAAAAGACAGGTTTCCGTAAGATTCTGCTTATGGAAATAGCGCAGAATAATGATGGAAAACTTCATAACCTTGCTTCTTTTCAACATTTAATGTCAATTGAATGACTGGATCATTATATTTAACAATAAAAATGCGTTAAAACCGTCATTAAATTAGGAGGGGTCACTGTAAAATAAGGAAAAACTTTCCTATATGCATGGAAAGGTATGCTGATTTTTTTACCAAATAAAGGAAAACTATGGGTATAAAATATATCGGAAAATAAGAAAAATCATTGGGTAATTTCTTCAAAAAATAGGTTTTTTTGGCATTTTTACCAAGTAAAATTACAAAAATTGGTGCATTTTTAACTTTTGAAGGCAAATTGTGCAAATGCAATTGCTCAAAGAGAAATTTTCTTGGTAACAGCAATTGTGTACATGTATAAGATCTATGAAAATGTATGTGTTTCATAGCTATAAGCTAGTACTGAGTTTATACTAGACTTAAAACGAATATAAACGTTTCACT
Source organism: Fragum whitleyi (assembly GCA_948146395.1). Taxonomy (NCBI): domain Eukaryota; kingdom Metazoa; phylum Mollusca; class Bivalvia; order Cardiida; family Cardiidae; genus Fragum; species Fragum whitleyi. The sequence goes on along the minus strand of OX411552.1, from coordinate 56,209,903 downwards.
GAAAAATGGTCAATACCACTCAAGGGCCAATAACTCTAGCATGAAAACGAGCGTAGAAAGGTACCTTCAAATTTTGATATAAAGACTACACAGTGTTAATCTACAACATATGTGAACAAGAAAAAAATTCATTGGGCGGAAAGAATTGACACCATGTGTCCATTGCTACCTTAAAAGCGTGTAAAAATGTATCAACAGACAAAAACATCCCTTTTACATTCACTTTGAGGCACTTTTACGATTACAGGCATAGTCGAGCATGTTCCGATTAGTGCGCCTCAGGTTAAAATAATTATTTACCATGACTATATGCCAGAATTCCACGATAAAATTCAAGCTTTTCCAGAGACAGAATCGTCGTAAGATTCGCACGGTCTTTTCTGCATCTCTCTAAAGCTGTCGTTTGGTTCACCCGAATATCCACGACTCTATAAAATAGACGTTAAAATAAAATTAATATATACAGTTTACGTTATGAACGCTCGGACATTTGACTATGACTTAATCCTTTAAAATGCAATTTACATTATTGAGAGACCAAACAGCTTGAAAAACTGATGAAATTATTTAATATTAACAGAAACATGGAACATGTCATGAGAATTTGTTTCAAAAAAGCTAATTTTACAGAGACTAGAACTGAAAAGTATTTTAAAAAATAAGATAGTAGCGTCTGCCTGAAAGCAAGCTCGAAAACGACAATGCCAAATTACACCCCAACTCGTGTTTTATCGTGCCCGCAAAAATGACCTCAGCTGTTGAGGGGCCGTTCGTCCAGTGCCTATTTATAAAATTATCAGTGTATATAAACAATTAAAACATATTTAATAGATTCAACAGTGTCCGAAAATTGAAATGCAAAGGTCTGTTGTTAATGAATGCGCAATTGTGTGTGCCAATGTGAATTCTTCCGATTAAAGGTCTTTACTTATAGTCAAAAGCTTTTTGGCCACATCCAGATCGTATTTTCTAACGTAATTTAGGGATTTCAAAATAACTTATCAGTTATTCAAACGTCACGACTGAAGGTAAAACAACATTTTGTCAATGTCCTGTGCAAATATTTTCATTTTATTCTACAAAAGACGCTTCAACTGCAAATGCCCAACGTCAAGGTAGTAACTTAAGGTAGACAAAGGACACATGGATTCATTTTTCCCATCCCAGGAAATTTCTTGTTCACATATGTTGTAGATTCACATTGATTTGTCATTATTTCCAAAATTTGAGGTACCTTTCCGTGTTTGTTTTCATTCTAGAGTCATCTGGACTTAGATAGTACCGGTCATTTTCAGTAAAATGTCTAGTATGTTCGTCTAGTGTAAATTCAGCCCCAGCTGATAAGTATAAGATACATCCATGTTGATATACCTTATACATGTACACAATAGCTGTTGCTTAACAAATTTCTCTTTGATCAATAAAATTTCCATAATATACCTTCAAAGGTTTAAAAAAAGTTCTAATTTTGGTTATCTTACAGGATAAAAAAGCCATTTTTATAATATTTTACCCAATGATTTTTATTACTTTCCAAATATGTTTAATAATTATATTTCTCCTTTGTATGAAAAAAAACACAGATACTTTTCCTTGCAAATAAGAAAAGATTTTTGGTCTATCATAATGACCCTTCCTAAGAGAATATGACTTTTATCGAATTAGGTGATGAAATCAAATTATCATTATTCTACTTTTTTTTTGACAGAACCATATAAAATCCGATTTATTTCAATATCGCACAAAAATAATCAAATACCGGCTTTCGGATGATATAATCCGAAAGCCGATGTCTATTGCTACTTTATGTACAAAGTTAAATCCTATTCGAAACAAATACCATATATTCTATAATCAAAGGCATATTTTCTTTTCTTTTTTATTTTTGTTTATTTTTTTGTATGGGTTTTACACCGCTTTCAACAATTTCGCAATTATATCGCGGCGGTTGGAGCACCTAACAATGGATTCCTGATGTTTCTTTAACCTGTACTACCATTACACCCTTTCCTAGCCTCTGACTGCTATCTAACATAGGTTTACGATTATCTACTCATTGGTGAGAGACAAACGTCGGAAAGGATATTTGCCGCCACCGGGGACCGAACCCACGACCTCCAGATTGGAAGTCTTATGCCTAACCAACTGCGCTATGTTGGCGGCAAGGTATATTTTAACAAAGTCTGAAGAGCACATCTCCGTAATTAACGGTTGAATGTCATAATGATTAGTTCACGGTAAATTCAGATTGTTGTATCATGAAGACCGGTGTCTGGTTCTACGTTTCACAATGATTGAGGTAAGCTTTCAGGTGAAGATAAAGACAATATTGGGGTAGGCGTTTCCATACCTGTGACGTATATGTATATTTCCTACTTACTTAAAGCTGAATACAGAACCATCTGACATCGTATGTTTTATGTAGGTGCAGTTGTGACCGACCTTTGTTCCAACTTCATGTAACCCCTCCCACTGTGCATCATCAGTACAAGTAATTGATTGTGGTGACATTTGAATGGCTCTCTCGTGATCATAACAAGTTCTAACAAGGAGTTTTCCATTAATTGTAAAGACCGTACCTTTGGCCCTGAAAGAACTGTCCAGGCGGGCCTTCCCGCATGCTAAAATAGATTGACAAATATATCATCGGGAACAAAATAAAACAAGTTTGTGACATGTTCAACTTCACATGGAATGTTTCTTATTGATTGATCTAATTGAGGAAAATCACTACTTGTAAAAAAGAGAGCTCAACCATGTTCATGTTCAAATACTAGGTTAACTTGGATTAAGTAGAACAAAATATACAAAAGCTTGTAACCGGAAGTATGTCGTCAAAAGCTTGCCATAACGTATAACTGTTGACTGTTGGAAAATAGGATTGATTGTTTAAACAATACGATCATTTACAGATTTAACGCATTTTTTGCATCCAACGAGTAGAAATCTAATGAGTTCACATGGCACCTTTTCATGATTTATAGACTATGTTTTCTGTATTGGCTGCACGCTTTTGTCAACAGGTCAGTTGGCAAGCTAATCTAATAATCGAATCTACTGTACGTTCTAGTAGCGTAGATCTTAATTGCGCTTTGAATACTTGAGGAGAAGTGATGTAGATACTTGTAATTGAGAGATGAAGAGAGAATTTGTTGATTTCGTGCAGGTATGACACTAAAACCCTAATCACATTGTTTGAATACGCGAAGCGGATAAATGCATGATTATGATTAGGCTTTTAGTTTCATATCCTAATGAAATTAATAACCATCTCTTCATTTCTTAAAAATCTAATACTATGAAGCAAAAATTAAAAGATTTGTCAACAATGAAGCAGTTTGCTTATGGGACTACATTTTTTCGAAAGCCTACAAAATAGCCGCGCCATCAAAAAATTATAACATTGAGAATTAAAAACAAAAGTGTTCGTCAATTCTGATTTGCTGAAAAACAGGCTTTATTTCTGAATGACAACAGTCTTGAGTAGGAAGGTTTTTAATAGGCTATGCACAAAGTTGTCCCGCAAGAAAATGTCTATCTTCCATTTCTGCTTAATGATATCAGATTATAAAATATGAATAGATAATTTGTTGATTTCGCGGAGGAATGAAACTCAAACAAGAGGGCCATAGTGGCCCTTAATCGCTCACCTGAATTAACAATCTAAAAATTTTTTTCTAAGATTTGACCCTGTGACCTAGTTTTTTACCCCACTTGACCCAATTTCGAACTTGTCCGAGATTTCATCAGACAAGGTTTTTCTAAGATTTGACCCAATGACCTAGTTCTTGACCCCACTTGACCCAATTTCAAACTTGACTGATCTTTCATCAAGATAATCATTCTTACCAATTTTCAGATTGATTGGGCTCCAAAAAATGGCTTCTAGAGTGTCCACAAGGTTTTTCTAAGATTTGACCCTGTGACCTAGTTTTTGACCCCACTTGACCCAATTTTGAACTCGTCCGAAATTTCATCAAGATCATTCTGACCAATTTTCAGGTTGATTGGGCTAAAAATATGGCCTCTAGAGTGTCCACAAGGTTTTTCTAAGATTTGACCCTGTGACCTTGTTTTTGACCCCCACATGACCCAATTTCAAACTTGTCAGAGATTTCATCAAGATAATCATTCTGACCGATTTTCAGGTTAATTGGGCTAAAAATATGGCCTCTAGAGTGTCCACAAGGTTTTTCTAAGATTTGACCCCGTGACCTAGTTTTTGACCCCACATGACCCAATTTCGAACTTGTCTGAGATTTTATTCAGATAATCATTCTGACCAAATTTCAGGTTGATTGGGTTAAAAATATGGCCTATAAAGTGTCCACAAGGTTTTTCTAAGATTTGACCCTGTGACCTAGTTTTTGACCCCACATGACCCAATTTCGACCTTGTCCGAGATTTCATCAGGATGATCATTCTGACCAATTTTCAGGTAGATTGGGCTAAAAATATGGCCTCTAGAGTGTCCACAAGGTTTTTCTAAGATTTGACCCTGTGACCTAGTTTTTGACCCCACTTGACCCAATTTCGAACTTGTCCGAGATTTCATCCAGATAAAAATTCTGACCAATTTTCAGGTTGATTGGGCTAAAAATATGGCCTCTAGAGTGTCAACAAGGTTTTTCTAAGATTTGACCCTGTAACCATGTTTTTGACCCCACTTGACCCAATTTCGAACTTGTCCGAGATTTCATCCAGATAATCATTCTGACCAATTTTCAGGTTGATTGGGCTAAAAATATGGCCTCTAGAGTGTCCACAAGGTTTTTCTAAGATTTGACCCTGTGACCTAGTTTTTGACCCCACTTGACCCAATTTCAAACTTGTCCGAGATTTCATCCAGATAATCATTCTGACCAATTTTCAGGTTGATTGGGCTAAAAATATGGCCTCTAGAGTGTCCACAAGGTAAATGTTGACGACAGACGACGGACACCGGACGACGCACGACGGACGACGGACATCACATAACCCCAAAAGCTCACCTTGAGCACTTCGTGCTCAGGTGAGCTAAAAAACAAATCCCACTCATGTTAAAACAGTGTAATAAGGTTTATAGTTTCATACATCAATGAAATGAACAAAAACTCTCTTCATCACTTAAATGGATAAACAAGTCTCGTACCATAACGAATGCATGTTCCAGTATCGTAGTTTACCATATAGCTCTGGTCCTTTGATATGTTCTGGCAAAGACTATTATCCTCTGTAAATACCTTCAATATAGAAACAACAAAAACATAGTCTTTTGAAACTTCGGACCGTCGTTCAGGATAACTCGCCATTCGTCGTTGACGGGTTGTGCTTCCTGTTTAAGTGCTTGATACTAAATGAATCGATAAACTGACAAAAGGTTTTCTTGAAGATAATCTAAGAATTTCATACATCCAGATAACGGGCTTATGCTTATTCAGAGTCCCATGAACCATGGTAGAATGTCAACAAATATTTTGCAAATCTGTTCCTTTGATGAGAGTAAGAGCGTTTTTTTTTAATAAAAAGGCGTATGTCAATACTGATAATCGAATTACATTTGACTCTTAAAATACGCGAAGCGGATTCATATATGACTGTGATAATATGTTTCATTACCAAATGATATTATTAGAAGATGCATTTATTATTGGTATTTATGTAAGCTGCAAGAATTTTCAGGAAACTGCGCATACTTTGCTTATTTTTCGATTTATATCTTTGGACTGATTATAACTTATTCAAAAACAAACCGATTTTTGGTGGTAAAGATGTCTTGGACGTTAAACTCCATTCAATCAACCAACCAACATGCATTTTGCCTTACTTCGTTGCAGCACTCAATTAATGACCAAATTTAGCACACGGTACTATCCAAAATGACTAATGACGTCACAGAGAACGGAATTGAAGTAAACTATCGGCCTCCAATTTTTAAGCAGGAACAGTTTAAAACAGCCTTATGCTCATGAATTCAATTAGGTCACTTATTTGTTATGATTTGCTCGGATAGAAACACATTTTTTCCACTAAAATGCACAGAAAAGGTAAGTTTAAGATGGTAATGGACATTGGCCTCCCGACTGGTGAGAGCCCCCGGATGTTTGGCCCTCTTTGTTCTTTATAAAAATACTCACATTTTAGGTTCTGTTTCGCATTCCACAATACTACTTTTATAAAATGGGTCTTTATTCATTGATCTAGCTGTTGAGACTAAAATGACCTGGGTCAATTTGGGTCTAGTTTTGGGTTTTTCAAGCCAGAGTCAGGTCACCGTCTTTTTCCACCTATGAAGTCGACAGTTAGGGAAAATCGTATTTCAATCAATTACAAGGACCAAACTGACAAAATAGATATCTAATTTTTACCAATTCGTTTACGTTCAAAATATCATTCAATTGTAAATGATCAAAGATATTAACGTACTCGAAATTCTTTTTTTATTTTTGGGGGAAAACGTATTTCAATCAATCACAAGGACCAATTTTGACTGACAATATAGATATCTAAATTTTACGTGAATTCCGTCATGGAATAGATCGATTAACAACATTATAATCAAAATAAACCATTTCAACTATGATATACAACCTGGTCGGTGTTTTCCCTCGTCCAAGATATCGAATAAGGACTTTTAATTGAACTAATAGAGAACTTCGTTTCTGTAAGAACATGCTCCAGACGACAAAAATGTCCTCGGCGCTGAAAATTTCCCACCTTACAACTGGTCACGAAACGACAAAATTTTACACAATCCTCTATATTAAGTATGTGAACGGTAGTAAAACTGTTGTAGTTATCATCAATATTTATATCTGTGGTCATTGAAAAATATAAACTACTTATTATGTTAACACTAACGCTATCATTAACTGTTAAGAGAAAAAGTGTTTTAGCAAAAATAATTTGTCTCATTGTTATTTCACTTTCAGATTTCACTTTAAAATTTTAAACACCGATACTCAAAATGTTGTTGAAATACTTGAATTCTTTATCATTTGTTTGAGTCGTTCTTTGATATCAAAGATAATATTAATAATGTTCTGAATGGACTCCCTGTGGCATTCTTGGAAAAGAACTATTTCTGCATCGGACGTTAAATATTTATCTTATGGTTATTTCAAATACAACCACAAAGAATTCGAGATTAATATCCTTTCGAAGAAATAATTAGCTATTGTCATGCATCTCACTCTATCATGCATATTTACATATACACTAGACAATGTCTGTGTGAATATTGAAATGTTATTTGGCATTAGCGAGTACAATATTGAATTCTTACGGGTCAGAACCCTGCAGAAGCAGTCTATGTCACCGAGTCAAAAATAGACTATATCTGCAGGATACGAATAAGTATTGTACTCGATCATGTTAAATGATATCTTTATTTCATACGATCATACCAAGTTCCATGATTAATCACGACATTCGAGACAGACAAAAAGGTATAGATTTGTATGTTCCAAAGGGGTTATCAACTGCAAGTCACTATGAACAAGAGGTGAGGTAATAATTTTTTTTTTTTTTGAAGATAGAAATTCGTGTGATTTATTTATTTCATGTGCCAAAGCGGTTAGTGCTACAACTCTTACCACAGATTGACTACTCGTCGTCGTAAAACATTAACATTTTCTTTTATGAGCACACACACCATTCACTGATGGCACAAGCGCTTTGGGGTATTTGTTCCATTCTTCGACGAGCTCTAGTTCAATCTATTTTCCAAAGATAAGAAAGAAACAAAAATGAATGCAATTTCTACAAAAAGACGTAATTCCAAATTCAGTTCTAGTGCTGACTCTAGCATGCGTTTGATACGACAAAAATACCGTGTTGAAAATTCCTACAATCGCTAAGATGTCGGCCGCTTGTTTATGTTAGAAGTCGCTGCACGCGCTCCTTCTAAGATTCGAGACAACGAAAACTGCATAGATCTGTGTTAAATCAGCGATTTTTACTCCGAGATTTTAAAATATAATTACATTAGGCTTAATTAAGAGTATTAAAGCAATTGTGGTTTGTTTGATTTCGGAATGGCGCTCGATACAGATTCAAGGCCGAAATTGGTAACATTGAATGACGTCATCAGAATGACTTCGTTGTGTAATTCAGCCAAAACAGATATGGCAACATTTGACAAGTGACGGCTAATTAAAGCGCAAAATTAAACTGAACGAAAAACACGTGACATAGTGATATTATTAAACGTAGATCAATAATACGGCATTTTTTTCAATAATTATAATTCCCATTTGATCGTCTAGTTCTAATGCATTCAGTATATGATGCACTTTGATATATTGTGTCGGTTAACATATTTCAAATATTATCGTTCAATGGAGATAAGATATTTGCTATGCATGATTTTATGGTAATATGATACTTTAAAATATGACCTACGTCGCGGGAACGAAATGACGCCGTTGAATATTTTTGATATTACACGAGTGTTATTTCAATAGTGGAATAACTATGCAAATTGAGCTTAGAACGTAAAGCAATGCTATATTTTTGTTGTAAAAAATGACGTCATAATGCAAGTCTGGCGTCATTTCGAAAACGGCGTTACATGTTCATGTATATGTTTGGCGGAATTACTTTGACTGATAAATTTCTTGAAAATCCTCGATTTATCGCTAAAGTGCAGGCCAAATTATAAACAGAACATCCGTGCTCATAAAATACCGAAAGTTTGAATTGTCGATTGCAATTGCTTGGCTAGACTTAAATTTTGTCGTCTTGTTATTGGTGAAATAAATCATGTTTTCAGTTGATTTGTTTGTCCGAGTGGTGTTTCACGTTGCTATTAACAATCTTTCACCCATGGCTCAGCGGCTGGAGACCCAACAATGAGTTTCTGGTATTTCCTAAACCAACTTGTGTTAAGCGACCACCGAAAAGGGGTCGCTTATGGGAATGTTCGCTTAATACACTTTTTCATGATAAATATTTGCCATTTCTAGATCATTTTAAAAGCAATTATAGATTGTAGCATAATTCTTGCTGAATCTAATGATGTTCGAACAGAACAGAATCGCCTCATTGAGATGATTTTTATCAGCTCCAGAATCGAAAGATTCAATAATAACGGCTGTTCGTTAAAGAATGTCAAAGTTCTCTGAGATAAGATTTTGTTACGATAAGGTGACTTTTTGTGATGGTCGCTTAATACAAGAGCGTAGCCTCGTATTTTATCAGTTAATAGATGACTCATTTAATAAATTCGGTATTCACTGACCACTCATTCAATATCCTCTATATAAGCAATATTGTGTCGCGATGAATCCAGTTCAGCGTCTTAGATCTTCCTTTTGCAACTTACTCGACAAATTCAAATATTTACAATTTGTTAAGGATGGTAACACGATGTCCAAAAACGCTTGGAGCACATAAAGAATGTACAGTACCTATATGTACTGCGCTATGATGGCAGTCTAAACATGCATGGGTCCGTTTATTAGTCTTGTACATATATACAGTAATACGTACTTAGTATTTTTGTTTGAACCTAACGATGCTGGGAGGATTGCTAATTGTCGTGGCTCTGCCGAGTCAATTATCAATTCCCACAATCGAGTTAGATATTTTGTCATACTTAAAACTAAGTACGTATTATATTTATCTTATAACCTGTATTTGCCTTGGAAAATAAAACAATACGCCTCTTTGAGGTAATTTCCTTTGTCTCCCGTCTACATCTTAATCAACAATGTAGTTTCAACTTAACGACAGCAAGGTAAACAAACATTGTCGTTATTTGCAATGTTGGCTGGTTCATTTGTACAGTCACAGATTTCTAAACGGACCATATGAAGACATTAAGTATTGATGTTAATAACATCTCGAAGTTGGTACGGTGAGTGATTTTGGAATGATATCCGAATGAAATTGAATAAGTGGCAGACGCAAGTTTGAACTAAATTAAGGGGATGAAATTCGGCATCCCATATTTAACTAGACTAAATTAGCGACTCTTTGTTACCCCCCTTTAATGAAATGCATATGATCTTTCGTTGAGTGTCACCCTGGACCAGTCCGACTCTTTGAACGATTCTAACATATTGGAGCGTTTTTTAATGATTTATGTGTGGATAATCGGAATTATTGAAAGGAATGCTGGGTGACTGATTTACAATGATTTTGATAGAATCGATAGAATCCTTACCGAACTTCAAAAATATTTTCTTAATTAACGGTGAAAATTTAAGACGATCATTCAAAACTCTTCCAAACACATTTCTAAGGCCGGGTGGTACATTGGCGCTCTCTCTTTATTTCGAAATAGAAATGAAGAGAGTTTCTAGCATTGAAACGGGAAATTATCATTTATCTGTCACATACCATTATAAAGTTTCGGTATCAAATTGATATAGAAATAAAACTTTGAAGGCAAATGCTTTTTAGACTGGTAGTAGATTTCAACATGACCGTGTTATCTACAGGACGGAAAAAGTGTTAAATGTCGAGCACAGACACAAATGCAATTCAAGTTAGATCTAACCAAATTCAAACAGTGAAAAGGAAAAGCGCTACGAGGGGATTCAACTCATTTGCATTATTATTACCTCGTGTAAGATATTGTTTATTTTATATGAAAATATTCAGCTAGCATAATTATTCAAATTCCATATTACATGTATAATTGGTTTTCAGATTGGATTTCCTAAATTCCCCCTTTTATCCATTTGTCTTTATTGCAATCTTAAAGCTGAAAGAGCATATTCGATCCAGAATATGCAACATAATTATTAATATACATTTTAATTGCTTCTACATTTTAATTTAGACACAAATTAGTACATTTGTTGTAAGTTTCTCTTTTATAACATGAATATCTTTCAAATGGAAATCATTTAACTATTGTTTGTAACTTTCTGTTCCATGCTGTAATTTTTTTTTCAATTAATCCAACGGAATTTATATATTCGTGAAGAAAATTGCGAAAAAACAGTTAATTACTGTTATCGTTCTCCTTAATAATGATGTCAGTTTTTGTTACATTTTGTGTTGGTATAATATGGTATGTTTCACTCATATCAAAGATCTATGGATCTATTCCACATGCTGCACAACAATCCACCTATTCTTATTTACTTCCGGATGTTGATTCGTTTACAACAATATCAGTCACTAGTCCTCAAGATTGTGAAAAACTTTGCGAATCTATTACAAGTTGTGTACTTGTGAACTACCGTTTTCGAGGACACATTTGTAAGCTCGAACATTTTACAGGACCGGCAGAAATTTCAACAACAAATGTGAAAACGGCTGGTTATGTGTCTTGGAGAAATGAATTATTTGATAAGGTAAGATTCTCTTTTGAGTGTTACAAAAGAAAAAAGTTGTCTACTTATCTAAGGAAATTTGGTATACTCTTTTCTGATATTTTCCTTATATCTTACGAGCGAATCTAGAGGGTCAAAGCGATGACAAGATTTATACAAGACGTTCTTGAAGTCATATATTCTGGCTTCAGGGCTAATGTTTGTTTTCTTCTCGTGATCAAATCACAGTGATATATATGTAATGACTTACCGAATATTTTTACATCAGCTATTATCCATGATTAATGCCCTGGCAGGGCGGAGCCTAAATAACGGGTCGTTGCACTCAAGGTTAAGGGAAATCAGCTTTTATCTAAAATAACCTACTTCTAAAGAGAGTCGACATAAATAACTCGAGACATTAAATCGTAGATTGGTAACCAAATCCTCGTAACTTCAGCTTAATCAAGCTGAAGTTACGAGGCCTTGGTAACCAAACGATGAAATGCGTTCACTCTCTCTAAGCACGTGAATCCTTTAGGTTTTAGAATACAGTTATTTGCACGAGTTAACGATGAATAGCGACTAACTTTTCAATGAACCCAAACTATTTAAAAGTAAACTCGCCAAATTACGGCACGGTTAAGCCCCGCCCTGCCAGTTCATTAATTACGCAGAATATACACTATGGTATTTTTATCGTGTTTATCGCCTTTACGCCCGAAACGACCTTAGCTGTCGACGGTATATAAGCGCAGTTAAAAACAAAAGGCCCAAGAGGGCCTGTATCGCTCCACTGGCTTTAAAATCGTTAGACTTTCATTTAATAAAGCTTTCTTTAAATGAATACATTAACACTCACAAATCTCCTAAGACCTATTTTATAATGATTAACTTGTTCTGGTCCATATTGCACCAAAATACTCAATCACAATGAACCTGCAACCCCTTACCCATCTTATTAATACATAAGGTTCAGGAAAAAATGACATTCGAAAATTTCGGGCTCAAAATAGGCCCAGCCCTGCCACACCCATATTTATGGACCAATCAAAATTTAGCAAACATTTTAAGTAAAGGGTCACCAAAGGAACATTCTTTTTAAAGTTTCATTGAAATCGGCCCAGTTGTTCAGGAGGAGATGTCGTTCAAAGATTTCAGCCCCGCCCTGCCACGCCCATATTAACGGGCCAATCAAAATTTCTTGAACAATTTAAGTAAAGGGTTACCGAAGGAACACGTATGCTAAGTTTCATTGAAATCGGCCCAATATTTTGGGAGGAGAAGAATTTAAAAGATTCAAAGTGAAAAAATGTCACGCCTTTCTACGCCCATATTTGGGGGGCCAATCAAAAATTCTTTGAACAATTTAATAAGAGGGCCATTTCTACATTTCTACCAAGTTTCGTTAAAATCCGCCTATTGGTTTTGGAGGAGAAGATGTTTAAAGAAAAAGTTTACGCACGGACGGACAGACGTACGACGGACACTCCGCCATGACAAAAGCTCGCTGACCTTCGGCCAGCGGAGCTTTAAACCCCTCATATTCGCAAGCAGTCGAAAACTCGAAATCAAATTTATCTCTTAGACTTTTAATTAGACATAGACATTTTATTTTATAGACATTTTATTAAAGTAACTTAATCTATACAAAGTTTCTCGTTACATAGATATACATACACAATGTAATAAGGCCATAAGCACAAACAATGACAAAATAAACGTTCATATATAGATTTTCAACACAAATGTGAATATCCTATAGATGGTAGTTTTTTTTCTAACTGAAAATTATATTAAATATATGGTTAAATAGAGATTAAAACAAAGTGAATAATCTATTTCGAGCGACTTTCTTCGTTTAAAGCTTCTTCAAGAAATTTGGGAAAATGAAACATTATTGATTTATTAGCAATTACTTTGAAATACCTTTTTGGGAGTATTGAAAAATAGCTTATTGCTTTTGTTTTATTACACATTTCATTATTGAAAAAAAAAATGACACGAATTATTTCATCTTACATTTGTGGTTAAACAAAGCTTTGCATCATAAAGCTTAAGGTTATCGTCTTGTTAAAGGAGAAGGCTTCGGATCTGATTTTGTTTGGCGCAATGTAAAACGACGAGGCTTTAAACGACAAATACGCGATCTATATATGAAATATGCAACATTGATCAGGTACGATATTGAAGACTTCATAATATATTCACTCAATCTAATTTGCATTGTCGTGCAACAGCCGCGTACGAGACTTAATAGAGAACAATCATTTGTGTGAGTGTCAGATCGAATCTTTCATAGAATGAACCGCAATAGTTTTTTTTTTTCCCACCTGAGGCGGAGGCAACCATTGTCAAGGCCACTGGTGAAATATATCCGTTTGCATAACATGAAAGATCCATTGATGTAACACGACATAACAAACGATTATTCTATTTATTGAATACAAACACGACATAAAAAGAGAGAATTTTGTACATGATAACTTAGCAACGCCAATAGATCATTTCTTTAACTGACCCGCTTAAGTTACGTATAGAAGGATAGAGCAATTTCTTTTTGGTCATTTCACTCTCTATAATCAACTATTATTTCTGGATAATCCTCCCCCCCCCCCCAAAAAAAAAATAGTAAAGTACATTTTTTACTTTTGCTATTTTCAGTTAACAAGTATCACGGACCAATGTACAAATTGTTTCCAAATACAGAGTTGTATGGTGGCATTCAAACCGGACGAATGTGCAGTATTTGGTATTTTATTACATTATGATACTATCAATGGTAACATTTTTATAAAAAATAACATAATATCGATTCATTCGGTAAGGTTATATCGGCTTTGTGGCCTTGGCATTTGGGCATATAACGATATCCTGTCTATTTCCAAGAAAAAACGTTCTAAAACTTTGGCAATAGAACGTCCAGTCGATATAGCCTTATACAAAATGAAATGCGCTATCGCGAAAATGACGTCAGAATGGCGTTACACGTGTCGCTCAAATTTAAAGGATCGTAAGGAAAAATGTATTGATAATACAGAAAAATACATATTTGAGCTAATAATACCTCACAATATATCTTGTATTTTATAATCAGGTTATCTTATAACTACACAAATATCCGTATGATAACAACCCGTATGATTTTTTTATGATATCACCTAGTTGTTTTTAGAACAAAGATCTAATGCGGTTTCTTTTAGAAACTTACATTTCTGTTAAAAACATTGGCGAAAAGAAGACAAAAAGAGGTTATAAGATAAATGTAATACGTACTTAGTGTATTGTATGAAACAAATATCTAACTCGGTTGTGAGAACAGATAATTGTCTCGGCAGAGCCTTGACAATTCTCAATTCTCCCAACCTCGTTAGATATTTTTTTCCTATAATACACTTAGTACGTATTATATATTCATTCCTGTACGAAAAATTCCACCCGTAAAACAGGCGTAAAATAGACGTAATTATCAAGTGGATTCCTTCTCATTTTACGCTAGGAAGCTGGTTGAAACTTTATATAGCAATGAGGCGGAAACCAAGCGTAAAATAGACGGAATTTTAGGCGAATTATGTTAATTAAGCGTAATTTTTTTACAGGCGTAATCACTTGCTAGCGGAAAAACCAGGCGGAATTATTAAGCGGACTCCGTCTAGCTTTCCGCTAGTAATAGCAATGAGGCGGAAACCAAGCGTAAAATAGACGTAATTTGAGGCGAATTATGCTAATTAAGCGGAATATTTCTACAGACGTAAATGCTTGTAGTTGAAAAACCAGGCGAAATTTTGACTATAGGATTACGTCTAATTTTCCGCTAGTGAGCTGGTAAGGAACCAGGCGGAAACCAAGCGTAAACCAGACGGAATTTTAGTTAAAAGTGAAAGTATAATTGGTCGGATTCTAAAATGATATAGATCTGTCACAAAACAGATAAAGATTCCCCACCAGCGCTTTGTTCAATTTCTGCAGAAGGTTACTGAACAAAGTTCAATCGTGACCTTGACCTTTAATGTTTGTTAACAGAAAAGATATGGCACAGCCCTGGCAACAAAATTGTCATATGGCTAAAGCCTAATGGTAACAAAGTCCATTATTCTAGGAAACTTTGTTCTTATGTTAGAGCACGGTAACAAAAAAGGTCTAAGAAGGTATGTCAGACAAACAGGGTGAAACCAATATTCCCCTCTCTACTTTGTAGGTGGGGGCGATAATAAAGAAATAAATCTTTATTTGGACAAATTAGTAAACAAAACAAAATCTTGGCACACTATTGAGACAACAGACACAGCATGATCCCATAACCTCACCTTTAGCATTTAGTGTTCTGGTGAGATACAAAACTCAAGTAAATTGATATATATTTTCAAGGAATAAAAAATAGGTCATCCTTTTGAGGACAAACTGAATTTCATATTCAGGGTTTCAATAAGATGTTTTGTAAAACACTTCTGCCCTTGAAATGGCTTATTTTTTGAATAAGTTTAACCTTGAAGAATCCCTTGACCTTGATGGATGACATTGAATTATCTGCTTTGTTCATGTACAATTAAGCATTGTCAATCCAAAAGTGTTGAAGTTAAGAAAAATATTTGGTTTTCAGGTTAAGTTTTGGCAGACAGACAGACTTGGTAAAACAATATGCCCCCTATCTTATTGATTTTGGGGCATAAAAATGTCTTTTAACTCAAGTCACTTGTTTTAAAGCCCTTGAGTAATAAAAACATTGTGTGAACAAAGCAATTTCTCTTTTTCCCTACATACTAGGTAATATTTTAGAGTACAATCCTTTTGAATTCTAGCTTCTTTGGAATTTACCTAAATGAACAATTACTCTATTCATTCCAAAATCAGGGTTCAACACTTTTTTGCCTTCAGCATGCAGGACCTGTATGTCCTAAATCTTACTGTATCTCCCCGATAATAATAAGTCCTTGATGGAGACTATATCATTCTATTAATAATAATTCTATTATAAGGAAAATAGTGAGTGAATAGAAGAAAATGCATATAATAAGCAATAACGCCTTTTCTCACAATGTTTTCCTAAGTGGAATGAAACTCTATGTGTGGAAAAGAAACAACTAAAATTACATGATTTGGTAAACAAGAGCACAGCATGCCAGTACCGGCAATCTGCTGCAGGTGCTAGATAATGAAAAGATCTAAGAAAAAGGGGCATAACTCTTACAAAAAGATGCTATAGTTACACCCCTTGATAGTCTTGGTAACTGTTGTGATAGTGAGCACATGCCAAATTTCAAGTTCATATCTTCATTAACAAGAGATATGACCAAGGTTTATGTTTGTCAGTTGCCAACACATACGCCCATATAAATGCAAACAACACCAATGTGATGATAAAACCTTGATCTTTTGTTGTTAAACAGCCAAGCTGAAAATCTTGGACTAGTACTATAAGCCTTAAGTGCCTTTGACATGGTGGTTACTATCAATCCTCCCAAAGATCTACAGGTCCTAGGACAAGTTTTAAGTATTGATCAGTGATAACTGAAAATCCATAGTTACGTGCCAGGAGCTTTGCTATACATAAGCCCAATTTTTACAATGGCACAATTTCTCAGACTTTAGATCTGTATTTTTTCAATCTTGACCCTATTTTGTGTGTGCTCAAAGGGAATGAATTGATGAAACATTTCGAATGAGTACCCACAACATAGTATTTGATGAATGATATAAATTTTCATTTTGAAATGGTCACTAGCTCTATGGGTGCCAAAGCTTGGCTAGATGATCCAGATAAAAAAAATCTTAGTAAAAAGGGGCATATCACACAGTTATCCACAGTAGATCATATAGTGAACACATATGGGAAGTTTCAAGCAGACTCTATACAATTGAATTTTAAAAAATGACAGAGATATAACGACAGCATGAGGAAATACTTTCAATTTTTATGTTCTAAAACAGCCAAGCAAAAAAGAATGACAACTTTCACATAAGAAGAAAGATAAATTTATACAATATGTAATATTAATTCAAAAAAAATTTCAAATTTCCTTATTTTCCAAATTATTCTTGATATTCTGAGCCATTCCTGTTGAGTGAATCCTCTCTGTAAATTCCTCATCTATTTCAACCATTTTTGTCCAGAATGTAAAATGACCATCAACCCAGTCTGGAATTAACATATTCTGAAAAATAAAACAAAAAATCATCACATTACTTTGCTAAACTATACAACTTTTTGCATTCTCTAATGAGAATTTTCTCAAACTATAGCTTGATATGAAAGCTTTTATTTTGTATGAACATAAAAGATAATATTAATAAGTTATAAATAACAACTTATTAATCTCACTTTTTATGTTCCACATTCATTTAGATTCTTGATTTAGCCCACAACTGATTTTCTTTTGAAAACCAGAAAAGTTTAAGTTCCTCAAACTTGGTAAAATTTTAATTTCACATTTCATTTGGCTAAATGAGATATCTTTGCACATGATATTTTGAACCAGAATTATCCCTGCAAGGGTTATTTAGCAGTTTATCTATTTGTAAACCCGAGATCTTTGACTGAATCCCAAATTGAGTAACCATTTGATTTCTATACACTTTGAGTAACCATTTGATTTCTACACACTTTCTTCTCAAATATTTACTAAACCTAATTCTAAATACTTAAAGCGTCAAAATGTGAAAAAAATCAACACAATTCACTGTATGATTTGTATAAGGCAAAAACTTTCAAATCAATGTATTGAGGATGTTGAGCCAAATCTTTTGTGTTGAAAATATTGGGTGTGTTGCACACAGTTTCATCTATATGTCATACCTGAAATATTTTGTGGGGCAGACTCAAGCCTCAGGGAATTGGTTGTTACAATACAGGGGAAAAAAACTCAATGAAATGGTAATTTGAAAAAAAAAAAATGAAAATTCACCCAATAATTATAAGTGAAATGGATAGTAAATACCTTTCATACATGCTTGATACAATCATGTTAGTTTTCATAACCCATCGCCCATCTTCTCTCAGTACTGATGATAAGTGGTTTATTTTTGTTGACCTTTTGATCCCCGAAAGTCCTTAAATCAGGTCTTCTGTCCCTAGC
Source organism: Fragum whitleyi (assembly GCA_948146395.1). Lineage (NCBI taxonomy): Eukaryota > Metazoa > Mollusca > Bivalvia > Cardiida > Cardiidae > Fragum > Fragum whitleyi. The sequence continues at coordinate 56,191,584 of OX411552.1, read as the reverse complement.
TGTTCTGTTAGATGATAGGCTGCCTTCTCATTTTAACATTTAACCGGTCCAGCATAATTCTAATAGGTTCAGGAGGACAAACTTTGTCTGGAAATTAGAAATAACTCTTGCAAGTGGTCCATACAGTAAATACTCAATTGGAAAATTCATTCATATATAAGGTGATTGCTTTAAGAATAATTGTAATTTATATTGTGAATAGAATGCACAGTGCTCTCAATAAGCAGACGTCAACGTTCAAAAATTCAGTAATAAGATCTGGAAAATCAGACTGACGTAAAAAACGTCTGAGGATTATAAAAAAAAAACGCCCTGATTTTGACCCCAGACGGTTTTTGATAATCAACGCGAGCATACATTAAAATCTGACAAAAATGTGTAACATACATGGTATTTGAAAGACAGGGGTGGGGGGGGGGGAATAAGCTGTATAAATTTCCATTATATCGAAGGCTACCAAAACATCGAAACTAATATTTGGGTAAGCAGCATTTCCTAGGTCCATCATGCTAGATTAATCTACAGAGCAATTCCAAATAGAAACTTCAGTTTCTCATATAAGTTTCCAAAATTAATATAAAGAAATAAAGGGTAATTATCATGCAACCAAACTTTGTACTTACAGCTAAAAGTATAAGTTACGAGTTTTAACGCTTGGAAGTTTATATTAAAAGACCAACCAAGAATAATGGACTTTGGGAACAATTGAACTTATTCTAACAAGGAAAGGAGGTGTCTGGAGGGAGGATTTTTTGAAAAAAATTCCTGAAATTCCAACATGGAATTACAAAAATTCCTGATTTTGGCCCTTATTGAGAGCACTGTAATATTCTCTAAATACATCTGTTGCTTAAATAGGACATAGGGTCTAGCTGCAATAATGTACCCCTCTCTCTGATATACTGCCGGTCGAGGGCTACAATTTCCACCCTATTTGTTTTTTGTTGCAGTAATCAAGTTTTCGTATTTCAAACTGAGAGGTCATCTAAGAACTAATTTCATACATACCTTTGTTTTGAAAGCAAATAATGTTAATTGAACCAATACATCACTTGTTTAGTTCTTAAAAAAAGTGTTTTCTTTTTCAATTGTTCAAATTTTCGAAGTTTGGAGGCCATGACAATTATGTTGATCATGTGATTTATTGTGACGTCACTTTGTTTACTAATTCCATGCTGTCAAAACAGGTGCTGGTAAAAAGCATAGTAGCTATTTAAACATACCTTTCAAAACCTTTGCAAATTTGAAGCATCTAGTAGCCTTTATCTATCTACTACCTTACCAATTTAAGTGACTTTACAATTTTTTTCATTCAATTATCATCTTTTATTATGATCAAAGCAAGTTTGTTTACAAAAAATTACTACGGTTCCCAAATATGGTGACCTGATTTTTCATTAGTCGAATTTTGGCGGGAAACGGGAGAACTCACGAGATTTACAATAACATCAATCCAAAATGGCTGACTTTGAAAGGAAAAAGAATGATTTCAGACAGTGATACTAATTAAAAGTGAAATTCTTGGGATATTTAAATTTGTGTCTATAAATTTTTATTGGGACTTATAAATAAATAACCAAGGTAGGTTTAGATTGTAAAATGGTGTTTGTAGCATCAACACATATTCCAAAAATTGACCTTAAAGTGCCCGGAATGAATCACTCCGGGCGCTGCAATATAGAATAAAGAGGGATCGCGTCGTATCCCTCCCACATCAGATTATCAAAGGAGGGATTCGTTATCGTATCTAATAGGGTCGAAAATTTATTGGCATGAATCTACATAAATCAACACAATTTGATATATCCATTTCCTATAATTCTTCTATACCCTAGGGGTAACAAGGTTTAATATGGGTTTAATAATATTTGCAATTATGAAATTTTAGCCTTATTCATTAAAACCATGGAATCTTTTGTCAATTTTTGCATTCGAATCTGAAGGACTCACTGTTTACTGAGTTGTAAGTTGTCTTATATTTGTTAATAACTTGTTTTGAGCCCTACAGGACAAGATTCTATCACAAATCATCAAATGTCAGCTTTTTACATACCTTCTATGTGCTATTCTTCTAAATGTGAAAGGAAAAAGGCAAAAAAGGATTCCAAACGGAAACTCCATTTGAAATCGGCAGCCATTTTGGATTGGGATTTCTATAGACTGGAGACTTTTTAGACTTGGATATTATCAACTGCATTCGTTTGGGTAGAGTAAATAAGCATGTAGATTTTTTTTAAAAGTATTTTCAGAAATTATGGTTGTATTTAAAGATATTTTAAGGGATATTTTCTTAAGAATAAATTTTTTTTTTCAGTGTATTAAGATTTTTTTTTAGGGGGGGGGGGGGAGCCTTCATATTTCACATGTATGATAATTGCTTGGGACAAAAAAATTCTTGGTTATCAGTCAAGGTCAAGGTCATTTTTCAAGGTCAAATTTGTAAAAGATTAAAACTTAACATTTTCTCTAACTTTGTAATGATAGATGATAAAGCATTGATATTTTACTTATGAATTGCTTGTTACAAAGCCCTTTGGTGGATAGTAAAGTCAAGGTTATTTGCCAAGGTCAAGGTTATTTTTTGAAGGTCACTGATTTTCAGCATAAAAACTTGAACATTGGACAAAACATTCAATGGTAAGTGAAAGATTGATTGAATGAAGTTTTAACCACTTTCAACATTTTTTATATTGCGGCATGAATTTTCCTGACAGTAATGATTTCTTTCACATGAAATGTTTAAGTTAGAAAAATACGCCCCTAACAAAAGTTTAAGTTATTTTACGCTTGCTGAAAGTGTCTTTCCGCCTCCATGAAAATGCTAAGTCTGTAAAATCCGTCTCTAGAAAAAGTTAAAGTGTTGAAGTACGCCTGTAAACATCAATAGAAATGAAATTCCGCCTTGAATTCAGTTTACGCCTGTAATTTCTGATGTATTCCGCCAGTACTTTATGATGTAGAAGAGATGTAAATTCAACTTACGCCTGAGTTACAAGCGTGAATGACCATTTCCGCTTCATTTCCGTCTCATTTACGCCTATTTTCCAAGCGGAATCCGCTACATTTTTTCGTACGGGTTATACGACTGTCGAGGGCCAAAGATTGATATGGGCCCTTACCTTGAAATCCACCAACAGGCTAAAGCCCTCGGAGCAGATATCAAGTTGATGGGCCTCTATTACTCTCTGGCTCTCACCAGTCTTATAATAAGCTTTATGCTTAGAGTACGGATGACTTACTGTCTCAAGTCATTGTAATGTGTCGTAATATACAAGAGCATAAGCACGTGATCGTATAGTAAGTCTACTTTAATCATACAGCTATCCAACAACAAAGTTCATCATAACAACAGTACAATGGATCAGATCAAGGGTCAAGGGTCCGGTTGGACCCTTGAGTCAAAACAAAGTAGTCACAGCGAGAAGTCAAAACCCATCTCCTATCAAAATTCAAGTCTCTCCTGTGTATTCAATCTTATCCTTTTATATCAGTGCACAACATACTGCGTGACTCTCAATGACAGCCTTGACAGATAGAAAATGCCCGGAGCGTAATACACCTACATTATCCAAGTGCAAGCCTGTCAAAATAGAAAGGGTTGTAAGCCAAAGTCATGTATTATGACACGCCCCTTTTTTCTGTTTTCCAAAATTAATTCCCCCCTTTTTTATTATTACTATATTATATATATTTTTTTTGCTAAATCCTATGAGTAAAGACACAATAAAGGTTTAAATATTCAAGGTAACTTGCATTAACAATTAATATATTAAAGTTATATTTCTCTCAAATGGAAACATATACGAAAAGAAAAAAAAACACATACAAGAATCATTCAAATAACATTTAAAGAAACATATAAAGAAAAGTTTATCATTTTAAAAGTAAAGTCAAAAGTATTAATAACACTCTGAGTAGTTTTTAAGTTGGAATGCGGAGCAATTCCAACTTAGATTTAACAAAACCGCAAAATGAACCCAAGGTAAATTCATTTCGGGTTTTTTGAGAACACACATCACGTGAACAGGATGTGAATACACTTCGGCCTATTTTGTATATCTCAACTTGATATAGACATACAGTTCATTTCATCAAAAGGCAATCATCCTGTACAATTACACAACTATCACTTCATGTATATTATTAACACGCTAATTCATGATTTAACGATATTTATTGAAATTTGCGAACGGATTTACTAGTATCAGATGTTTACATTACTATATTTGGAAATCATGTGATAAGTCAACGCAAATAAGGTCAGCTACTGAAAATAGCACTAGCAAATCACGTGATCTACTTATTTGGCAATGTCGCGATCAGGTTTCTCAGTATTGTGGACATAGCACAGGCCAATCACGTGATCTGCTTATGTAGTAATGTCGCGACCTATTTTCGTAGAATTATGTTATAGCTTCTTTTAAAGGTATAGTTTCTCTTTCTGAACGACCTTATCACACATTTAATTTATGACAAATTGTTATATTGTACATTTCTGTCTACAGTTACGAAATAAAAATCTTTAGTTTCTCTTAAAGTGAAGATACACTTTTAAAGTTAATAAATACTTTTGCAACATATTGTCGTTTGTTTTCCGTCATATTGCAGTTATCTACATGAATGTTTCATTGTCAAAGCCCAAAATTTATCTAATAAATCCTGGCAACCACATCTTTAATGGAATTATGAATATCTTTGCCCAATTGCATTCCATCACCAAAATAACTTGCCATTTGAAACAGACCTACTATTTCAACTTGTTTTCAACTTGTATAAGCTCTTTAGAACCAAATCGCGATTTCACTGACATAATTGAAATTTAAAGCGTCTGATTGGTTCTTTGCGAAATATAAAGCTATTGGTGGAACTCTCATGTATTTTTTTTTATTAAATGGAGGTTTTACATATTTTTAATTTTGTTCAACCTGAACAAAATAAGCGACATTGGATTCCCTTTCTTAAATTTCACTCAAAACTTGCTCCGCTCACTCATTCAAAATAATTTCTTAGTCATTCCAAAATCGTTCACTTATCACTTTAACGGTGTTATTACTCAGAAGTAGAGGTGCACATATTGATTTCTTCATATCTGTCTGTCTGTCCATTGACCTTCTGCTTTCTGCTAGCTAAACGAAGAAGCAATTGACCAGCAATAACGAAACTTTACACAAATATTGCCACTGACCCAAAGAAATACCCTATTGTTTCGGGGTCATACATGTCACGGTCATAAGTTACCTTGAACTGTTAATAGTTTCTACTCTAACTGAACAACCAATTGACCCAAATCATAAAACTTGGCACAAATGCTGTCAACGACCCAAGAAAGTACCAAGTTCTGGAGTCACGAAGCGAAGTTACAATTGAACTTCGTCCAAGAATTTTCTTGCGATTCAAACTGATGAAGTAAAAGTCATCCCTGCGAAAAAAGCTTTTCATCAAAGACAAAGCGCTGGTTGAGGTCCACTTTGCGACAATTCAAATTAAAAATGTAATTGATAACTCAAATGGAGCAGAAGTCATTTGAAAAATAACATAGAAACTGTTTTGAGTGTGTCAGTGTCCGCCTCTGCGTCCATTAGCCGGCTGTATGGTCCATATCATTTTCTTCATTTTAAGCTCACCTGATCACTACGTGCTCAAGGGGAGCTTTTAGGATCACCCTGACTCCGACGTCCGTCGTCCGTCGTGTTTCGTCAACCTTCTTAAAACTTCTTCTTCTACTAAACCGCCGGGCCGATTTCAATATAATTCTGACAGAATGTTCCCTGGATGACCCTCTTCAAACGTTCTTCGCAAAATTCTGATAATCCACAAATAAAGGCGTGGTAGGGCGATGTTTTTTTTGATCCTGAAATCCTTGAACAACATCTCCTCCTGAACCACTGGGCCCATTTCAATGGAACTTTTCCAGAATGTTCCTAGGGTTACCCTTTTAAAAAAATGTTTGCAAAATTTTGATTGGCCCTTAAATATTAACGTAGCAGGGCGGGCCTAATTCTGAGCCAGAATTCTTTGAATGAAATCTCCTCCTGATCCACTGGGCCAATGTCTGTGAAACTTTACCAGAATGTTCCTTGGGTATCGCTTTTGGCAAATTGTTCACGAAATTTTGTTTGGTCCATAAATATTGGTTTGGCAGGGCGGGGCTTATTTAAGCCCAGGACCTTGATGGAGACCATCTTTAAAATTTGTTTGCAAAGTTTTGATTAGCCCATAAATATGGGCGTGGCAGGGCAGGGCTAATTTTGAGTCTCCTCTGTAAATAGTGGGTGGGCAGGGTCTATTATCACTGTTTATTCTTTGAATTATATTTCCTTTCAACAATTAGGCAAATTTGAAAGAAACTTTGCCAGAAAGTTTCTTGGATGAGATCCACTGGTCAAATCGGATTCAGGACAGCGGTTTAGGACCATTTTGGTCCTCTTGTTATCATTTTTCTTCAATCAGTTGCATGCCTGTAAATCGAATCAGGGGTTTAAGCGTCTCTCGTTGTTGAAATACATTGATTTATTATATACGCCCGTCAAAAGACGAGACGTATTATGTGATCACCTGTCGTGGGCGGGAGGCGTCAGCTTCGTTAGTGGCTTGAGGTTACCGTCTCTTGAATGCATTCCAACTTATCAGTACTTTCAGTGCTTTGATTAAGTTCTTTTGTAATGAAGATATCCATAATAATCAATAGTGGTCTGTCCGTAGTTACAGGCAAGGTTTGTAGATGTTAGTAGTATTCGATAAGTTTTATCTCTTCTTTCCCCCAGCTTACGTACAGGTTTCAGATGACATCGTTACTATCGCGACAGCAAAGCTGGGACTAAATCGTAATTGTAGAACAGTGACATAAACTGCTCTACCGTAACAACTTGATGATGACGTCAAAATTTGTCTATACTCGACAACTGGTAATCAATTGTTGAACAAATTGTCATACTTGACACAATAGTATCAATGTTCACACATTGTCAGGTTAGGTATACAGTGAAGAATCTGCTCATGTTGCATTGTGTATCGGGATGTATGTTTTGGATCTGGCGTGGAAATAATCTCCGGTCACATATGACTTCTTGGACATCAAGTCTTTGCTACTCGATACAGGTTTTAATAGCAAATCTACTCTTCATTCTAATTCTGACAAGAAATAACTTTTACCAAATGTGCAACAACTTTTTATTTTGATAGGAAAAAATCATTGATAGTGCATAATCTAGCATATTCCAATTTTTCGATCTCTTGTTATGACAATTGCCTCCCATGCTTCTAGTGGTTTTTTGTTGTTGTTGTTGTTATATACGATTTAGTCATTCTAGAGTCCCTTATCTTAACATAATTCTTAAATGTATCATTTTCTATCAGACTGTCTTAATAAAGAAATATATACAATTAAAGGTTGACAAATTACAAAAAAAAGACATCTCCCATTACCCTCGAATGCACTTACATTGAAGTTAGTTACTTGTAAATGTAATTAGGGTGTATATCAAAATGTCATGTATACACATTCGTATACTCAAACCCAGACATATTCACTTGTCATTTATTAATGCAATGCACAACTGAGCGCATTAGGCCGACATGAGATACTAATCATACATGTCAAAACAAAAGGTTTGTTCTGTAATATACAACTTAATATTGCCCTAGAGGACCTTTACACTTGAACCTCCGATTTGTTACCCTATTTGTACTTAAATACATACAGAATTTGTTGACAACTTGTCAGTTTGATTTTAAGGATAACATCCGTTACCGATATGAATAACAAAACATACATGTTACATTGAATTAATGGAGAAAACACGTAATTTTCCTTTAACCTTTATACAAAATTATTTACAATTTCAATATAGAAATTATCTTTAGAATTATATTTATTCTTTAAGGACCATAATTAATTATCATATGTCCTACATTTCTCACAAGATTTCTTATTCTCTAAACAAGCTTTGAGCAAATGGCTCCGAAATTTCTGGCGACTTGAAGGTTGTATTATACCGCGTATTTACACTTGTAATTTGTTCAACGCTGTCACACTGCATGTGACTAGAACTATTCTCTGTCACAGTTGAATTTCCAAGAGACATATTTGAATCACTATTACCCTGATTTGAATGCGTATCTGTAGACGTAGGGTCTGAAGAGAATAATTCGTGATGATTACGATCAGACACGAGGAGTCGATCACTTTTATCAGTCACCGATGTCTGATCTGAATCTCTACCATTAATTCTTTCGTAATTAATCTGTCGTAGACGGGTCTGTAAATCTCTCAGATTTATTTTATCTTCGGAACAAGTTGCAGAACTGGAATAGCGGGCATCGCGTTCGCTTTTAGTATACAACTTTTTGACACGTGTATTTGATTTTGTTGTAGAACTCGAGTCGGAATTTGTTCCGGATTGATTAGAGTCAAATCTTTTTATGTACCTACAGTTTCTGATCGGCCTAGTATGAATTTGATTATCTTCAGGGAGGTCCCAAGAAGTTATTTTACATTTTCGTAACTGATCGATATGGCACTGGATTATTGAATTATCTAACTGATTCTTTATGATAACATTTTTAGGTCCTACAACCCTAATGACTCTGTAGTATGGAAGCCAATTCGGACAAAATTTAGTTTTATTTTGCCTAAAATTTGAGTAAAAGACTGCGTCGCCAACTTCAAATTTTGTTTCAGACGTGTTTTTATTTGCATGTTTGTTCCTTTTTCTTGTCGCATTGATGATACTTTGATAAGCTTGGCAGAAAATTTCATGACCACGTTCAAAGAGATGTTTGTAATTATCGTCTCCATAGTAATGTGTTCTTTTACCCATAAGACTGTTAACAGGGAGAATCGGGTCTTTCGCAAATAGTACATTATAAGGACTGAACTTATTGTCTATAGACACTGCAAAACGAATTCCCCCTAAGCTATTTTCTAATAACTTATCCCACTGCAGAGGATCATGTGCCGACAATTTTGATATAATTTTGTAAATAACTGCGTGTGATCTCTCATTCTTGCCGTTACTTTGTGGTCTATGAGTTGATGTTGTAACATGAACAATATTCATTGCATTTAAGAACTCTTTCATTTTGCGAGATACAAAAACAGATCCGTTATCAGTCAGGAATTTTAAAGGGGAACCATAGCGAAAAAATATTGTATCCATAAAAGCGGTTATCACATCATCTGTTGTAACTTGTTTTGTCGCCACAGCCTCGGGCCATTCAGATAAACTATCTTGAAACATAATTATGTATCTATTCTGTGATTCCGTAATAGGCAAAGGACCAATAATATCGCAAGATAACTCTACAAATGCTCCCGGTGGTGGTTGCTTTTCTAACATTGGACTGCGCTTGCTTGTCATGTTTACGGCATTGCACGGAATGCATTGAGAATTGTGTGCAATAATGTCTTTATAAAGATTAGGCCAGTAAAATGTTTGCTTGATAGACGAATACATCCTATTATGTCCATAATGATATAGCTCATGGAAGGCATTTAAAATGAAATCTCTTAGGTGCATTGGTGCATAAATTCTCAAGTTTGGATTGTCACCCTCAGGCTCACTAATGAAGTATAAAATATCGTCCTTAATTATAAATCTTCTTGTCTCATGAGCAGACAGTTTATTAGATTTGACCTTTTCAATGAATTTAAGTAAATCAGCATCCTTTTGCTGTTCTTGGGCCATATTTAATTCCTTTACACTTGGTATTTCAACAGGTGGGAGTTTCTCAGGTTGCTTTGCTGAGCGAAGAATATTATGCGGGTCAAAAGAGTTTGATTGCGAATTTATAACGCCTATTTCATTAGTTAGACTTTTTAATGCGGGATTATCATGAGCTCTCGATAAATAATCCGAAACCACATTCTTGCTCCCTTCAATATACCGAATCTCGCAATCAAATTGCGATATTTCCAAGGCAAAACGATCTAGAAGCTTAATGTGAAACGACTGCTTCAAAAGAAAAGAAAGGGGACGATGATCACTATAGACCAAAAAGGAATTTCCATGAAGATAGTACTCCATTTTCTTAATTGATTCTCTAATACATAGGGCCTCTTTCAAAATAGTGCTGTATTTTCTTTGCGTTCTGGAAAGCGCTTGGCTGAATGAATGAATGAATGAATGGTATTTTAAGGCCCGTCGACATCTAAGGTCATGTTGGGCGCAAAACTCTAAAAAACACCTTAATTTAAAAGGCGGCGTATACCTTCAAAACTAAGATAATAATAAAACTTTAAACAAAACGCTGTAAATCATGTAATAAAGTAGACAATATTTTAAAACAATCTCAATGTATACATATAAAAATCCAAAAGAAATTTTCAAATGTAAAAGAAATAACAGCCAAAAGAGCTATTGAAAACGGTAAAATTTAATACAACCATTTTAAGACTTTAGAAGAAAATACAATTTATAGAAACTAAAGATCAGATTTTATTATATAAATGAATTTCCTTTAAAAAGTCAAAAATAAGTTCTAGTTTGACACGGTCAAATAGCTGCCCCATACAATCAACTTTAAAATATCTGTCCCTGATAATAGAAAAATCAATACAATCTATAAAAATATGTTTGATAGTTAATGGAGCATTACAGGGAATACACATTGGCATCTCTTCTCCTTTTAAAAGGTAGGAGTGCGTTAAGTGAGTATGCCCAATGCGTAACCGAGTCAGAATCAGCTCTTCGCGACGGTTTGACCTGTAACCAGGTAGCCAATCGCCGAGGTCCTGTCGAACAGAGAATAACTTATTATTCTGGTTGGCTGGATCAGTCCAACAGTTCCTCCAGACATCATGAATAAAACTATGAATAAGGGGCTTAAAATCAGTAAAAGGTACTTCAAAGGGTAAAATTTCAAGTGATAATGAATCCTTGGCAGCTTTATCTGCCTCCTCATTACCACGAATACCAATATGGCTTGGAAGCCAACAGAAAACGAGATCAACATCATTAAGCTTAGCTATTTTATCAAGTAGCCTTACAATAAGGGGATTGTCAGTTTTTTCGTGCTCAATCGCTTGCATGCTTGACATAGAGTCAGTAAAAATGATATAGCGAGAGAGACGTTCTGCGATCATATGATCGAGTGCGAGATCAATGGCCTTAAGCTCGGCTGAAAAAATAGAAGAGTTATTGGGAAGGCGGAATTGATATTTTTCGCCATCTAAAATAGTGGCTGAAGCAACTTTCTCGCCATCTTTTGAACCGTCAGTGTATATTTCTTCATAAGATGTGTAATTTTCTTTGACTTCCAAGAATTTGGTTTTAAAGATAGATGGATCTGTTGTATCCTTTTTGCTTGAAGCAAGATCATAAAGAAACGTGGGACTTTTATATGTCCACAAAGGAACATCAGGAACAATATGTTCTGCCACGTCCTCTAGGTCAAAATCTAGAGAGCTTACATCGGCTTCACAGCGCAAACTAAAAGGAAGTATTGGGTTCTTTTTCTTTTCAAAAGCCTCTCTATATTTAGGTTCAAAAACAACTTTATGAGTAGGATTATCGGGATTTGATTTTAGTTTTAAATAATATTGCATGGAAAGCTTCTTCCTGCGTAAATTTAAGGAAGGCTCATTTGCTTCTGTATAAACACTGTTAATTGGTGATGTTCTAAATGCACCCAACGCCAAGCGCAATCCCTGGTTATGAATAGTATCAAGTTTGCGAAGGTATGAAGGGCGCGCAGAACCATAAACAACACAGCCATAATCTAGCTTTGATCTAACAAGTGCCCTATAGAGGCGCAATAGAACCTTTTTATCGGCTCCCCAATCCATACTGGATACAACACGTAAAAGATTAAGTGCCTTTAGGCATTTATTTTTCAAATTGTCAATATGCGGAATAAACGACAGTTTAGAATCAAAAAGGAGTCCTAAGAATTTAAATTATTTAACAACTTCAATCTGCACTCCGTCCAACTTTAAATCTGGATCGGAGTGCATTTTTCTTGATTGACAAAAATGCATACATTTAGTTTTTGTCTTTGAAAATTTGAAGCCGTTTTCATTTGACCATTTTGAAAGATTGTTCAAGACTTGTTGCAATTGTCTTTCAATTGTATGCATATGTTTTGATCTGTAGCAGATACAAAAGTCGTCAACGTAGAGAAAACATTCCACACCAGGGCAAACGGTTTTAACGATGTTGTTTATTTTGACACTAAACAGTGTCACCGATAAAATACTCCCCTGGGGAACACCCATTTCTTGTTCATGGGGATCAGATAAAGTATCTCCAACACGGACTCTAAACTGACGTTCATCCAAAAAAGCAGAGATGAAATAGGCAAGGCGACCTCGTATACCGAAATCATAGAGGTCGTTCATAATTCCATACTTCCAAGTGGTATCATAAGCACTTTCGAGATCGAAAAAGACAGAAACAACGTGTTCCTTCTTTATAAAGGCTTCTCGAATAAATGTCTCGAAGCGAACAAGATGATCAAGAGTGCTTCTCTGTTTACGAAAGCCACTTTGGACTTCCGTAATAAGGTGGTTCTTTTCAAGAAACCAAACAAGACGGTCATTAACCATTCTTTCCATAGTTTTACAAATGCAACTAGTTAAAGCAATAGGGCGGTAATTTGAAGGGTTTGTGGAATCTTTACCTGGTTTAGGTATTGGAATAACGATGGCTTCCCGCCAAGAGGCTGGAATGCTTCCCGTCTTCCATACCTGATTATAAATTTCAAGTAAGCAATGAAGGGAACGAGATGGCAAACGTTTGAGGAATTGATAATGAATAGCATCTGATCCGACAGCAGTGTCGTGACACTTTTTTAAAGCTTTTTTCAATTCCTTAACGGATAAGTCTCTATTATAGTGTTCCAGATTTCTGGAACTGAAATTAAGTTTAGACTTTTCTTTTTCACCTTGAAATTTCTGAAACGCAGGTGAATAATTAGTAGAGGAAGATTTCTTGGCAAACGTGTCTGCCAAGACATTAGCAATGTCATGTTTTGAAGAAACTGTGTCATCGTCATCCGTTTTAAGATGACCAACATTGAGTGATGTATTCTTCCCACTAATTTTACGTATCATGTCCCAAGTCTTTTTGACAGATGATCTAGAATTTAATCTAGAGACATACTGTCTCCAAGACGAGCGCTTACTTTGTTTAATAGTACGACGTGCTTTCGCACGTGCAATTTTAAATTTGTAAAGATTCTCCTTTGAAGGCCTTAAGCTAAATGCTCTAAGAGCACGTTTTCTTTCAGCTACAGCCTTTTTGCAATCGTCATTGAACCATGGCTTGTTTGGATTTTTTGGGTCGGGCGATGTTTGTGGAATACTTTTTTCTGCAGCAGAATAAAGTAAAGTAGTAAACAAATCTGCAGAGTTTTCACAGTCATCAAAGGCTTCTGGATTTATCGACTGATCACATGTGGTTCTAAAAAGTTCCCAATTAGCCTTATGGAGTTTCCAACGCCTAGGGCGCTCCTGAACAGATGGTCCTAATTCGGAGATCTGAATTGGGAAATGGTCACTACCATGAAGGTCAGAAAATACTTTCCATGAAAAATCAGGAAAAATATCAGGACTGCAAATAGTCAAATCCAGTGAAGAATAATTTCCAGTTGCAGGATGAAGATAAGTTTTAGATTTATCATTCAATAAAACAAGATCATGCCTAGTTACAAATTCCTCAATAGTACGACCTTTGTCGTCTGTATTGGAACATCCCCATAATTTATGGTGAGAATTGAAATCCCCCATAAGTATAAAAGGTTGTGGTAGCTGATCAGCAAGATTATCAAGTTTTCTACCATCTACAGGGGAACTAGGAGGAATGTAAATAGAACACAATGTAATTGTTTTATTAAGCGAGACACTTGCAGCCACTGCTTGCAAAGAAGTATCTAAATTGACATGACGGTGAGGGATATTATTATTTACAATAATTCCCACACCACCAGACGCTTTCTCACGTTCTGTAAAGTTAGTCAGATAGCAAGAGTGATATTTCAGAGAAAACTTATCTGTGTCTTTAAGAAACGTTTCTTGTATACATACTGCAGCTGGTTTTTGTTTGTTAACTAGAAGATTAAGTTCTTCAAAATTAGCCTTGATGCTGCGACAATTCCATTGTATAATGTTATTCGCCATTATGGATGTTAGAGTTAAAATAATACCACTTAATAATGGAAGTGAAAAACTACCCATTATTTAACTGCTGTTAGGTTGATTTTATTTGCACCTTGCCTTATTGCATCTGTTTGCTTTTGGTTTGAAGTAAGGGGGGTTGAAGGAGGAGGAGTAGGTTTCGAATCCGAAACCTGGTGTACGTCCATATCCTCCTCGCCATCTGAATCGCTTAACTGTTCGAAGCGATTACCTGTCGAAACTGGAGGGGGAGAGACCTTCTCCAGATTAATGCGAGTCCGTCTCTGTTGAACAGACTCTGAAGGGTTTTTACTAGAAGATTTTACTTTTGCAGACGGTTTATCTTTATTAACATTGACTTGAGAAGGACGAGTAACTGGTTTGTTCTTTTCAGGATTGTTTGTATTATTTTCTAAACTTTTATCACTTGATACATTCACCTTAGGCTCTTCACCAGACATGATTTTGTTGATTTTATCTTTTACATCTGGGAACAATTCCGAAAGAATTTTCAACATGCGATCACATGAACTGCATTCCTTTGGCGCCTGATCAGAATTAGGTTTAGCTATACTAGCATAACTAGTACCACTTTTCAGCATCTCCTCTCTGGACTCTACAATTTTTCTTGCCTCAAAGAAAGAAAGTGATTGTCTGTACTTAATGCTTAAAATTTCTTTTTCTTTTTTAATTTTTGGGCATAATCTTGAGCTTGACGGATGAGCTTGTCCACAGTTGAAACATTTGAAATCATTTTCACAGGTAGCTTCATCATGTTCATCTATATCACCAGTGAAAGAGCATTTTCTACAAACTTTAGTAGTCCTGCAGTTATCCTCATGATGTCCAAATCTCTGGCAATGAAAACAGCGCAGAGGGTTTGGGACATAAACATCCACATTAACTATTTGAAATCCAATTTTAATTTCTTTTGGCAAAATTGGTTCGTCAAAGGTCAAAATATAAGTATTTGTTCTTGTCGTTTTGCCATCTTTCTTAAACTCCACTCTTCTAACTTGTTTTACACCTTGGGATCTTAAATTCTTTTCAATTTCATGTATCAAGCAATTATTCAATTCTCTGCATCTGATGACACCTTTTGACTGATTCAATTTTTCATGAGGATAGACCTGTACACTCTGATTAAAGAATTTTGATGTTTTAAGTAAGTTATCCGACTGTGCTCTTTTACTAACTTCGACAAGGATTGTTCCGTTTTTCAGGTTTTTAACAGACTTCGGAGTGCCAATAATTGCTCTTATTTGCTTCTCTATTACAAAGGGAGAGAATTCTGCGACGGGATTGTCTTCATCATCGCTTTCAATTATTATAAACTTTGGAAAAGAAGGCATGTTGATATTTTCATCGTCCGAATCCGATAGGTATCGCTTGGTTTTCTTTTGTTGAGCCATAGTGTATGTTGAAGTTTCATCAGCGATGCTCCAACCACCCGCCCTCGGAGTCCTACAAGGGGACACCTAACCTGGGGAATTCCATCTCAGGAGAGGTGCCGGGGATACATCGCCGATATACTCGGTGCAAATGGGCTAGATCAAGCAAAAATACGCTGATGAATAATTCAACCAAGCATGAAATAGACATCAGACAGTAAAATTGTAGATCAAACACCACGTTTACCCGATTGGCCCATGAGCCACCGCCTTCTAAGGCGTGAGTGAAAACATCATTTAGTGAAAACGGTGGTTTACAAAAACAGTGAAAAGACAAGTCTTTTGGTAAAAAACGCCCTAGGGCAAGGCATGACCAGCCGATTGATCGGGTCGGGCCCGCCCGACCTCCCGTTTATCCCAACTCAGGGCCAAAGTGGTGTGTTGCAAACACAGGGCCTAGCCAATCCCTGAGGTCACTCAACCACCAGGATCCCGTCATCAGGCATTACGGGTCGCAGCCCACGGCAAACGGGCAGGTCCATTTGTTTGGGGTCTTACCATGTACTACATGGACAGCAGCCGACTATTTCTATCCCCCCGCCCAGCTGGGGGCAGCTTGGCTGAAGAAATGTATGGGCCTATCATTCTGACATAAAACAGAACCCATCGCGAAGTCACTGGCATCTGTATATAGGACGAATTGGTCATCTAGAGACGGGTGTGAGAGCATTGGTAATTTTGAGAGTTAGTATATCATAGGAATTTTGACAGTCTGCATTCCATTGGAGTTTGGCGCCCTTACAAATCAATCTGGTCAATGGGATAATTTTCTCTGCATAATTGGGAATGAATTTTCTGTAATATCCAGTCATGCCAAGGAACTTTCTGACTTCTTTGACACAAGATGGAATTTTAAGCGATTTTAACGCCGCCACTTTCGACTCATCAGGCTGAATGCCTTGTGCAGAAACAGTGTGTCCAAGATACGAAATTTTCTCTTGGAAGAAATGACATTTGCGAAGCTTAAGTTTCAGATTATTTGATTTCAGCCTATTAAATACCAATTCGATGTGTTTGAAATGTTCTTCAGGACTATTACTAAATATAAGAATATCATCTAGATAGACAAATGTGCAGTAGTGCAAGTCTTTTAATACATCTGTCATTACAGACTGAAATATCCCAGAGCTTAAATTTAATCCCTGAGCAAGACGCTCAAATTCAAACAAATAACTTCCAGGAACACCAAAGGCAGTTTTATGTTTATCTTCCTCTTTAAGTTCCAGTTGAAAATATGAGTTTGAAAGGTCTAAGGTAGAATAATACTTTGAACCATTAAGAGAACTTAGAATGTCATTTATATTTGGCAAAGGGAAGGCAATAGGCTTAATGTGTTTATTTAATTCCCTGAAATCAAGAACTAGCCTCTTATCATTAGGATTTTTCTTAGAAACCAACATAGCAGGAGACAGATAACTTGATTGACTATGTCTAATAATGTTTGCCTCTAAAAGTTCTTGTAATTTCTCGCGCATTTGAGCTCGCTCAGAAAATGGTACTCGAAAAGGCGTCATTTTTATAGGTTTTGTATTATCTGAATTAATTGGTACTTTAAAATGCGGATAGCAACCTACATCAAATTGATGTTTGCTAAATATGTCATGGTACTCATGAACCAACTTTTGTAATTTGCTTTTATGTTCTTCAGGAACCCTTAAATTGTCGGAGGAAAAAGAATCTATCGAATTGATTGTACATGAATTCGCTACTCGCTCTGTATGACTTTCAATGCGATAATCTTCTAATCCTTGCAATTTTCCTACTATGCATCCACGACGCAACTTAAATATCCTAGAAGACTCATTTGTGATCTGTATTGGGAAATGCCTGTTTTTATCTAAATGAATAAGAGAAGAAGAAATCCTCAAATTAGGCTCATTACCTATAAAACCCTTATCTACCTCTGATATTTGATAATCTGTATTAAATGCTAAAGACGGATTATTCTTAACTCTAGCTGGAAGCGTGTACGTTGTGCGCGGTTTCAGTGTAACATCTTTCGACAACCGAATAATTTGAGCGATTTCGACATCGTGCTCTAAAGGTATGTAATGATCTTTAATCCGAAGAGCATTTAGGTCAAAGAAAATTCTGCAAGAATTTTTACCTAAGAAATCTCTTCCCAGAATAACATTTCTACTCAGATTTTCTGCTATTATAAACTTATGATTAATCTTTAATTTGTTGACTTTAATTGAAATATTTGCGGAGCCTAACACTTTAATTTGATCGCCGGACGCGGAACTAAGAGCAATATTTGTATGCTGCAAGTCGGGTCTCGGACATAAAGAGTTATAGATGCGTTTATTTATTAAACTAAAAGATGCCCCGGTATCAACTAAACCTCTTACCGAAACAGAATTTTAATTTAAGAACACAACTGCACGGAACTTATTGTTCATGAATGTGAGAATTGTAAGACACATGTTTTAAGCCCTCTGACTGTTCGGTCCTGTAACAATCAGAGTAAGCACGTTTTTTGAATGATCATTTTCATTCTTGAAATTTTGTTTCAAGTTTAAATACTCTTTGCACTCAGACTTAAAGTGACCTAATCTCGTGCAAAAATAGCAAAGCGAATTTTTCTTGTAAGTACCTAAATTCTTGTTTTGAAATGTGACCTGATCTGAATTGCAATTAAATTTTCTAATTACATGTATTTTCCCTTTTTTGTACCCAGTTTGATAATTACGACGTAAATACCTAGGTTTGATTTTGCCCCTGGCTGACCTCATTAAATGACCCGTGTCTTCGTACGATAAAGACGATTGCGCTGAATCATATTTCTTTTGATTGCTTAGAAAATCAATTCTATTCTTCAATTGTACGGACAGATTGTTATGGACACATATGTATTGCAATTTGCGTCAGAGCCTTCATGCATATTAGATTTGAATTTTAGTTCCGACCTATCTGGATTGAGGGCATTGTTCGAAAAAGATACAACTTCGCCGCCTGATCTTAGTTGACACTTAATTTTCGCGTTTTGTTCATAGGTAGCTAAATCAACAGCGCTTTTGAAGGTTTTGGGATTTTCAAAGAGTAATTTTTGTTTGATTTCACTGTCCAAAAGCCCATCAATAAATATTCCCGTAATTTGGAAATCAATTAGCTCGGAATTTGAATGAAATCCAGCGAATGCTTCTTGAGCAGAGGATAAGATTCGTTCCGCGAAACTTTGTACATTCTCATTATCCCCTTGTTTAATTAATCTTAATTTTGAGTAAAGGGCAAATTGGTCCTTTACCTCACCAAATTTCTGTCTCAGTGAATCCCTAAATTGTTCCCAAGTTGCCTCTGGGTAATCTAAAATGTATTTGTGAATAGAATCCGAAACAAGTCCAGTACTGAATTTGAAGGCTAATAATTTTTGATTGTATACAGAAAGATTACCAATGAGGGAAGCCTTTCCTATACTTTTAATCCAAGACTTAAATTTTGAAGTTTCCCCAGAAAAGTTTTCTATAGAATTTGCTAGATATAAATGTGAAATATTGTTTGCCAATTGTTGAGAGAGTTGCACAAAATCGGTACTAGTCATTCTATACAGAATAAAGATTTCAAGTAAATTTTACTAACCTGTTTGCAGAACGTCTTCAAAGCCCAGGTGGAACATCTCTGGTCACTAAGCACCAAATATTTAACGCTCTGTCGTAATATACAAGAGCATAAGCACGTGATCGTATAGTAAGTCTACTTTAATCATACAGCTATCCAACAACAAAGTTCATCATAACAACAGTACAATGGATAAGATCAAGGGTCAAGGGTCCGGTTGGACCATTGAGTCAAAACAACGTAGTCACAGCGAGAAGTCAAAACCCATCTCCTATCAAAATTCAAGTCTCTCCTGTGTATTCAATCTTATCCTTTTATATCAGTGCACAACATACTGCGTGACTCTCAAAGACAGCCTTGACAGATAGAAAATGCCCGGAGCGTAATACACCTACATTATCCAAGTGCAAGCCTGTCAAAATAGAAAGGGTTGTAAGCCAAAGTCATGTATTATGACAAATGGGAACTCGTTATTTGTCTATTTAGCTTTACGTCACATGCTTATTTTTTTCCGGTTCGTTAAAGATATTTGAAGACATTTGTACAAATAATTATCTTATAACTATACAAATATCCGTGTGATAACATCCCATATGATATTGTTTATGATAT
This sequence comes from Fragum whitleyi, assembly GCA_948146395.1. Lineage (NCBI taxonomy): Eukaryota > Metazoa > Mollusca > Bivalvia > Cardiida > Cardiidae > Fragum > Fragum whitleyi. The sequence goes on along the minus strand of OX411552.1, from coordinate 56,171,850 downwards.
CACTTGGGTATTTTGTAATAATGACATAGTGAGGTTATTTTAGAAACTTTCATTTTTGTTCTAAACATTGACGAAAACAAGGCATATATAGGTTAAAAGATAAGTATAAGTACTTTGTGTTTTGTACGAAAATATATTTAACTCATCATTTTATACCTCTATTGAACGACACTTAAGAGCTCTGATACTCAAAATTCATACCGTCGATGAAGATAAAAATGTCTAACTCTACATGTTTCTCAAAAATGTAGATGCAATGATTCGGTCATCCCAAACGATAATGCAATTATTAAACTTTTCACATTAATTCGCATAATTCATGTTTCAATTTCAGCATGTGGTAAACCCCATAAAAACAGTTTTATGAATGTCTTGGGCAATGTATACACTCTCGGGGGAAGAATTATGCATGCTTGTTTAAACCGTAATGAAGCCATGTGTTTCCTTGAATGTTCGAGGGACGGGTTTTGGGCTGGCGTAGAAGACGATAGTGGATATGAAGATTTTACAATAAATGGAAAATCTTTCAAGTTGAAGTATGTGAAAAGATATTATTTAAAGGTTACAACACAAACTAATTAAGTAAATGTGCATCAAGTTTTTGCCACGAGGTCTAGCTTTGTTTGTTTGTTTGAATGGGTTAACGCTGCTTTCAACAATCTCGCAAATATATCGCGGCGGCCGGAGCACCTAACAATGGATTCCTGGTGTTTCTTTCACCTGTACTACCATTACACCCTTTCCTAGTCTCCGACTGCTTTTTCACATAGGTTTACGATAATCTACCTATTGGTGAAAGTCAAACGTCGGAAATATTATTTGCCGCCACCGGGGATCGAATCCACGACTTCCAGATTGGAAGTCTTATGCCTTACCAACTGCGCCATGGTGGCGGCATGAGGTCTAGCACAGTCTTTAATGGTCCCTTTAACTTCTATAGGGACCGGCATTTTCATCAGTTTCAAAAAAAGTGTGGGTAAAATGTTTACACAAATCTACACAAACACTATTCAAATTAAAATTAAGAATAACCATTTCTTATTATAGGCGTAGTACAGTAGTCTTATCAGTAGGGGTATAAAATAAGTTAATACTGAAACCGAAGCATATAAAGTCCGCTTCTTTTCAATTTTGTATCAATCAAAAGAGGACATGGATCGCATTTAAGAAAAAAAATGTTAGAAATATACGAGTGCGTGATTTCATTCAAAAGTTGCTTGTGGTCTTTTTTTTTTAATATTTTTTCACCATAATTTAAAAATTGTTTTTGATCCCACGCCGAAAAAATTTTTCGGGGGGATATTGTTTTTTCCATGACCGTCCGTCCGTCCGTCCTTCCGTCCGTCCGACATTCGTTTCCGCGCTATTTCTTGAAAACTATAGACCGGATTTCAATGAAACTTGGCACACAGCTTCACTACAATGAGGACATGCGCATATCGTCGGGGTTACCCGGTTCGACCGTCAAATTTAGAGTTACTGCCCCTGACTGTTTAAGCCATATACATACATAGTGATATTCGTTTCCGCGCTATTTCTTGAAAACTATAGACCGGATTTCAATGAAACTTGGCACACAGCTTCACTACAATGAGGACATGTGCATATCGTCGGGGTTACCCGGTTCGACCGTCAAATATAGAGTTACTGCCCCTGACTGTTTAAGCTATATACATACATAGTGATATTCGTTTCCGCGCTATTTCTTGAAAACTGTAGACCCGATTTTAATGAAACTTGGCACACAGCTTCACTACAAAGAGGACATGCGCACATCGTCAGGGTCACCCGGTTTGACCGTCAAATTTAGTGTTACTGCCCCTGACTGTTTAAGCCATATACATACATAGTGATATTCGTTTCCGCGCTATTTCTTGAAAACTATAGACCGGATTTCAATGAAACTTGGCACACAGCTTCACTACAATGAGGACATGCGCATATCGTCGGGGTTACCCGGTTCGACCGTCAAATTTAGAGTTACTGCCCCTGACTGTTTAAGCCATATACATACATAGTGATATTCGTTTCCGCGCTATTTCTTGAAAACTATAGACCGGATTTCAATGAAACTTGGCACACAGCTTCACTACAATGAGGACATGCGCATATCGTCGGGGTTACCCGGTTCGACCGTCAAATTTAGAGTTTCCGCCCCTGACTGTTTAAGCCATATACATACATACTGATATTCGTTTCCACGCTATTTCTTGAAAACTATAGACCGGATTTCAATGACACTTGGCACACAGCTTCACTACAATGAGGACATGCGCATATCGTCGCGGTTATCCGGTTCGACCGTCAAATTTAGAGTTACTGCCCCTGACTGTTTAAGCCATATACATACATACTGATATTCGTTTCCACGCTATTGCTTGAAAATTGTAGACTGGATTTTAATGAAACTTGGCACACAGCTTCACTACAAAGATGACATGCGCATATCGCCAGGGTTACCCGGTTCAACCGTCAAATTTAGTGTTACTGCCCCCTGACTGTTTAAGCCATATACATACATAGTGATATTCGTTTCCACGATATTTCTTGAAAACTATAGACCGGATTTCAATGAAACTTGGCACACAGCTTCACTACAATGAGGACATGCGCATATCGTCGGGGTTTCAGGGTTCGACCGTCGAATTTAGAGTTACTGCCCCTGACTGTTTAAGCCATATACATACTTAGTGATATTCGTTTCCGCACTATTTCTTGAAAACTATAGGTTGATGTAGATAAAAGATAACCTGTACCTAGGTTTGATATTAACTCCATTGACAATGAAAATATGTTCGGCGGGGGATATCAATTCAACGAATTTGCTTGTTAAACCTAATGCTTTCAAGAAGATGATCATCAAACAACCATGTTGTAAAATTAAGTTGAAATAATCTCCGTTTGGGGTTAATTTCAATTTTCCTTTAAAAACAATTTTATATGTTTCGGGATTCTGTCTATATTTGATAAAAGTTATAGATCTAGATTGAAAAAAAGAGTGTTTTTGTCCGATAAAGGTAAGGATAAAATCGCAAAGGGTCATCGAATTCCACGGTGAGTAACCACAGGACACCGTGGTACACCGCGGAACATCGCAGATATCTCCCGCTGTTTACGTGCTCTTATTTTATTAAAGCCCCGCGTTACGCGGTGAAAATCAGCGTGGATGGGGTCATTTCAGTCGCAGGGTCTAGCGGGAAAAGTAAAAAGTCGCGAGGACAGTACAGGTCAATAGGTTGGAAGTTTTCATGAATGCGGACGGACATAATCTTAATTTTATAATTTACTTTCAAAAAATCTAAAAACAAATTCTTCATAGTATTAGATTTAAAATCAAAGCACTGAAAGTGCTGATGGTGAACGAACCTGGTGGCATACTAGAGTGATATATTGAATTCAATAAGAAAACTGCAAATTCAAAGAAAGGGAAATAGGAAAAACCCTGTTAGAATAATATTTGTTAGAATATGAGTTGTTACTCTGTGAAAATTTCTTTTACACACTTGAAATAGGTACATTTATCATTTAAACATAAATGGAAAAAAATATTCAATCTTACCTCAAACTGTCTTCAACCTATATTCAATGGTGTTTGTTTTTACAAAAGTAATTGTTATTATGTTTAAGCTTATTTCAATTAGATAAATTGTTGTATTTGTTTTAACTTTTTTATCTATCTTTGTTTCTTCTCAGAGGATGAAAAGGTCTTTGAGTACCAACCAAAGAAACACCTATGAATATCAGTCTGTCCTGAACTGTACTTATTGTTTAAAGTAATGATTTGTTAACTTATTAGTAGTATTTTAAACCATAACCTAAGAGATTCATTTTTATCATATCTGAAGCCAAAACCACTTCCATGGTTGACATTTTTGACGTTATTCAATTTTATAACACAGGCTAGCTGTAGAATGAGAAATATTTAGGTAGATTAAAGGAGGTCTAGAGCCCTATTAGTATAATTCATAGATAATTTCTCTTTACGGTTTAGAAATTAAAGTATAACTTTTTATCAATTAATTGCTTCATAGTAAATTGCATAATAAAAGTCTTTATAATTATTATTTTTGTAACCTAATTCCCACATCAAAAGCGAACAGGAATCTCATTTAAGAAATTGTTTTTTCAAAGGGAGGAAACAATTGCATGACTATGTCTGACAAATAGTGTAAGTATAATACAAAGTTTTTGTCCTCCCGACTTTCTCCCCAATAAGAATTGAGAATCCTTACAATTGTTGGTTTATTTTTTGCACGAGAACCTACTTTTTACCTTCAAGAGTTTGGATGCCAGTACAATCAATACTATCGATATCTTATTACAGTATTGCGGTTGATATTAGACTTTTCTGCTCGGAGCTAGTTTTTGCTTAAACTGTAGTTAACCAATTCTAAACGTATTTTGGGAAGGATGGAGCCAGTTTTTATTCATCTATTAAGATTTTTATGATTTCTGTAAAAACGCAATGCATTTTCCAGAATAATTTAACAACTAAACCCGCCTGTCTAATTGTTAACAAGTGCATGACGGATCTGGTCCCTCCTTGACTACGGCAATATCTACTCGTCAATTAGAGTGGTATCTAGGGTTGAATATTTAGCTATCATTTATTTAATTTTCAAATAAAGTTTTGAATTGATATGGTTTTACAGATTGAAAAAATGCAAAGTAGAATCGCCCCAATGAAATATCTTCCGTGCCTGTCGCATTTGGTATTCGCTTCTGAGACAGACGGATACTATACGTTTTCGCTGGGAAGAAGATATTTGGTTCACCGAATATTTGAGTGTATCCTTACAGCCCTACTTCAGCCACCGCAATTTTACAGAACAAATGTTAATAGCGGCGTTCATCCCTATTCAAATAAAAGGTACAAGAAAGGTTGTACATGTAAAACACGTGTCGAATAATTCTTAAAACCCGTCTCGAGACTTACTGTCGCGTGTTGAAAAGTTATTTAAAACCACGTTACCGTTTCAAATGACACAAGGTGTCTTGATGTGTGATTCGTCTCAACTCGGCCGATTCTGTAACCTACATTTAAATCGGAGACGTCGGAGATCGCCCGAGTATTGCCGAATGTAAGTTCAAGAGGACATGCCCTAAATAAACACATATTTCCGGCTAATTACTACAAGTTGCACCAGCGAAGGCTTGGGTCAAAAACATAATATCTGTCTCTACGGTGTTTAGACACAAACTTTGTTTTTGCTTTAAACTCTCGACAAGCTTACGCCGATCAAAAATTCCCTTGATAAACATTGCAAGATCATTTTGTGTTTTTCAAGGCGAATTTTCATTATCCTCACTTGATGAAGAATACTAGTATCACGCCATTAAGGAAAAAAACAGTGATTTTGCGGGGGAAAATCTTGAAAGATACTAAATTGAATCTTAAGAGGCACTACTTTATTTCAAATGTATTAACATCCTACAGGATTTTCCTGACATGGTATAACACTGGTGAACGACGTTCGTTCACCAAAAATTGATATGTCAAGCAAAGATCAGTTTTCACAAAAATCATATTAGAGAAATTTAGCTAAGTGTTGGACCATTTAGAAGTAAACGGACTATACAGTTTTTCAGTCATTAAGGCGACTGGACCAGATACCATGGATTTCTAATATTTCTGTGACTTAGCTGCCACAACATCCTTTCCAGGACCCCAGCTGCTCATTCAATATAGATAAACGCTGTTGATTGTATTATTTTTACTGATTTTTGAGCGATTTTAAATGGTATGACTGAGTGTTTCAAATGAATGAAGTGAGCGCTGAGTGTGCGATTCGGAATGGTTTTGATCGAGATGAAAATCAATTTCACGATGTTGTTAACTGTAAACAAAATTTAATATGAGACAAAACAAAATCAAAATGATTATACTAATTATGTAGGATTCTCTGATGAATTTCGGTGGGTTTTTTTTTTTTTTTGGGGGGGGGGGGGTGAGAAAATTAGGTGGGTGATAACTTGATATTTCAAAACAAGACCAGTGAAATAATCAAAAAGTTGTTCTCCACTTTCATTCCTTTGACCCTATCCGACGTTATCAAAACGAGGCGTCATCATGACGGTTGAATAGCAATGATGTGTAAAAAGATGCTTCCCAAGGAAACTTATCCTGTGTGAAATATGAATAGGATTTCCGAAACTTTATTTTTTCTTTAATTCATAGGACATGATAAGATGAAAAAACTTAAGTTTTAGATTTATTGATTCAAGGGATTTATAAAAGGGTACCAAACATAGGTGTTTGTTTTGGAAACCAAGTATAGTCCGTTTGACTTCTATATGGACCAACATTTCGCCGAAAATCTCAGAAATTAATTAATGAAACGCATATTTTTCTTGTCATATTATATTTTCCAGCTAATACCATGACGAATTTTGTTTTTCAGAATTTTTTAATCAAAAATAATGATTTTGTCCGTCCGTCTACATGTTAACTTTCAGCCTTTCATACCTACTTGAGACTGTATTAAACGGAACAGCGAATTGTATAACCAAAATAGTACTGATTTGCATAGGGGCCGAGTCAAAAGAGTAAGATTTTAAGTGAATTGTATTAATATAAATCGAGTGTTTCTATAGAATTAAGATTGTCGAAGATTTTTGCTACCGTTGGATATCAATTCTCTGTATATTATCTCTTTCTCCAGAAACTGTTTGACCAGATAATTGATTATTGTTTTTATTTATTCTGAGATGAACCCTATATTTACATGTTAAAACCAATCAAAAAGCATTATTAAACGAAGTAGTTGGGAATTTCACGAGGAAAACTTGATGAGAAGGCGAGTAATAACGGTAAAAATCACGTGCTTTTTAAGTTTAAGACATGACCGTCGATATGCTAATTAGCATGCCCAAAAAAGGAATAATGGACATTTCATCTGTCAAATGTTTAGTATAAAACCACGTGTTTTTACTATATATGTTGACATTTTCTTACTACTGAACAGCCTCCATCACCCCTCGTGTTTAAGAGCGGAAAATACGAAAATATCAACATTAACTAGATAGACAAAATCATTATTTTGAAATCATTTTATTTTCGAAAAATATTTTTTTGAATGGTAGTAAGCTGAAATTTTGATTTTACTACACACAAATCCCTTATTTAAACGCAATTTTATGTAATTGATGAAAACGTTGGTCCATATAGAAGTCAAACGGACTATACAATGTATATTTTAGTATGTGCATTTGTAAGCTGGGGATTACAAACAAATAAAAATTGCCAAAAAAACCCAAGGCTTTATATCTTACTGTTAAGAAGAAGAATAAAATAACAGTTTAAATCGATCTTTATTTGTATGAAAATAGAAACTGTTACAATAAAAGGCTCAGTTTCAATAAAGAGCAATTCTTTTAAGTAGATTGAAGAATTATGCTTTATAGTTTGATAGGATCCGATTTATGACTTCGTTGCAATGGCCACCAGAGTTACCACGGAATCAAAGTTCTTAATATTTTTTAGAAAAAAAACACACCAAAGTATGATCCCTGTAAATATTTGTTCACAGATCGACGGACACCGGACAATCATAGATCAAAATAGTTACCTTTCCTTATATGAGTTAACAAGCAATGGAAAAATTAATTTTCTTTAATGTTTTTTTTGTGGTTTAGTGAGAAATAACGGTAGATTATCACTTGATAATCTCACCGCAAAATCAGTGAAATTATCAAAAACTTAAACCCTGCTTTTGTGCATTTCATCCTATCTGATGTCATCTGTGCGGGGCGAAATCAGTGACGTCACAATGAACGTCGCATAGCAATCACATGTAAAATGCCGCGCTTACGAAAATATATCCTAAAAAATTCACGTTTGTCTCATTTCTGAAATAAAGAAATAGAATAATCGTTTGCCACTCGTGAAAATATAGCCTTTGTTGGTCACTCAATGAAATATAAATCTATCTTTCACTGAAACAAACGATTATCCTGTGTGGATCCATCGAATGTCAAGAATAGGCCACATTTCGAAATTCATTTATATGAATTGAATAAGTTAGTTTCAGATACCATAGACTTTCAGCAAAGATTTTGACCCTTGTCAGTGTGCGTATATACTCGTCTACCGCTCTGAATTGTAAGTGTAAATAATAATCTAATGTTTAGAATCGTCATCATACAAGAAATAATTTACTGTTTTAGATTGGTAGGCATACAACTTCTAATTTAACTACTTCAGGATTGTGAGCAAACTGGTAAACAAGACCGAAGCCCTTGAAAGATGTGCAAATGAAGGAGCGTCTCTTACTAACGTGTTGACGATGGACAAGCTTGAGTTCTTCAGAGGAATTGCAGATAAAATACCAGGTATTTCTTTCAAATATCTCAACCGTCACCAAATGAAAAAAAGATCAAATAGTGTAATATCGCTCTGTCGAAAGCAATCTGAAAATGACATGATTCGTCTGAAAACCAAGCCATGATAATTTCAGCATTTCATTAACGTTGGAAAATCCTAAATTCTGATTTTCATTTATATGAATATTTCAGGTGAATTTTGGATCGACTTAGAAAGGGTGGGACAAGAGCTGACTCTGTGGACCTCGTCAGACGGCCGTAACCATACTATTGATACATCTCTCTGGTACAAGTACAACGAGAAGAAAAAGACTTGTGCAAGGGCATACAATATTAGAGTGTGGCAACTCAACGATGTGAAATGCTATAAAACATACTACTATATTTGTGAAAAATCGTAAAACTGATCGCTATACTTAATATGTAAGTGTCATAAAAAATCAATTTAATTTTGTCTACGTTGGGAGACTTACCACTAATATTTAAAGACACTTACATGTAATTCTATTTGTCATGTAAATATCGTCTATGGTACACAATACTTAAGGAAACGATGAATTAAAGAAAATACTGATTCGTATAATCGCAATAATATTAAAAACCGTTTTTAGAACAAATAAACAATTTAAGCATTCCCGAGAATTAATAGTCCAAGTAATTTGAAATGGTTTCTGAATTTTTGCAGTCAATATTGAAAACAGGAGGGCCATATAAAATCGCTCACCTGAGTTAATGGTCTTAAGATCTGACCTCTTAACCTGGTTTAAAACCACACTTGACCCAAATTCAAACGAGACTGGGATTTTATAAAGACTATCAAACTGACTCATTCTCATGATGATTGGGCAAAAATTATGACCTCTAGAGTGTCTACAAGGTTTTTTCAAGATTTAACACCATGACCTCATTTTTGATATCATTTAACCCAATTTCAAGTCCACCTAGATTCATCAAGACAACCATTCTGACAAATTTTCAGGTTGATTGAGCAAAAAATATGGATTTTAGAGTGTCTACAAGGTTAATCTAAGGTCGATCCTGTGACCTAATTTTTGACACCACTTGACCCAGATTTGAACTTGACCTAGAATTCATCAAGCCAATCATTTTGACCATTTTTGATGTGGATTGAGCAAACATTATAGCTGTTAGAGTGTCTTCAAGCTTTTCTAAGATTTGACCCTGTGACCTTATTTTTGACCCAAATTTGATCTTGAGCGAGAATTCATAAAAACATTCATTCTGACCTATTTTCAGGTTGATAGAGTAAAGATTGTGGCTTCTTGAGTGTCTACAAGGTAATTCCAATATTTGACCCCATAACCTCATTTCGACCCCATTTGAAACTAAACCGAGATTTCACCAGGACAATCATGCTGACCAATTTTCAGGGTTGATTGAGCAAAAGATATGGCTTCTAGAGTGTCTACAAGGTTTATGTAAGATTTGTCCCTGTGACCTCATTTTTGACGCTGATTTTAACTTGACCTAGATTTAATCAAGACATTGATTATGATCAATTAAAAGGATGATTGAGCAAAGAAATAAATGGCTTCTAGAGTGTCTGAATGGTTTTTCTAAGATTTGACCCCGTAACCTCATTTTTGACCCCACTTGAACCAATTTTAAACTTGTCCGAAATTTTATCAAGACAATCTTTCTGACCAATAGTCAGGTTGATTGAGCAAAATATATCGCTTCTAGAGTTTCTACAAGATTTATTTAAGAGTTGACCCTGAGACCTCAATTTTGACCACACTTGACCCAGATTTGAACTTGACCTAGAATTCATCAAGACATTGATTCTGACCAATTTTCAGGTTGATTGAGCAAAAAATATGGCTTCTTGAGTGTCTAAAGGGTTTTTCTAAGATTTGACCCCGTGACCTCATTTTTGTCCCCACTTGAACCAATTTCGAATCGTGCGAGATTTTATCCAGACAATCATTCTGACAAATTATCAGGTTTATTGAGCGAAATATATGGCTTCTACAGTGTCTACAAGGTTTATCTAAGATTTGACCCTGTGCCCTCATCTCATATTTGACCCCACTTGACTCAGATTTGAATTTGACCTAGATTTCATCTAGAAATTGATTCTGACCATTTTCAGGTTGATTAAGCAAAAAAGAAGGCTTCTACAGTGTATACAAGGTTTTTTTCAAAATTTGACCCCGTGACCTCACTTTTGACCCACTTGACCCAATTTCGAACTCGTCCGAGATTTCATCAAGACAATCATGCTGACCAAATTTCAGGTTGATCTGGCAAAAAATGTGGCCTCTAGAGTGTCTACAAGATAAATGTTGACGACGGACGACACACGTCACACGACGGACATCATGCGACCACAAAAGCTCACCTTGAGCACTTCGTGCTCAGTTGAGCTAAAAAGGTATTGAAATCCTTAAATTGAACACAAAGATGTTTGTTACAACAATTACATGACTCAAGATAAAACATCGGTCAAAACTAGCATATATGCCTTTTGGAGGCCTACTTGTACATGTAAATGTTCGCAAACGGTTCACAAGTTTGTTTTTTTTCTCGGCCAGAAGTCACTCATCGGGGGCTTGCGATTCTAATACATACTTTAAACATAAGATCACTGGCAAGTTTGAACCTTAGAAAAATAAACTGAATCATCTTATCTTACCTCCATGGTATGTATGCCACGAGAAATCAATTTCTTTCAGAAAACACATTTTTGCCTAAACTGTTTGTGAAAACACAAACACACAAAAGAAAAACTTTGAAATCGCATGGATATGAAAACAATGTTCCTGTCAATATGCTCTTGTTTACGCAATTCATCGGAAATGATTCCTATTTCTAGGGAAAATGCCGTCATTAATATTTCTGACATATTGGTTTTCAAAAAATCTATATTTAGACCAACCAAGTGTAATAAGGTCAGCATCCCCGTTTGATTATAATCCTTTAGTATATTAAAGTGGCACCGGTAGAAGAAGAGTAGTTTATGTAAAGGTCATATGAATATGCAAATTGTCTCTCAAAATAAATTGACCTGTCTGATATCATTCTTCGTTATCGGGTACATGTTGGTGTTTGCATGACAATACACGCTTCATTACACGATAAAGCTATTTCCTGTGCCCTTTCCACTTTCTTTCTACGCTAGTGTGATTCTTATTAGCTCCAGTAAATAAAGTTCAGCGGATTATATGTCATGTAGGGCCGTTAGTCCGTGCGTGCTCATGGTTATCTATTGTGATCGTCCAATATCCGTTGTCCATAATTTCTTTTAATCATCTCCTACACCGGAGGGCCAATCTTGATGAAACTTGGCAGGGTTGTTCTTTGGGTCAAGCACTACCATAGTTGTTCAAATTATTGAAATCTACCCTAATCTTTGGTTGCCATGGCAACAAAATGGTAAAAATAAGGAAATCATCAAAACAGAAATGCAGACAGCTTTTATATTTGGTATAAAGCGTCATCTTGTGGACCTCTTCCAAAATTTCTTTTATCAAGACTCCGGGGTCATATATGTGCGTATAGATTTTTTCCATATAATCAAAGTGCAAAAATCTTACAAAAAAATCTTCTCTTGAACAAGAAGGTATACAGATTTCATTTTTGGTATGTAGAATCATTTAGTGGTCTTCTACAAAGTTTTTTTTTCTGATCAAGACCCTGGGGCCAATTTGGCATCAACTCGGGCACACCCCTTTTAACATAGAATCGAAAAGCAAAAATATTTCAAAAAAATCTTCTTCTTAAAATCAGACAGCAGACAGCTTTTACATTTGGTATATAGCATCAACTAGGAAGCCTATATGAAGTTTGCATATCATGACATTTGGGTTACATTTGGACTCGGGAGCATCTTTTTAGTATGAAGCATCATCTAGTGGACCTCTACCAAGTTTGGGCTCTGCCGGGCGCACCCTGTTTAACATAAAAGCAACATACAACATATTTAAAAAGAATCCTCTTCTCAGAAAGTCCAGTAGTCTGTTATTACGTATATTCATATCAGACTCCAAGGCAAGTTGGGCTCCACCTGGGCGAGTCCCATTTACATAGAACGAAGTGCGAAATCCTATAAAATCTTCTTCTCTAAAACCATTAAGCAAAGGTTCTGCGGCGGTCGAGTCACCAAAAAGGTGCACTGCATGCTGAAAAATATTAAAACGATCTTGTTTCAAGATTTATGCGAACTAAGAGTAATTATTCTTTGGACATTTTTTTAGAATTCCTCCCTTAATCCTGTAAGTCGTGTATGTTAGGGGCGATCAGTTCACCAAAAAGGGACTCTATATTAAAATATGAAAGAATCTTTTTCTCTGAAACTACTAGTCAGAATTTGTATTATTGCAGCATGTTAAACTCCCTTTACTCGCACTCAAACCCGTCCCTTTTAACATATATAACAGTTGTGTAACGTGAACTTAAACTCAATTACAGTTAAACTTCGGTAGCTCGAACACCTTGGGGACTTGATAATTTGTTCGAGAGATCGGTTGTTCGACCAATCCAAAAAAACTATAAAGGTACCAGAAGATGGGAATGCGTCATATCCGGTTATACATCGTGTCCGAATATACGTATACTTATTTGGTTCTTCAATTTTACTTATTAATTCACTGTTTGTTTTTTTAGGTTTCTAACGATTGATCCACGGGATTTGTGTTTGACAATGAATAAAGTAAATAAAAAATGATGAAATAACTTTCGACTAGAGTCTTATTGTTGAATTCCCTATGCTTACAAAAAAACCGCTGCCGTAGTATTATTCCTGTTACGTACGCGGCCTCAATTGCTACTGAAAAAAATAATTAAAGACAAATTTAAAAACCGTTCAAATGTTGAACCTTAAACGTTTTCGAATATTTAAATTTAAGCCAGTCTTTGAGAAAATATAGATCTAAACCCTTAAATTCTACACGAATCAATCGTTCGGGCCCTTCTTGTCATACTTTCAAGCAGACGTTACGTGTCTATATGTTTTTTGACATCGCTAAGTTAACTTAGTTAAATATCAATAAGAGACAATATATATTAATGAATGTAAACAGCAGATGGCCAATCAACAAGTTAATTCAATTAAATAAAACAGTGTATTTTTCGCGGATTTGGGTAATTATGACGCACGGTGCGTTATTGACAATAAGGTGTCAAAGGATTACGAGTTGAAAAGTGTGAAAATCACATAAATATGACATCTTTTTTTTAGCGATAAACCTTATGTTCGAATTTTTCAGGTGAAATATAAAGCATTTTTGACTTCCGGACTGAAGAATGTGTTCGAGAGCTCGACCGGCCTAGTATACGAGTTTTCCGAGGTCGAACACTATGACTTACGTATAAGCGAATTCTGCCGGGACTGAGATCCTTGTTCGAATTTTCCCTAGTGTTCGAGATTACCCCTGTTCGAGAGACCGAAGTTTGTATTATAACCTTGCGAACTTAATACACATCAACTTCAACTAGCACTTGGTTACCGGTATTATCTGGAAGCATTTTGAGCGTTGTTTAGATAAAATGTAAACTAGTTTTCAAAAGACTGCTTAAGGCAATAACGCGGAAAATTTACAGTAACATTTCATAACCCATCGACTTTTCAACATTGGATATCAAACACTAAAGCGCAGTAATAGCGCGTCGGACTATCGTTTAAAACGTCCCTGTTTAGATTCCCGACGGCGCACTTCACCCTTTCTGACTATTTATCATTCATTAATAGGTTCATAATCGTAAACCTACGTTGGAAAGGAGCGGAAAGCTGGAACAGAAAGTAATTGTTGTAATGGTGTGAGTACTAGAAGTACCAGGAATCTATTGATTTTTACTCTAGTAGTCGCAATATAACTGAGTTTGTGGAAAGCGACGAAAAACAGAACAAAAGGATCATTTGCTCTATGGCGCTTACGAGAAGTATTATTTCAAAAGGTGGTGAAAACTACTTTGCAAAGATTTTGATCCGACCGCCTTGTATTTAACCAAACATGACCCAGTATTAAAGTTTGCTGCAGATAAACATAAACAAGGAATATGACAAGGTTTCTAGATATTTGGGCAAAAAAATGCTTCTTTGGTGCATACAAGTGTTCTTTTTTAGCTTACCTGGACTAAGTCCAGCGGAGCTTATGTCGTGGCGGGTCGTCTGTCGTTTGTCCGTGCGAAAACGTTTCATTTTAACATCTCATATGAAACTACAGGGTAGAATGTCATCAAATTTTACAGGAATGATCCTGGGGATATGATTTCTCACATTCCTTCAAGAAATTATGATCGGGTTGATGACTTGGGAGCTACGAGCCGTCTAGTCACCAAAAAGGAGCCCCAAATATGAAATATCACAAAAAATATTTTCCTTTTCACATTCATGAAATTCTGATTGTGTAATTGTAATGAGTGCTTTGGGCTGTCGTGTCATTAAAAAGGACCTTCTGGGTCTTTTTATAATTATTTTCCCTTAATTTTCTATCAGAATTAAACCAATCTTTTTCGAAATTATTCTTCGAAAATTCTCTTTATGACTCCTATGTTAATTTCTTGTTGGGCAATGAACTTGGGTACTTGAGGCTTTTACGGGAGCAAAAAAAAGGGGACCAAAAGGGAAAAATCAAATAAGCAAACTGTCTATTACTACGCAACGGATATGAATGATATTGTGTATGACTGTATAAGATCAATAATAAAGGTTTATAGATTATTGTCTTTTTATTATGACATCATGATGAACTCTTAACCCTCATCTTTGACCTACTTTCTTATGATTGAATCATAGGGCTAAGACTGTATTAAGTCAATACTAACGGTTGGTAGATGATTGTCTTTGATTCTCGTACCAAACGAACCCTTGACCAAGTTCAAGACCTTTGTCCTTCTTTCTTGAAAATATGAAATATAAGATCTAGGACTGTATTAAGTCATAGATAATGGTTGTAAGATGATAGTCTTCGATTCTGGCATCATATTGAGCCCTTGGCCGTGACCATTGACCTACTTTCTTAAATATTCAATTATTCGCTTTCTCCTTTTTAATTGTCTTTATCTACAAAACATGTGACTTCGTATGCAGAACCCTTTCAGATCTAAGAATTGTACCTTGAATAACTATGATACCATCAGCAAATCAAGCGTGTTGTAATCGACAGTCTTTATTAGTCATCTTTATAAAATGGTCACTTCTAAGCTTCTCATCCGATGCGCATTTTTCAAAGAACGCTCCGCATATCTATCGTTATGATTTCTAATCGGTAATATTCTTTAAGGACACAGGCATGGTAAAGCAAAACTGAATAAATTTTAAGGCTATATTTTTTATCAATAATAAATTCATACATTCCAATGAATTACCGCGGAAATTTGAATCGGTTCTTGATATTTCTAGAGAGCCTATCATTTGTCAGAGTGTAGATTGGTTATAAAACTTAAGACTATTTCATTGAATACAAATATGAAATGCATGCTTGTCATGTACCTCACTGTCTCTTGGTGGATAATACAGGGGTTTTGCCTCGTTCTGCCCAATCGGTAACAATCTCCAAGAGCAACATTTACCTGATAGTAATACGGCTATTAACCTTCTAGTCTCTTCACTATCTTTGTTCACTTTCATATTCATCATCAATTCATTTACATATAATAATTTCGTAGTTTAATAATCCTGGATTGATTTAGCATTCTAGCTATAAAGTATTCAAAAATAAATAGTTCAACGTAAAACGTAAAGAGGCGCATTCCGAGGAATTTGTTACTTTCCTAAACAGTAAGTGTTTGGCAAATAATCATTGGAACACTGGAAAGAAAATTTGCATTAAGCTTATAACTGTAGGCTTATCAACTCGCACATTTTTTTATTTTTTTTTTTTTTTTTTTTTTGGGGGGGGGGGGGGGGGGGGAGAAATCGGTTTACTGGCATTAATAAATAAGGCGCGCTCAAATTCACGAACGGGTTCACTTTTTCACGTGCAAACAATCATTAGTATGGTGTTGTGAGGTTCCGACAATCGCGATGCCGACGATCACTTTATGCAAGCCAGGCTTAGTCCGACTGCATAAAACCTCCCGCAAAAGAACTTTACAAGCCTTCTTCCTGTTATAATAAACAATTAAAAAAATTCTTTGACATTGAAGCATATTCTAGCTTAGACAAAAACATCTATACATGTTTTATGTTAATCGAAGAATTTGACGTTCAGGCGTTTTTTAATGAATAAAGACAGAACTACTGCTTTTCAGTAAAAATAATTACCATGGTGACGTCAAATAAGATCGTAACGTCAAAAGCGTGATACTATAATGTATATGTATGCCAAGCATTGCTTCACAGAATTTGTTATTAAATGGATTTTGAAGTAAAATTAAGACAGAAGTACATGTAATTTTACCTTATTCGCCGTATTGAATGAACGTTTTTTTTTTGTGTGTGTGTGTATCATGCGTAGCTGGCTATATACATCGATTGTTGAGTCGCGTTAAAGTGGTGCCAGATGTTTGAGACGGTTGGTCCCGAGACAACAATGTTTTGAACGGCATTTCGTTTGAAGGCTGCCCCACGGCGACCCAAAGAATTGTGACGTCGTCCCTCGGTACATTAAACTGTTTTTCATTTCAAAGACGTTTTATTCCAAAAGCAATTAATGAATGAATGATTGGTGTTTTAAAGCCCGTCGACAACTAAGGTCATGTTGGGCGCAAAACTCTAAAAAATAACTTATTTTAAAAGGCGACGTATACCTTCAAAACTAAGATAATATTAACACTTTAAAACAAAACGTTGTAAATCGTGTAATAAAAATTATGCAAACAGTAAAAATGTAAGAAAGAGGTATTACTTCCAAAACTTAAAAGAAAATCGTGCTCAAAAGAACACTCAATATTAATGTAAAATTCAAAGAGACATTTTTAAAACTAGGGGAAACTTGGATTCAAAATAAAATAAAATCATATTTTATAATACAAATTAATGGCCTTAAGGTAATCAAAAATCAGTTCAATTCTTACATAATCAAATTAGTTCTTCATACTGTCAACTTTAAAATATCTATCTCTAGTAAAAGAGAAATCCATACAATCAATAAAAATATGCTTTTAAAATCAGTAAAAGGTACTTCAAATGGTAAAATTTCAAGTGACGATGCGTCCTTGGCAGCTTTATCTGCCTCTTCGTTACCACGAATACCAATGTGGCTTGGAAGCCAGCAGAAAATAAGATCAACATCATTTAGCTGAGCTATTCTATCGAGTAATCTTACGATAAGGGGGTTGTCAGTTTTCTCGTGCTCAATCGCTTGCATACTTGACATGGAGTCAGTGTATATAATATAACGAGAGAAACGTTCTGCGATCATATGATCGAGTGCGAGATCAATGGCCTTAAGCTCGGCTGAAAAAATGGAAGAGTTATTAGGTAGACGGAATTGATATTTCTCGCCATCTAAAATAGTGGCTGAAGCGACTTTTTCGCCATCTTTTGAACCGTCTGTGTATATTTCTTCATATGATATTTATTTTTCTTTGACTTCCAAGAACCTTGTTTTAAAATAGATGGATCTGTTGTATCCTTTTTGCTGGAAGCAAGATCATAAAGAAACGTAGGATTTTTATATGTCCACAAAGGAACATCAGGAACAATATGTTCTGCCACGTCCTCTAGGTCAAAATCTAGAGAGCTTACATCGGCTTCACAGCGCAAACTAAAAGAAAGTATTGGGTTCTTTTTCTTCTCAAAAGCCTCTCTATATTTAGGTTCAAAAACAACCTTATGAGTAGGATTATCGGGATTTGATTTTAGTTTTAAATAATATTGCATGGAAAGCTTCTTCCTGCGTAAATTTAAGGAAGGCTCAATTGCTTCTGTATAAACACTGTTAATTGGTGATGTTCTAAATGCGCCCAACGCCAAGCGCAATCTCTGAGTATGAATAGTATCAAGTTTACGAAGGTATGAAGGGCGCGCAGAACCATTAACAACACAGCCATAGTCTAGCTTTGATCTAACAAGTGCCCTATAGAGGCGCAATAGAACCTTTTTATCGGCTCCCCAATCCATACTGGATACAACACGTAAAAGGTTAAGTGCCTTTTGGCATTTATTTTTCAAATTATCAATGTGTGGAATAAACGAAAGTTTAGATTCAAATAATAGTCCTAAGAACTTAAATTCCTTGACAACTTCAATCGGTACCCCGCCCAACTTTAAATCTGGATCAAGGTGCATTTTTCTCGATAGGCAAAAATGCATACATTTAGTTTTAGTCTTCGAAAACTTGAAGCCGTTTTCATTTGACCATTTTGAAAGATTGTTCAAGACTTGTTGCAATTGTCTTTTAATTGTATGCATGTGTTTTGATCTGTAGCAGATACAAAAGTCGTCAACTTAGAGAAAACATTCCACCCCAGGGCAAACGGTTTTAACGATGTTGTTTATTTTGACACTTAACAGTGTCACCGATAAAATACTCCCCTGGGGAACACCCATTTCTTGTTCATGGGGATCAGATAAAGTATCTCCAACACGGACTCTAAACTAACGTTCATCCAAAAAAGCTGAGATGAAAAAGGCAAGGCGACCTCGTATACCGAAATCATAGAGTTCGTTCATAATTCCATACTTCCAAGTGGTATCATAAGCACTTTCGAGATCGAAAAAGACAGAAACAACGTGTTCCTTCTTTATAAAGGCTTCTCGAACCGAATAAATGTCTCGAAGCGAACAAGATGATCAAGAGTGCCTCTCTGTTTACGAAAGCCACTTTGGACTTCCGTTATAAGGTGGTTCTTTTCAAGAAACCAAACAAGACGATCATTAACCATTCTTTCCATGGTTTTACATATGCAACTAGTTAAAGCAATAGGGCGGTAATTTGAAGGGTTTGTGGAATCTTTACATGGTTTAGGTATTGGAATAACGATGGCTTCCCGCCAAGTGGCTGGAATGCTTCCCGTCTTCCATACCTGATTATAAATTTCAAGTAAGCAATGAAGGAAACGAGATGGCAAACGTTTGAGGAATTGATAATGAATAGCATCTGATCCGACAGCAGTGTCGTGACACTTTTTTAAAGATTTTTTAAACTCCTTAACGGAAAAGTCTCTATTATAGTGTTCCAGATTTCTGGAACTGAAATTAAGTTTAGACTTTTCTTTTTCACCTTGAAACTTCTGAAACGCAGGTGAATAATTAGTAGAGGAAGATTTCTTGGCAAACGTGTCTGCCAAGACATTAGCAATGTCATGTTTTGAGGAAACTGTGTTATCGTCATCCGTTTGAAGATGACCGACATTGAGTGATGTATTCTTCCCACTAATTTTACGTATCATGTCCCAAGTCTTTTTGAAATATGATCTCGAATTTAATCTTGAAAAATACTGTCTCAAAGACGATCGCTTACTTTGTTTAATAGTACGACGTGCTTTCGCACGTGCAGATTTAAATTTGTAAAGTTCTCCTTTGAAGGCCTTATGGCAAATGCTCCAAGAGCACGTTTTCTTTCAGCTACAGCCTTTTTGCAAACGTCATTGAACCGTGGCTTGCTTGGATTTGTTGGGTCAGGCGATGTTTGTGGAATACTTTTTTCTGCAGCAGAATAAAGTAAAGTTGTAAACAGATCTGCAGAGTTTTCACAGTCATCAAAAGCTTCTGGATTTATAGACTGTTCGCAAGTGGTTTTAAACAGTTCCCAATTAGCCTTATGGAGTTTCCAACGCCTAGGGCGCTCCTGAACAGATGGTCCTAATTCGGAGATCTGAATAGGGAAATGGTCACTACCGTGAAGGTCGGAAACTACTTTCCATGAAAAATCAGGAAAAATATCTGGACTGCAAATAGTCAAATCTAATGAAGAATAATTTCCTGTTGCAGGATGAAGATAAGTTTTAGATTGATCATTCAGTAAAACAAGATCATGCTTTGTTAAAAAATCCTCCACAGTACGACCCTTGTCGTCTGTATTGGAGCACCCCCATAACTTATGGTGAGAATTGAAATCTCCCATAAGCATAAAAGGTTTAGGTAGCTGATCGACGAGATAATCAAGTTTTCTGCCATCAATAGGGGAACTTGGAGGAAGATAAACAGAACATAATGTAATTGTTTTATTTAGCGAGACATTTACAGCTACTGCTTGTAAAGAAGTATTTAAAGTAACTTGACGGTGAGGAATATTGTTATTAACAATCATTACCACGCCACCAGATGCTCTCTCACGTTCTGTAAAATTAGCCAAAAAGCAAGAGTGATTTTTCAAAGAAAACTTATCTGTATCTTTTAAAAACGTTTCTTGCAAACATACTGCAACTGGTTTTTGTTTGGAAACTAGAAGATTTAGTTCTTCAAAATTGGCCTCCATGCTGCGACAATTCCATTGTATAATGCTATTCGCCATTATGGAGGTTAATATAAAAATAATACCACTTATTAATGGAAGTGTAAAATAACCCATTATTTAACTCCTGATAAATTTATTTTATTTGCACCTTGCCTTATTGCATCTGTTTGTTTTGAAATAGGTGGGTTTGAAGGGGGTGGGTTTGAAGGAGGGGGAGCGGGTACATCAATCTCCTCCTCCTCATCCTCAGATTCGCTTAATTCAGCGAATCGATTGCCAGTCGAAACTGGAGGAGGAGAAACCTTATCCAGATTTACTCGAGGCTTATCTTTCTGAGACGGTTTACTGACATTTTTATTTGACACTTTATTTTGCTTAGAAACGGGTTTTTTCTTTTCAGAATCTGAGGTTTGTTTATTATCTTTTTCTTCTGTTGATTTGTTCTAGGGCGTTTCGCCAGATAAAACTTGGTCGACTTTGCTACGTACTTCCGGAAACATTTCTGTAAGTATTTTAAGCATACGTTCACAAGTGGTGCATTCATTATGTTTAGAAGTTTGGTTTGGCTCAGGTGTAGATTTCGCTTTGTTTGCATAGCTGTTGGTGTCATTTCTGGATTCAACTATTTTCCTTCCTTCAAAGAAGGAGGCAGATTGTTTAAATTTAACATTCAAGATTTCTTTTTCTTTTTGAAATCTTGAGCATAACCTTGAATGTGCAGGGTGTGCCATTCCGCAATTACAACATTTGAAATCATTCTGACAATCATCCTCATTATGCTCATCCTCATCTCCTTCGAATCCACATTTTCTGCAAACTTTTGTTTTCTTACAGTTATCTTCGTGATGGCCAAACCTCTGACAGTTAAAGCAACGCAGAGGGTTTGGAACAAACACATCAACTTTGACAATCTGAAAGCCTACTTTGATTTCTTTAGGTAGGGTAGGTTCGTTAAAGGTTAAGACATAAGTATTTGTTTTTATTCTTTTTTGGTCTCTTGTGAATTCAATTCTTCTTACTGCAATGACTCCCTGGGATTTTAGATTTTGCTCTATTTCATATATCATGCAAGAGGATAACTCTCTGCAATGTATAACACCTTTGGAAGTATTTAATTTCTCATGGGAGTAAACTTTGACCTTGTGATTATAGAACTTCGTTATTTTCAGAAGATTCTCTGACTGAGCCCTTTTTGACACTTCAATTAACAAATTTCCATTCTTCATATTCTTGACTGATTTTGGAGTTCCAATAATTGCCCTGGTTTGCTTTTCTATAACAAAAGGAGAAAGTTCTGCTATCGGAAACTCTGAGTCTTCACTTTCGACCACTATAAATCTTGGAAACGGCAGTAAATTGATATTTTCTTCCTCAGAATCTGAAAGCACTCTCTTGGTTTTTTTTGCATGAAGCCATGTTAAATTGTTTTTGATTCAGCGGCGATGGTCCAAGCCACCCGCCCTCGGAGTCCTACTTATGTGGACACCTAACCTGGGGAATTCCATCTCAGGAAAGGTGCCGGGGATACATCGCCGATATACGCGGTGCAAAATGGCTAGATCAAGCAATACATACCTCCGATAATTAATTTACCCAAGCATGAAGAAAAACGCAAAGTATAATTGTCGATCAAACACCATGTTTACCCGATTGGCCCATGAGCCACCGCCTTCCAAGGCATGTGAAAGAAACATCTATTTCAAATGAAAACGAAGATTTGATGATGAAAGGTTAAATTTAAACGCCCTAGGGCAAGGCATGACCAGCCGATTGATCGGGTCGGGCCCGCCCGACCTCCCGTTTATCCCAACTCAGGGCCAAAGTGGTGTGTTGCAAAAACAGGGCCTAGCCAATCCCTGAGTTCACTCAACCACCAGGATCCCGTCATCAGGCATTACGGGTCGCAGCCCACGGCAAACAGGCAGGTCCATTTGTTTGGGGTTATACCATGTACTACATGGACAGCAGCCGACTATTTCTATCCCCCCCCCGTCCAGCTGGGGGCCTCAAAAGCAATTTAGGAATGCCATTTCGTTCAGAACATGATGAAAAAAAAAACGAGACTATCGAATTAATATTAAAATGTACGGGCTGTTTAATAAGGGCATTTTTCCTAATTTGGCGTTGACGTCGATATGTGGAAATGCTCTAAGTTCATCGAAAATCGAATGAATTTGTTAATTACAATAGCTGATCGCAAAAATAACAAACAGCCATCGATTTTTTGCCAATGATCTTTTTTTGAGGAGTATATATTAAAATAAACAATGATAGCTTTTCATAAATGGTAAGAGGGAAATTTTCTTTACAAATATCTTGATGATATGAACTTTCCCCTTTTATGAACGCAATGACTTTTTACTTTTGTCCATCACCTTTTCGAGCTTTAAGCAAAACATGTAGGGTTTTTTGTTGTTGTTTCTATGGCTTTCTATGGCATCCGATAGAAGAGCTACATCTTCAGCGAATAAAAGAATACACATTTGTACCTGGTCTGGGAACAATTGACACCCTGAAGTATTCATTGAAGACATGTCTGAATACGGATAATCTATAAATAGAATAAATGATATTGGACTCAATTACGTCCTTGACGTACACCAATGGGACAATGGAAAACATTTCTTTTACAGGCTTTTACAGATCTATGTATCCTTAGCTGATTCAATTAACCTTTGTGTCTTTTCTGGCGTAGAACTGTCAAAGTCTTTAAAAAAAGAACTTATATTCTCAAGGTCTATGAATGCAAAAATACCTTTATGACCTTCTTACGAAAGGTGTTATGAAACAGCAGAATATAATTCAAAGGTATTGTTTACAATCTGTAGATTTTTTGTAAAGCCGGACTTAAGTTTTTGAAAATGAGTACTCGAAAAGGACTATCCTTTTTAATACTTATGTATCATTTACTAAACACGTCTATTCATGTAATTACAGAGGTATTAAAAAGTCAACTTCATGTATAAATTGCTCAGCTGCAAAGATTACTGGTTAAAGGTTTAGATTGGTTCAGACTATTTTAGGCTTTACGGATTTTAAACTTTTGAAAATTTACAATTGAAACTATATCTTGCTTTTCAGAAAGGTGTTCAGTTCCAAAATTATAATTGAATTTGCTTCACTCTATCCATTTATGAATATAAAATTTTTGAAATGTTCAAATCATGATTCTGTTTCTTTGAATTGACTTAATTGACTAAAAATTTAGGTCTGTTTTAAAAATAACTCCAAAGACAAACACTCTGACCGAAATGCAAGACAAATGAGCTGCAAATTTGGCCTCTGAGCACACACTAGGTTTTCTAAGATATGATCCCATGACATAGTGTTTGACCCCACTTAACCCAATTTTATAGTCGGTCAAAACATTTTGTTGACAAACATTTTGACAAAGTTTCATGACATTTCGGCCAAAAATAGTCTGTAGAGTGTACATAAGGTTTTACTATGATTTGATCCTTTAACCCCACTTAATCCAATTTCGAAGTTGTCCGAGATATCATGTAAACAAACAAACTGACCGAGTTTCAAGACACTTAGTTCTAAAATATAGACTCTATGGTGTACAAAATATTCTAAGATTCGACCTCGTGACCTTTATTTGGACCCAACTGACATATTCTTAAACTTATCCTTATAATGACTAACGTTCAAATCAGGTTTCAAGAGTTTAAGACTACAAAATTTAACTCTAATGTGCACAAAGATGATGACAGACGACAAACGTACACAGCGTAATTACAAACGGATAATGATCAATCTGTGCTCCGTCGAGGTTAAAAAATAAACAAAAACATTCGACAAAACATTTAATAATGTACATGTATCTACCTATAAAATGTTATTAACTTAGGACGGGTATTTAAAAATTGTTTTCATTGTAAGTTTTTTTTACCAAAAAAATGAAATTTAGTTCCTTAACATATCGGGAGAAAAGATGCATACTCTGTCATTTCTCCTTTCTAAATTAGATTTACCTGAAATCGAAAATACATCACCATACGTAAGGAAGGGTTCTGCTCATTTACATGACAATAACTTTTGTTAAATTTGTCTAAATTTTTTCAAATCTATTTTGCCATTGCAAGTCATAATGTATTTGAATATCTGATTTAAGTTTAAAAATTACCCTTTGTTGCATTTGAGACACAATTTTGATAAACAGAATATTTATGGAATAAATGAATATGTCGTCTTAATATGCATATATATTTAAATTTCGTAGAGTTAATACAGAGATGAATAACTTGTTAATTTTACGAAGGTGTCCGGTATGAAATAAAGTTGTCTCTTTATCGCAAATAGCCAGTCAGACTAAGGTGAAACTCTGTATACAACATACTTTAAAATCAGGTTTACACTTATACACTTTATTTGCGGGGAAAGATAATATAGATATAAGCGCACATACCAGAGCTAAAAGACTAATGTCATGTATATTTTAACAACTGTAAGGATAAAGCCCTCTCTTGCTGGATGTTTCAGACTTATATGGTGTGGCGTAATGTTTTCAAAGATATATGAAAACATGGCATTTACAGAACGCCACTCCACGTTTTCTTCTTTAATACCTGATCATGATATTTTTACAACAATGTCAATCACAAACATGCAAGATTGTAAAACACTCTGTATAGCTGTAACAAGCTGTGTTCTGGTGAATTACCGTATAAGGGGACATCTTTGTAAGCTAGAGCATAACACTGGAGGGACACAATATTCCGTTATAGATGTCAAGACGGCTGGTTATATGTCTTGGAGGAAAGAATTTAATACGGTAAGTGCTTTGTAAATGTTACAGTTTTATCTGAAATTATAGACTCGTTCTTCTTAAATGGTTTAAGATGGTAATATTAGCAATAAATATCTGCATTTAAACACATTTTTCATTTCATCTTGCATGAAGTCGCTGAATTAAGTGAGAGTCAATTACAAAACGTTAGCAATAATCTTAAGGATTCTCGCAAATTGTGGTGGTTTATTTCTGTGAAGGGGGGCGTTCGGGTTTACCCATATCTGTCTATTTGTCTCCTTCCATTCGTCTCCAACTAATACGTTCGTCTATTAACTTTCAGATTTTGTTCTATACGTATTTATACGTATATAAAATCAGCACGAGGTGAAATATACTTAGTGTCATTAGAAGATTACCATTCAAAGTACCGTTGGATCTTCTAAATAGTATTGCCCTTTGCAAAATACTTTGTACCCTATTTATACTTGGTTTAATTATGTGCGCACACATTATCTTTTTTTCTTGATAAAGTGTTTTCATTATTGACCCAAGACGTCATGTGCAAAATCGGTAATGCTTGCGTTCTTGACGCGTGTGCAAAATTGATCACAAATTGATCATGGATTATGATAGCAAGTCATCATGCCGAAATAAGGATACTTAGATTATTTAAAGATTCGCACAAGTGAGATGTTTGACTAACGCATAACGTCATTAGGTTTTCAGTGTTCAATGCAAGATTGTCATTTCTTCAAACTGTAGGCAGAATATGCTGCTCTCATAAAACAATAATGAAACTTGCCAGTAGCGATAAGAAAAACTTGGTCTGTAGATGATAGGCCACGTCCAGGACGCTGAAAGTTTACGTTTACATGAACTGATAGTTAAATCATCCCATTGCATGCTCGCGACAAATAAAAAACTCGAAAAGGATGAGTCTCCTCAACTACTATACGTCATTGTTTAAACAGGTCGTAACGCGCTGAAACAGCTTTCCGGAGTAGCGTTTTAAGACTGCTAAAGACTGTCGGTAGGGTCGTGTTAATTCTTGTATGTTGTTTCGGAGATAAGGTAATTGAAATTGACAAAGTGTTATTTTCACAGAAGTATCTCGATATGTTCGACGTTGTCAATGTGGACGTTATCCTGCAGAGCATGTGTAGGACAATCAGGACGTACGATATGTGACGATGAGCGTCATATCGGGAACCTGCGGCAGCTCATCAACGCGCCTACCGACGAACGGCAGGCCATTCCGTAAAAACGTACACAGCGTGCGATAGGAATTTTAGGTGCAGAATCACTGCATTTCCCTAAGGAAACGTGGCGATACTAGTCATTATCCCGCGCAGTTCGGCGAATGTGATATAGTAATAGTCTCCGTCCGTCATTCTGTCTCTAAACTTGTCCGGAGCGTATCTCGTAAGTATAAAAGCTGCGAACTTTAAACTGTCTAGGTGGACAGATCTCATGGAGAAGAAGTGCAGTGCTTTAGAACTGAAACGCTTGCTTGCATAATTTTGGAGTTATTGCCCTTTGATCAGGCTTCAATTAGCTATCAAGCTTTCATGGCGGGGATGGCCATGTCCGACATTGCTCTTGTTGATGTTAGTGACTCATCAATTTTAGGTATTTTCGTCAAGCCAAAATACGAATGCTCCTAGCCACTGATTAAAAAACATTGTTTATTTTTTCCAAAATCTTTCTTGGGCAAACCTTTACCAGGGTCATTAAAACATTTTAATTTCATGAAAAAACTGTGGTTACCATGGTAACAAAAATGATGAAAGTTTGTGAAAACATTCTTCTTCTACTAAACAACTTGGCAAATAAATCTGGAATTCGGTAGGGATGTTTTTAGGTAACCAGCCACTGATTAAAAACCATTGTTCATATTTTCCTAACTACTCCGTTGTCAATGAATTTCAAATGCTTTTTCTATAAAGAAGAAACGTTCAATATCGTACGGGGATTATTGTTGGTGGTAAATTTCTTTTGCCGCTGAGTATACATATGTTATCATCGTATTTTTCAGCCTGCCAACGCTATGAATCTTTGTCCGAACTGTAACAAAACAAACAGTTGTATGGTAGAACCAAAAACGAGTGAATGCGGACCGTACGGTAAATAGATATCAGTCATAATCTAGTACATGTATATTGATTTAATTTCTTTTCTCATTTAAAGAATTGTTTTATTACTGAGACCACTACTGATATTTTAATGTTAAGGAGACAATTAATGAAATGTTCTTGGTGGTGAAAAACGTAAGAATTTTTATTCATCGATTGACTAGTAATTTACTGTCATTTTTGTAAAAAAACTTTTCGATGTAACTGTAAGGAAAGAATATAAGTAGTAATTATTTTTATTTGTAAAGTTCTAAGTTTTTTTTTCTGATGTGAAAATGCCCTACTATTATGAATAAACACAGACGCTCTTATATTTAAAAAATAATCCCGGTAACCATATATTCCAACAAGCCTTTGATGTAATCATGTTTATATTTCAGCATGCGGACCATTCTATAGATACGACTCTAAGAATGTGTTGGGTAATATACAAACACTCGGAGGAAAAATCATGTTTAGTTGTTTTCATACTACTGGGAAGATGTGTTTCTTTCAATGTTCAAAGGACGGTGTTTGGTTAGGTTTTGAGGATACTGGTGGATATGAGGAGTATGAGATAAATGGCAAATCTTTCAAACTGAGGTAGGTATTTTCTAATAATCTTACAACTAAGACTGACCAGGAATATTTTATTTAAAAGAATAGAACCCATGACAAAAAGTATTTTCATCAAATCTGTATTAGTGAAATATCATGCACATAGTGGCGGTTGTAATTCCTAATGCATGTAAATCCTATCAATAATTTTCATGATTTGCAAAGCTCCACTGAACGAAGTCATGTCCTGTCGTCCGGCGAGTTGATCCTACTCAAAACTTGTTGTTAGAAATTTTGATTGATCCCAAATATGGGCATGAAATATAAAGATACATCATCTTATTAGTTACCAATTTATTGATCTCGATCAAACGCTGCAGAAGAATTCCCTGGGTGACCTATCTTAAAGGGTGTTCGTCAAATTTTTATTGACCCCAAAATATGAGGGTGGTTAGGTCGCGCTCAAAGTACAGTCAACTCTCGTTACAACGACCCCGTTTGTTGCTAGAAAATATGTCGTTGTCACGAAAATATCGGTGTATTAAATAACGCTAAAGTCAATCAATGCAGGATTATAGAATAAAGCAGCATCCATTATTTGATATACATGTACTACGTTAAAGTATAGTACAAACTAGAGGAAATACTTCTTTCGGTTACATTATTTTTTATTTGAATATCGTTATTGAACTGATCTTTTTATCCTTTTTTGCCAAAAGCGTTTGTATCAAAAATTAAATGCGACGATCTTAAAACAAATATTTTATGTATAGAAAAATGGAGCAAACAAATGTAGACTTAATATAAATGAAGTATATTGAAAGGATAAATGTGTCAAAGGTGCTTATTAAACATTGTAATTGGTTATCAACTAAATTTAGGTGGATGTACAATATGCCTATGATTCTGTGTAATTAACCACCATGGCCAAAATTGTTGTGTCGTTGTACGGGAATGTGCGGGAATGTGCACTTCCGTTCCCTGAAAACAGTGTCTGTGTCGGGACAACGAGCAATCCATTATAACGAATGAATGATGCACTGTGAAATTCCGTTCCTAACAAATTTGTGTCGGTATTGAAAATTTCGTTGTATTGAATGTCGTTAAAACGGGAATTGACTGTATTTTCACTTTTACAAATTGATAATTTAAGATGAATATTCTTCGGTAATGCTTTCGGAAAAAATATCAAGAAAGATCAGTTCATTATTATTTGATAATATCATTGCCAATCCAGTGAAATTACCACAAGATTAGACCGGTTTTTCGTTCAATTAATACTTATTGAAGTAAGCGGCAGAGCCTTACGAAAAATTGATGTCAAAACTCTGTCCAAACCTTGCATAGTAAAAACGCGAGAAATGACGCGTTTCGGGAAATTTCTTCATAACTTTCGATCTTTCGACTCCTTTTAGCATTAAAGAAATGTAATCTACGTGTGAATTTCTTGTTAAAAGCATTTGAAGGGTCAACATTTTGGAATTAAATTACATTGTGCTCAAAGAGATTGAGCCCAATTTTACTCGCGTTATTTGGCTACATATAGGTGAGTTTGTTGGGACAAAAAGCAGGTTTACAAGTCATAGCTACTCGACGTGGGTGTAGCTTTAGCAGATGAAATAGTTATTTGAATAGATTGTTCAGTAATTTCTGTTCTTGAATCATGCAAGACATAATTCTTTATATGGCCCCAATCCAATAGCCCAGCACTGTAAAGTAGGGCGTTATCCCTGGAAATAAATTTGAAGTCATAAATGCTTTTCGGTTGATTGTTGCAAAATAGCGTTAGATAATTATTTGATAAATTTACCGCCAAACATTTAAGCGGAGTCCAAAAAGTGACGTCATCACATTTATTGCATAGTTAATACGTGGTATATGGCGCCCTTTAAAAAGTGTCCTTAAATTTCACATTTTGTCTCTTTTTTTTTCGTTCAAGAAATAAAATTATTGTTTGTTTTTCGAGTATGAGAAATTCAGTTTTCCATTCATAATCAGCTCTGCCACTCGTGAAATTAGTGCTTTTGTTGTTCACTCAATGAAATATGAATCGGTTTTACACTGACACAAACGATTATCCTCTATGTGACAATATTTTAGGAACTATTTTTTATGAACGAACTACTGTGAATGTCGATTCAACAAATCGCATGATCAAGTTACTTGGTAAAGCTATTTGATTTATGAAAAGGCCTGATTTTAACGACTTTATGACACCATCTTACCAAGCATTATTTGTAGCTAGGGAAGGGTGTAAATGACTTATTCGTTTAGCTAATCTGTCAGTGGATATATGAAATTAAGATTTATTTCAGAATCACCAACAGAAAAATGAACAAGATCGAAGCCCGGAAATTGTGTGCAAATGAAGGTGCCGCCGTCACAAACATCTTAACCTTAGACAAGCTAGAGTTCTTCAGAGAAATTTCAACTAAATTACCAGGTACGAAAGACAATTTTTTTGACTGTTCGAAATTGCATTTAAAAAACTTAAACTGCAGGTCTGCCGCCTTTCATCTGTACATATTTAATCTAATATTAGATGTCAACATTCTTTAACTTTGAAATTGGACCCGAAAACAAGCGAAACTCAAACGTCTATCAAAAGTCGAATTTCAAAATAAGGACAATATTCCATCCGGACAATACCCCCTTCTTTTTTTTTTGAGGTTATACCCTTTATAAATTTTATAGGATGGGCACTATCCTCTTCTTATAACTGAATGGGCGGTCGTGTCTAATATTCCTATGGCGGTCATTCCTCTTCTTCTTTTTGATGATGCGGACACCAAATGGATTCCAAGTGATTCCAAATGGAAATGGTTAATGGTATATTGATGATAATGACGTTTAATTAAATAAAGATTTTCAAACAATGACTTTCAAATTTACGCACAATGATATGACTTTTAAATGTATGAAAAAATCTTAAAGTTTACTTTGTTCATTTTATATTTTTTATTTCGAGTATTCCTTTCGAAAGGAACCAATGTCAACGGACAACCGCCTTTTCTTAAGTTTTTTTTAAAAGTATTGAGAAAATTTCCTTTTAAGGTGGAAGAGGACAATATCGGTTTTTGGGATCAGTGCATAAAGATTGGTATCTACGGAAACTTTGTCTTAGCGCGATCTCAACGGTGTATATTTTTAGCGTTCAACTCAGAATTTAAGTTACCATGACGTCGTTAAAATGACGAATTCGCGCGTTTATCACAAATGACCCTTCACCTTCTTAAATGCTTACCGTGATCGTATTTTAGACAATCGAATTAAAAAGAAAACACCAAAATGACGCCATTCAATAAATTGTGAACATTGACATTTAATCGGGAAATACTTATATTCAACGAAAGCAACATTCGATTGAATCAAAGTAAAATTTTCAAAAAATTGCGACCCGAGAAAATAGCATTTACTTCTTTTTTCAAAAAAATGGCCCGATGAATTTTGTCTGAAATTTGATTTTTTTTCATATTTTCGTTTCATATGCTCGCATCTTTATGTGACGTTTCACCGTACGGAATTCTACAATAGGAGATCAAAGTCTATTACCCTTACGGCGAAATTTGGAGAAAGACAAACGCTGTACGTCGGTAAATCGCTAAATCCTTTCGACATATTTCACTTAAAGTATTTTAAAGATTTCTGTATATAGAAAAGGTAAATGTCGAAAAGATTTTTCATTTTTTAGAAACATTCATTAGTCTTTTCTAATTTTATTTTAACTGATACCACTGCACCCACCAATAGTCTTTTAACGTGCTTATTATTAGTAACGTCAAAACGTCGAGCTTGTGATCAAAACTTACAAAAATCAGTTCATTTATAGCGACGTCGACGTAAATTTTACTGGAGTCATAGATCAACAACAATTGTGTCGGATAAATTCATGTGTACTGCGAAATTCTCGGTGTATTGGAATAAAATTTTGAGGGCCTTTTCCTAAAAGGCTATTGAACATGTCTGGGAATTTTGATCTTTTCATACTTATAGATCCAAAATTAATCAAAATAAAGATAGAAAAGTAATAGGTGTAATTTGAACGTCAATGTCATAGATTTAACATCAAAATGTCAACCTTTAAATCTACATTATAAAAAAATCTATGCGGTGATGTTTCTAAAACTTTCCCTGTTAACCAAACTAGAATTTGAGAATATAATATCAAAATTTGAAAAGTTTTCATCGGGCCAATTTTGTAAAATTTTGTTAAAAGCGAGATTTTTGGAACAGTAAAACATGTGAATATTGATTTCTGTCAACTCACATGTCTTCATATTTAGATTAAAAAAATGTATAGCATGACCATTCATTTAGCTTCATTTTAGAGCATTTCGCGGAACGAAAACGTCTTGTATTAAATCGCACTGCGCATTTAAATGGGAATAGGGTCGTTGGTAAAGACCGCGCCAAATTGTGAATTTTACGACGTCATGGTAACGTTATTTCTAAATTAAAAAAGCAAAAAAAATACACCGTTGAGAACGCGTTAACTTAAAGATTACATAGATACCAAACATTATCCACTTCTCCCAAAAAACGATATTGTCCTCTTCCACCTTAATGATAAATTAAATGAACATATTCCTTAAAGAATTACTAACAAAGAGTTATTTACAGTTTAGCACTTGTTACTCGGTAATCACACTATAACACACTCATTCTCAATAAGCGAGTGCATTTAAGGGGTAAAAAACCTGAAAAAAAAAACAACACGTCCACTTCAAAACGATACGAATTATCTTGATTTCGAAATTTTCACCATTTCTACGTGCAATGCACATAAAACGGTTATCAAGACACAAAGAAGGAAGTTAATCATTTTGTGTTGAAATAAACAGGTATAAAGAAGTTTTGAACACGAAAAATGCTCGTTACTATGCTTAAAATGCGTCTTTAAAAGTAGGTTAAACAATATAACTATAATGGCCAAAAGTAATGTACAACATTGGGAAAATGAGAAATATAGAAATCATCAATATAATTGTATTTTTTAATAAAAGTATGCCTTGAAAATCTAGTATTTTTTGCATTTTATTGAAGAAAAATTACAACACTATTGAATTCACCTGTAACCTCGCATAAGTTATTTAAATAGGGTAGAAAAAGTAGAAAAATAATAAATTAGTGTATACAGACATTTTTTCGAACCAAATCATCTTTTTTCCATTAAAACAACATTTATGACATATTCCTTACCTGTAAATTCAAAAGAAATCAAACTCAGAAAACTGATGTTATTACACTTTTCCATTTAACATTGCATGTTAATCATTAAATGAACCTTTCTTTAAAGTTTTAGAAATATTTTAGTGGACAAAAAATTGATCGAACGATATTTTAGAAAAAAATAATATTTCTTTGGATAACGAGCATTTTACATGAAATAGACAAGTACATGTACCTAAGATTTTGTTTATGGGATTGAATTATTCTTCTTTTTACCATTTCTGCGCTACAGTAAATTGCATTTTTGATGAAATAATTAAAAAAAGTTATAAGTAACAAGCTTTAACGAACATTTCACTTTGATATGGAAATCCCGGGGTTGTTATGTTTAAAATGCAAATACTGAGATCTTTGTTCATCCATTCAGTATGTTCACTGTTTTTCGTTTACTGAAAATCTTAATTTACCAAAACCAAATGTATGTCAATCGTCCTTTTCCATAACTTACCTTTAACATGAGACATCATGAAGTTTTCATGAATTTCGGCGACAGCAAACTTTGTTGAATATTCCGACTCTCAAATTTTTAAAACGTATATTAGACCACTGAAATTTCTATATTTTCAAATTTAGTGGTTAGCGGTAATAAAGAGTGGGTTTTTGGCTTATTTCCAGTTCGTTCAGATCTATTTGTTTGAACGAATACAATAACACTTCTAACTCTCGGCGACAGTAACGAACACATCAAATTGACTGGTTTGGCGTCAAATATTTTCTTTGCAAAACGTCACTTGGATTTTTCGCTTGTCTGATTTACAGATATAGACCTAAAGTGCCCCCAGTGTACCCGCTTATTGAGAATGAGTGAACACTAGATTAAGACCTGCCCTCTATTTTTGCCGATCTTTTAACAGTGTACTTCCTCTCACATTTATCATCATCATTTAAGAAGGTCAAGAATTTTTTCCTTAAGAAACAATGTTGATTTTATGAATTATGAGGAGTTTTGCCCGTTTCATGGCTTGCGAGCTAGGGGTGTCCGTTTAATGAGGCGACTTTTGCCCTCCGACGGAGGGGATAATAGTCGCCCTAACAATCATAGGAAGGACCTGCCAGAATTACGAGGAGGATTATGTTCACTCTGTTAATAAGAGGAAGGGTGTAATGCCTATCATGTTTAAAAACATAGAAAGGGACTTTGTCGGATAATGTCCGGGAACCATTATATCGAATGTCAAATGGATGCCAAACTTCCATTTTGACAATCACCCATGTGAAAATTGAATGTTAGAATGGCCATTTAAAAAAAAAGCCTTATATGGAAAGTCAAACGTATGTCTAATTTGATTTGGCGTTCAACTTGTGAAAATCGTATGTCCTTCGAAAATCGAATGTGTAAATGGAATAAAAGCGCTTTTTCCCTCATTTTGAAAAAAATAAACGTACTTTTTCAGTTTTTGTCTTCGCGGACAAATATGAGGTTTTGAAAGCGTCATCAGCTAATAAAATATAGAATTATTTGATCTATTAATGAAGAATGAATGACCTTTTTGAAGAAGTTCACTGTGTTTTTAAATGGTTTGAGTGGATGGTTGTATGAATGAATAAAGCGCAAAGTGATTGATTGAGAATGGTTTTATTAAGACAAAACACCAAATGATAGAGATAGTGATAAAACAGTAGCTTATTTGAATTTTTATGCATAAAACTTGGAACCAATCAAATTTTGAGGAGTGCAAAGTGCTCAAGGTGACCTATTGTGATCAGTAAACACCCGTCGTCCGTCCATCAAGCCGTCTGTCCGTCCCTTCGTCAATACGGCGAACTTTAAAGTAACGGAATAAATATTTGTTTTTCGAGTAAAATCGATTGATATTTTATTTCGTGAACAACAGAAGCTATAGTTCATATGTAGCTCATTTGATGATATAATATTGGATGTTTCAGGTACTTTTTGGATCAACTTAGAGAGGATCGGAAAAGAGCACACTTTATGGATTTCGTCAGATGGTCGAGAGCATGACGTTGACCTTACTCTCTGGGTCTCAATCAGAGAAAAGTTTACAGAGAAAAAATGTGCAAGATCACAAAAGGGCGGGGGATGGAAGATATTGGATGCACACTGTGACAGTACATATCATTGTATTTGTGAAAAGTCGGAGAATTGATTCTTTGATATGATACGTGGCACAAAAAAAATGAGGAAGGTAGCATATTTAGCTTGGCTGTTATCGGAGAAATCGCCAGGTGTTGTCATCACTTTGGTTTGGTTAATGTTGGCGTTGTTATTTACGTGTGACAAACTTTTCCTTGGTAAAACATCAGCTGTTATTTAATTTTATCCTCATGAAACTAAGCGTCAGTCGGCGTCTTAGCGCAGTTGGTAGCGCGTCGGACTGTAAAACTAGAGTTCGCGGGTTCGATCCCCGACGGCGGCACTCATTCATTCAGACTACTTGTCTCTCACCAATGGGTTGATAACCGTTGACCTATGTGAGATAGCGGCTGGAGGCTAGGAAAGAATGTGGTGGTTGTACTGGTGATAGAAATGACAGGAATCCATTGTTAGGTGCTCAAGCCGCCGCGATATAACTGAATAATGTTGAAAGCGGCGTTACAATCCATTCAATCAATCAATCATGAAACTAGGCATGTATGTTCACCATCACAACACCTATCCAGTTTTTCAATGGGGATTTTTTCTAAAATAAGTTGTATAACAGTTTTGCCTGTTTTTCGACTAAAATAGTTTCTCCAGCACCTGTAGCCGAGCGTTGGTACTCGTTGCCGATGTATCTGCGAAATATTTTATCACAACACAATGATTGACAATATTTCAGTTAGCATTCACCCAGGTTTTAGATATACGAGCGTACAAGTGGCGTGACGATCACCTAATGAATTTTTCCTTAATTTCTTTACCTGGCAGAATTTTCTTTATAACGAGAAAATTAAAAACAAGAGGACCAAGATGGTCCTAGAACGCTCACCTGAGTCTCTATGGCCCCTGGGACATCACATTAATTAGAAAAGCAGATGTCAAAAAGAAGATAATTGCCTAAGATCAATACCATGGAACGTTTTCAGCGAAGAGCAAGACAGATATGCCTTTTTGCTCTTTGATTCTATGTAAAAAGGGATGCACCCGGGTGGACCCCAAAAGTGACCCCAGGGTCTTGATATGAACAAACTTGGAAGAGGTCTATAAAATGATGCTACATTCTAAATATGAAAGCTGTCTGCCTTCTGCTTTCAGAGAAGAAGATTTTTGAAGGTTTTCCCAATTTCACCCATCTTGCTCAGATGAGCTGAAAGGGATGCGCCTGAGTGGAGCCCAAATATGGCCCAAGGGTCTTGATATGAACAAAACTGGTACGGGCCCACAAGATGATGCTACATACCAAAAATGAAAGCAGTGTGCCCTCTGGTTTCGATTAAAGAAGATTTTAAAAGATTTTCGCGCTTTGATTCTATGTAAAAAGGGTGGAGCCCGGGTGGAGCCCAAATATGATCCTATGGTCTTGATATGAACAAACTTGGTAGAGGTCCACTAGATGATGCTACATACCAGATATGAAAGCTGTCTGCCTTCTGGTTTCATAAAAGAAGATTTTTGAAGATTTTCATTTTTTTACCCTTCGTGCTCATAAGAGATAAAGGGATGCACCAATGCAAAGCCTGAATATGACCCAAGGGTCTTGATATGAACAAACTTGGTAGAGGCCCACTAGGTGATGCTACACACCAAATATTAAAGCTGTCTGCCATCTGGTTACAGAGAAGAAGATTTTTAACGATTTTCGCTCTTTGATTCTATGTACAAAGGGTTGGGCCCGAGCAAAGCCCAAATATGACCCCAGGGTCTTGATTTGAACAAACTTGGTAGAGGTCCACTAGATGATGCTACATACCAAATATGAAAGCTGTCTGCCTTCTGGTTTCAGAGAAGAATATTTTTGAAGACTTCCATTTTTTTACCCTTCTTGCTCATAAGAGATAAAGAGATGCGCCCTCGCAAAGCCTAAATATAACCCAAGGGTCTTGTTATGAACAAACTTGGTAGAGGCCCACTAGGTGATGCTACACACCAAATATTTAAGCTGTCTGCCATCTGGTTACAGAGAAGAAGATTTTTAAAGATTTTCGCTCTTTGATTCTATGTAAAAAGGGTAGGGCCCGGGCAAAGCCCAAATATGACCCCAGGGTCTTGATATGAACAAACTTGGTAGAGGTCCACTAGATGATACTACATACCAAATATGAAAGCTGTCTGCCTTCTGGTTTCAGAGAAGAAGATTTTTAAAGATTGTCATATTTTCACCCTTTTTGTTAAGGGTAAAGGGAAAGTTAAGGGTGAATTTCATTTATTTGAACAACTTTGGTAGAGCTTGACCCAAGGAACATCCCTGCCAAGTTTCATCAAGATTGGCTCACTGGTTTAGGAGGAGAAGATGTTTAAAGAAATTGTGGACGACGGACGACTGACGACGGACATTCTACGAGCCCAATAGCTCACCTTGAGCACTTCGTGCTCAGGTGAGCTAAAAATGATCTTATTCATACAAAAATATTATATATGTTTAAATATTACGTACTTAGATTTTTGTATGAAAAATATCTAACGAGGTTGGGGGAATTGATTATTGTCGAGGCTCTACCTTTCATACAATTCACTAAGTACGTATTAATATTATCTTATAACTTCTATTCGCCCTGTTTTCGTTGATGTTTCTAACAGAAATGCAAGTTCTTAAAAATTACCACATTATGTCATTGTTCTAGAAATATCCATGTGCTAACATAGAAAATATCATATGGGAATTTATCACACGGATTTCAGTGTAGTTATAAGATAAATTAACATACAGGTCACATGGTGAAAGCTTTACGTTATTCCAATAATTTCAGTGAACCAATGATGTTAAAGAGAAAATCCACAAGGCTCACTTTCGATTGTTTCTATTAAATCAACCACTTTTTAGTGGAGTTTCCATATTACCATACAATTTATTTTGTGAAAGTTTCAAGGGAATCTGACATTGTGTGTGGGCTATGATTGCAAAAATAAGAAAATTTTAAGTTAAAATATATACCCCCGCCCTTCGCCCCTATTATCGAAAAGACCATTCATTCCGAACTTACAGTCATTACATGGAAGTTTTAAGGAAAATTAATAATATCTGAGGAATTATCGAGCAAATGCGAAAAAAACCCTTTTCCGGTGTATCGGATCGACACCATTATCGAGAAGAGTCTTTTCTGTAACTCTGTAATCATCCTCTGAAAGTTTAAAGGAAACCAAAACATAGTTTAGGACCCTCAAAATGTTAAAAATATAAGATCGCGTTTCAGTCTTTTTCACCAGATCATCTTAACATCTAAAAGCGATGATTTCCTAAAATCGTTTTTGCGATAGTTTCACCGGAATGAAAAAAAAATGTTTCGACTCTATCGCCTTAACAAAAGTGCATTAAACGCAATTTCTTAGCTTTTTTAGCTCTCTGCCTTTATTATCCAACGGATCGTTCCCATTATCAAACGCGGTGATACTCATGGTACTGAGATTATTCTGCGCCAGTTTTAAAAGATAAAGGGACGTACCGATGTGCAGAAGAGCTAAAGATGAGTTAAACTATAGTGAAACGTGTTTTTAGCAAATACTTAGCGGGAAAGAGTGTTTGGGTCACCAAGAAGCGTTCGCTTATTGGATTAGTCTCTTAATTCAATATCTTATGATAAATTAATTTTGATAGTATGTACAGATTAACGCAATGTTACGTGGTAACGGGTGCCGATTCTTCGATATCTCCTGGGAACAATGAAGGCGGAACAAGGAAGAGAGTGCTGTACAATATTTGAATCCGGTCTCAAGAATTGATATTTGGTATGAGAATGAGAGGGGTGGTATATTGATAGACATTTTTTTGAGTTTGCATAAATAGCCGGGTGATATGCTACTGAGGGAAGAGGAGAAATATATCTT
The DNA here is from genome assembly GCA_948146395.1 of Fragum whitleyi. Classification (NCBI taxonomy): domain Eukaryota; kingdom Metazoa; phylum Mollusca; class Bivalvia; order Cardiida; family Cardiidae; genus Fragum; species Fragum whitleyi. Next base: position 56,132,667 of record OX411552.1, on the reverse strand, counting down.
GATGTTATGTTATATCGCAATCTTGTAGTTCGTATTAGTTGCAACGTATAGAAAATTTGAAGTTATCGTTTAAATATTACATGTATCAACGAAAATCCACTATACGATCTGGTCCTCTATTTAACTATACCTCATTATCGCATAAGTCTTACCGGATCCTATGATGTTCGAACCTTACAGAATCGTATGGTTATCAGGGATTTTGCTTATTGTGATGGGAATCTCATTATTGTCGCCTGATAAAATCGCTAAAATAGTCGCTATAGAAATATCGACTTTGCCTCTTAAGTCCAATATAAAGTCTTAACAGTCAAATGAAAATTGATTGACCTATCAAAATACTTGTTTATACCTGGATGACTGTGTCCACTCTTATTTTCCGCCTTTTTAGTTTGAGCAATATCGTATATGGCCGACCTAAATGTCGTAGAAAACAGCTTAATTAAATTAGATATTAAGGTCATGAATCACCAATTTGTTGTTGATGATTGTACCATGAACAAAATGTGTTTGTGAAACACAAATGCACCTGTAACAGCATTTTTAGAATTTTGACAGATGACCTTGACATTGTAGCATGACCTTTGTACCTACGGATGCACATCACGGACTTCTTTCAGCGTGCAGATTATGAGAAAGGTATCTAAAATAGGATTGAAATAACTGACCATGTTTATTTATGATTTAAAGTTTTTTTTCACGGAGTTCTTTCAGCGTTCAGATTATGAGAAAGGTATCCAAAATGGGATTGAAATAACTGACCATGTTTAGTTTTGATTTGAAGAATTTTAACATCGATGGATGACCTGGATCTTGGCCTTGGCATCTACTGATGCACATAATTGAGATCTGTGATCGTGTCGAATATCAGGCTTGTACCTTTTATTAGCTTGAAGATATTTACAATGTTACGTTTTTTATTAACATTTTGAAAAGATAAACCTTGACAGATGACCTTAGTATTAGAAGATTCACGGCATTTAGATCTTTCATCATACCAAATATCAGGTTAGTATCTTAAATAGGATTCCAAAGATGTGCAGTGTTAAGTGTTAAAGATTTAAAAAAATTTCAAAACATACATTTTAAAGTCATTCATATTAGAAACTATACCCTGTAAGAGTTGTATGTTTTGGGTTTTTTTTTTAGAATACTGTCAATGAAATTATCTGTGTGCTAGGAGAATGTTCTACTTTAGTTTTTGCTAATTCAAAATGACAACAAGTCAACAAAAAATTTCACGTCACTAAACAATGTCATTCAGTTACTTTTAAAGTCCGGGTAATGGAATTTCTAAAATACGATCCCCTTTCTTCATAGCCTAACAAAATAGGACAATCATATTTTCTAAACTTGAAACAATTAGACAATTGAATGTATGTATAAAGTTACGCTCGTTTTGTCTTATTTTTGCAAATTTTCTAGAAAACATACATACTTGTACTCAATTCAAACGGAATTGACGATAACAGAAATACAACAGTACAAACCTTTTTGAGTAGAATTTAAGATTGATTAATTACTCATCGAATAGCATTCTCCGAATTTTAAAACAAGCATTTAAAACACCAATATTTAGTCACAACAAAAAAGAAAATAGATTTTTACACAAACGTAGTCCCTCTGATGCACTGCGAAAAGATAATCTTCTGAATTACTGTGCATACCATTTTGCAATGAATGAGAGGGACAAGTTGTCGTGCATTTCTTCTTCTATTTTTTCAAAAGCTCTGTTGTGTGTTTTCTGGTAACAATAATTCATTTTGTCACCTTAATGTCTCGACACAACTGATTTTGTCAGATGTAGAAAACATCAAATACAGACCAGTTTAAACGGAGATGTCAAAGTTAGCACTATATAATTCTACTTGTTTGCTTGCAACCACAAATCTAAGTTTAACTAGTGATAGAATGCTAAGTTGCATGATGCTTATTCCTTTGAGCATAACTTGAAAGATGGTACCAACTTTTCGCATTTTTTATTTAAGTCATCTGTAGAAGTTTTTTGATTGGGTGTATTTGACATAATTTCTAAAGCTTAAATGATTTCAATTCTGCTATGTTCATCGTATAAGAATTTGATCTCAACTTCTTCATCAGCATCTATTGCCAACCTTGACAGTAACTTGAAATTACACACAAATCAGACATCAAACAAAGCTTAATGTATTTTGTTTGAGTATATTTCAATTGGTGGTATATTCTGTAATGAGATTCAAATAATTTGTATCATGAAAATTTAAAGGATTTCACAAAAAAAGTTGCTGGGAATATTTTGTCTTGTATAGAAAAATGTTCTTTAAAAAACCAATTGTGATAGAAATCACGTTCAAACTAAAGGAATTCTTATATTTTGAAAACGAGCCTAAGTTTAAGAAAATTCCAGTATTTACAAGTAGGGAAATGAAGTTGCTTGAATTACGTTTTCTAATATTTGACGGCGAAAATCATATCAAAATAATGTTTTCTAAATGTCAGTATCAGAAGGCATTTAACGTTGAAAAACCAGAATACAGATATTGATATCACAATAATGACAACAGTAAGAAATAATGATGAAATTTAATTAATCTTTTCATGATATTTGTTTCAAATTTTCACGATATTTACCTGGTGGATTGTGGCGGAAATATGCTTCGATAATCAAAAGATGATGTAATTAGTCATAGCACAGGACAGTTTTTAACGATAATGATACTATTTGTATAATTATTCATATTTCCAGCACCATCCTGACACGATCATACATGCGATTGAAGATAATTGTTAGATAAAGATTCAATGGCTTGCAAACGTTTTCCTTCGCTTTCATTTGTTTACAGAAACTCAAAGCATACGTTATTCTAATATTCATATGAGAACAAATAATCGTATTCGAAATTTGTATTAAAACAAATAATTTGCGTAAAAATATAACAATTTTCATGTTTTAAAGAAAACTGTCTCGTCTCTTCTTATTTAACCATTTTACTTGGCCATTTTTCTCGTTTCTGTTTGTGACATGTAAAGCAGCTCCTTACCCAAACAATTATCAATTAACTTTCTGATAGACGTGTGTATTGTCTATGCGAATAAATTGACCAAATGTTGGATAGTATGACACACGGTCGTCTTTAACATTTACTGGTGCATATTTATTTACCCATTGTCTGTCATCGCGAAATTCTCTAGTCTAGTGAAATGAATTACTCGTATTTCGGGCAAGTACCACAATGTTTACATCTCGTTCACGCAGAACTTGGAAACGTGATTTCTTGAATAGGAACGTGTAGTATCAGCATGGTTTCTAATCTGTCCAAGGCAGAATCTCATAATACAAAATAATCAGCCTATCCTAAACAAGATGTGATTGTGAAACAAAATGTCATCATAACAGCATTTTTAGCTCACCTGAGCACGAAGTGCTCAAGGTGAGCTATTGTGATCGAGCTTTGTCCGGCGTCCATCATCCGTCTTCCGGTCGTGCGATCGTCCGGTCGTCCGTCAACATCTTGTGTGCACTCTAGAGGCCACAGTTTTGGCCCAAATGTCTTACACTTGGTCACAATGCTCGTCTCCATCAACTCTCGGTCAGGATCGAAATTGGGTCAAATGGGGTCAAGGGGTCAAATCTTAGAAAAAACCTTGTGTGCACTCTAGAGGCCACATTTTTGGTCCAAATGCTTTAAAACTTGGTCAGAATGTTTGTCTCCATCAAATCTCGATCAAGTTCGGAATAGGGTCATTTGGGGTCAAAATTGGGGTCAAGGAGTCAAATCTTAGAAAAACCTTGTGTGTATCTAGAAACCACATTTTTGGTCCAATTGTCTTGAAACTTTGTCAGAATGTTTGTCTCCATCAAATCTCGATCTAGTTCGAAATTGGGTCAAGTGGGGTTAAAATTAGGGCCAAGGGGTCAAATCTTAGAAAACATATGAGTGCACTCTAGAAACCACATTTTTGGTCCAATTGTCTTGAAACTTTGTCAGAATGTTTGTCTCCATCAAATCTCGATCAAGTTCGAAATTGGGTCAAGTGGGGTCAAAATTAGGGTCAAGGGGTCAAATCTTAGAAAACCCTTGTGTGCACTCTAGAAGCCACATTTTAGGCCCAAATGTCTTGAAAATTGGTCAGAATGTTTGTCTCCATCAAATCTCAGTTAAATTCGAAATTGGGTCAAGTGAGGTCAAAAATAGGGTCATGGGGTCAAATCTTAGAAAAACTTTGTGTGCACTCTAGAGGCCACACTTTTGGCCCAAATGTCTTTAAACTTGGTCAGAGTGTTTGTCTCCATCAAATCTCGATCAAGTTCGTAATTGGGTCAATTGGGGTCAAAAAGGGGGTCAAGGGTTCAAATCTTAGAAAAACCTTGAGTGCACTCTTGAAACCACATTTTTGGTCCAATTGTCTTGAAACTTTGTCAGAATGTTTGTCTCCATCAAATCTCGATGTAGATTGAAAATGGGTCAAGTGGGGTTAAAATTGGGGTCAATGGGTCAAATCTTAGAAAAACCTGTGTGCACTCTAGAAACCACATTTTTGGTCCAAATGTCTTGAAACTTGGTCACAATGTTTGTTTCAATCAAATCTCAGTCAAGTTCGAAATTAGGCCTTTGCAGATGGAATGAAACTGGTCACACGACCTTTACCTTGATATATTCAGAAGCACGTTATTGATATCTATTATCAACATGAGCTTTTGTGATCACGTTTCGTCCGTCTTGCGTCGGTCGGAAGACGTCGAGAATTCTCAAATATCTTCTCCCAAATAACTAATTGGCGGACTTTCTTGGGTAACTTTTTTTTTTAATTTGTTCTGGAAATTTTGATTATCGTAGCAGGGTATGGTGGTTTTTACTTTGTTTTTGTTTAAAGATTTTGTCTTCTGAATCCAATAGGTGAATTTAAACCAACCTTGTCAGAAATATTTTTTGTTAGCCATAGGTTTTGAAGAGTTCAATTTTACCTTTAACTAATCAGACTAGATTGTGAATCCCGATGTTCTCGTTTTGTCAATACCGAGCAAAGAGCAGAACTATTTTACAAAGAATTGATCTGAGTGAAACATCAGAGATATACTGAGACAAAAAGCGCTAAAAACTCAGCTACCGTTTAAGCCTCCCGTTTTTAGTTCCACTGGTCGAAGGCAATAGAGCAATTGTCATGGCATTGTGTCCGTCGTGCGTCAACTTTTCTTTCAACACCTTTTCCTCTCAAACCATTTAGTAATTTTAAACAAAACTTTGCAGAAAAGTTCTTTGAGTAAGGCTCATCCAAAGTTGTTCAAGAAAGTTTGAAAGACCCACAAATGTAAGCGTGGCAGGGCGGGGTTTTATTTTGACGAAAAAATCTTCAAAAATTTTCTCCCAAACCATTTGGCCGATTTCGATGACATGTCTTTGAGTGACCCTTTACTTATGTTGTTCCAGAATTTTTGATTGAACCCCAAGTATGGGCATGGCAGGGGCGGGGTTATTTTCTTTTTTGAAATGTAAAAAAAAAATCACCTCACAAACCATTGTCGATTTCAATGAATCTGTATATGAATGTTTCTCCTGTGACTCTTCACATAGATTTTTCAAGAATTTTTTATTGACCCCCAATATATGGGAGTGACAGAGCGCCCCGCTAGCGACTCGGATGTAAGAAACACGTTGAACAAGCCTGTGCCCTCCTTATATAGACGGCATTTTGCTTGTGCAGTACTCCAGGAGTAATGAATGGAAGTTAACGGAATATTTTTCGCCTAGGAAATCTAAATCCTTTTGTAAAAATAATGCGCATATTCTGATTATTAAAGTATCGTAAATTTCCTCCCCCAAAAACATCTTGCCGATTTCAATGAATCTTTGTATTCATCAAAATGTTCCTTGTTTGACCCTGAACTTAGATTGTTCAAGAAATTTTGATTGACCCCCAGATATGGGCGTGTCAGGGGCAACGGGGCTTATTTTGACGATTAAATCTTTAAAAATGTTCTCCACCCAAACCTTTGTGTCGATTTGAATGAAACTTGGCTGAAGTGTTCCTTGGATGACGCTCTTTCAAATTTTGATTGACCCCCAAATATGACAAGCTAAGACCAGTTTTCTTAGCATTCTACCAAAAATGTCATAGCCGTAGAAAAGGAAAAGACGGGTTCTTAACATTTTACGAAAATGAGGGTCACTCTTCAAAATCTTCAAAATATAGATTTCTGTTGCAAATTTACCCCTCAAAATTTTCAAAAAATAATTACTTTTCCGATTTCATGCGCATTATTCAAAGGTCATATAGGAAAAATGAATAAAGCGTTTTTAATCCATAAAGTCTGAAATCTCTCATTATATCACGTTCGTTAATCATTCACTGTTCACCTAGTTTTTTTTAGCTAGAATTAAAAAAAAAAAACCTTTAAAAGGTGTCACAAACTACGATTAACACGGCATTTTTCATGCATTGTATACATTTTAAGATATTATGACGCCTTTAATCATCTGTGACGAAACAATAAAATGTAGAAAGCCGGTTTCAACTCAAAACTCTATTTTCCCGTTAGACAATTTTAGCTACAACGTGATTGTTTGATTTGGCTGTTTGTGTTCAAATCTGATATAAGCGATCGCGTTTTGCTTTTAAAATCTTTAAAAAACGAGATTGTTATCAGACGGCTATAAATATCCAATTCTGGCACGTTACGAAAATGGTGACTCGGATGTAAGAACCATTTGAACCAGCCTGTACTCTCCGTATAGAAACGGTGTTTTGCGAGTGAAGTACTCCAGGAGTATTGAATTGAAATCAACAGAATGTTGCTTAGAAAATCTAAATCCTTTTTGTAAAAGATACTGCTTTTTTTCGAGGTCGATGTTGATACAGTCCAGTACATAGATGATAATCGTTTGTTTCAGTGTAAGACCGATTTATATCTTATCGAGTGAACAAGAAAAGGTATATCTTCACGAGTGACGGAACTACGTTTGGTGTTCATGAAATGAAAAAAAATCGATTGATATTTGTCGATGAACAAGATCATTCTATTACTTTTAATGCAAATATTATACAAAACGTGATAAAGCGCGCCATTTTACACGTGGATGTTACGTTACGTTCATGATAACGTCACTTGTTGGGCTCCGTTTTAATAACGTCTAATAGATTGAAATGATCGGGGTATAATTTTTTGATATTTTCTTTGGTTATGCGATGAGTTTAGAAGATAATTTACCGTTATTCATCGATTATCCACCGAAAAGTCTTTAAGAAAGCTTAACAACCGCTTGCGGTGCTCGCGTTGTCTTCCGTAAGAGTTTTTAAATCGTAATTTTATTTTTAATTGAAAACCCTAAGTTTTCGTTGTTTTTCAATTGACCCCATTTAGAAGAGGTCTTTTCTCATGTCATATCAGATTATCTATTGCCGACCAATTCGATATTTTACCAATCGTTTGACCACGAATTACAATAATTTGTAGTTATTCCCTTTATGAAAATGCTATGCATCCTCATTGGACTTATTGTCCGAGACAAAATGAAGTTGATGGGTTCGAATGCACAACGCACCACTGTATATGTGGGTAAGGAATGGCACTTTAAGGACGGCATCCAAGCTTTGTTATTATTAAACCTTGAAAAAGTAGCGCATATTTAGTGATTTTCTTGGTGATGACTGGAACATGTTTGAAAATATTTTTATCTTTATGATAATCTGCTAAACACAAAACGTCGTTTTTACAAATACATAGCTTTATTTCCAAGGCAACGAAATTGCGTTAACATACATGAAAAGTTCTGCTAATTTGCATTACAATGACTCTTAAGCTTAATCGATGTAATAATGTCAATTATTATGCAGTGGATTTTCTGATTTAAGTTTTGAAATTACTCTTTGATGCATTTGAGGCTCTTTTTGGATAAAACAGAATGTTAATGGAATAAATGAATTTATCAACTAAATATGCATATATATTTAAATTTCATATACTTTAAAACAGATTAGAACATGTTAATGTTCGAACGTTCAGTATAATACAAAATTTATATCAATCGCAAATAGTCAATCGGGATGATTGATTCACATTTGAAACAGTTTTATCCCAGATTAACATTCAAACTTTCATCCGTGGATGCATAAAGAAATAAAGTTTAAAAGACATATCAGGGACCGAGGTTATAAAACTTTTCTCAGGCTCAATTCAAACTTTATTCGGCTTCGGTTTATTTACTCATTTTAATGTATTAACATAAAAGATGGTATTAATGAGTTGTTATAAAAACAACTTATCAATATTATATTTTATTTTCTAACATTTATTTTAATTTTAACTTTGAAAAAATTGAGCCAGATCCTGAGAAAAGTTGTATAACCTCTGGCCCAGAGCGTACAGGCCAGGCGTCATGTTGTACGCCATAACCGATGCAAGGATGAAGCTAATTTCTGTAACTAGTTGTGTAAGCCTTATAGGGTATGCCGTCTTGTTTTCAAAGATCAGTGGAAACATGGCATATACAGCACGCCACTCCACCCTTTCATTTTTACTTCCTGATCATGGTTCTTTTTCGACACTCTCGATTGTGAGCCTACAGGATTGCGAAAAACTCTGTAAAGCTGTAACGAGTTTTGTACTTGTGAATTACCGTACGAGGGGACGCCTTTGTAAGCTGGAGCATTACACTGGGGTGACACAATATTCCGTTACAGACGTGAAGACGGCTGGATATGTGTCTTGGCGAAAAGAACTTAATACGGTAAGAACTTTGTAAAATTCATAGGCTGTAGCTTAAATTTAAGCTATGGTCACATTTACGGCAATTGTCGTAGTCAGTCGTTCTTCATGTTTACCGTAGATAATCGTGTCACTTATACGATCAACTAAATTAACCATTAACTAAGGTACTTTTTGAGAATTTTCCGTAGACAGAAGTACGTGCGTAAAGGATCAATTGCGAAGAACTACACAAAATTTAGTAGCTTAATTAGTGTAATTATTTAAGTTAACGGAAAATCTCTATTCGTCTGTTGCCGGATCCTGGCCCCTGCGGCGCTCATTCTTTCCGACTATTTGTCTGTCACAAATGGGTTGATAATCGTAGACCTATGTGACATAGCAGCTGGATGTTAGGCAAGGATGTGGTGGTTGTACCGGTGAGAAAAATACCAGGAAACCATTGGTAGGTGCGCGATATAACCGAAAAAATATTGAAAACGGCGTTTAACTCCATTCAATCAATCAATCTAAGAATATTCATGTTATTTCATAAAAAAATATCACATGGGGTGTTTTCACACGGATATTTGATAATCATAAGATAAACTTCTGCTTGGAATTAAAATTTCTATGTGTCACCATTCCTGTCATCACGCTTTTGTTCCTTGGTTTGTCCTCAAAATAAATCCTACCGAAAGACTTTCGTTTAAGAAATCGTGGGAATAATCAGAGAACATTCGCCCGAAATTTTCTTGTCTGGTTCAAAAGAAGTTTTACAATATTAGCGACTTAAAACAACTGTTTTCATCGTGTTTTTTTTCAGACTTCCAACGTCATGAACCTTTGTCTGAACTGTAACAAAGTTGTCTGGTAGAACCAAACTTGAATGATTGTAGAACATACGGTATTATTTGTTAATTTAGTGTGTTACTAAATGTTATTTCTTATTAAAACATTATCTGAGTAAAAGTTTGCGAAAAAAAAGTGATAAAGGATATAAAAAGTATTCATTTTATTCGTAAATTTCATAGGTAATTATTTCTGATACCGACGTTCTTTTACATGACTGATCAACACAGATGTTCTTATATTTCAACGTCAGATTAAATAAAACATTTCCCGGTTACTAAATTTTTGCCTATATTTTTTTTCGTAATCATGTTTATATTTCAGCTTGTGGAACACTCTATAATTACGGCTTAATGAATGAGCATGGTAATGTACACACACTTGGAGGGAAAATAATGTTTGATTGTTTAAACCATGTTGAGGACACTTGTTTCCTTGAATGTTCGAAAGATGGGAAAGGGTCGGGTATACAGAATGTTGGTGGATACGAAGAGTATTACATAAACGACAAATCTTTCAAATTGAAGTAGGTTTTTTTACAAGAGTTGTTTCAAAGTGGAAAAATCCCCCCCCCCCCCAAAAAAAAAAGAAAAACTCCAGGGCTTTGTCAAGTATAAGTGCCTTCAGTGACTAATAAGTTAGATAAAAAACACAGTTTTTCTTTTCAAAATTGTTAAATAATGTACTTCACATGGGGCCCTCATGGCCAAAAGCATTATTGCAATTCTTTGGATAATGGGAAACAATTGCATAAAGTTTCATTATAGCTAAATGATGCTTTTAGTCCAAAATCAGTTAAACTGCACCAATTAACATTTTGTGTCACAACTATCAAACATAAAATCTTAACAAACTTCGGCTTTTATGAGCCTCATATCAAACAGCTGATATGCAAGTGTGACTTTAAACTTGATATGGGCCCATACTGCTAGGATTATGAGTAAAAAAAACCACATTTTAGGAAGCCAGTGTGTGTAATTTCGATGTCACAATCTATGTTTGCTACGCTACCATAAGGAATGTATTGTACATATACAAACGACCCAAGTATCTCTACAAATGTACAATTAAGCCAGACTAGATCCGTTTTTGTGAAGAAAAAATAGTAGTAGAACAAAAGCTGTGAAGTTTGTGTCAAATTTTGAGTTAGTTTTACAAGATTTGATATCACAACAACTTTTCTTAACACTTGTGCACGAACCAAATATCTCTAAAAATGTACGAATAAGCCAGACTAAGCTGTTTTCTGTGAAGGAAAAATAGTAGTAGAACAATAGCTTTGAAGCTTGTGTCAAAGATTTTAGTAAGTTTTACAAGATTTGATATCACAACAACTGTTCCTAATACTTGAAAAATGAACCAAAGGATATATCATAAGCGATTCGAAATAGAATATTTTACAAAATATTTATTTCTTTTTTTTTAGTAGTTCTGTAAAATTACGTTACGCTTTTTGAAATGCTATCAACTATATTATAGCTTATGAAATTTGGTTTCTTATGGTACTTATAAATGAAACATAGTAGAGTAAAACACTTTAAAGTTGTCACATAAACATTCCAATTTATTTTGCATAATTTTCAAATGTATTTGAATTACGTTACAGTGAAACCCGTTACGCCAGCATTTTTTTAAACACCCTCTTGGATCAATTCCTATAGGTATTATTGTGCTTTCATCTCTTTTGATCAGTTTGTTTGCATGTGCTTGATCATAAAAGATTACTGCATGGAATGTTTTAGATGTTTTATCGCCTTAAAAGTGTTGAAGATAATGGAGTATATTTAGTAACTCTATATTTTTATGCCCCCGTATCGAGAGATCGGGGGCATATTGTTTTACTCATGTCCGTCTGTCTGCTTGTCTGTCCGTCCGTCTGTCCGTCCGTCTGTCCGAAAACTTAACCCGAAAACTTAACCTTTGCCTTTTCTCCAAAAGTATTTGACATACAAAGCTGTACACCAAAGTCAAGGTCATGTGACAAGGTCAAGGTTATCTGTCAAGGTCAAACTTTTAAAAAATGCTGTTCCGGGGGCATTCGTGTTTCACAAACACATCTCGTTTTATTTGTCGTAATAAAATATTCAAAATATTACGTGGCAGTGTGAACGATTTATAATTAAGTCCAAATGCTGGAGAGAATTAAAGATATATTGATGTTGGATTTGGAAGTGTTGAGCTCTTGATTTGTGTACGTTTTTTACATACATCGTAACGTATTCCACAGATTTTCTTTGCTTCTTCTCTTGCTGAGTACAGTTATCTGGGCATGAAAAGACATAGATAAACAAATAGTTGGGAAATATGTTAAAAAAAATGGGTTCATAGACACTAAATGATAAATTCTTACTCAAAATTAACGCAAGAATTGCCCAACTCATTGCAAAGCACAAACTCAAACTTTGGAAAGCGGTTTCTGACACATTAGGCAATGGTTCTAGAAACATATTCTTAACAAATGTGAAGAAATGTTAATAGTTCGGAATAATATAATAATAAAAGTACTTATTATCAATACTTTTATAAACTAGAATTGAATATAAAATGAAGAAATACTAACCTCTTTGTTGAGGGAATTTTGAAATTACGGAGAAGGTATAATGTTACAAGTTGTGTACACTAATTCCTAAGTGCCTTGGAAGCAATTAGAAGAAGGACCTTTAAAAAAAGGTAGGATAAAGATTCCAATTAAAATTTTTGAAGATTAATGATGAAATATAAGGAAAACGTCTAAAATATGACACAAAACCACATAATAAATTTTTAGTGTACATTATATAATTTTATTCCATTTATCGCGATTAATGTTACGTTGCAAAAAACAACATGAATTTAAAAATCTAAACGTTTAAGATATTCAAATAGTTTTTCAGGTGTAAATGTCAGGGCTTTTTAAAAAGTAACAATCTCGTAAAAAATATGCAATACATCATCAAAATAAGGCTGAGAAATAAACAAATTACTATAAAGAAGTTATAGACTTTTACCAATAAATAATTTTCAAAAACGTTTGGCTCATAAAATTAAACTATTTTCTGATAAATAGATTATTTTAGAGATGTTGCATGTATAAGGAACAGTTTTAAGGTAGAACGTGATCTGAGCAAAGACTGTCCTTACAATAATGCAATTTTATTATAAGGATAGTGATTAATTAAATTTAACCAAATCTGTTTGGAATGTCATTTTAATAAAGTGAAATTTCTTATAAAAAAGATGAGGAAACTTCATAAACACTTGGAATAATTAAACAAATAGATAAAAGTCACTGAAAAAAGGCAAAAAAACTAATTGTGTAACAAAGAAATTGGTCGAATATTTTTTTTGATTGGCGCTGTTTAACTGACTTTGGAAGTTTAGCTCTCTTTGATTTTTCATTGAGCCTTGAAATTTAGAAACATAATTAAATTCACAGCAAAGAATGGTAAGAATGTTATTATATAATTCTATAATGACTAAATTTCTCTATTCCATAGGGAAAAATGCGGAGATAATACGTCTTACATGTAGCAACTGCGGACTACTTTCGACGATAATATACGTTGTTCATTTTGCACAAACGTAAGCGCCGGATTAAAAGCAACCATATTCGACTATTTGATTTTTATTTGGCTCTTAATTTAGAAATGTAAAATAAACTAAGTTGCTTATTTAGTCCTTTTCGACTATTAATCTACCACCAACGGGTTGATAATTTTAGACCTATGTCGGAAAGCAGCTGGAGGCTAGGAAAGGATGTGGTGGTAGTTCTAGTGTGAAAAATACCAGGAATTCATTGTTAGGTGCTCCATCTGTCGCGATATAAAAACATGTTTAAATTTGAAAAAAAATGTTTAAAGTGGCGTAAAGCCCAATTCAAACAATTCAACAAACAAACACAGGTATCTAGCACACTATCTACCAAATTGGCCAGGGATATCTTCATTTTTTTCATCATGACTTGTGCAATTAAGTTGATTGAAAGAAGTTGGATAAGGCCTAAATGCAAACGACTCGTAAAGTGAAATGCCGTACTAAGACAGAAATTAACAAATAAATAAATAACTTATCATTTAAAACGTACCTTTTCCATCAAGAACATATGAGAGGGGATCGTCCATCTCTACTTCATTTTCGTGATTTCGTATCGTCCAGATAAAATTTAGCAAACCTAGATTCGATCTCATCCGGGCGACTTATCACAATATGAACATAGGTTAAGATGATGCAAATTTTTCTTCAAATTTCCTTCATATTCGTGCAAATATTCGTTTTTAACCCACCAATGCATAGATCGCTTGGTAGTAAACACGTCATGATTCTGCATTTTTTACGTACGTCAAAATCACCTCATCGATAAAATATCTTGGACCAAATTAAGGAACTTCGCTCGGCTTTTCCAACTTTAGATTTTTATTTTTAAAATGATTTTTGGAGTAGATAATTGCATTGCCCACACAATTTGCCAATTTGGATTTAAATCAAGATTTGTACTAGGGCGGATGGGAAAAGTCACTCGAAAACTTTACAATATTTGACGCTCACTTAACCACGATCGGATTACACACTTTTTATAGAAGTGATTTCACGTGTTATGACAGAATAGATTATCAGTCAGTGGACAATCGACAATATCACTATTTCAGAATTAACAACGAAAGAGTAAATAAAACCGAAGCTCGAAAAGATGTGCAGATGAGGATGCCACCATCACAAACCTCCTTACCTTGGACAAGCTTGAGTTTTTTTAGAGAAATTGGAGATAAAATACCAGGTAGGATCAAATTCATCATATACCGGGCTTCTCAGTCAAAATATCCCAATAACATTATTCTTAAAAAAACAAGATAGAAACTGTGTATGACATTATCAGTATGAATGTTTAATTACAGGGTAAGCTAAAGAAAAGTGGAATTCATCTTAAATTTTATTGTGATTTTGCGCAATCTAATATCGTAATGCCATATTGATGTTATAAAACGCAATTACAACGCTATTGTGTTATGCTGAAAATGACGTGACACGATGTCGACATTTTTTCTGAAATAATTTTATTTTTCACAGTGATGTGTCCATGAATAAAGTCGACAAGGAGTTATAGGAAAAGATAAATTCCGAGGGCATCCCAAAAATTGATTTTTGAAGGTACAAAACTGTTGTTAATCATAGTAATGTGAGCAAATCTGTAACTCGATTTCGATTTCAGAGTTATGAATAGATCAGTTAAATTAGCTTGCCTTGCCCCGCTTAATAAGATTACAATACGAGACTCGGTTTAGATAGGCTTGTCTCAATAAATCAAGTGACCGGAACGCAATGTCCTACATGATCCACCATACTTACAATTATGAAATAATTTAATATTTGTGTGAGAGGGGGTTTGATTTAGTATTTGATGTGACCATGAAAAAAGTCTTATGGATTGATTGATTGAATGGAGTTTAACGCCGCATTCAACATTATTTCAGTTATATCGCGGCGGCTGGAGTACCTAACAATGGATTCCTGGTATTTCTCTCACCAGTACAACCATCACATTCTTTCCTAGCCTTCAGCTGCTTTCTCACATAGGTCTACGAATATCAACCCATTGGTGAGAGACAAATAGTTGGAAAGAATGCGTGCTGCCGTCGGAAGTCTGATGAGATAGAATTTTCATGCAAGGTAAGATCCGAGGGCGTAGCCCGATGATCTTGCTTTGTATAACTCATCCCAATCTGATTTTACTTACGGACAAATCATTGTAACCATGAAATTACATTAAATGTTTATCCATTATAACAAGACCACACTATTATGAAATTAGTTTTATTACCGTTTTATGTGTGTAAAATAGTAATTTCTCTTGTGGTTAAATTAATCAACAACTAGTAATACTGGTATTTGGAGATTTATTCAGCAAGCGAACGCGAAATTTTGCATGAGGACTATTTGACGTGAAAAGCACCAATGTTCCCGCTAAGGGTGAAGTTCAGTATTATTATCCGTGTACATAGAAAAACACATTTGAATTCTATTGTAACCAAAGATATTTGTAAAACATTTATGCCCCCATAAGAGCAGGTAAATGGCCTATTTTTCGTCAATAAAAAAGGGCATTAACTAAAAAAAGTAGAGTTATGGTTCTTATGTACTGAACTTCTCTTCAATGAGATCTTTTCATGAAGTGAAGTTTAATGATTCTACCTTGCACAGTATTTGAAGTTAGTAAAAGTACCTTTAACAAAGGAACTATCCGGAAGCCGCCGTAGAAGTTAAAACGAGTGAGTAAGAAAAAATAGGAAGATCTGTATAAAAAATAATAGTAAATAAGGGTTATTACTATCTTTTAGTTCATGCAACTTAAGCTGGCGGATTTAGTTAAAATAATGGTAGAAATCTAATCAACCTCTTCTTCTTCTTCTTCCTTTTCTTCTTCGTCTTATTCTTCTCCTCCTTCTTCGGTTCATGCCTTTGTATTGTTTATATTCCAAAAACTTCATTATGAGGAAATTGATTTCACCTTCCTGGGAGAAAAAACTCGGCTTTTTGGTTTACAATTGAAAAGCATAGTTGACTCGTCCCTCTTTATCTTTCGTTAACTTTCGGTAATACCTGCTATATATATATTTCATAAGCCGAATTTTACTTCTTAATCAAATAAGATGTTGTGATTGTTGTACTTGGGTCCGTAAAGCAGCGGTTTCAACCGTTCCCAAATAAGAATAAGACAATGAAACAGACAGACCAAGTTCGAATATGCGCTTCGTCGGGTGACTAAATTCATATTCTTATTACCAACTTAGATTTTATAGTTATTAGATGAAGGGACATTTTTATCTGTCTATAATTCCTTAGTTATAATATATAATATAATATAATATTTTGTCATCGGTAAAGTTTTTTTGTTTCTCTAAGGCAGTGCTTGAACGACTCTTTTAAATTATATATTTATTCGTTCATGACATTCAATGCTATTACTAATACAAATATCTTTCTTTTTACATTTCTTGGTTTTCCGTTTATTCTGAAATATATAGTTTATGTTAGATTCCTAATCATTTTATAATTATTTTTACACTTTCCTCATTAGATAAATACAGAGATACACGAGGAATATGACAATTTTATAATTCTATTTTTCTTTAACCCATTTTGTGTTATGTGTAGGCTACTGATTTAAAGGAAATTTCTTCATGCGTAATATCAGACGGATCACCAAAAAACTACGATGAACATAATTGGTTATTCACTATGACGTCTTTTATATAAAAATGATCAAAATAGTCTTAAAGATAATATCGTTTAAAAAATGAAATGATTAAATGAAAGAAGAACAAAAAGATGCGAGAAGGTCGGATTTTAGAACCTCTGGATCACAAGTCCCCTTACACCTATAGTTATACCTGGTCATTTATCACTATTGGGTATACTTTGTTACTCTAATGTTATGTTCGAAAATTGTTAATCTAAGGTAGTTAGTTTCGAATACTTATGTAGGTCAACGGGAAAATAAAATTATCAACAGGTCAATAATGTTTCAGAATATAGTCTGTTCACATCTCTTTGCAAGTATTAGAAAAAAACAAGTCCGGTGCAAACTCTTTTGTTTTATGCTATTTCAGACCAAAGAAATCAACATGTAGGTATACTGGGGCAAAAAACTGATCTGTATCCATTTCAGACTATGCAGTTTTAAAGGCAACTTTCCATATCCGGCCATTTATAATTTCGTAAAATCGACTGTCTTCTCTCATAAATTGAAAAAATACTTAGACATATTTTTTTAATTAACAGGGCAGTTGAAAAAAGTGGCCACGAATGTCAACATGTTAACCGATCTTAATGTTTTGATATGTTATCGAAAATCCGACACTTACGAAAATAAAACTTTTCTGAAATATCTGTTAATTACTATAGGTGTATTTTCAAAACTGAGCTCTAACCTAGGCGTTGAGTCCATTACCATGGGTCTATGAGTAAACCGTAAGATCTAAAACAAGCACTAAGTTTCATTTGAAAGGTAATTTGTATCTTTGTTATGTCTGTTTTATCTATTTTGAAAGAAAAGCACGGAAATTTAACCGTTAAAAGTAGATTTCACGGCTCACCGCTCAAAATCTACCTATAATTATTGTATCTGTCGTTACAGCAACCCCATTTAAATTCCGGCAACATTTTCTTAAATTCATGTCGTCTTTAGGGACTCTCTGTCAGTAATGTTTTTTAAATTAATTCTTCAAATTTAAAAGAATCATCGGCGGATGATTAGGCTTCAGTTGAATGCAAGTTGAACTAGCATTGATTGAGAAATAGGCGAAACGTTTGAGCATTAAGTTAATTTGTGTAATTTTTTTTAGAAAACCTCAGATATAATCAATGCTGTAGCCTTATCAGTGAGGGATATTAGAAAAGATTTATTCTTTAGGAGCGCTGAACTCTTGCACGTTGAATTATCAACTTTAGAATACCAGAGCTTCCTTCGTTTATTGAAAATAAATATAGCTAGAAAAAATCCAGAATTTACTCACATTCTTGAAATTATACGGGTGTAGTTGGTTCTTTAAAAAATGGGAAGCTCTGCAATATTATTGCAAAACTCGTCGCGCTGACAAAATCCTTATTGCAATTAAGTGATAAACAAGACATGCAATAAAATTGAGAAATGTAATTAACTATTTTTTAAGCGCCCAAAAAATTGCCATTTGTTTATTAAAAATAATATTGACATTTTGTTTAGCTTGATAAAGAATAATATCATTTTAAAGCATTGCCAAATATTCTGCTAGATTATTTAGCATGTTCTTAGTATTTGACTCAAAAATGGTATTTCGGCAGTGTAATGGATAGTATTTCGAAACTGTTCAATATTTAATTGCTACTCGTTTCTGTAACAAGACCTTTATTGTAGTGAATTTTAGAACATCGTTTTTTTTTTTTCGGGGGGGGGGGGGGGGAATTAGACACAAAAATTATAATCTCACAACGGCAGGTATATTTCGAAATGATTCATTATATTATTTCTACTCGTTTTCTGTGACAAGACTGTTATAAAAGAGAATTATAGAACGATATCAACAATTGAAGATTTCAAAAGAAAACATAAACCTTAATTAATGGGAATTACAATTTTGTCTATATTAAAAATCTTTTCAAAAATTGTAATGATTATTGCAAAACGCCTTGTGATGACATAAACATAATTGCAATTTAGTGAACAACAAGATTTGTAATAAAAGTGAGAAATGCATTAAACTGCTAACATAAAAGATACTTAAGGAACATTTGTCATAAATGTTACTACCTGTTATTAAATAACTTTTGAAGTCTGATTTTGCATGATATTTATCACAGTTAAATAATTGTGTTTTGAGAATTTGACACACATGGTTTTCCTACAACGACAAGGATAATATTTGGAAACTATATAATATTTATTTGCTACTCGATTCTGTAACAAGACTATTGTTGTATTTCTATGTCAGAATCTAAAAGATAATTAGGCTTTTCAACTTCGCACAAAATCAGGCAAAACAAGACTTCATTCCTCTATTTAAGACAGAGGTCAAATACTTTCGGCGCATGTTCGTTGGATAGCATATAAAAAATTTTATTGAACTTCTCAATTTTGTTTCAAATCTTGTTGTGCACTGAATTGCATTAAGGGTTTGTCATCGCAACGAGCTTTTCATAAATTATTGCCAAACTCGTTTTTATAACAAAACTCGTTACTACAAAGCTCATTATAGAATTTGTAATCATATTATCAAAGAAAGGTAATAAATATCGATAATTTTGTTCGCCCTGAACAATACTGACGATATTGGATAACCTCCTTTTAATTTCACTCAAAACACTCACCGCACTCATTCAATTTCATTCCAAAATTATTACAAAACTCATACACTTTGTCATATTAACGATGTTGTTAAGTGTAATATTGAATGTTTCAGGTAGTTTTTGGATCAACTTGGAGAAGATCGGGGAAGAGCCAACTTTATGGATTTCGTCGGATGGCCTCAAGCACCGCGTCGAACCAACTGTCTGGGTCGCAATAAGAAAGCAGTTTTCAATATACACTTGTGCAAGAGCCAAAAGGGACAAGGAATGGAAGATATTATCTTCAGACTATGCCAATAAATATCACTTTATTTGTGAAAAGTCGTAGAACTGGCGATCATGCTTGATTTGATATACAAAATGGAGCTAGTTAACTAGCATTTAAAGCTCGGCTGTTATAGGAGAACTTCCGGGTGTTGTGATCACCTTGGCGTTGGTGATGGCGTTGGCATTGGAGTGAGAAATTTTAACCTTGGTAATATCTCTGCTTTTATTGAAGATATTGTCATGCTATTTTGAATGTGTGTTCACCATTACAAGATCTATCCATAATAGCAAGGGGGATAACTCTGGAACCATTTTTGTAAGAGTATGCCCCTATTTCTTTAGATATTTTTTTGCGTTTACCAGCACCTGCAGCCGAGCGTTACACCTGTTGGTGGTGTTCTTGTTACATGTTTCATATAGTTTGTTATATAATATTGTAGTTTGGGTGCATCTATTTTTCAAAATCTTAACACGATGGCTAAAAACGCATACATTACGTTATCCGAAATTGCCTCGTACTTTATTCGCAATAAAATTCATATGTCATGAGATTTTACTGTGTACACAGATAGATCCGGCCAAAGTTTACCAACGCCATCTTAAGCTCGAGTGTTGTTGCTTTTGACATCATATAACGCGTGTGATATGTAATGCGCTCTACTTTTTGTGAAATTATCCAAACGTCAATATCGTTAATTGTTTATTAAATTTACATAGGTAAAAGGTTATAAAACAATTTTACAGCCAGGAAAGGGTATAAAACCCCTTTTCCGGGATTTTGATCGTGTTGCAATGGCTATAATTTCATTCTCGCTTAGATGTATTTAATCAATAAAGTCTGATGGCTGAGGAAATACATGTATTAGAAAAGAAAACCTCTGGGCTCTGCCATCGGATATTACCTCTTGCACATGACTCCTACTCCATCGGACTTTATTCATGGACACATCAACATGTAAATGAAAGTATTACATAATACAGGTGGCTAATATATCTATGTAAAGCTCTACTGGCTATCAAGTTTTTTCCTTAATCTAAAGTAATTTCAGAGACTTCATTTATTAACGTGACTGTAGTTGCTGAGTACAGAGACAAAATAAGTTCAATCAGCAGTTTTCAATTGCGTAGAAAAGACTGTTTGACTGAGCGGATACACAGACTGGCTTGTCGCAGATTATGAATTGTTGGAAATGTCACGAATGGGCTCAGATTGTGTTGAAACTCTTACAAAATTCTTTCATATGTATTTTCCTTGGTGGTACGGATAGCCCTCGTGAAATATGAACATACAAATCACTTACAAGTGAAAGCTTTTAGTTATTTCATTTTTTTTACAAAATTAAAGCGTAAACTAGAAAATCTACAAAGCCTTCTTCTTTTGGGGTTTTCTTTTGAATCATTCCCATTTTGGGAAGGAACTTTCACCCTTCTGCCATTGTCTGAAAGTTTCAAGGTAATGTGATAGTTTCTGTGGACTGTTATTGCGTTAACAAAATTTTGAGTGAAAATGAAATCGCCCCATTTCCATTGTTTTCCGTCGTATCGGCCAATTATCGAAAGAACCCTTCACTATGATCAAAACAAGGAAATCCGATATTATTTGTGGGCTTGAAAAGCGAATATTTTAGTTAAATTCATAAATTAAATTTTCCCCGTGTTATTCGTCGGATTAACACCAATCTAAAAAGAATGATTTCCATAACACTTTAATCTTCCTCCGAACATTCCAAGAAAAAATTAATTAATATTATGATATAAGATATCTTAAAGACCCTTTCGCATTAATCTTAAGTCTTAATCATAATTGAAATGCCATGGACCCAGTTTCATTCTATTATGGTTGTTGTTGTTTGTTTTGTTTGTTTGTTTGTTATCAGAACATCTCTCAATCCAACATTGATGATTTCTTAAATCGTTCAGTGAAAGCTACAGCGAGAATCAGATAATACATGTATTACTGGACTCTATCGAGTAAACCAATGTACATTAAGTGAAGTTTCTTAGGGGCAAGTTTCCTATATCATTCTATGGAAAGTTTCCATTATCAAATTGGACGATCTTTATGGGAATACGATCATTCTGTGAGAGTTTCAAAGGAATCGGATAAATTTGCACTTTACAGTCGTACACATCGACTGTCGGAAGAGATTGTGAAGAGTTTCACTACAGTTGAACTTGTGTTAAGCTGCTGATTTTGGGGATGGGTCACCAATAAGCTGTCCCTGTCGCGTATAGGAATTTTTGCTTGATTCAATACTCCACGATAAATGAGACAGGTCATTTAAATAGCATATATAGATTGTCGCATATATCGTAGTGAATCCTTTGATGTTCGAACCCATCGGAAAACAACATAAGATTAAAAGATAAGCATTTTTCGTAAGGAATGTCATTTCTTTCCCGAATTTGGCCTTGGTGAATGGACTTTTATGATAGTCGCATAAAAAGATTGGTCGCTATATAGAAGTGGTCGCCCGAGACATATCGATTACACCTAGAAAGAGCAATTAAGTTATATATGCTATCAATAAAAGATCGTAAATGATTCGATGTTTTTAACGGATTAAATGGTTTAGTAGTTATGTACTGGTGACTTACGTTTATAAGGCCACCCACGATTTTATCTCTTTCAAAGTTGTTCAAGAAATGTGCATTCAATGAAAATGGGCGAGCCTTTAATTTACATATATGTTAAAAAGCAGTTTTTTTTTCAGAACCTAACATATAGATGTCAACAAAATTTTATTTGAATGATCCGTGGGTGATTTGAATACAAAAACAGATTATGATCGGATGAAAAATATGTCTATTTATTGGCGGCGGGTATTTTCCTATAAGGATCTATTAAGATCTACTCCGAACCTTAACGATGGTATCAACATCAGCCGATGCTATATATTTGATTTTATTTTCAAACATTATATTGTCCGAGTGGCAGCATTGTGCTTCTAAAAATCGTTACTTCAGCTTGTTTTCAAAACCGTTTTTCAAATGTCAAGATTTTTATAGCATGATCCTTTCATTAGAATATTAATATCTGAGAGGCAGTCTCTTGTTTGTTTGGATCCTTTAGAGTTAAGAAAGTGAGGAGGGAGAGAATATAATATACAACTACAGTGTATAGACTATTAATTCTTTTCTTAACTCGAAAAAAACGGTCAGAAGATTCGTGTCTTTTTTTTAAATTTCAACACGCCTACCCAAAATCTGAATAACAGCATTCTTACTACATTTTATACCAAGAAGCGTAACCCGTAATGGCTCCGGAAATTTTACGACCTGAATGTGGTCCCCCTTCCCCAAGATTACAAGACTGATGTTTTAACTTATGCTGTACATCAGGAAGAAACAACATGAAAATAATCGTCGATTGATGCGTTTGAATTACTCAACATATATTGTTAGTCTTCAACCAAAACGGTATAGTTACAAGGTTTGATCTCTTTTTGCATTGTGTAGAGTTTTGTTAAAGAAGTATTTTTTTTTCTGATGTTATTGTTTAAAAAAAGAAGAAAAGAAAAAGGTCAATAAGATTTGAGTAGGTAGGTATTTTGTACAGCTAATGGACTGTCCAAAAATCGTCGTAGTTTAAATTCGATTGTTCCTACGAATTTATTGATAATCGTTAACCTAAGGGGATAGAAGGTGGAGGCTAGGTAAGGATGTAGGCTTATAACATTTTCGGTAAGAGAAATACCAGAAATCTATCTTCAGGTGATCCAGTCCACAGGCGATTGTTTCAACATAAGTTATAAGTTATTATATGAGGCCGTCTTTATGTATTAACATTAATGATAAAAATAGCCTGTGTCCTAAAACCCCGAGTTGACAGAAAATTTGATAACGGCGGAGTTCATAATCAAAATGTCAAAAGTCATATTTAAAATGAGTCTTTACGCTTGATATATTTTGCATAGAGTCGTTGTATCACGCCATTTCCAGAATTCACTGTTGTCTGAAAAAGACAAGATTTGAAAAAAAAGTAAATTGAAACTTAGTGAGCACTTCTTTCTCTCGAGGATATTAAGCTCTTTTTAGATCTAACTGGCTTTAATTTTCACACTGTAAAACACTGGTGAACGTTGATAAAAATGTTCACCAATCACTAATGGACATTATTTGCGAAAGGAAAAAACTTCAAAAACACACACAAGGCCTACTTCGCATTTTGCATCATTTTTTTTTTTTGTCTTGACATTTACTCGAAAACGTCTTTTGTGACATAGTTGTCAAGAATATTTTATATTCAAAATAAAACCATATAGTGTTGTACTTATTGCCTGCTTTTAATTGATAAGCAGACACCAACCGATTGACATCCAAATTATATTAAGAAAGTTCTGTAAAGATTTCAGGAAACTCCCCTATAAACGAAAGATGCAACGTTAACGATGGTTTTTACACGAATGCCCCTTTCTTTTTCGCCGAATTATAATTGAGGTATATTATTCATGCAGCTTTTTGTATTTTAAGCTCCATATGACGGACTTTAAGACGGCCCGTACTCTGGCGTGCGTCCTTTCGAACACTTTTGATGTAAACAACTCGTCTGAAACAAACGGCAGTCGAGTCACAAAAAGTGGTACGATATTTACCAGATGGTTAATTATAAAGCATTCTGAAAAAACTGTTCAGAACTTTATAACCAAGATTAAGCAACTTCATAGAAATAATCAATGTATGACATGCCCTTTTATCGTACATTTCTGAGAGGGCGGATATCATGGACGCTTCAGGTGTTCAAGAACTATAAAAAAGAATCCTATTAGGGGGGATAAAACAAGAAGGCCAAGGTGGTCCTATATCGCTTACCTGATGATGCATTTTAAAATCCTTTAAGAGTCCCATTCTTTTCCTAATAACATTTATGCAATCTTACAATATAGGACTTTAATTTCATACAAAGCACTAATACTTCATATCATATGATCAGTGAATATAAAAACATCTGTAAAATGTGATGAGATGCCTTTAAACTGATCTCCTATCTATGTCAAAATGAAGCTCCAGAAAATAAGGCTTATTTTCTAAAAGGGGTTTTGATTTATCTCATTTAGGTAAAAAAAATAATTTCATTGAATTATCATCCCAAGAGCATACGACTTGTCCTATCCTCAATGTAACATACAGTACTGGGAGAAGATTTTTAGATTTTAAAATGAAAATAAGTTTTGCCCTGCCACGCCCAAATTTTGGAGTCAATTCAAATTTCTTGAACAACTTAAGAAGATGGTCTCCCAAGGAACATTTCTGCCAAGTTTCGTCAAAATATGCCCATCGGTTAAGGAGAATAAGATATGGAAAGAAAAGTTTCAGGACAGAAGCATGCACGCACGGCGGACACTCCGCCATTACAACAGATCGCTGGTGGAGCTAAAAAAGAATGTTCTCCTCCCAAAGTATCCATCAGATTTGTACCATCTTCGCAGGAATTATCCTTAGGTCAAGCACTGTCTATACGCCTCACAGAATTAGACAGTAAGGCGACTATGTCCTGAAAACAAGTAGATTTTATTCAAACAGTTTCTGTGCTTTATCTCTTTTATCAGCATTGTCGACCTCTAACAATTGTTACTTGATGCTGGCCATAAATCTTTGTTATAACTAAGATAAGCTGCTGACAGAGAACAGTTAGATTAGTTAACCAGGTATTTTTCTTTACAAGTTATTTAATTTGTATGGACCTATGAAACTTTATGAAATAGTAAATTTTGTGCATTTTAAACAAATTTTAAATCTTTTTAAACACTAAAATATTTTCTTATATCCTGAAAATAACACCAACCCTTGTCATGCTGAATAAGAAACTTGGTGAAATTTCATTAATGTCAAAGTCTTAATAGTACTGGATTCACCAATTATCATTTAGTATTTCTTTTGAAGAAGAAAAAAAGGAAAAAAATCTTTGATTCATCTGTTGTAAAAGAAAAATCAAATGGTATAAACTAAGATCAGACCACATGCATGCACAGGCTTATCTTTATCTGTTACCCTTTTCAAAGCCAGAACACTCTCCATACAGCATTAGACGGGTTAAAATGTAAAAATGCAAGAAGTGTCACCATCAATGAATCATTTGATAAATTCATTTTTTGTCTTAATTGACATTTTATTGGGAAAACGTTGCAAGAAATCAATAAGTGGGTAAATAATCAATTCCTATTATTACACATTTCTAATACACACTGTCTATCTATCCGCCTTCCTCTCTGCCTGGGAAATTTAACCTGTAGACAATACATTTTCCCATGATAAGCAGGGTCAGGTTCAACCGACAAGGCCGGGATTAATAAACAAGGTCGAACTTATAATAAGTCTTGTGTTGTGTACAGCTGCTTGTACTGCAAAAAAGAACAACGACAAAAACAACTAGAGGTGCTTGAGCGCCTGATTCGCTCCACAGGCCTGAATATCCTGATAATGATATTTAGAGGATGATAAGGCTGTATAAAACAAGGATAATTCCAGTGAAGTTTGTTTGAAATCCAAAAATAAAAATTTCAACACAATCAGAATGCTACCGAACAATATACTGGTACTTTGTCCACAAAATTTTGATTGTAGATCTTTCCGCTTTTTATTAAACACTACCATAAGGGTGTAACTTAACAATAATTGTTTGTCATCAAAACAAAATTCTACCTAATGATAATAAGAAGTAAAATATTAAATCCAATATACAATGTATTGATTCTGCTCAATGTCCTAGAGTGCAGTCAACCCCGCTCTTTCTTTCCCACTTTGAACCTCAGTAGGCCACTTTACACCACTTGACCTCTTTGTGCAATCACCCTTCGTTCAACTAAACTGACCAATTCTCAGGGGGTATCTCAGGCTCCCTATTTCACCTAATGTTTCTTCACATTTCGGATTCCAACAAAGTTTTTGTTCCTTTTAACCTTTAATCTTTACACCTATCATATTTTAATGAGTCTAAAAAAAAAATATCATTTAGGTGATCAAATATTCACTTTATATGTTGAAATGTCCTCTGTCAATAAAAAGCATGCTGTTCGTCTAATCAAATATACTTAGCAAAAAAAGAAACTTTACATACTTGTTGGTCTGTTTTGAATGACTTACAGTGGCTATAGACCAACTTTATTTACATGTGTTAGTTGGACTAGCTACAGAGACTACACAGACGCAGGATTTTACGCGATTGAAGCGAGTCCGAGCAAATGCGTCTGTAACTTCCGGTTTTGGTCACATACTCGTGTTGAGCTACCCAAAGTTCATTTTGAGTGATTTTTGTTACACAGTCGCACACATTCTTAAGCATCGACACGAAAAAACAAAATTGTTTTTACATTTTTATTGAAACGGGTATGTAACAACAATCGATTAAAGGCAGGTATCAGACAACAGGTATACATAGAGCTTCAATGTCTGTTTATAACGCCACTCTTAAGTTTGGCTCCTCGGGACAGGCAAATTACATTTTAACATTTCGGTTTAGAACTGCCGTGCACGGTTTGGACAATCGGTTACGCGTCTGGTTTTCATTCATTAGGTCGTGGGTTCGACCTCTGGCTCGGCCGTCTTTCATCCCATATTTGACAAAAAGCATTGTGATAAGTGTCATTTCTCTCCCACACAATTGGCAAGTGATACGCCTAGGGGAGAATGGCGACTGGTGCCTCAGATGAAAGCTCTAGCTGTACTGTGAGAAACGACAAGAAACTATGGATAGGTGCACCAGCGGTCGAATTTTAAATGTAAAACTATCGAAAGTGACCTTTAAACCCATATTAATTAAAAAAAATCAGTTACAACCACATGAAGTGTCGGCCGAGATGAGATAGGCCTTTTTTGGCGCCATGTAAAGGCCCTGTTACCATTGCATATTTTTCAATTCATTTCATCAAAGGAAGGATAACTGCAAGGCAAGTATGCGTATTTAGCTCAGACGTTGGTCTATCATGATATTGGAACGACTCTAATCACGAAAACGTCAAGGACCTATACTCAAAACATCACCGACAATTTTAATTTCATTTCTGTGATTTTTGAAATCGACCCCTTTGTCCTTTGACCACCAATAAAAAACCTCATTTTACGAACATCCGGTACTGACCCTTCCATAAACCGACGGATATTGCCTTCATGTTTCATGTAATAGTAACATCTGTATTCTTTATGGTTTCATAGCGATACTACAGCCCTCAGTAAGTCATTTAAAGTCTCTTTTTTTTCTAAGTATATATTTTGCAGCCTGATACAACTTCACAGAAATAAAATTCCCATGGTATTTGGTTGAAATCCATATGTTTAAACTTTGAAAAGAGCTTGTTTTACCCTATATTGGATATTACACCATATAACATATCAAAAAATGACCTCTGCCAATAAAATACTTAATTTGCATCTGATTACAATAATTTTTTGCAGACTAAAAAAGGATCACTAAAGAAACATACCAATGAAATTCAATTAATATCCAACAGTAAGATTCTTACAGTGAGTGAATTTCCAAAGCACGTACGACTGTTAGGGAAATGTCAGTTTATTTCCAATAAAGAAAACCTTATCCAGTGAATTTAGGGTGGACTGATAATATGCCATCAATCAAGGTACCTTCACTTGAGTTTCAAATGACTTCATTTGATTTGGGGGGGGGGGGGGGGTTTGTCAAACCTGTTCATTTCCAGATATGTCATTTTGTTATTTGATTTTCAGGGCAACACTGCTATTTTATGCCGATTTAGATAGTCACTTACAACAGCAGCGATGCAATAAGCCTTTGTTATTCTGTATTTCAATATCTCCGGCCTTACTCATATTGATTTTTAAA
Source organism: Fragum whitleyi (assembly GCA_948146395.1). NCBI lineage: Eukaryota > Metazoa > Mollusca > Bivalvia > Cardiida > Cardiidae > Fragum > Fragum whitleyi. The sequence continues at coordinate 56,104,294 of OX411552.1, read as the reverse complement.
GTGATCTTTGATGAGAGCTGCACTGTACATCACTAAAATTGGAATACGTCCTAAAGCAGCAACGTGGCTACGATTTTTCTTTTTTAATTTTGAAATTCCAGCACAAAAGCAATTATTTGTATTGTTGTGCAAAAGAAACATCAAACTAATTGAAATTTCTTTAATGGAGATTTATCTATCAATGAACTTGAATATAAAAATTGTTTATCAATTTCGTCCTAATGAAATGATTGTAAAAGAATAACAGAAATTATGATTGAGAAATGGGTGGAAAGGAAAAATATTGATGAACAAAAGCTCAGTTTTAAACATGGGACCCTATAGGGGTTTGGTAAACCTGACAATCAATCAAATTGGCAAAAAAGAAATAATTATTATAAAACGGTGAAGTAAAGTTGGGCTACTCTGTGGGAATAATCGAGTACTCATGAAGTAACAGGTCATTTAAGATACACAATACAGTATACTTTAATATTTTACTAATCAAAGTCTGTTCGCTGTCCTACAGGAGCTGATTTAAAAAAAACATTTGTGTTCGTGTTTAAAATTGTACAATAATGTATTGACAAGATATCTAATGTATACACTACCAAATTTAATTCGGAATTTCCTCGCGAGACTCGTGCAAAATGAGGAACCTTGGTTTTTTATCCGTCCTTTCTCATTTTCTACATGTACAGGTTTCCTGTAGATGCTTTGTTTCTATTTTTCAGTACTTTATTGACTGTTAAGTTGTTATTCATGGCTTATCCAAATGTCAGTGACATCTGTCGAACAATTGTTGCGAGTTGTAGGTATGGTGGAGCAAGGGGCTTTCCCCCGTGATCTTGGCATGGTACTGAGGGTACACCATACTGTTGTAACCGGAGCTTGGGCACGATGACAACAGTATGGTACAAATGTAAGGAGACATGGTGGAGGTAGGAGTAGAGCTACTTAAACCATGAGCATAACCTGAGGTCAAGAAGACCATGTATTCGAATTCTGCTGTCCCGAGTTCACTGTCGGCGTCGGTTAACATGGGCATTGGACCACGTTGGCTGGCCCATAAGACGCTGGCGCCCTGTGCTATTCACTGATGAGTCCAGGTATTGCCTTGACTACACTGATAGGAGGGCTAGGGTGTGGAGAAGGCCAGGGGGAAGTTTCATGCAGCAAACATTGCTGAGCACGATCGTTATGGGGGTGGGTCCATCATGGCTTGGGATGGCATCAGCTGGGATGGGCGGACTGATTTTATTATTATAGAAAGAGGTACTCTGACAGCTCATAGGTACATTGATGAAATCCTCAATACCCACATAAGATTTTACTCTGATGCTATTGGGGATGGATTCATTTTAATGGATGATAATGCCCGACCACATGCAGCCCATATAGTGCAAGAGTATTGCCAAGAAGAGGACAATTCCACGTCTGGACAGGCCGTCTCGCTCACAGGACTTAAATCCGGAAAGAGCATTATGTTGAATGAGCTGCTACAGGACAGAGTTTCGGCTCGCCAGGTCCAGCCAAGGAAACTCCAGGAGCCCGGCCAGATCCTTAGAGAAGAGTGGTCTGTTATTCCTAAAAGAGTAATCCAGAACTTAACCAGGAGTATGCAGGGGCGCTGTCAGGCTGTTATTAACAGTGCTGGCTCTCATACTCGTTATTAAACAAAATGCAATTGAAAGAAACATTTTAGGTCAATTTCAATTTTTTTCAATTTTCAAGAAACAGACCAATTTCTAGGGTCTCCCCGTTTGATCTACATTCAAAGTCTTCTTATCATTATAAAGCTTTATTTTCTTCTTAAATTTGATAAACTGATAACAATCGACCATTTTCCATCAGACTTATAATCAAATTTTATTTTTTTCTGAAATTATAGTTGAAAATAGTTTTGGTGCTTAGCAAACTTTTAGTAGAATATAATAAGTAATGGAACAGAGTAGGTTCCCTAATGCATGATTTTAATACATTTGTACAATATTAATCAATAATTGGTGACCAGAACCTCGTAAGTGTAGGGTGATTTTTGGAATCCCTAGGTTTTTATAGTCATCAACAACTTACAACATACTTCTTACAAAAGCATCAATGGGAATGTGATGATACATTTTCTTCAAATTCCACACAAGGAAAGTAAAGTAGCTGGTTGTTATATGCCTTTAACTTTGAATGATCATTTAAAATTTGGTTTATAGTAAATGGGTTAAAAATGTGCACACTTTATAGTTAGAATTTGTCTTTTAAAAAATGTTGAAAGTAGAATTAAATATCCAGTTGGTTCAGAAGTATTTGTCTGTGATGAAGATCTAAAAATCTCAATTACCTTGAAATTCTTCTTTGTCACGCACCTGGTGTTGAGCAGGGAAGGGAATATATTTATTGTTCTGATAAGCCCAGTAGTAACTTGACAATGTGTGACCTTATAACAGGCTAATTTGATTTATGGCAGGCGGAGAAAAAGTTGGCTCAGACATAGTCGCTAAACTGTAGAGGATATTGAATGAGTGGTCATTGAATACCAAATTTACTTAACGAGCTATCTATACTGAAGAACAAAAAAACCGCATCACTTAATTTTTCAGATATAACTTTTTCCATAATCTAAAGTTTAGAAGAATGGTCATACCAAACATACCAAAATAAACGTTAACCAATTATTGACCTGTGACAAAATGGATTACACCGAAGACATAGGCTTTGAAGAGTTATAAGCGCATAGAGGCGACTATCCTGAAAATTCAGAAATTAGAGTCAGTTTTCATTGCTCATTAAAAGTCAATAGCGCGTGAGTTCATGTGCAATACTGCTCTCAAATAATGTTTGAATAATGGATTTCTTAATTCTAACCTGAGTAAATCCTAACATGGCTACCTAATTGTTCTTCATACTGCCTCAAACTGACTCAAAACCTTGCGCTTTTGTGCTCTGTTGTACACTCTCATTGTAAGCATTTTTCTAATAAGCTGCAGCTTGAAAATAGTCTGGTCAGTGCAAGAGAAGGCATCGGTATAACTTAAAGAATTTTTTCGCGATGAAAGTCCATTATGAGATAAAATGACTATAACATAACATTTACTTTCTTTCGGATGATTGTGCTATAGTCAATATGTCAATATGACTATGCGCGATGGCGTTCCGAAATTCAACATTTGTCAACATTTTAAGTGTCTCTGCTCAAGTGAGTATGGGCTTAGGAATAAATTTTACCACAATTACTTTTCTAGTTACCTGCCAAAATAAAATAATGTCTTATCAGCCAATCGGTCAACTTCGGACAGAATTATTTGTCATTCAAAGGTGATGCGTTATATCTGTTGTTAAGTATATAAACAGATAAAAACGAGGCTGTGTCGAGTTTTTATCTGTTTAAGATGACGGGTTAAATACATTCGATATTAGCGAGCACGAGGTTGATAATCTATTTATAATATGACCTTAACTTTTGTCATAAAACATGGGAATTAAGATATTTATCGATTGAAGTTTTCCGCGAAACATATAAAGCCGTTTACGAAATGTCGTCAGTAAATCCTTTTAACTTCTTTTTCCCAACCAAAACATAACGCTGCTATCCGTTCTAAGCTCATTTGCATAGTAGTTTTTCCATTAGTGTAATAGCAGCATTCGTGTAATATCAAAAGTATCCAACGGGGTTATATCACTCCCGCGACGTAGGTCATATTATAATCGAAATTAATGCAGAAATCTGGATGCAATGGCAACGAAGAGAAAAACATAACAAAATAACAAATCTTCTCTCCAAACGGTAAGGCGTAGGGCGTTTAGATGGTGTATGAAGCATCATCTATTAATTGTCTACAAAATACTTAAAATTACTGCTCTATGACGAAATTAGCCTTATGTTGTGCGATATATGGTCAAAAGGAAATTACGCAAAAACGAATAATTCACGATTTTAGTGTTTGCTTCTCTTCCTGTGTTACTAGAAATAATATTGTGCACGGAATATTGTCTTTACACAAAATATGTAAACAAAAAATATTTTAAAAAGTAAGAGTCATGTAAAGAGTCTTGCACCAAATTTATAGCTGCTTTTTTCACAGAAAGATAAGATAGTTTGTCAAGCTAAACAATGTTTCAAAATGTATGGCAGGAAAGAAATCTTCCTGTAAGAAATGAAACCAAATAATTTCAATGCGGTGACAACATTTATCTTCATATTGGCACTGGAGCGTTTGGGATGCGGATGTATTAAAACCATTTTCATCCAATCATTGTGGAAGTTTGTTTAGACATTGTTTGAGCTGTCTATCGATAATATTTATGTTTCGGGATCTGGTATATATGTTGAAGTTATGAACTTCAAGAGAAGTCAATGTTTGGGCAAATAAATTGCTTTACCTTCAACATTTATCACGGTGTCTGACAGAAAAGGCCACTAAGAAACTCCCAAGGTTTGTCAATGGACCTAGAAAGGGCATTCGGAACATAAAAAAATGGCCCAGAAAAGACATTGAATTGTGAATTGCAGGAACTCCTTCTTGGTTGGGCGGTTCACTTGCGTTCTTTCCTGGTTTTGGAATAGAAATAAAGAAGGCTTTTAGCAATGATATGAGAATAATAACAACGAAAATTTAATATAAAAGGCAAATATTAATCAAGCTAATAGCGAATATTGTCTAGATGTCATATCAGGTAGGCAATGGGATGTTTAATTCTTGAAATGAATAGAAAGCCACAAATACAGTCAAAGTTACATGAGACCTAACACGAACAATGAATCGGGAAAGTGTTACCACGGGCTTAATTTCATGTGCATTGTTATTACACTTGTAATCTCCTTTGTAATAAAATATCTAATAGGCTAATTTCACTTTTAAGTCGCCGAACAAATTGTTAATGATTTCAGTTTGAAGTTTCCAAATTTTGGTTTATATCTATTAGACGGTATTTAAATTTTAATGAGAAAAGTGCAAATTATAGAGGATATGCACATGCAACCCGTCACGAAAAAAGGGGCCATTTGGGTAGTGCGCAAAGTGTCAAACATAGTTTGTTGTTGTCGTTCTTAAATTTGGTGGTTTAAATCCGCTTTCAACAATATTTCAGTTTTATCGCGGCGGCTGGAGCACCTAACAAAGATTGATGTATTGAATGAAGTTTAACACCGCTTTAAACATCTATTCTGTTATATCTCGAAGGCTTGAGCACCTAACAATGGTGTCCTGGTATTTTTTCACAACAGTGAATCCACCATATCCTTTCCTAGCCTCCAGCGTCTATCTCAAATAGATTATCAGCCCTTTGGTGAGAACCAGACAAAGCATCCGTGGAATGTTTAACACCAGTTCTACGGTTACATCTTTTCCTAGCCTCTAGCTGCTATTCCCCATAGGTCTTCGATTATAAACCTATTGGTTGGAGGCAAATAGTCGGAAAAGCTGAGCGCCGCAGTCGTGGATTGCACCCAGGACCTCAAGATTGATAACAGTTCTAGTAAGACTGTGTGTAATTCGGAGGATCGAAATTGTAAGCATTTTGGTGCCTTTTTTTTATCTAGGATGAACATTCTTCATTCCTGTGAAAATTAGTTTTTTTGAATGTGGTTAAATGCCGCTTATATTAAACGCTCAGTCATCTCGCGCAGGCTGTAGCCCCTAAGAATAGATTCCTGGCATTTATCACACCAGTACTACCATTAAATCCATTCCTAGCCCCCAGCTACCAGCTCACCTAGGTCTACGATTATAAACCAATTTTGGGAAAGCAAATAGTCGGAAAGAGCGGGTATCAATTGTGTGGAGTTCCAAAAAGGTCCATCTTCGTATGACGGGTCACATATGCATTTTGATTGCTTCTTCCTCCTTGTTTATAAATTTAGAAACGATTTGGTACATTTGCTGAAAGTTTTCTTTTTAGAACAAGAAAGTCTTTGCAATGGAATTTATCGGACGTTTATTTTTTACCTTCCATTATATAATATCATTTTCATTAAAACTCATAATATTTAGATATATGAGAAAAACTGCGCTTTTCACGTGATTTACTTGTCGTAACAATTTCACTGAATAATGATGTCAGTTTATATGACAGTATGTCTTGGACTATTTTGGTCTATTGTACTCGTGTCAAAGATCTGTGGAAACATCATAAACTCTGCACAACTATCAACTTATTTGCAGGTGCCAACTGATCTTGATTCATTTACAACAATTTCAGTCATGAGTTTGCAAGATTGCGGAAGACTTTGCAATTCTGTCACTAGTTGTGTACATATCAACTATCGTTTTCGCGGACACGTTTGTAAGCTAGAGCACTATACCGGGCCGTCAGAAATTTCTACAACTGATGTGAAAACAGCTGGCTATGTTTCGTGGAGGAATGGAATTTTTGATAAGTTAAGTTTGTTTTTATAGAATTGAGAGAGAAAACAACTAAATAAAAGTATTTTCTATTTCAGGCATTTCTTTTACCTTCGTTTCTTATGTTTTTTCTTTTATCTTACAAAGACAACTAGCCAGTAAAATCAATGCCTTGTTTTAGAGAAGGTTCCAGGTAAATTGCATATACCTGCGTCCTACACAAGCACAAAAAGACAAACACAAAGGTCTTATCTAAGCCATTTGGTGAGCCCTGTGATTTTTTCTCTAAAGATCGTTAGTTAATTCTTTCTAAATATGTCATGCGAATTTTTATTGTGGAATATGTTCAAACTGCATACTTTTCTTTCTGAAACTGAGTTAATATCAAGAAAGTGTGTGCATTAAACAGTATTATACTACCTTGACAATCCCACAATGTATTTTGCAAATATTTGCTTGTCATTAAAGAAACTTTCTGCAATTAGCTGACTAGTATATAGCTGAAGAATAGATAGTGAAGACTCTGAAAAGTCTGTGCGAAAACACATTTTTTCAGAGTCCGTTCTTGATACACATCGTCACGTTATTGCTTAAATGAATACGTGTCTACACAATGTGTAGATACATACCCATCTTTTCCATTGTTTGGGGGACAGGTTAAAAACCATAAGGTTCGCCATTTTTTATTATGCTCCTCAATTACAGACGTTCTGAATGGAAAGCAACTAATCAAATTTGCAAAACCTGCTTTTATCTCAATTCAAATCCCTTCGTAGACTGTTGATTTCGAAAATTCCTGGTATAAATTGAGCTTCTTATTTCCTCTAAATATTAATTCGCATTTATTGGTAGTGAATTCCACAATGGCTTGAACATATGATACATTAATTTAAAAACAACATATTTACTACACGTGTAGTTTACTAAAAAACAGGTGTAAATATGCATTTTGTACCTTAGAGGGAAAAAGCCACAGAGATGCACTGTGGGATGAATTACCTAATAAATTCCTCTTGGAGTGACCCCTCATAATACCCAATAGACACTTCTCTCTATTTAAGCACTAAATGGCCAGCCCGAGTTCAGCAAGCTGTGAAATAGTGTAGCATTAAACCACCGCTTTTTTCCCTCCAAGGGACGTGAAAACACCAGAATTGAGTGTTTGAGGGCGATTCTATGAGCTAAAGCATTCGTCGCACAAGTCGAACTTGCATAAATTAGTATAAAATAAATATCCGAATCAAAAGAATGTATTTGTATTTTGCGTATTTTCAAACCCGAAACTATGGATGAAGCAAATCACAATGCTATATTTGGTAGTTTGATGTTGAATTAATTTGGGGTGTAATTGTTTGTCTTAATATCGATTTTCGCAAATGTTTAAGGTATCATTAAATGTGGCATGTATTGTTTGACTATATCCATAGCAATAACTTCAGAACAAAGAATTATGGCCAATAAATAACTGGATTGGTCGAAACGCGAAATCAGAAATATCGCTTGGATTTTATTCTTTATCTTCTTAATAAAAAATATCTCACATTACATTCTATTATTCAGTCAAGTTTGAGGTGATAATCTTATCGAAAAGGAAGTCTACCAGTTGATATTGAGTTTGAAGAGCGTAAAACGACCACTCATTTGAAAATAAGTCCACCCCTAATGAAAATTTTCGGAATGATTCGTGTTTTCTTGGATGATATATAATTCCTTCTATATAATGACGTAGCAATTACGTCTTGACTACGTCATAGCAGTTCTTAAATGACGTAAGTGCGCATATAATGTTTAGGCACTTACGCAATTTCAGTATTTATATGACGTCAAAACGGAAATGTGTGGTAAAAAACGATTCTTAACACTATTTAACGAAGCTTTCTGATAAAGAGCCGATTTCAAAAATTATTCATTATCGTTAGAATACTTTAAATATCGACCTAACAAAATGGTGATTATCATTTTCAATGACTTCGTCTCCGGACACACGTTAGCTTCTCTGTAATCTGGATATTTTCATGCTCTTACTTCAATAGTTTTTTGAATCCATGCGCACTAAAAAACTTGCATGTCTGATACCTGAAATTTAATTCGTTGGTATTAACTTTACCTGTCGTTTATAGATCTATTGATTTTGCGATCAACATTTTGCAATCAACTCGATACAATTGTAAGTTAGAATTGCGAGTTAGAATGGCAATGATGAAAAATTGCTAAAAATCCACGAAAAGCGAACAATTTTCAATTTGTCAGACAGATGTTTTGTTCCCAGGTTTTATTTTTATTTGCGACTCTTTGTAAGGCTACGTTTTAATATTTGTAAGATAATCCTTTTGCTGGAAAGGGTACATTAGAATTTGTGTAAATCAAGACTTTAAACGACGGGACCAATCGTGTATGTGAAATACGTGATTCCAGTATCAACTACATTCTAATCAAAGTTCAACAGATCCTAAAATGATAATTAAATGATTTTCGTTGATTTTTCTTTAATTATTTATCCCATAAAAACAAAAATAACAAATTGAATTTGCCATAAAACATATCGCTACTTTTGACATTTCTATTCAGAAAAATACAAGTAAAGGAAAATATGTTAGTCTTAAAAAGGTTAACCTGGTATCGTAAGTCACACTCACATGTACTGATACGTACTGAGAAGGCAATCGACTCAGTCTCTCATTCTAAATTATTTACAGTTCTACATGAGAAAGGATCAAAAGGTAAATTGCTTTCAGCTTTCCAAAGCATATATAGATCAGTTAAGGCCTGTATAAGAAATGGTTTTGAAGTTTCAGATGTTTTTGATTGCCCCATCGGCTTACGTCAAGGATGTAAATTGAGTCCAATATTATTTTCTCTATTTATAGATGATCTGTACTCTTCCATGTCTACAACAGATACCCCAGGGATTCAATTGTTCCCAGATCAAATACAAATTTGTATTCTTTTGTTCGCTGACGATGTAGCTCTTCTATCGGACACCATAGTAGGACTACAAAAGCAAAGTCCAAAATCATTGTCTTCAAACAAGGGGGGAGCCTTTCCAAAATGGAAAAATGGTTTTATGATGGTTCAAGAGTAGAATGTTTAAACAGTTTTTCATATGTAGGCCTTCTTTTCACCAGTAAACTGTCATTTTTTCAGATGGCAGAGAATCAAACAACAAAAGCAAAACGCGTTTTCCATTATATAATCAGGCGTTTAAAAGATTACCACCCTATGAGTCATGATATGTTTTTTAGAATTTTTGATAGTAAGGTAAGCCCGGTGCTTTTATATGGAAGCGAACTCTGGGGAATAGATATTCAGGATTGCACGGAAATATTTCATCACTATATTTGTAAATGGTTCATGAATGCCCCACAGAAAGCATGTAACGCAGCAGTTCTAGGGGATACTGGGCGTTTTCCACTCTATGTATTAACACAGCACAGGTCTATAAAATTTTGGCTCAGATTATTAAGATGCAATGAAAATAGATACATTGAAAATGTTACAATATGCTAAAATATCTGGACGAAAGTGGCTATACACACTGGGTAACAACAATCAGACTAAATCTTTACAAAAAATGGATTTGGATATGTTTGGGAGAGCCAAGGAACTTTTAACGAAAATAAACTTCTTGCAAATTACATAAACTAAAGGGTCAATATATACAATTATGGTATATTCAATGTGAAGAAAATAACAAAATAACATTTTATGTTAAATATAAACAGGAATTTGTATTCGAAAACTATCTAGATAAAATTGATGTTCCTAAATTCAGAATAAGTCTAGTCAAATTTCGAACTTCATCTCATTCTTTGATGATCGAGAAATGCCGTCATATAGGTATTGAAGCCAAGGAAAGATTTTGTATTTTCTGTAATGAACAGGAAAATGAATTTCACTTTCTTCTTGTATGTCCCTATTATCAAGATATTCGTACAAAATACTTACCTTAAATTTTTTATGAAAAACCATTTTTGTTTAATTTTAATGTATTATTAGCAAGCAAAAAGACTAGTCTTGTAAGATCTCTTGCGATGTTTATATACTATGCCTTTGAAAAGAGATCAGAAGCCTTACAAAATCATTCTTTGATACCTTGAATTGTATATTCCAAAGCACTTATATCTCAAGGAGTATTAGTTACCGTAGAAAGTGTATTTTCTTTGACGATTGTGAATTCGTTATTTTTTAACTGAAATAATGAATACATCATGCTAATTAGAATTTTGATGCTTACCCTTCTAATAATATATTTTGTTTCGTGCAAATTGTCAATTTAAGAGAAATTTCAGCCAGTTCGACTGTGTTGACAGAGCAGACTACACGTTAGTGCAGGCTGATTTTAGGCTCTACCAAACCTTTCTGTAAAGCATAAAGAGGTTGTGAGCAGCATGATAGGGTTGAAATATTCTAAATATCTGATATGACTGCATATTCCATATTTCAAGTTCGGAAGGCTGTGAAATATGTATTACCTCATCGATTATCTGTTTTGTACAATTTGTAAATGTATTGGGTATATGGGCCGGTGACCTTCATACATTCAAAATAAACTATGAAACTAAACTATGATATCCATAGGTGATTATATTCTAAAATGAAACCTATAAACAATATCATTAGCATCTTTTAAGAAGTTGCTGGATAAATCTGTTTCTTCTGCAGAATAAGACATTTCTTTGTTGATAGCTTCATCGATAATGTTTGTTACAGTAACTTGATCATGGATTCACTAAGAACAATGTCAAAGGAGTATCTATTCCAACCAACTCAATCCGCAATAAACTCTCTATTTATGAAGCAATTAAGACATAAGTTTATCATTGAGGTTTTTCAAATATTCCGGTGCATCGTTGCACTTTTGACGTTACAGTAGTATTAAGCATTTTGTCGTGATTGTCAACTGTGTAAAATATAAGTTTATTTCGGGACTGACTTGCTGGCGAATCGGTTATGTGATGAATGGTTTTGAGTCCACAAACTTATTCACAAGCAGAAGATATGGTTTCATGGATTCCCATATACTTTCCCTTCATTTCTTGAGATTCTTCCGTGACAATGGTGTAATTTGGACGTAATATTGTGCACTTCTCTCTGCTTATGCGTTTAGATATTGGTTTCCTCTCTTTGCCCTTTGCCCGTCTCTATAGGCCTTGGCATCTCTCGTAGATTTCCAATTGCCTACAATGTAGGAAAACACAAAAAATAGCCTTTCAAAACAAAGTTCAAGTAAATTAACTAAGTTATCATCTCTGTGAACTACTTAACCGAAACATGTGTTATGTAATTGTCAAAACAAAAATAGATGTGCTCAGCACGATACAATGTTTTAAACTGGTATACTTTGCTGCCATATTAATCATTAAAACGTTTCTGATGAATATCTACACGCCCACACTTATTTCTAGTTTTTTATCTACACGCTATTTATCTTAATGTGCCACCATAACTTTTTATCTGAACAACGGGAAGGGCAAACTGTTTGCTGAAACAGTTTTACTAAAAAAAGTTATCCTAAATAATACATTGGCGCATTTTTCGTCTATGACAGTAACGGAATTCTGAGCACCAATGACGACATTTCTACGTCATCCTAATCCACTTTCGATCTAGAACGAAAACATCATAAATCGGGAAAACACGAGTCATGCAGATCTCAAATTGTTATCTTTGGGGTGGACTTTCTTGAGACTTTTTTTTCAATATTTTTAGTATGCAAATATCACGGAACAGTGTACAAATTGTAATAAATCACAGAGTTGTATGGTGGAACCCAAACCGGATCAATGTGGAGTATTTGGTATGAAATATTTTTTTATGTTTATTAAAACCACGTATTTCCACGGTTTTTTTTATCAACGCCGCGGTAACAATAATTTGGTCACCGAATGGTGTCATTTTTTATCTGATGATTGATTGATACTGTGTTCAATAAGAAAGTGCGCACTTTCAGTTCTTTGCATTTTCCTTAATTTTTACAAAGTTCGAGAACATTTATGGAGTAACCTTGATGTCATAAACATTTTTGAAATTAAAAGTCAAATCAGAGATTGACAAAGCGTCGCACACGGCATATGCACAAGCAGAACTTAGAGTGTTAAGATTTGACCTTCCTACAGCTTGTTCTCTTGAAAGAGTTATGTTCTTATGTTGCATTGTAGAGTTTGAGGAGACATCCCGAGCAATTTTCAAACAAAGATTATTTTTTCATGTAGAAGTTACGTGCGCGTAAACGTTGGTAATTGCTACGTTGTTAGACCAGTTACTTTTGTCGAACAGTGCTTTCGCGTTTTATGACATCTCGATTTGCTCAATATTGGCCTGGCGAAATAATGCCCCTGATTTCTATCGGTTTATCAAGTTTTGTAAACTGTTTTCAAACTGTGCCAGATCGGCAGTTTTTCTCTAGTGTTATGACGACTTTTCAGTCCTTATTTATCAATCGTTCGACTGTTCCTTTTTATGGTTGTCTAAGGGAAGCCTTGCTCGTTAAATGCGTACCTGTTACAATTAACAACATCATGAAAAGACATTCATATCAATCAAAACCAATCTAAATTGCTCACTCAGTGCTACATTCATTCATTCCATTTAAAAACGCTCCAACATTTCTAGAGTTTTTATGCAGATTTTATTAAAGGGAGGTAATACATATCGCTAATTTTGTTCATCCTGAACATAAAATGCTATGTTAGATTACATCCCTTTATTTTCACTCAAAATTTACCCCACAAGCTCATTAAATTTTATTCCAAAAGCATTCATTTTGTCAATTTCAAGATCTTATTATCTGTATCTTCATTGAAGATAGAAAATATCTCATCTGCAGCTATGTATGGCTTTTTGGTCGAGAATAATCGGAATTCCGATTATGGAAAATAATCGGAATTCCAATAATGGAACTTTTCACATTTTGTGAATCATTCGTGTTTCGATTTCAGCATGTGGTAACACCCATAATTACAGTTCTCTGAATGTCTGGGGAAATTTACACACTCTCGGGGGGAAAATTATGCATGATTGTTCAAACCGTAAAGAGGACAAGTGTTTCCTTGAATGTTCGAAGGACGGGTTTTGGTCGGGCATAGAAAACGTTGATGGTTATGAAGATTATGAAATAAATGGCAAATCTTTCAAGTTGAAGTACGTAAAAGATTCATTTTCTAACGTTTTAACATATACTAATTTAGAAAGCATACGACAAATTTGTTTAGTTCGAATTGGAAAACTCCTGCTTTTCGCAGTTTTTCAGTTATTATGGCGACTGGATTGTTTGAATGTAGTTTAATGCCACTTTCAACATTTTTCAGTAATATCGCGACGGCTGGAGCACCTAACAATGGTTTACTGGTATTGCTCTCACCACTACAACCACCACATCCTTTCCTAGCCTCCAGCTACTATCTCACAAAGGTCTACGATTATCGACCCATTGGTGAGAGACAAATAGTCGGAAAGAAAGAGTGCCGCCGTCGGGGATCGAAGCCGAGACCTCAAGATTGACAGTCCGACGCGCTACCAACTGCGCTATGTCGGTGGCTTATGGCGACTGGAATACCTTTACACCTTATCGTTCAATTTACAAAAGCAAAGGCGTTTCGACTCTGATAAGCATGCGCCTTCCGTGCAATCTGACCTGGGTAGATAATCTTCAAAATAAACCGATCAGCCATGTTTTTTATTGTATTCAATCCACAAAAAGCAAAAACTTTTCGACCTGATCAGCTTAAGCGATCTCTGCAATCTGACCTGTGTATATAATCTTACCACTAAACCGATTATCCATGACTTGGTGAAATCCGATTGATGAATCGATTAGCTTATTCTTATAATGATTGATTGGTTCGGATTGTAAGTTTAAGAAGAACGACTTACAGTTCCAGACTCGTAAACATTAGTCCATGAATGATTCTTTACAGTTCCAGAAATAATTACACAAGAGTAAACAAGACTTAACGCTGGAAAATGTGCAAACGAAGAAGCTAATCTATCTCTTATAATAAACTATTTCAGAATAGTAAATATTAGAGTTAACAAGACCGAAGCTGTGGACAGATGTGCACATGAAGGAGCTAATCTTACTAACTTGTTGACATTGGACAAACTTGAGTTCTTCAGGGGAATTTCAGAAAAGTTACCAGGTAATGTTAACAGCAAGTCAACCCTCATCAAATGACACTATTTAGAGTGATCAAGTTAGCAAACAAGAGCAGCGCCTTTGGCGTTTATACGTTTATCTTTTACACGTATATCATTTACACAAAATGCAGCTACAGTAATCCCCCTTGTTCTTTTACCAGTGAACAGGTGTGCCATGTTCCAAGAACATACTCTAAATGTAACTGAAATATCACAAAATGTCAAAGATTTTGCATAATAGGACAATGGCCATGACCAGGACAACGACGACACCAAGTCTCAATTAATACCGTTTTTTTTCTGAAACAGCATAGCTAAATGTTTAGATAATATTTACATGTAAATTTACCTTTGTTTTTGTTGTTGTTGTTTTCGGACAGTAAGCCGTCCGAAGACATAACGCAACATTCCCTTGCAAAAATTGGGTGAACATCATATAATGAAATTCATATATAAACGTACATTGTACCAAAAGTTCCAAAGACATTTTATGATTTTGAGTATGCGCAATGAACCTAACACCCTATATTAGGTTAATAGTTCTTTCTCTATTTTCTCCTAGTCTAATGGTCAAACATGAGGGAAATTACAGATTTGAGTTTCAAATCAGATGTCAATGTATTACAAGTAACAAGATCTTTCAGTACATATTTAAGTCAATGCCACTTATTTAAACATAAAAAAACAACTAATATTACCCCTTCCAATAGCTATATTTAATGTCCAATAGCTAGATTGAATGCTATGTGATAAAACCCTGATATTTCACACGTGTGTTTGTAATCTACATACTAATAAGTGTCATGAATATTTTTGTAGATTTCACACTTGATTTTCCTTGGGGTTTTTTTGTGTTTTTTTTTTTTTTTTTTTTTTTTTTTTTTGTATCAAGTAAATATTAGGGAGCCTAGCCAGTAAGTGACGGCTCTTACTTTTTTTAAGAAAAGTTACAACTTTCACGGGTGCGTCTTATAGACTTGTACGGCGTATCCGCCTGCTTTTCTATTCATATTTCAGTCAAAAATCCTTATTGGTACTTGGTAGTTAAAATTCGGATTTAATGGAAAAGAACAGCCTTCATACCAAACAAAATAAGCAGTGGATAATCTACCCCTAAAATTCATCCAAAACTTGCCCCTCTCACTCATTCAACATCATTTCTAAATCATTCGAAAATCGTTCAGCATGTCAATTTCACGATGTGTTTAATTGTAAGAAACCATCGATTAGTTCGTCCGAATTGACGAAATTGTCGATTGTTTTACCTCCCTTTAAAACAATTCAATACCCACACACCATATTCATTCAATTTCATTTAAATAACCTGCATATTTAAAGGCGATAGACATGACAATTATTTCAAAACGCTCATCTAGAATAAAAAAAAAAGTATCGCACTTATTTCTTGAACTAATTCAACTTTGTGTGGGCATTTGGTTTGCATAAATATTTCCTAGGTGACCGTTCTTAAAATCTCTTCATGATTTTTTTAATAACCCTCAAATATAGGCGTGTCAAACTGAGGTATATTTTGGGCATTGAACTATATTAAAGGATTCGCCTCCCAAACTATTTGGCCGTTTTTAACCACACTCCGCAGAAATATCCCATAAAAGACTGTGTGCATGGAATATTGATTGTCCCCAGAATATAGCGTTGTAACCGGGGTCTATCTTAATCTTTCACATAGCCCTCCATTCATCCACTCATAACACTCACTAAAACCATTTAAAACACATCAAAATCACTTAAAAAGAAAAGAACAACAACTACATTCAAATTGATAATAGCATGAAAAAATATTATTTCACTAAAAAAATGAAATTGTTAGCGCCTGATTGGATCTTACAAAAATATGAAGCTATTTGTGGATCTTGTAAGCATATTTCATTAAAGGGGGGGGGGGGTAGAAATCTCGCTTTTCTTTAACCTGAACAAAATTAGCGATATTAAATTACCTTCATTTTATTTCACTCAAACTCACTAATCGCACTCATTGAAATTCATTTTAAAATCATTTAATTGACAATTTGGCGACGTGATTCACTGTAATCCTTAATTTTATTTTCAATTCAATTCCTTGTATTTGATTTTCGAGACAAGGAATCTCTCTTATGCCGTATTATATGTAAAAAAACCCGCCGTGCCTTCTACACCCTCGATTTCTACGTGAACTGTGGTAATTGTCAGGTGATAGATCACAGTTCTCGTCTTTCGAATCTGTCCGATTGGTGTAGATTTGCAATGTGGCTTATCTGTTTGTCACCTTTTTTTGTGTTTTGCTGCTCGTTCTGTATATATATTTACTTTTTTTTCGTAACGTTATTCTGCCCTTCGTTATCATGACATTCGCTTCCTGTCCCTAAAAAGAGCTCTCTAACATAGCTTTACAATCTCCAATAATCATTAATGGATCACCTCTTAAAGACTAATCCATCTTCCTAGAATTTACACACTAATTTTTCTAACATCAACGAGTTTTTCCATGGTTTAGTCATGATTTCTTCGTAAAAGTGTCATGGTAACGAGGGTCGTGTTTTCCAGTTTATATGTACATGATTTTGAGTTTGTTATTATGTTTGTCATTTCCCTTCTTTACTCAGTCTGTCTCTCTCTCTCCAAACTTTCTCTGATTGCCAGCTTTCCATGTATTTCAATTTTCTCAAATGTTTTGTTATTGTTGTAATGCTCGCCAATTTGGCGGAAAAACAATAAAATAATAATAATAGATTAACAAAAGGCAAAAGGGTCTGGCCACAAGTTCTCAAACTTAGATTCGGACATTCCTTAATATGTATGTATCTACTTTTTTTACTGTCTTCACGTTTTTCTTAAATAAATGCATACAAAAGTATGATTCAAATTAGTTGAAGACAGTTCTATCCCAGTTATGGAGTCCTAACATTGTAATGGCAATAATTTCAAAAAACTAAGTTTAGAGAAGTTCTTTACATAGCTTCATGTTCCTTCAAGAACCTATGAGACGCTAACAATTTAAATTATGTCGGTGAAGTCGCGTTTTTACTGTATCAAAATTTATTTTGAATAACGTTGTTGATTCTATATTTTTCAATGGGTTTGAGCGTTTTGGAATAGTATGAGTGAGTGTTTTGAATGAGTAAATGGAGCGCTGAGTCAGCGATTTAGAATGGTTTTGTATTCTTAAGTAACGGGTCATTGTACTTAAGGTTAAGGTAAATCAGCTTTTAATTTACAACTAATTACTTCTATTAATAGTCGACATTTATAATTTGATACCTTAATACATGGGTTAGTTACCAAACCCTCATAAGTTCAGCTACGAGACTTTGATAACCAACGATGAAATGTATTCACTTCCCAGTAGCACGTCATTCGTTTTGGTTTTAGGGTACAGTTATTTGCATGCGCAAGCGGTAGTTGCGGACTTAATTTGAATGAACCAAAACTATTGAAAAGTGAACTGACCAAATAAGGTCACAGCTAAGCAGCGCCCTGCCAGCTCATAAATAACGTAGAATACGAATAAAAAAGAAGTATTTACTTTCTTTAATACAACTTATTATTGGTAAAAGTTGTAAAAGATAATTTAATTAAAAAAGAAAGAACACCCTTTGTTTCAGTCATCGATGTATTGAACACTGTAAACAATAAAATATTGACTGTTTCAGGTGACTTTTGGATCGACCTAGAAAGGGTGGTAGGTGAAGAGCTAACTCTCTGGACCTCGTCAGATGGTCGTTACCACACCATCGACACATCACTCTGGTTTATGTACAGGCAGCATCGTAAAGATTGTGCTAGGTCATCATATATAAAAGAATGGCTGATTAACGATGTAAGTTGTTGGGAAAAAAGCTACTATATCTGTGAAAAGCCTGGGAATTGATCGCCTTACTCTTTCCTTTACAGTTTTAAGATTATCCAGTGAAGTTTATATTAGAAAATTAAATATTGTCGAAGGCATTTCGATAATTAAATAACGTTTTATCGTAACAATGAAATCATTTTTCATTGTGTTTCACAATATGAATGCATTATTGAACATACGAAAAAAGAAGTTTTCGATTCACAGCATTACAAATTAATATAACTGACTCGGTGGTCTAGAAATATAGACGGTCGACTCATGACCTGCACGTCTGTGATTCGAGCCATGTTGCCTGTTGAAGTTAACAGTTAACAGCCCGATGCACTCAGGGTTGCATTGGATTAATGCCATTAGCATCTCAAGGCTATGAAAACAACTTGACTGAATGTACAAGGGCTAATTTAAAAGCCTAAGCGATCGTAGCTAGCGAACTAAAAACAGTTTACACTTAATATAATTTAATTGATCTTATTTTTTTAATGTATAAAAAGTTTGGCAAGATTGATATTGTTGCTCTTCAAAAATGTATAAGTTAAATGTACAGATAAATGATTTTAATCGATATAAAATTGGCTCAATACTCCACATGAATATATACTGAACAACAAAAATAACGCATCATATTTAGATCTGCCCTGAAATCGAAGGATATGCTAAAATAGCTTCACTTAATTTCGGCCGGCCACTAGATACAGAATTTTGTTGAAATTTATTCCCGAACTCATACTCACTTGAGCAGATTCACTTGGATATGATAAACATGTTTTCTGTTCGTACAACCGATCGTATGCATCGCACGAAACTAAAGTTGGTCGAGTTCTACAGCATACAAAGATGGTAACAAAAAATTGTGCAGACATTTATCAGATCAAGCCAAGTCTTTGAGTCTAGCGGAAGCAAAAAATTAAATAACGGATCGTCGTCGGGCATGGTATACTGAATAGATTCATTTACGCCATGAAAATCAAGATCGCTTGCACATGTCATGGGGTGTCATTAACCGACTACTGTATGGTTAAAACATCGATTTTTAAAGACTCTCGACATTGTAAAATGGATGCAAACAGGATTGGGAGGCCGCTTTGAAATGTGTAACAACCGGAAATTGTTTAATGTCTGGGTCACAGTTTTTCAGGTTACCGTGGACTAGTGATGACAATGAACCACAAAGTTAAGGTATCTTAGCCGAGTATCGACTGCTCAATTAGCGAGAACCATAGGTACATGTCACTCCGTTAGAAACTCAATGTAATGGTCCATTCATCTCATGCAATTGTGGACTGTCCTCGCAAACACCCTCCTAAAGTTTTACCAATAACTACTCTTTCACCCAACGGAATCATCTCAAAAACGAGCATATCAGAAACGAGCTTGCAATGAGAGTCCAAAACAGATCGCAAATACCCAGTCAGAGTCAGATTGAGGAAGCATGTAGAACGAATGGACAGTTAAATTCTAAATCCACTTATCAGACATTCTTTGAGAGCAAAAATGCATATAAACACACGCGCTAATGTGTTTTAGAGAGCAATGAAAACTGACTCTTGTTTCAAAATTTTAATTAAAGGGATCGTCGCTTATATGAGTTTGTAACTCTTCAATGCATATGTATACAGTATCATCCTTTTTGATACAAATTAATAACTAGTTATCGTTTATTTTGGTATAACAATTTATCCGAACTTTTGATTATGGAAAGAGTTACATCTAAATATTGAAGTGATGCGTTTATTTTGTTGTTCAGTGTATTTTTCGAAAAAAAAAAATAAAAGAAATAGCGAAAACGTTCCATGACATTCATGTACAACATACTTTCTTACTAAACAATTAAAATTGTATGAGTAACGTATTCTATATATTTTTGTCGCAAAAATAATTTTGTAGATAATTTAATGTTGTTTGTCAGAATGTAAAACATACAATGAACACATATTTTTCATTTCATTGATAGAGGCGTTACACGAAACGTGCTATGATTTTTAGAGATCACAATGTCAAAATTATGTTCAGCAGAGTGAAAGACTAGTTAATTTGGTTACAAATGTTTTACAATTGTTACAAAATATTCTTTACGTTTTAAAAAAGGAAGTTCTGAATTTTTCATGACTACATATACATTTATAGAACTTGTTTGCATATTTTATTAAAACGATGCACTTTGAAAAAATTGCAAAGTACTTTGAAAATAGAACTTTTGACTTTTCCATGCATCCTATTTTTTTTATTTTAAATTTGATTTGTTAAATGGGACTTAGGTAAAGATTTCTGAAGATTTTAGCTCTTTGATTCTATGAAAAAAGGTTGCACCCGGGTGGAGCCCAAATATTACCCCAGGTTCTCGATATTAACAAAGTTGGTAGAGGACCACTAGTTGATGCTACATACCAAAAATGAAAGCTGTCTTCCTTCTGGGTTCAGAGAAGAAGATTTTCACCCTTTTTTGTTAAGGGTAAAGGGAGAGTTAATGGTGGATTTCATTTAGTTGAACAACTTTGTTATGACTTGACCCAAGAAACATCGCTACCAAGTTTCATCAAGATTGGCGAACCGGTTTATGAGAAGATGTTTAAAGAAATTGTGGACGACGTACGACGGAAGACTGACGATGGATGACGGACATTCGACTTTTACAAAAGCTTATTTTGAGTTCTTCGTGTTCAGGCACTTCGTGCTCACGCGACATTTACAGACCTTTTAAATTAGAATTTGAAATATTTTTGATCGGAAAAGTCGTGACGTTATTGGATATTCGCGGGAAGCGTGCCGTTCTAAAGGTTTATCTTCGGATAAATTCATGTTTATGAATCAAGATCAAAACGCACAGAACATTTCTACAACGTTATTTATGATTGGCATAGACGTTTTCGAGTTGGAAGCGAGGAATTTATGAATATTTTAGTACAAAAAGGCCGACAAAACTGGGGGTTTGCCAAAGGTTTTTTTCGGACTGACAGAATTCGGTGACTGAAAGCAGAAACTTCATATTGAAGGAGGTTAGAGTATATGGAAGAAGAAGATGAACTTAAGAGCCACGTTACATATTCGAGCTAATCCACATTATCGGAACCAAACTATTTTCTTTGTTCTATCTCATATTATAGGAAAGTACATTGGGCTAGAGTATTGTGGTTGGTTTGTTAAACTTGAGCACACTGTAAAACAAAGGTCTACGTTATTAATTATGTTCAGAATATTTCATTTTGGGGGTAAAACCATGTGTTTTCACATTCCTGGCTGAAGATTGCTCTCAGATTTTTTTAAATTAACGAACGTTCACGAGACAATTTCGTTATCATCCCAAAAAGGTAATGTTTACATTTACATAAATAGAATCACACGCGTAGCGGAAGTTCTACACATGATTTCGAAAGCAAAGCCGGTGGCTTCGATTATGGACATCACCCCCGTTAAATGTACATCAAACAATCTCTGGTATTTAAAACATAGTTGACACGTAATGAGTTGACTTACTCAGGTGAGCGATATGGGGCCATTATTGTCCTTTTGTTAAAAATTGTTTTCTATTGATGCTAACAACAGACATAGGAATCAATCGATAAAGTTAAGTAATTAGCAAAAAGTCAAACCGAAGCGCTGACCCCAAGATTCATTTCAGAATTTGGTATTCATTACAAGACAAATATGTCCAACCACATATCGAAAGCCGAAACCCCCATAAACTAACCCCATATTTTTACAGGTCTGAAATAGACTTGTAGGAAGTTCTACTTTAGGGAGGTTTGGAAATGGGAATCGGTCCAGTGTAGAAACAGAAGGTTTTTCATTGGGACAGTATAGATACAGATTGTTTTTGAAGATGTTGAACCAGTGTAGTTACATTGTTCGGAACTGTATAGACACAGGGGTCGGAACCGTCTCGAACAAGCACGGCGTTAGTAAATAATGACTTGTCGTCATTTATTATATATATATATATCTACATTTTCTTATTCTAAATTTGCGAGAGTAAACGCGGAACTCGAAAAATGTCGTGGATTAATAACAAGTACTATCACTATTTTCAGATTTTGACGTTGTTTTCTATGCTTTACATCATATTTGAGATGTCGTAATAAATGTTCAATTCAAATTTTAAAGTTTCCTAATATAAAACGTAACCGTGAAATGACGTCGATGGAGGTCCTTGATAACTAACGAATAAAGTTGATGTCTGTGTTATTGACATTGACGTTATGCCGTCGATTTCATTTTCATTTACATTGGTCTTGTAGGCAACACGTCTCTTTTTTTTCACCTGAAGCAATTATTTTGTCAAAGTTACTTTTTCTCTTCATTGACGTAACGACGTCCATCTCGTGACAAAATCTTTTGCTATATAAAAGTCGTTTTAAAATTACCCTACCGTTCAGGTTTGAATTGGAGTTAGCTATGAATTTATGGTCGTGACGTCGTTTTTTTTTCACTTAAATATCCCGTCGTCAATTTTGTGTACAATTTGTAACGATTTCATCCTTTTCAGTTCCTGCCAATTGTTCGTTGAAAACGACCTAATTTTATGACGACCTTAAGCCCATGGGTGTTAAGATATAGTTTCGAGAATTATTTTAGATTCCATTTCATTAAAACATCTTTGTCACTTCCAGGCCTCTGACAAAAGAATTTCTACGGGGGTTTCCTTGTTCCTTGGCTATGACGTCATTAATCTTCTTTATTGTTTACAATTCATAAAGCCCTTATTAATGACACGAATTTGAAAAATTATCTAGACTGATTCAAAATCTCCATAATAATATGTTTCTACATTGTACCAAGGAAAATTCACCCTATTTCTTCACTTTTCAGGGTGCTTTATCAGCACTTTCAGTTTATTGTTGATTATGTCCGCCTGCCTGTTTCTACACTGCACACTCTGCACTCTTTAACTACAATGTACCAGCCCTGCGTTCAGGATGACCACATGGTACAGACAGTTTGCAAATTATACCCCGCTTTGCACGCAAGTGCACATGTAAAGCAAAATATAATTGGAAAACTGGTTATCCTGAAAGCTGGGCATATATACAACTGAGTAAACGGTCTAAACGAGATTCCCATCGCATATGAAAGTGATTGATTGAATGAAAAGAGTTTAACGCCGCTTTCAACATTTTTAAAGTTATACCGCGGCGGCTCGAGCACCTAGCAATGGATCCAGCTGCTATCTCACATAGGTCTACGATTATCAACCCATTGGTGAGAGACAATTTGTCGGAAATTGATCTAAGACCTTTAGATTGACAGCCCGACGCGCTAACAACTGCGCTATGACGGCGGCCGAATATGATAGTGAGGCTAATTTCACTGAAAGAATGTTACGGTAGAACATTTTATTGATTTCTGTCAAAATAGTTATGTAATGAACGTCAAACCCACTCTTAATTTATTCTTATCAATGTTTTATATGTTATAAACTGTAAAATGCATGTCCTATCTATTAAATCTTCCCAAAATATCAGTTCACATCTTAACAAATACATACAACTCTCTCAGATAAAATTCGTTAAAAGATAGATAATTCAGTTTTGAGATAACGTTTATCAGAGAGAATTTTATTTCCACTCTAACTGCATTAAATATGCCTACCCCCTACTGGGTTGTCACCAAGACTGGGTCTAATGGAGAGAGGTATTACATAATATTGTCTGGATGACAGTAAGGAACTGAATTATAGATTTAGAGATTTGGCCTTGCATGTACCAGGTGTCAGGTGGCTTTATATGTGGAGTGTCTGTGGAATTTGTCTTATACTGTGCAATTTAGAAAATAAGTCAATGTTTTTCTGGCCATTCCATTATAACTTAAGTATTTAAACTGTGAACTAAGACAAGTTAATTATGGTATATGTCTTTGCTGAGTCTTGAAGAATTTTAAATATTCAAAATTGACATCATGCCAAATTAACAAAACATCTATTTAAGGTTTCGTTGAGGTGAGTAGAACTGATCATCCTGCTTAAGATCTAGTGATTTTAAGCAGACTGTTCAGAGTTACACTGTAGTAATTTATTGATTAAGAATAGTTTGAAGATAATTGAATTATTATGGGAATAATTCTAAGGCAATCTTACTAATTGCAACAAATACATTATTGATCCTGATCAAGCTGCAGAGCCATTTTAGACTTAGCCTTTGTGCAAATGCCAAAGTGCATTTGGTTCAATTGCGTATTCCCTAGGTATTAACAGTAGCTGTATATGCTATGAGTGGTCATTGGTGATAGAGGTATTTCACGTAATTATCTCCCTTGCGTACTCTTCAGTCAAAGGGTCATAACAATGCAAACGAGGGGGCGTCCTTCTTTTCTCCACTCTTTATTTCATTGAAATTTATCCTGATGTATCAGTCGATTTCAACTATTAATGAAATAACCATTTAATAAACACTCAGTATTCAATATTTCGGCAAATATTGCCTTTTTCAAGAAAACGAAAAATATTCTAACACAACTTAATAATAATGTTAACTGATGCAGCAATTTTAAATTCATCTCACAAAGGATATGACGTCAACGTCATTTTTCCACGATGAATACTGAGTGTTTTGTTAAATGTTTATTCCCTTCGGAAAAAAATGTGATATCAAATTAATGGAATAGAATATCAAAATTTTATCACTCAAAACAAAACCAAAATGTCATTAGAAATTATTTCGACCGACTTTGGGACTTTTTTTTATTTGAAATACTGAAAAAAGCTACGTATGATTTTAGTTGGGTAAATAAATTGCTGAGATATCTCTTCAGAGTTTTCTACTTGGTGAATTCATATTTTTTGGTCTAAACAGATTTCCTTCACTGAAAATCTACTGTTTTGAGAAATCACTTTGATTTGATAGTTTATTTGGATTCTTTCATTTTGACTATTCATTTTCATTATTTCCACAATAGTAATTGCATTATTGTTCGACACAAACCGATCATAATTGATTAACTGAAAAATTTAAAAAAAAATATAATGATATATGCTAAATAATAAAAAAAAACAGATACCAAAAAATCATACGACAGAATGCAAGTTTAACACAGATATAATGTTTTACTCTAGCGAAAAATGAAAGGCGAAAACATACCGAGAGATTGAGACAATTTAAAAAAGGGAGAAATAATAACATCGCAGCTATTTACGAGTTGCTATTTCATTTTGGTAATTATTCAAATTTGAACTCATACTTATATTTGGAAGGGCTTTTAAATATATTGGAAACGCGCACTTCACTGTTTCAAAATTAATGATTTTGTAGTTTTGAGTTTGACTTGAATATCTTTCTTTTTGATTGCTTGTTTTAAACACTAACCTCTTACGAATACATTTAATTTTCCAAATTCATGAATTATTGAACGCACAATTAAGATACCCCTTTTATGGATATATCTTCACCATGAAGATGTGATAGAAGTTACATACGATAACGTTATACCATATGTCACGTACGACGCTTAATTGACATCAGTACAATGTTTATTTAGCGCACGTGTTGTTACTTATAACTTCTGCCTTAGTGTTTGACCGCTCTTTGATCTGGAGTCTATGGTATATTGAAAAACCCTTTCAAAAACATAAATACACGAGAAGATTAAACTCAACCCTAATTGTTTTTTTAACACTTAAGTTTTATCAAGCAATGTGAACAACAGTTCTACAAGGGACTTGTGCTAAAATATTTTAATGAATATTTTAACATAACATAACATAGCATAGTTTTATTACGTACTTAGGCCTCCGGCCCATTATACAAATACATATTACAACAATGTTTTACATGAGTGATAATTGTTAAAACAAATTGTCTTAAGTGGCATGTTCATATATTAATAGGTAGACAAAGGATATTACACGCACATGATCATAACAGCAATCATACTAATTCTGTTATACATGTACCTGTAATAACTCAGTGTTCGAACCAGATTCTGTTTTTCGTTTGAAAGCTTCTGCTAAAAATTTTGCAAGTTTTTTTTATATTAAAATCTCTGTTATCTGACATAATTCTATAAAACAAATTAATTGACGGATAATCATTTTTCCATTCGTTCACAAAATAGATGTCTCTTAAATCGTCATACAAAGGGCAATTGAGTAAAACATGGAATTCATCTTCAATAATATATGCATTACGCTTTAAGCACCAACCACAAAATCTAAACTCATAGTCTATATTATTATGTCTTCCTACTTCTACGTTTAAAGAATGGCTGGAACATCGAAAATTGGATAGTGCTCGTCGATTTAAGTATGGCATTTCGACTACAAGATATCTCTCGGCGTCAAGCATTGAGTAAAAATGTTTATAATGTTTTGCTTTTGAGGAATTGTTGATTGTGTCTTGACATTATTTGAAATGAACAATCAATCAAACGTTGTTTGAATTTTTTTAGAAATAGTTCGGAATTGCCAACTCCATTGGAAATCCAAACGATACCAAAACCGTATTCAAATAATAAATTCTTCACTTTTGTTGCCCATGTATTTCTTCCGTGTTCGTGTAAGTTTTTGAGCATTTCGTAGCATTGCTTTGGATATCTGTTATTTGTCATTTCAGTCAATTTAATCCAATATTTTACATGAGTATCAGATATATGGCCCCTTTACCATAAAGAACATTGATCTAACTTTAACTAAGTCTGGTATTTCTGTGCTTTTTACAAAATACGACTTATTTATCTACATGTATTTATTATCATTATCATTTAATTTTCCCTTCGTATGAACATTTCTTGTGAAAAAAACGGTGTTGTGAATAAATAACTTTTTACACAAAGAAATTTATATTCCAGGGTCAAAAAATCAGACGGGCCTACATTTTTAAAATCATGCTTCACAAAGTGAAAGATCGTCAATGTTTTTTTTTTTTTTTTTTTTTTTGACACGCAGTTTCAAAATCGCAATATCACAAAACCATTTATTCAACGAGGTGGTGTATTTGGTTGGAAAAAGCGTTCAACGTTTTATTTGTTTTCTTATTTCTTATTTTTTCTTCAATAATACATTTCCTTGTCTCGGTGTGTTGATTAGGATGTGATGGTAATAATGTTTTATACCAAGAAATTTATACAATACTATATAAACAGACTCCGTTTTTTGACAAATTCTTTAGTATTATTGTGATTTTAATGAAAAGCGAAATAAATGATTAGATCTGAATAAAAAGGGAATAATTTATGAATAAAATTAGTTCCTAGAGAAATTTTAATGACAAAATTTAGAACAAAAGTCAGTATATTATTGCCAACAAGAAATCAAATACTTCTTCATAGGTCAGGCACGCTATATAGAGTTAGATTAAGATAAGTTAATCTAAAGAAAAAAATAAAATGACAAAAATAGGCATGAAGAATTTAAGCATTAAAACTAAATTTTATTTTATGTGCAACAATAACTTTGATAACGTTTATAACGACGAGTATTTTGTGGTTTGAAATATACTATTTCACTATGAATTTTTACTGGATTAAAATGACATGCCCCCTCGTTTGTAAATGGGGCGGGGTCGAGCGATATCCGCGCATGCGCTGACTTATGTGAAAATACTCTATTGCTTATCAGTTAAGTGGCCCCTTGTAATGTCTAGAGTATATATACAATAGGGAAAACATATTAACCTTTAAGTGGCTGGTCAATTGTACAAACCAGAAAAGGTGTGAAGTGACCATTTCACTTATGTAACATTTAAAGAATAAAGTAGCCCTTCGGTTATATATCAGATTGATATGGGTGAGAGATTGTTGATGCATTATTTGCTTCATGCGCAAGGATAGCATGTTGCTAGGTTCATATTGTTTCAATTGTTGTCGCGTGAAACAATGTGGGAAAAGTAACATTTTTCCAGCCTGTTATTTAAAGTGCTTATTGTTTGCCAGTCAACTTGTTTCATTCGTCTCTTTTTTTCATATTTTATCTGTATATAACACGATTCTCTATAGATATAGTGTATTTTATCTATTTCGTTAACTGCACCCAGGGATCTCTCCTCTCCGATTGCAGTTAATTAATGTCACAAAATACATTTTTTTTAATATCTATTGCAAAGCGGTCATGTTAAGACTTACTTTATTGAAATTTTTATATAGATTTTGAATGTAAATTCAGATTGAAGATTGGAATTGTGCTTTTGATGATTTTGTACAAATTCTTGGATTGTGTGTATTGGGATGGAGGTGACCAAATGCAAAGTAGGCGATACTTTCCAGCTACAGAGCGTGTCAATTGAAATATTGCATAATTAGACTTGATCATCTGATTATTTATCCAATCAAATGAGATTCTGGACTGCTATTGAAACTGGTTGAAGTGCTGGCCAGCCAATGAAGTTACATGGATCATTCCAGACCCCTGAGCCGATAGCAATAAAAAAAGCTTTAATTCCTCAAGTCTTCACTCTGGAAGCAGGATTTTTGGACTTCGAAAACTTTAACTTTTTGCTGAATTTTATTTGGACTTTTTTTTTCAACTTAAATTTTTTTGTGAATTAAAAATAAGTCTAACTTAGGAAATATTGTCTTTCTTGTAGAGCCATTTGCAAAATATGCTTGTACCTTAATGATTTGTTTATCAAATAATTAAAGACTTTCTATTTTGTAATTAGCTTACTGTCTTGCATAGTAGTTTGAAGTTCTTATCATTTTGCTTAGTAACTTTTTAAACGTTTATTTTTCTATGGCAAATCATATAGCCAGTTGAGGGAAACTATTATTTTAAATTTTGAATATTCTAAAATCTAGCTTTTGGTAGTATTACACTAAGGTATATTTAAGACGATGGTAACTATCTTATACAATTTGAACATATATTGCTAGATCTTGAGTCACTGTATTATGTTTCAAATATCTAAATGCGATGAATAAACCAATGCACAAAATAAGAGATAAGAGATATATATGCTTAAGTAAGAAATTTTGCAAGAAGATCACATTACTTAAATTTTGTTAGTTGCTATGATGCACTGTGTTTTAGATAGATAAATAATAATCGAAATTTTCCCACGGCGATACAATTGATATCCTACTACAATAGATTAAACATATTTTACTGCGATAACTCTTATTAAATATAACATATAGAATATAGTTAACGTAGTTGTTTTGTCAAAAGTGTCTGGCGACAAGTTCTTACAACTAATATTCGATCATTCCCTTTTGTAGACCTACACAAAGTAATGCCTTGAAATCGTACTGATTTTCAGATTACAGAAATGAAAGGAATTTCAGTTTACAATAATAAAAGAAATGTTAATCTTTGACAATGCCATACAGGTTATGAGATCAACATAATGACATATTATATAGAAATTTTATTAGTACAGATAATTTGATAAATAGATATATATGGAAAACAACTACATGTAGGTTGTCAGAGCAATTAGAGCAATTAGAGCTCAAGTATACGTGGTGGTGTCGGTCCGGCAACTCGGGGGCAAAAGCCAGGGTTACAAATGATAGCAACATAACATTACGAAAACCAATAAGACTCTTTTATGTATACTTGTACAGCTTTGAATATGAATGAGTTATCATCAGTACTTAAATTTGCCGAACCAAATAGTGGTATAGTCCGTTTGACTTCTATATAGACCAACCTTTTCATCAATTACATGAAATTGCGTTTGAAAAAAGGATTTGTATGTAGTAAAATCTTAATTTCAGCTTAATACCATTCCAAAAAATATTTTTTGAAAATAAAATGATTTCAAAATAATGATTTTGTCTATCTAGTTAATGTTAATATTTTTGCATTTTCCGCTCTTAAACACGAGGGGTGATGGAGGCTGTTCAATAGTAAGAAAATGTCAACATATATAGTAAAAACACGTGGTTTTATACTAAACATTTGACAGATGAAATGTCCATTATTCCTTATTTGGACATGCTTATTAGCATATCGACGGTCATGTCAACTTAAACTTAAATAGCACGTGATTTTTACCGTTATTACTCGCCTTCTCATCAAGTTTTCCTCGTGAAATTCCCAACTACTTCGTTTAATAATGCTATTTGATTGGTCTTAACATGTAAATATAGGGCTCATCTCAGAATGAATAAAAACAATAATCAATTATTTGGTCAAAAGGTTTCTGGAGAAAGAGAGAATATACACAGATTTGATATCCAACGGTAGCAAAAATCTTCGACAAACTTATTTATTGAAATACTCGATTTTATAGTAATACAATTGACTTAAAACCTTACACTTTTGACTCGGCCCCTATGCAAATCAGTTATATTTTGGTTATACAATTCGCTGTTCCGTTTAATACAGTCACAAGTAGGTATGAAAGGCTGAAAGTTAACATGTAGACGGACGGACAAAATCATTATTTTTCATTCAAAAATTCTGAAAAACAAAATTCGCCATGGTATTAGCTGGAAAATATGACATGACAAGAAAAATATGCGTTTCATTAATTAATTTCTGAGATTTTCGGCGAAATGCTGGTCCATATAGAAGTCAAACGGACTATATAATATTCCCAAGCCGATGAAATCTTTGTAGTAGTGTTCAGCATCTTCAATTGGATGTCCACAGCTGCAGGAGGAATATGTAGAAATAATATTATTCATCAGATCAAATTTAAGGTCGCTGCATTTATTACGAAATCGTGCGTGTAACACCGAAAATCTACGTTCGCAAACAAAGAAGTACTCAGCTACCTTTGATACAGAGAATGTGTTTTATATGCGGGATTTGAATACCGATAAAGATTTCAGACAATTTAAATCACTGGGAAGATCATTCACAGCGGATGGGGTGAAAGATGTTTCAAATACAGTTCGTGCAGAAGGTAAGTATGTCATTGTTGTTTGCATTTCTTAATGAATAATTTGTTCTTATATCTTACGGGTACTGGAAAGATATTTTGAAAACAATCTGGGGTAAGAACGTTAACGAATTTATAAAAAGGGATGTTTGGTATTTTTTTTCTTTTAGCTAGCGTCAGCCAACCAACTTCACGGTAAGATTATTGAGAATAATAGACCGTGTAAGATTGGTAACTATCATGGCGGATTCAATTTGATTTTTCTAACATTTCCTTTTCCTTCGAAGTACACGGTGGATGCATACTCAAGAACTGGACGTAGAAACGAGGTGTAAATTTGATTTAGGGACTCCCGCTTCTGTCGAAATTTGAGACATCTCATTATTCTGAGAATTATTTAATCAGACTTGGTAAGGCTATTTACGAGTTCTTGCCACTTCCCATTTTTGCTGAATGTTAGACTAAGATATTAATGATGTTCAACATACTTTGGCGCCTGGTCATTTTCGTTGCTAAAGAACATTGCAACTGTTTTGTCGGGATTAAATGAGACTAACCATTGGTTTGCCTATCTTGAAATCATAAGCATATCGTGATTTAACATACCTTGAGTATCAGGTATATGTGACGTTGAAATATCGTCGACAAAAAGCCTAGAAATGCTCAGTAAAGTATCTGATATGTCATTAACGTATATTAAAACAATTGTGGACCAAGAGCAAGCCTTGTGGAACACCAGCGCTTTAGGACCTTGACCTTGACATTACAGGACCAAAAGTTCCTAATTGACTTAACTTGAAATATAAGCCTTTGTGCCATACCCTATCAAATGCTATCGATATATCACAGAATAGCATACAAAGATGTTGTTTTTGAATCTAAGATCGAAACAATATGGTGGTATATCTCAAACAGTTTGATGAACTGTAGATTGCCCTCTTGGAAATCCTGTCTGTTTATTAGACATTAATTTATTATGTATTAAATAGTTTTAAACATGTTTGTAAACACGCCTTTCCATTAGTTTACCTAAACAGCTAAGGATTGATATCGGCCTATAATTAGACACAAGAGACTTATTGCCCTTTTAAAGACTGGGTTAACTATTGACTCTTTCCATTTGTCTGGAAACATCTCATCACGTAGAGATTAATTGAATAATTAGCAAATTGGATTAGAGATGCTGCTTTAGTGTTTCTAAATAATTTGTGGCTGATAAGATCGGGACCGACTGCTTTATTCATGTGTCATGTGCTAATCATATTTTTTTTATTTCTTGAATGCTTATTTGAACACTGGCCAGTTTGCTATGAGTTTTTTAAATACAGTCCGGTAGAGTGGTGGATGAATCGTCGATGTAAGAAAATTTCTGCAAAGTATTTGTTTAAACATTTTGCTGAGCAGAGACTTGTCTTTTCGTTGTCCACAGTGGTTCTAATATCATGTATCAAAGTATTCTTTTTATTGAATTTATAAAGCTTCGAAGATATTTCCGGTGTTTTTTAAGAATTTTATAACGAATTTTTGTCAAATTTTCACTCAAATAATAGAAAAATGGCTGTTTTGCAATTCTAATATAGTTGTTTACCTTGTTTCTTAGAGATTTGTTTTTGGTCCAGTCTATATTCCTTCGTCGGGATAAGGCCATCTTCTCTTGTCTGTCTCGTAGTCTTCTAAGGCGTCTAATTTCAGAGCCATTCCTTGGTTTGTCATTTGGCCGAACCTTTTTGGCATGAACAGACAGTGACATCATTTCTAGTACTTTTTTCGTAAATCGTTCACATGCTTCATTTACACTCATTTCTTCTATCAAGACCCAGTTTTTCGGTCGCTGTTATTGATCATTAAGATGGTTAAAGTCTGCTAGATTATGATACCAGATTTCTTTTGCTGCACTTTTTAGGTGTAAGGTGAAAATCCATTAAAGGAGTGTACCTTTTTGAACACTAATATTAGCGCCAATGTCAACATTTGGTGTCTGCTAATTCTACTTGAATCGGGTTAATTACCAATAAAGGATCAAGAAGAGTGGACTAGGTACCAGTGATTCGTGTTGGTTAAAAAGTATGTTTACAGATATGATGTTTGAAAGATATATCTCGTTTTTGTCTGAAGGGTCCTGGTTTAGATCTGCAGCACTAACTCTATTTTGATATTGTTGAGACTATGTTTTTAGCGTAATAAAAGCCTATGCTCGCGGGCCATGAAGTAATTTCATTCCCTTCGGTTGGTCAAATACCTTATATTTTGAAGGGCTCGCCAGCATAGGATATTAGAAATGGTTGCACCTGAATAACTTGAATCGAGCAGCCTGACCGACAAAAAAGTAACTATGAAATCTAGTTGAATCAATAACGGTTACTTTGAATAAAACTCTTATGCAAAAAATAAAAGAAAAAGAGTAGTGAAAAATGGAATAATTGAAAAACAAAACTATCTCTAAGCAGAGTTTAGTTTGAAACATTTGAATCATATAAAGGGATTGAGAAGTAGTAATTTAAATGAATCTCTAGATGAAGTAATGCATTAGTATGTCAGTCTAAGACGGAGATAATATAATATATATGAATACACGCGCATATACATATATATACCACTCAAAACCTGATATGGAACATCCATATTGCTGGTAGGATCTACCCCGGAATATTAAAAAAAATACTTGTTCTGTATCTGAAACTATGTCCATTTGTCTGAGATTTGACGTTCGCTTTTTATCACAAACATTTTGTAAAATGAACATATTTTCATAATCAGAAGAATCCTCCGTACCCCTTCCCCCTCCCCCACCACTCCCAGGCAAAAACTAAGCACAATCCCAAAAATGGTCCCGATCTAACCCCGAGAAGCACATGCATATACAAACGAATGCACTCATACACATGCATACATATACATACGCATAGATTTATATGCACAAAAAGAATACAGATATACATTCACGATCACTTTTGTACACATATACGTGTGTACTAAAGCAGACATGTAAATATACATACACATACTTTAAATTAAACATAGAAACAAATACATATATAAAGGTTTCTATAGAATATTTTTGATGTTTTTGATTTAAGAGATAGTCGGACGAAGAATAGTGGTCTAGAATTCTTTTGAAGCTAGAGATCATGTGTTAAATCTGGGTAGAAACACATTTAAGTTTTCTGATTACAATGAACAACATCGCAAAATTGACTGTCGTTCTGGTCAATACCGTTCTAAAATAGTCACTCATCGCTTCATTTATTCCAGACACTCACTCATACCATTCGAAACCGCTCCAAAAAGTCACTTTAATGAAAAGATAAACAATTCAATGACAAAAATTCAAAATAAGGATCGTTAGAAAGAAAAGAACACGATCGCATTGATATAATTGAATTTTGCAAGCGAACGATGAGTACGTTAAGATATATAGATATCATAGGACATGTATGAATATTCTATTAAAGGGAGGCAACACATACCGCCAATTCTGTTCATCTTGACAAAAATAGGCCACACCGGATAACCACCCCTCAAATAAATTCAAACCTCATATCGCACTCATTCAATTTCATTCCTAAATCATTGAGAAATCATTCCAATGCACGACAACTTCACGATACAGTTCATCGTACTTATTCATACAAACATATGAACAAATATATAAACACGATTATATATGCACATGTTGTAACAAATTAAAGCCGTCACAATAGCGCAGTTGATTGGGCATAAGACTTCCAATCTGGAAGTCGTGGGTTCGATCCCCGGTGGTGGCAAATATCTTTTCCGGCGTTTGTCTCTCACCAATGGGTAGATAATCGTAAACCTGTGAGATAGCAGTCGGAGGCTAGGAAAGGGTGTAATGGTAGTACAGGTGAAAGAAATACCAGGAATCCATTGTTAGGTGCTCCGACCGCCGCGATATAACTGCGATATTGTTGAAAGCAGCGTAAAACCCATTCAAACAAACAAATACAACAAATTAATCGACATAACAATTGATAAGCCTTACAGTATACAGTGTTAAGAGTTCTATACTTGACAACTATTTACAATTATTTACTATTTACCTGTTTAAGATGACGAGTTTAATAAATTCTGTATTTCATAAGCACAACTTTTATTTTCTATTTATGATATGGCCCGATATTTTACGAAAAATTGTCAAAATTCTTGAAATTTTACATTTCAATTTTCCGAGAAACTTTAAACGCCGTTTAAAACTGACGCCACAAAAAGATTATTACGTTTTTTTTCGCGTATACAAAATAGCGTTGATATTCGGTCTGAGCTCATTTGCATAGTTATTCCACTAGTGTGATAACGCCCGTGTTTTATCAAAAATATTCGACGGGTTTATATCACTCGCGCGACGTAAGTCATATTATAAATATATCTATCAAAACATAGTTTTTTTTTTCTTAAGTATTCGAGGCATTTATTGTTTCAACTAAGAAACAATTATCACATTCTGTGCTGATTTAGAAGGCCGGAAGGGTTTCACCCGAGCAATCACATAAACATGTATTAATAATTTTGTTGTTTCAAAATTTATCTTAAATCTTCTTATCAAATCTATATATGTGATACTACAGCTGATGTTGTCTTCAGCGTGTAAAATGGAGACATGTAAAAACTAGTATAACATTAGAATTTGGGTCTTGATTATTCAAAGATATGGTATTGGCTACTCATTCAAGGTCTAAATTTGATAACTATAAGTGCCAGGGGATCTTTGATCTGTCATTGCTATTGCATTTGACCTCTGGTGCATTTTCCAGGACACCGAAATAAAAGCTATAAATTTTCAATTGTAACAACTTTAAACCCAATATTGAACCTGTTAAAACGGATATCTGTTGACTACGTTAACGTAAGTTCCAACTTTCCATCATAAAATAGTTGTTGTAATTATGTTATGTCCTATACATGTTTTATTTTGCCTGGTAATAGTAAGTTTTACCTGCCAATTTTATTCTTTCCGTTTATAAGCTACATATATAAGGTATAGAGGTTTTGAAAGGGTATGTGTTCAAATCTTATCATTTTTTACGTATGAAACAAGTTTAATGCAAGCCAAATTACCCTATCCAAATATAAGCTCATCATGTCATTTTTTAAGATTTGTCAACTTTTGGTGACTATGAAAACCTTTGATGCCCAAATGTTATAATCTTTATATAAGCGTAAAACGGAGAAAATTATAATGCATATTTAACCTATTTTCATGAGTCAAGATCCTGGGGTAGTTTTATCACTCATACCTAAGAAGCATGCATGACATACCAAATGGTTTTAAGACTTTTATCATATTTTATATCGTAGATATCCGACGAAAAATACATGAGTTTAAAAGGATGCCTTCGGGGCAACGAATGTACCAAGTTTCGGTAGAAAAGCATGAATACATTGAATTCCATGTTATATTGAGTTTAGATGGGTCCAACGTCTCTGGGTAAAAAGGGACGTCATGAACGTCAAACCCACTCTTGATTCCTTTTGTTAGCAATGATTTATATGATATCAGCTGTGAACTCCTATCAAGTCCCACCTATTAAATCTTCAAAAAATGTCAGTGCACATCTTCATAAATACATACATCTCTTTCAAGTAAAACTCGCAGACAGGATGATCTCCATTGTTCAATTTGAGACGTTATATAAGTACAATACCCCGCGTTTTAAGCTCACCTGAGCACGAAATTCTCAAGGTGAGCTATTGTGATGGGCTGCTGTCCGGCGTCCGTCGTCCATCGTCCGTCGTCAAACTTTACCTTGTGTGCACTCTAGAGGCCACATTTTTGGCCCAAATGTCTTGAAACTTGGTCAGAATATTTGTCTCCATCAAATCTGGGTCAAGTTGGCAATTGGGTCATGTGGGGTAAAAACCGGGTCAAGGGGGCAAATTTAAGAAAAACATTGTGTGCTCTCTAGGGGTTACATTTTTGGCCCAAATGTCTTGAAACTTGGTCTGAATGTTTGTCTCCATCAACTCTCGGTTAAGTTCGAAATTGGGTCAGGTGGGGTCAAAAACCGGGTCAAGGGGGCAAATTTTAGAAAAACCTTGTGTGCACTCTAGAGGTCACATTTTTGGCCCAAATGTCTTGAAACTTGGTCAGAATGTTTGTCTCCATCGAATCTCGGTCAATTTCGAAATTGGGTCAAGTGGGGTCAAAAATGGGGTCAACGGGTCAAATTTTAGAAAAACCTTGTGTGCACTCTAGAGGCCACTTTTTTACCCAAATGTCTTGAAACATGGTCAGAACGTTTGTCTCTATCAAATCTCGGTCAAGTTCAAAATTGGGTCAAGTGGGGTCAAAAATGGGGTCAAGAGGTCAAATTTAAAAAAAAAACCTTGTGTGCACTCTAGGGGCCTCATTTTCGGCCAAAATGTCTTGAAATTTGGTCAGAATGTTTGTCTCCATTAACTCTCGGGAAAGCTCGAAATTGGGTCAGAAATTTGGTAAAGGGGCCAAATTTTAGAAAAAACCTTGTGTGCACTCTAGAGGCCACAATTTTGGCCCAAATGTCTTGAAACTTGGTCTGAATGTTTGTCTCTATCAGTTCTCCTTCAAGATTGAAATTGAGTCAAGT
This sequence comes from Fragum whitleyi, assembly GCA_948146395.1. NCBI lineage: Eukaryota > Metazoa > Mollusca > Bivalvia > Cardiida > Cardiidae > Fragum > Fragum whitleyi. Next base: position 56,066,664 of record OX411552.1, on the reverse strand, counting down.
TGGGTCAAGAACGAATCAAGGGGTCAAATTTTAGACAAACCCTCTATGTACTCTAGGGGCCACATTTTAGACCAAAATGTCCCGAAACTTGGTCAAAATGTTTGTCTCCACCACATCTCGGTCAAGTTCGAAATGGGGTCAAGTGGGGTCAAAAATTGGGATCAAGGGGTCAAATTTTAGACAAACCTTGTGTGTACTCTAGAGGCCACAATTTTGGCCCAAATGTCTTGAAACTTGATCAGAATGTTTGTCTCCATCAAATCTCAGTATAGATCAAAATTTGGTCAAATAGGGTCAAGGGGTCAAATTTTAGACAAACCTTGTGTGTACTCAATGGGCCACATTTTTGGCCAAAATGTCCCGAAACTTGGTCAGAATGTTTGTCTCCATTAAATCTCGGTATAGCTTAAAATTGGGTCAATCGGTGTCAAAATGGGGTCAAGGGGTCAAATTTTAGACAAAATTGTGTGCACTCTATGGGCAGCATATTTGACTCAAATGTATGTCTTCTTGATATCTTTGATTTTGTTAAGCCAGTAATGAATTTCAAATAAGTAATGTTGGCACTTTGCTTCCTTTGTAAACTATATGCATCAGGTGAGCGCTTCAGGGCCACTGGCCCTCTTGTTTAGGAATTACTTTCTCCACAGTGAATTTAAACCTTAAAGTGCCCTGAAAGCGCATAATTTGATTTTCATAGCTACGGTTCCTTAACAGACTCGGATTCATTAGTTGTCTACTTGTATAATAAAAAAATCAAATGTATACGAATTATTACTAAAAGTTTCATCAAAATCTGATGAATGAAAAAAAAATGCCTCAGAACTTTTTTATACTCCCTCGAATAGCATAGAATCGAAATCTGATAAAAGAATTTCCCAAATTAGAAGTAAATTAAAGCATTTTTGTGTAATTTCAAAGTATTTTATCTATCAAACGTCAAATCCGACACATCGAACTTCATTCATGAACAAATCTACATGAAAATAAAGTTATATCCATTTTAACACGTTTACAATCCCAAACAAAGCTTCATTACCGATTGCTAATGGTACATTTATCAACAACACAGATTTCTGACCCGGGGAGAATTTAACTGAAAGCGTATGCCTTTCGTATGGGGATATAACAAACAAACAAGCAGCAACGTTACCACTAAAGATGACGTCGCGTAAAATAAAACAACAACAATTTTAAAAAAAAAAGAGTTCGTTTCCAGGCTATAATTCTTCCGACGGTGGTATTAATAATATATGGAGGTAATTGGCTGATAAGTGATAAGCCAAATAGAATTTTGCCATTGTGATTGGGTTTTGAAAGCAGAATGCGTACATATGCATTGCCCCATTAATATGCGTACATGTACCTTGGGTGGAACTATCTTGTGAAAAGGCGATATTAACATTAAAAACTCATTTCATATGAATTTAAACGCGAAAATAATATTGTGTGATTTTTTTTAATTATTTTTATACGCTTTACGTTACCGTGTTGCAATCATGATTAGAGTAATTGGCTTTGCTGTACTGATGCCCTTGATTTTTGGAAACATTGTAAATATCGCTCGGCTATCCCTTTTGTCTAATATTCACCCGAATCGAGATTCTTTTATGACAATGTATGTAACAGGCCTAAACGATTGTGGAAAACTATGTAAATCCATAACAAGTTGTGTGCTTGTTAATTATCGCTATCGAGGACATGTTTGCAACCTCGAACATCATATAGGGACTACACGCATTTCCATAAGAGGGCAGAGAAAATCTGGATATGTGTCATGGAGAAATGAATTATTTCATACGGTACGAATTCTATGTTTATCATGCAATGAAGCCTATTTTGACCTAATATCACCTGTCTGATAACATTATCAGTTATACGGTTTCTTGCCGGGGTATATGACGATTTATTCCCGGTTGAAAAAAATGATGTCACCCGAGCCGTAGGCGAGGGTTGACACCATTTTTACTGCCGGGAATTAGTCGTCTTATACCCAGGCAAGAAACCGTATTACGAATTTCTTATACTTCGAAGTTTAAGGGCTAAATATCCGTCCTTTGTCTATTTTAGGCCTTGGTATAAACCGAATTCTTTAAAACCACCTATATCCTTTAAAGCGCCCCTATGAAAAGTAAACTTGTACAAAGTGACGTCAAATGTAGTTGTGACGTCATACTACTACACTCCGCGATGTTGTGATAAAAATTATGAAAGCGGTTCTTGTATGAACCTGCGAGATAGTTGGCATTTTAAATGGACAGAATTGTAAAATATGAAGGTATTTATTGACATCTATTTCATTTTTTATTTGCACATTATTAACTGGCATGCTGCTTTTAGACTGTATCCTAATGTGTATACTCAGGTCGTGTTATCAGCGAAGCGAGAGAATCGTGGCTGCCATTACCGTTTCGATTTTTGTCTCTGTTCACGGCGAGGCGCCTTAAAGAAACATAAGACGTTACAAGGGAGCGGCCGTAGCTATCAATGTTACTCAGGTCAGCATTAACCAATGAAAGTGCTAGAATTTTCTTTGCAGTATAATAAAAATTTATATCAGGCTGTCAATTTTTTTTGCTTACACTTTCATCTGACTTTCTTTGATTTTTAGGGTTTTTTATAATCGAACGCTGAAAAATGATTGAATTATAAATAGAATAACATGTAAGTGTCTTAAAAATCAATGTTATCTGGTCTCGGCTGCCAGAAATTATCATGACTCGGCAAAGCCTCATCATGATAAATTTTCCCATCTTGATCAGATTACATTGATATTTTAAGACACTTACATGTTGTTCTTTATATCTTTACGGGTTACTGCACTACGATTGCAACTGATTGAAGAAAAAAATTCATGTCGATCATGACCAACTCCCGCCGTAAACGCTTGATAGTAAAGTGAAGCTAGGTAAAGATATTGGGATTTTTTTTCTTTTTTATTTTTTTTTTTTTTGGCACTGTCCATATTATTCCCATCTATTCTTTTTTGCCAGTCTTGACAAAAACTTAAATATACCGTCCTGTTTGATGACGTTATGTATATAGCATTCGTTTGAAAATGTCATCTAAACGTTTAACATTCAAAGGTTGTTTTTTTTTTTTTTTAAAAAAAAAAGAGTTGAGGAAAATTCTTAGACAATGTTTTTTTTTAAATTTGACTCACTGTTTTGAAAAGATCCGGACCTTATAGCAATGTGTTTTTCCACGGCGGTTCTTTTAACGGGAACAAATGCCCTCGTAACTTGAAAGCCTTTTTTGTGGGAAAATCTGGAGCAAATTCGACTGAATTTCCACAGTAAGCACACTTTTGAAGAAAAATAGGTCTTTAATTCAACACAAATTCTACCCAAAAGTCATCTTTGTTGGGAAAGAAAATTTTTAACACGTATCGTGAGTGTCGCGTTGATCAAATGGTGGCCGGTCTAAAAAAAGTGATGTGGGAATTTACAACAGATTGGCGAAGAGAGTGGTTCCTATCTTTTATATATATATATATATATATATATATATATATATATATATATATATATATATATATATATATATATATATATATATATATATATATATATATATATATATATATATATATATATATATATATATAAAAGATAGGAACCACTATCGAATCGGATAATTCTTGTCCGAGATGCATATTGTTAAATTGAGTTCAGTTTGGCAGTGAATTCTTAGAAATCGTAATTTCAGAATATCTATTTTCTCTTTGTTACGTAAAAATATACATGATTGATTGATTGATTGAATGAGGTTTAACGCCGCTTTCAACATTATTTCAGTTATATCGCGGCGGGTGGAGCACCTAACAATGGATTCCTGGTATTTCTCACGCCAGTACTACCATTTCATCCTTTCCTAGCCTCCAGCTGCTATCTCACATAAGTCTACGATTATCGACCAATTGGTGAGAGACAAATAGTCGGAAAGAATGAGTGCCGCCGTCGGGGATCGAACCCGGGACCTCTAGTTTGACAGTCCGACGCGCTACCAACTGCGCTATGACGGCGGCTGTAAAAATATACATTGAACGAGAGATATTTCAATAAAAAAAATACACTTTCATGAATCGCCCGCGACAAATCTCGTCTTTAATTCTATTTTTCCGCAATGACGTACCCGGTCACAAAAGTGACAAAAGCAAAATAAAAAATGTACACCAGTTCTACAAAAACATATGCATAACCAACATTATCCATTTGAGAACCCGGGCCATCAAATTTTTTAAAGATACATAATGTTCCAAGAAAGATGTACCGCGAAAGAAGTTTGGGTCTGCAATGAATGGAAGTCCTAGGGAGAGGTCAAGTGATTCATTGTAGCTAGCGCCTCAATCTTGAGTCGAAGGATAGAAGCAAATAAACCAGCGGAATATTCTTTAGTACTATTGATTATTCAAAAATGTCATAGAAAACACGCATGTGTTTTACGAATATGTCACGAAATCATTGATGGTCCCTGGTATAGGTAGATTTTGTGCGGTGAGCCGTAAAATCAACTTTTTACTGTTAGATTCTCGTGCCATTTGTTCGAAATAGATAAAACAAGTTAAAATAACACATTAAGAAAATTTTAAATTTACCTTGTAAACCAACGTTATTGCTTGGCTTAAAACGTAAGGTTAACTAAAAATGTACTTTCATAATTGCAGCGAAGGGATAAGGTTAAATTCCTATCATTTCCTTTTTAATTATACCCGATTTACCTGTGGTAATTGACTAAGCGCCTACGTCAGAGCTAAGTTTTAAAAATACACCTTTATATCGTTCAATTCATCGAAGTTTTATTTTTAGCCTTTAAAACGCGCAAGAGCAAGTTCAAACTCTTTCAAATGGGCAGATAGACACATATACATGTATAACATTAGTTTACGTTCTATTGCTTACACGTATTTCTTTTAACATTGATTTGTTGTGAAATAACATGTCTTAATTATCATACATTTACACGCAGAACTATGTACAGCTAGAAGGATTAAAATTGACTTCGTCTTGCAATATTTTTACAATATTAACATAATTCATGTGTTTTTGTACTCATTTGACTTGTCTCGTCGAGACTATTTCAATGAGTACCAATAACATAGGGTTACAATTTGAACTAACATTTTTATTCACTCCCTCTTATCTGTACCGCTGTGCATGTAAGGCTATGCGTCTCGCAATTCGTTACTTATTTTCAGTTCAACGGTGTCGCGACCCAGTGTCCTATCTGTGAAAGAACAGAAAGTTGTGAAGTCAAATCAGGAAGTGATGATTGTGAACCATTTGGTAATAATTAGTTTAATTACTCTTTTCTAGATTACCGTCAAATTCCATTCAAAAGAATTACCTAGCCACGGTCATAGTCCAAGTGGTTGCGCGTCAGGCTATCAAACTTCAATTATGGCGTAGCGGGTTCGATCCCTGACGGCAGCTTGTATCCGATATTTTTCTCCCATTGATTGGAGGATAATTGATAACCTATGTCGGATAGCATCATAAGGCTAGAAAATGATACAAATGTAGTACTGGTGTGAGAAATACCAGGATTCCATTGTTAGGTGCTCCAGTCGCCGGGATATGACTTATATACAATTCAAAGTGGCGTAAAACCCAAAAGACAATTTGATTGACCAATTTTGTCTCTCACAAATTCAATTAAGATCAACATTTTTTTAATATTTTATAATTGAATGACAAAATAGTTTGCCTTTCAATGGTCAGATTTATTAGAAATTTACATATTCCTACCGCGCTACATTCATTGATATTTAAAAGCATGGCATGTTGCTTTATTAATTGGTTGTTTGTTTTTTCGAAAAAAAAGCTAGACATTGGTATCAAATTATCCAACAGCAAAAGGTGCCCACATGACTTAATGCAAGCTCAATAGAAGTCCATATTTGCGCGAGAAAGTCAAATGGACAGCTTCATAGACTATATTTCTATCACAACTCATCCATTTTGAACAAACTCTACTCGGTCATGAGTGCTGATTGAAACGACAACCCATTTTCATAAAATCAAACAAACAAAATCCAACCAAGATATTACAATAGATTTAACAGATTTTCTTTCCTTTCTTTTCACTGCAGCTTGTGGAAAACCCTATACCTACGGCAATATGAATATGTGGGGTAATATTAACACCCGTGGAGGGAAGTTTAGCTATGGTTGTTTTAACCATGCAGAAGAATCAAGCTATTCACAGTTCTTTCAATGTTCACAAAGCGGTGCTTGGTTTGGATTAGATGATGTTTGTGGATACGAAGATTATGAAATAGATGGTGAACCATTCAAACTAAAGTAGGTGAAATAAAGTATTAAAAAAATAACGAGATTTTAGCTGAATGCAACTATTTATGCAAAGCTGATTTATTTCAACATTGATTAAAATCCGCTCTTGATTTTTGTTCTACTCTTTTCATTGGGAAACGGAACCGTTTCCAACCGTTCTAATTCTATTGACTTTTATTTTTCATTGAAATTGTTTAAGCGCTTGTTCCGATATGAGACATAATTTAAAAAGGCGTTGAAAATCAAAGTGATTTTCAGTGAATAGAATCTGTACGCAACCGTACTGATTACTGTTAGAAACATCGTGAAATTGGCATTCACATCGACCAAAACATTCTTATTCGCATACACAGTGGACCAATCGTTCATTCATTCCAAACACACATTCATATCACTCAAAAACGCTCCAAAATCGTTTAAACAATTCGACTTTGACCAAAACTATCAACATTTTATAAAAATGTATCGAATTACTCCACGATTATTTTGTCTGATTTGTTCGTGCAGATACACACATTTGAAAGTACGAGATTTTGGAAGGAGATGTAATTATCTTTCTCCAAGTTGGAAGAAAATAGCTTTAAAAAATTTTTTGATTACCTCCCTTAAAATCATTCAAAACAAGATCCACACACTCATTCAAAATACTTCCAGATTCATTTCCATAATCATTCAATTTGTTAATTTTACGATGTTTCTAACTGTATTCGCCGAATTAAGAAGATCTATAATTTATAAGCAAAATAATTTTGGAATAATATTGAATGAGTGTGTGGAGTGTGTTTTAAGGGAAATTCAAGGGAGTGAATTGAATATCGCTATATGCTGAACAAAAATTAGCTATATGGAATTTCACCCCTTTAGTAAAATATACATACTCATGTACTTGAATGTACTTGTACTTTTCTGTTTGAGTGTCTTCATGAACCAAACACTTCAGAATTGACACTAACTAGCCAATAAAATCGTAGAATAATTAGATCTATTTAATAAAAATGCTTATCGTCTTGGCCTATTTCGAAATGGTTGCAACGTATTTCAGAGCGTTTTAGATCGATTTGAGTGAGTGTTTGGAATTAACGAATGGATTGCTGAGTGAGAAATTGAGAATGTTTTTGGTTAAAATGAGTATAAATTTCACGATGTTATGTGTACTTACTGTAACCACCAATAAATGTCGTCTTGTCAACACTTTTCAAATGAGCCAAACGACTCTATCATGTTCAGTTTAGAACACCACACATTGACAAGGCGAATCATTTGATACATAATATGGAATGAATTTGAATGGGTTGGGTGAGTGAGTTTCGAATAAAATGAAAGGGATTTAACAAAAATGTCGCTCATTTTGTTCATGCTGAACGCAATGAGCGATACGTATTACCTCCCTTTAAATACATGTATGCACGTTCGATTAATTGGATTTTATATCTTCTCGAACCAATCAGACGCATATATTGTGGGCATTCATTTTTACACAAAAACGAAGAAGTGTGTCTTGACAATTCATCTTTCAAAATGCAAGGCCTAAAGGCTTGGCATAATGGTGTATCTATGTAAGGTGGTGTAAGGTGGTGTGTAAAGCGTAAGATTTTGCGACCTGTTCAAATGACCAGTAACCCCTTGTTCGGAGCATAATTTTATATATAGGGGTGACTTTCAAAAGCATTTCACATACTTATGCAACTTTGTGAAGCTGTGTACAGATTTGAGGACCTACATTCTAAAGTCAATGTCATCACAGTTCAAAACCAAATTACCAAAATCACTTTGGATGTGTATATCTTAAATATTTTGGATTGGTTTAAAAATAATTTAACGAGACTTTTTCAACTTGATTGGTGGTGTTCAGAATGCAAGGTTAGTTGACCAAGCGATCTTTAAGAGCAAACTCAATCACAAATGCCCACCCTACCTATTCCAGGGAAAGTCTTCACTATCTTTGGTTGTATTTCAGATTATAACACGATGGCGTTAAACGCATATATATAAACCGAGTAGAAATTACATAGACCAAAATTCATATGTCATGTGCTTTGACTATGTACACATATGTCCCCGCCCATTTTTTACTCAATGTTATCTTAAGGACAAACGTTTTAACCATTTGACGTCATATAACCCAAGCGCTAAATGACGCGCTTAGCTTTCTGTGAAATTCTCACATAAATATCAGTACTTTTTCATTCATTTTACATACAAAAAATGTTTTAATACTATTTTACACACAGAAGATGGAAAAAACAATTTAAGAATTGTGACCGTATTAAAATTGATATTATTTCATCTTCACTATGCTGTGTCGATGAATAAAGTCTTATGGGGGAGGGGGGGGGGGTATTTGCAAAGCCAAATCCTCGGGTAGAGTGAAAGAGATGTATCCTTTTATAAAAAAAAAAACCAAAGGTTTTAAGGTCAAATAACTTAATATACTACCACATTTTCCGGTCAAAAAGTCGCGGCTTATCTATCAGAAATATTTAATTTCTACGGGTACGACTCATGCGCCATTGCGGCCTATAAGCCGATTTCGTTTTTTTTCTAAAAGGTTCCTTTTTAAGAAAATATTTTTTTGAATGGCTAGATTTGGAAGATAAGGGTAAACAATGTGAGTGTTATCGTTATATAACAACCCTTTTTTGACTTACATCCGTTCAAAAAAGTGTGAAAAAGTATCTCGATCATGATATTCTGTCTATTGTTCACTGTTGCAGGCTCGGTGAAAAATTGAGAATCTGTAAAGCCTCGAGATCTAAGCCACGAAATCAATAAAGATTTGAGTTATATGATTACATTATATAGGTCGCGGCTTATACACCGATGCGGCCTATCTGTTGATTTTTATTTGCTAAGACGTCGCGCACGATAATGCTTAACATTTGAAATCGTACGTCTCCCGTCAAGTTCAATCTGCTTTTTCTTCCAAACCTTAAAGCCGATTTCCATGTTCTTTATACCAAATGAACAACAAGAAGGCATGCTTTTAAAGAATATTCGTTACGTGAACTGAGGGAAATCATATTCTCGTTAAATTAAGTTTCTGTGCCGCAAAAACTCTTAAATTACGTCTGTAAAACGTAACAAATTTTGTGTTGGTGGATTTCCTCTAGACCCTTAAAATGCGTAAAATAGTTCGTGAAAAATGTTGAGAATGTTCATATTTGCGCGAAATGGCTCAACAAGAATATGAACTACATGTAAGACGCCTGTCAGACAAATAAGAAAAAAATGATAGAGATTTATCGAACAATTCAAAAGTTGTAAAACGTCAATTTTTAGCGAAAAATCGGCGTGAAATTTCACAAAGTTTTCTCAATATCTTTATCAATAATTGATTAAATTTTGTGAAATTTCAAAATAAAAATATTATTTTTTTCTAGTTTTCGATGATGTGGTCCAAAATACTTATACGCAATATACAACAAAATAAAAAGTGAAAGTCTGTGTGGACACAATTTCTGGATTGCGCGAATTTTAAAGCCAGTTTCCAAATATTTCCATGCAGCGTTTCATTATCAAAATGATTATCATAATTCATTTTACATTTTTGAAATATTACTTTTTCATACAATCACCTGGAAAAACTTCGTATAGATACATTTGAAAATGTCAAAAATATCAACATTTGTTTGTGTGGACATACTTTTCAAAAAAGTATTGTTTTTTAACGTTTTACGTTATTACATTGCGCGCTGTCCTCTTTTGAGCAATCACAGACAGAATGATTAAAGCTGATTGACTGCCTCGGTGGCCTAGTGGTAAATGCACTCGACCCGTGACCTGGAGGTCCGTGGTTCGAGCCCCACTGTCGACGGGGTGTGTTTATGGGCAAAACACTTAATAGCCAGCCCTAGTTCACCCAGCTGTAAAAATGGGTAGCAGTGGGTTTAAACCACTGCCTCTCTCTCGGGGACGTGAAAACATCAGGATTGAGTGTTCGAGAGCGATTCTATAAGCTTAAGCTTTCGTCGCAATCGAACTAAAATAAATTAGTATAAACTAAAGCTGATTGATGATAAAATTGCTTCCTGCGGGAACAAATATATCTTGTCTTACTCGGTATATTACTAATATTGCAATTTAAAATAAATACGCATGACCAAAACAACATGCGATAAACAAGAAGCGCTTCAGAAAAGTACGTGGTGTAATAACGTCTAAATAAGTAATCGACGTTACAAAACCTTAAGCATTAGCGTGCGCGACGTCTAAACGTTGAAATATGACAAATATGACAGCCTATACGCTGGTGCGGCTTTTTGTCCGGACAATACGATATGTCGTATATCTTCCGGGAAGATGGAATAGACCTACAAGTACACCATTCATTATGTCCACGGTGTCAGGCATAAGAAGATGAATATCATTTTGTTATCGAAAACAGTCATTCATCTCGATCAATTCCATTTAAAGTCACTCACTCAGAGCTCCAACCATTCATTTAAAAAACGCTTCAAAACTGTTAAAAACTCTTCGAAATCGCTAAAAAATGATCGACATTTTAATCAAATCGATCGAATAATTGCTTTATTTTATTGTCTGGTATAAAGATTAAGCGTCTGAATTGTCCGCGATGACACAAAAATAGAACAGTATTTAGATTTATATTAAAATGAAGTGGTGAATTGTATTAATGGTGTAGAAACTACTAGGAACATTTGGTTAGGTGCTTGGACTGTCGCGATATAACGGACATACTGTAAAAGCTGCTCTTTCACAGATTTTCATAGAAAAAAACAATACTTGTTTTCAGCTTTGGAAATGTGTGTATTTTACTTGAAATTCACGTTTTATTATTCATAGCCGTTAATTCAACATGATCATAATCAGTCCTAAAGAACATAATGCGATTAACTATATCAATATTAGGTAATTGCATTTATTTCCTCCTTAAATGATCTTACAGATTTATATTTTCAGTAACTCTTGTTGCAGGAGCCTTTCGATTTCCACAACAAATCCAGCAGATTTGATTAAAATGGCAAACTGTCAAGCATGTTTCCGTTTTTATTATATGCCTAGCGTGCCGCCTTCGTAGCGCTGTTGGTAGCGCGTCGGACTCACAATCTCAAGGTCCCTGGTTGGATTCCCGACGGAGGCATTTACCTTTCCAACTGTTTTTCTCTCATTATTTGATTGATAATTGTAGACTTATGTTAGATAGCAGCTGTAGACTAGGAAGTATGTGATGGTAGTACTAGTGAAAGAAATACCAGGAATCCATTGTTAGGTGCTCCTGCTGCCGCGTTATAACTGAGAGATTATTGAAAGCGGCTTAAAACTCCATAAAGAAATACATTCATAGCAGTGAAACCCTGGGATTTCCCAGTGAGCAGTTAAGAACATCGTGAAATTGGCAAGATGAAAGATTTTGGAATGATAGTCAGGCTAGGGTGTGGAGAAGGCCGGGGGAAAGTATTCATGCAGCAAACCGTGCTTAGCACAATCGTTATGGGGGTGGGTCCATCATGGTATGGGGTGGCATCAGCTGGGAAGGGCGGACTGATCTTGTTATTTTAGAAAGAGGTTCTCCGACATCTCGTATGTACATTGATGAAATCCTATAATACCCACATAAGATTTTACGCTGGTGCTATTGGGGATTGATTTATTTAAATGGATGATTATGCCCGTCCACACATGGCCCGTATAGTCCAAGAGTATCGCCAAGAAGAGGAAGTTCCACGGCTGGACTGGCCGGACTTCCTGACCGGACTTAAATCCGATAGAGCATATGTGGAATGAGCTACAGGTCTGAGTTTCGGCTCACCAGGTCCAGCCAAGGACACTCCAGGAGTTCGACCAGATCCTTAGAGATCTGTTCTGTTATTCCCCAAAAAGTCATCCAGTAGTCCGGCAGATATTTGGGGATTTTAAGCTGGACCTGGATTTGAAGTACATAGAAAATGTTTTTACACATTCTGAAAGCTGAGGCTTTCTACTTTAAGAATCCGTCGGATGACACCTTGTCATCCTTGAGCAAATCGAGAAATTCAAGATGGCGTCCAAGATGGCCGCCAGAAATAGGAAAATGTCAAATTCCTCGTATTTATAAATCTTTTGAAGTAAAATAAATCATAAAGCATATGCATTCACATAATAGATGAAAGTCATGTTGATCTGAGTGGTCATCATGCGAGAAAAGCCGAGATGGCTGCCAAGATGACAGCCAGATTGGTAAAAAAATCACTTTTTTGAAGTTTTTTTTTTTTTTATTTTGGATCTTATTTAATATCAATCCTGGGGAAAAACTGTTTTAAAACGGATTCTATGTTTTTTATACGGATTTTATGTTTTTTTCTGTGATTTCATTATATTGTCTTATGAATAGAACCAATTTCATTTAAAGAAATTCATTGATAAAGTAACGTGGCTAGAATACTCCTGGTTGCTACTTCCTAGTCCGACAGAATAGGGGTGAAGCTGGATTTAATGAACATAGAAAATGTTTAATATAGTCTTAAAACTGGGGCTTATTTCTTTTAGAATTCCCATAATTACATCTTGTCACCCTTATGCATTTTGAGAACTTCAAAATGGCATCCAAGATGGCAGCCGGAAAATTTAAAAATGCCATTTCTTTATTTGAAAGTATTTCAGGCAACATAAGGCTTAACCAGTAGCTTTTCAAAATACATTCTATCGCAGACAGTTTTGATATTTTGTTCACAGTATCAAGATACCAGCCAAATGAAAGCCAAAATGGCAGCCAAAATGACAGCCAAAATGTTAAAATGTCCTTAATTTCATGAAACATCTTAAATTGTCATCTTTTTTATCTTCTGAATAGGTAAATCCGATAAAACAGCTCTTAAATTGCCCAACCGTCTTTTGTCTTTATATTTCATGCATTTGTGCCCTTTTATGTGTCCATCTGTCAGATCATTTTTATATCCTTTTCCGATTCTTTCTACTTAAACTTGTCTGGCTCGTTGGCCGAGTGGTTAACGCGCTCGACTCTTAACCTGGTGGTTTAGGGTTCGAGTCCCACCGGAGGCGAGTAGTGTATTTGGGTAGGACACTTCACAGACGGGGCCCCAGTCCACCCAGCTGTAAAAGTGGGTGTCAGTGGTTAGAACCCATTGCCTCTCTTTCAATGAGTACGATAATATCTGGAATGAGTTAGGACCACGATGGAAATAAGAGTCATTCGACCATTTATCGTGTTATCATCGAGTAAAAATAAATAAAATAAAATAAACCCCTACATTGTTTCAGTATTTTTTTCCGATTCGGTTGAATGGTTTCTTTATGAAATACGGACCATAACGTCCATAATCCCGATTATATGTCGCGAAAGTCCATTTTACTAGTTGTCGTATAATTGGAATCGAAAGTATTATTCTGTAGCCAAGTTCAGAAAATATGCCAGTGGATTTTTTTTCCGCCAGTAACATTTCAGTTCACCAGTATTTGGTTGAGATTGTGTAATATTACATAACTCATAGGTATGAAGTCGAGCTATTTTTCTAAGATTGGTAAATGTTCGTGTTCTGACTCTTGTGTAAAGTCTGGTCCTCAGAGAATAGCTTCAATTATAGATTATAGCAAAAAAAAATGGCGACAATTTATATCAAGAATTAGAGGAACATCTCCAAAATGATATTAATTATTTTGTTTACACACAAAGGGCATGTGTTTCAACATATACATCCAAAAAGATATTTCTCGCTTTTTGAAAAGAAAGCAACAATCTGAAATTGATACTTCATTTCTATCACAGAAAAAATGCTAGACGCTCCTATGCTCAAGATTTTGGTTTTTACAAACACTGTTTGTTTTGTGGTGAAACATGTAATCTTGAAAAAGATCCTAAGAATCCAGAGCGGTGGCGTAGAGCCTATTTATGCCGAACTATTGGGGAGAGTTCGAGTGGACAGGTTGATGTTAAACAAGAGGTCCTGAATACTTGAGACGCTCGAGGAGCTGATAAATGGTCTACAGAAGTCCGACTTCGGTTACTAGGAGCAGTAAGTGACTTGCATGCAGCTGATGCTAGATACCACGCAGGCTTTAAACTATATTTCATGTCTTCGAAGAATATCCATGCAGCTGTTGCATGTACATCACATACTTCTGAAAATCCAAATCAGATGCTGCTTTTGATCACCTTGTTGAGCTACTGTCAGAAAATGAGAGTAAAATTTGGAATTCCGTTGAGTTATTTCAGATGTACGTAGCTGAAGGGGGCAGTATCCTTACTAGAAGATTATTGATTCAATCGTTGATTTATAATTTTGGCAACAAATTATTAGTTTTATCAGCTCCTGGAGTGGCTAGTATCATTGTTTTTTGACATAAAGCACCTGTGATGTTGAAATTGGTAAATGATACTCATAATTCAGAGTTGTTGCTAGATTTAGCTATAAATACGGTGTCCAATCAAATCATAAAGTAGGTCAAAAGCGTTGACGTTGACAAGGCAATTTTCTATGTTCTATGGCCTTATAGTTCTGGTACTGTTGGTGATTTTGTTAAAAAGTATCGTGATTACATAGCGAAACACCTCGAAACGCATGATGCTTATCTTGTTTTAAGGGAGTTTAGTACTAAGAGTGTGACTCGCGCCTAAAGAGGTGCAAAACCAACCCGTGTTCATCAGCTCACATCAGCAGTGCCTATTCCACCCAAGGAAGTTATTCTCACTGACATTTAGAACTAGAGGCAATTACTGGCTCTAATTGTGGACGATTATGTAAAAATGTTGCTTTCCCAAAGTTCGGGAGCGAGAATCATATTCGTCGAATTGTTGTAACTGGAGATGACCCAGTTCCTATAGAAATAACACCAGTTTTACCATTCGCCGTTAGGATATGAAAACATCTCAAGAGGAAGCAGAAAATATCTTATCACAGCAAATGGTTCTCAATGTATCTCAGTCTGATAAAGGCGTGGTCGTCATATCGAATGATACTGATGTCTTTGTATTGCTGCTATACTTATATAATAAGCACAATCTTAATGGAGCTGTGATTATGGAGTCACCTGTCAAAGACAGAAAGACTATTGACATAAGGCTGACTGTTAATGAAAATAAGGATATTATCAGTGACCTGCCGGCAGCACATGTACTGTCTGGATCTGATACAACATCATGTCTCTATGGCATAGGCAAAACGTCTATTGTAGGTATCCTTAGAACACAGTCAGTATCACTGTCTTTGGTTGGTTATACATCATCTCGATTTGAAGATGATCTGAAGCAAGCAACAGATTTTATAACCTTATGTAATAAATGAAATGATGGCTCAGATATATCGTCTGTGAGACAAAGGGTTTGGGCTTCTAGGGTTGGAAAGGTACCATCTTGTTCACCAAAGCTTTGTTCCTTGCCTCCGATATCTGAATCTTTTAAGGAGCAGGTAAAAAGGGCTCTTCTACAGGCAAGCACATAGAGACACGCTGCTGATGCAAATCCGCCTTGCTTAGACCCAGAACGGTTTGGCTGGAGAAAAATGCAGAGCAAAAGAAGCTTGTCCCTTTGAAGCTCCCAAAAAAGTGTCACTTGCTCCTGAGAATGGATTGAAACTGATAAAATAATCTCGTGAAAGTCATTCACTGAGTGTTTAATTACGATGTACTTGCAATAAAGCTAGATTCTGTTGTACAATATTTTGCTCCTGTCAAGGATCAGCCATATGCTGCATTGATCAAACAAAAAGCTAATATCGATTATTGTAGAATAAAAAAATGTTTAAAAGTTTTAAGAAATAGAAAAGATAAGCGAAAGAGAAGTGGAGAGAGAGAGAGGGGTAGAGGTAGAGGTAGAGAGAGTGTGAGAGAGAGAGGGGTAGAGAGAGAGAGAGAGAGAGAGAGAGAGAGAGAGAGAGAGAGAGAGAGAGAGAGAGAGAGAGAGAGAGAGAGAGGGTAGAGGGAGAGAGAGAGAGAGTGAGAGAGAGAGGGAGAAAGATAGAGAAAGAGGGAGAAAGGGAGAGAGAGATAGAGAGAGAGAGAGAGAAAGAGGGAAAAGGGAGAGAGAGAGATAGAGAGAGAGAGAGAGAATAATTGTTGTTCCCATGATTGAAACTGAAATTAGATCTGAATTGAAGAAAACTTTGGAAAAATATGTGACCTTTACTCATTTTGGCTGCCAACTTAGCTGCTATCTTGGTTTTATTTGCATGATGTTCACTCAAAGCCAAACGTCCCCCATCTTTTATTAAAATGTCGATGTCTTATGAATCATTTTACTGCAAAAACTATTCACGTACCAGGAATCTGGCATTTTTATCTCTGGCGGCCATCTTGGACGCCATCTCTAAATTGTCAAATGCTCAAGGGTCACAAGGTTCCTTCGATGGGTTCTTAAAGTAGAGAGCCATTGTTTAAGAATACATTTTTAATGTGCTCCAAATCTACAAGAAGCTTCATTCTCATGTCTACTTGAATCCACCAAAAGTATTCTCGTCGGCATGTTTATCAAGTCATTCTCTTGATGAAATTTGTTATATTGATAAAGAAAATAAAGTCAAAATACAGAAAATTAAAGAAAAAATGGTTAAGTATAAAATAATTTTATAAATAATTTTATTCCATTTTATTAATATTGAAATAAGATCCAATATAAAGAAAACTTTCGAAAAAAAGTGATTTTTTCTCAAACTGGCTGCCATCTTGGCTGCCATCTTTGCTTTTCTTGCATGATGACCACTCAGATCAACGTGACTTTCATTGATTATCAGAATGCATATGTTTTATGCTTCATTTTACTGCGAAAAATATATAGTTACGAGGAATTCGACATTTTTCTATATCTGGCGGCCATCTTGGACGCCATCTTGAATTTCTCGAATTGCTCAAGGATGACAAGGTGTCATCCGACGGATTCTTAAAGTAGAAAGCCTCAGCTTTCAGAATGTGTAAAAACATTTTCTATGTACTCCAAATCCAGGTTCGTCCCAATATCTGCCGGACTACAGAACTTGATCAGGAGTATGCAGAGACGCTATCAGGCTGTTATTGACAGTGCCTGCTCTCATGCAATTGAAAAAACACCTTTTTTGGTCAAGTTCAATTTTTTTTTCAAGTTTCCAGAAAACAGACCAATTTCTAGGGTCTCCCTATTTGGTCTACATTTACAGTCGTCTAATCATTATAGAGCTTTACTTTCTACTTAAAATTTGATAAACTGATAATAATCGCCCATTTTCCAACATTCTTATAATCAAATTTCTTTTTTCCCTGAAATTATAGCATAAAAACGTTTTGGTGCTCAGCAAAACGAAATGACCAAAACTATAATTATTTAGTCTAAATAACTTAGCCTTTTATGACTTAATTACATTTTTATGTTTACAACTTTCAAATCTGACTACATTTTTTTGGTTGATATTTTAACTGTTAGTTTCCATTCTCCTTGCTGTAGCAACGCCTTCTTAATAAATGTGTCCGAAGAAAGACATCATCTAAAATTGGATCTACTGAGACAAGCCAATAAAATTAGGTGTTGAGTTGTCATTACCAACTTCAAACTGTTTCTGAAACTTTAAGGGTGGTTGTAAAAAGGTTCAGCTGTTCTAAATATTTTTCCGAGTGCATTTCATAGAATGGTGCAACTAACGATCTGTTTTAGGCTTTACTCGTTACTGTGCAGATATGATATCGACATATTGTTGTTTAACTATAGACTTAATCATAAGCACACAATCAATCAACATATCTGATTGATATGATGACTCCTGTAAAAAGCTTAGAATAGCGTTTTATGAGCCAACTTTAAAAAGGAAAATGACTGTTTGAAAGCTCGCTTGATAATTGTCGAATCTACAGTAAATCGCCAAGCGTTCTTAAGCATTGTTTTCAAATTTTACACTCTTACGTGTTACATGTAGGTTTTATCGATTATCACAGGATGAATGCTTACTACACCCACTCTGATCTTTGTAAGGTGATTGGGTTTGAAAATAGTTCTACCAGGCAGAATGCAAAGCTTTTCAATACCGATTTGCTGCCGTCATAGCGCAGTTGGTAGCGCGTCGGACTGTCAATCTAGAGGTCCCGGGTTCGATCCCCGACGACGGCACTCATTCTTTCCGACTATTTGTCTCTCACCAATTGGTTGATAATCGTAGACCTATGTGAGATATCAGCTGGAGGATAGGAAAGAATTTGGTGGTTGTACTGGCGAGTGAAATACCAGGAAACCATTGTTAGGTGCTCCAGCCGCCGCGATATAACTGAAACAATGTTGAAACTGGCGTAAAACCCCATTCAATCAATTAATCAATTCAATACCGATTTATTGCGTGGTAATTGCAGTAAAGCTCACTTGCGAAATGGGTACTCATATTCATCAGGGAATTACCATTTTTATCCTTGTTATCCTTTTTTGTTGGTTTTGTCACGCGAGGCGTACATGTATCTGTTTTAACAACAGTCTCGGTTAGCGTCCTTTTATCATCCAATGCATGTGGCTATATGGTTATTCTACCAAAATTAGCAAAGACATATAAAAATTCGCATAAAGGTCATTAAATATATTTCTTTAAATTTTGCGAACGTTTCTTTTGGAGCTAAGTATATTTAAAGCGTGCAAAGAAGTGTATCCTTACACCAAGTAATTGATGTGTTCAGAGAAATTGGACACATTTCATCCTTTGGTTTCCAAAGCAAACGAATGTTTAGTTCCCAATCTACGATTATAGGTCTCAAGTTCTATATTTTTACTTGCCTTGAAAGTGGGTAATAATACAAACTGATATACCCTAACCTTAATTGCAACGAGCCGTTACTAAGAATTCGCCCCACCAGGTCGAATAGGCCTATAGTGCGATTTAATTGACCTGACTTTGATCCCTGATTTTAGATAAATAAAAATCTGATTATTCATACTGGTCTTTGCACGTGCATTCATAGGAATGAATAACAGGCGGTATTCAACTTAATAGATATTTTGTTTATGTAAATAATATGTCGGTAATTGTTATTTAAGCATTTTTTTTCACAATGGTCAAAGTCGGGTCAAAATAACAAAGGTATACCATGGGTTATACATGTATTGGTTGAAATCAAGATATGAAGCTTATATCCAAATCACACTTCTGATAAGTTTTTTTCACTTGTAGCCTTTTTTATCTCTTGAATGAAAATAATTACGGGTGCAAAAAACCAAAATGTTTTCTTTCAGAATCGTCAACAAAAGGGTCAGCAAGAGTGAAGCTATGAAAAGGTGTGGCTATGAAGGCGCCAATCTTACGAACATTTTAACCAGGAAGAAACTTTCATTCTTTCGAAGAATTTCAAACAAATTACCAGGTATTTCTCTTTATAATGCAATGTAGCCTGTATTGACCTGATACAACCTGTCTGATAACATAACATGATATTAGGCAGTTTAATTTAAGAAAAAATGCATACACCTAACTTGCTTAGTTTCTATTGAAAATCCGGGATACCACGACAATCACTTTGCTATGTTCTATATCAAATATGATAGCCCCAGGCTTAAAGTTTTGGAAGATGAAGACTTTTTTTAAGTTTTATTACATCTACTTCATTGCCTAGCAACCTGAGTTCTTTATGAATTCTAATTCTTTGAAATACTCCGAAAGTGCTTACCTACAGTTAATTAACTCGTGAAAATGGCATTCATCTCATTCAAATCATTCTAAATCGCTCACTAAGCTCTCCATTCATTCATTCAAAACACACACTCAAAAACCTCGTTCAGAGTAAATATAGCTAAAAAAGACCGCTATTGCACAGGCAAAACTGAAATTTTAAGCATCTGATCTGTTCTTGAAGAAATATGAATCTATTTATTGAACTTACATGTATTTTTCATTAAACGGAGGTAATCACTATCACTTATTTTGTTCATCCTGAACAAAATTAGCGCTATTGGATTACCTCCATTTAATTTCATTCCAAACTCATTCCAAACTCACTTGTTATTTTCATGATGTTGTTTACTTTAGCCTGTACATACGTGCAGGCTGATATATACGTTCACTGTTTGATTTGAAACTCTTGATCCAGACTGGCTGTTAAAACCCAAAAATTTAAAGTTTATTTGAAACAAAATTGAGATTAGGCAGCCCTGTGTCAGGATCGACAAAACGGTGCCAAACGTTATTCAATTTAAACCCTGTTTTGCATGCTATTGCGCGTTCAAAGAAGGGTATAACTTGCTCACAGTTTGCACCGATTTGTCATCCCGAACGCATGGCAGAATATTAATTGATGCGTTTTTTGTTTCTTTTTCTTTTTTTGCAGGTGATTTTTGGATTGACATGGACAGAGTAGGAGCTAACCTTACACTTTGGACCTCGTCAGATGGCAATGTACATGAAATCGACCAATCTCTGTGGGCGAACTTCTCAACTATTTCTAATCATGAATATTGTGCAAGGTCGAATAGAAAAAGAAACTGGAAGATTAACGATTTCCGTTGTTGGAAGCCGTTTTATTAGATTTGTGAAATTTTAAGAAACTGAATCTCTAAAACATATTTTAATTCACTGACTCAGCGCTCCATCCATTCATTCATTCCAATCACTCAGCGCTCCTTTCATTCATTCAAAACGCACACTCAAATCAATCGAAGACGCGCCGAAATCTTTAGAAATTAGAAAATAATTAAAGACGATCAACGTGAAATTCAAATCGATCAAATTATTCTTTAATTCTATTGGCTGTTGTAAATTTTATAGCGTCTAATTGGTCCACGAAGACGCACAAAAAGAAAATTCCTTTAATTTCACTCAAAACTCTCTGCACACACTCATTCAATTTCATTCCAAAATCATTCCAAAATCAATTTCACGATGTTTTTAACTGTAGATCCAAAAGAATATGTACACTTTCATTTTTGTATCGCTTAATTTTAGAAAATTGGTGGTACATTCTAGGTTTTAGAAAAATTTTGAGATTATAGGTAATAATCTAAAATATTCGGTTTCCATAAATTTTTAATGGCTGAATAAATGGTTTGGTTCCTCAATGTAAACAATTTTGAGTAATAGGTATTTTAATAGCTTGCGCGCAAAGAAGTCCCGCAAGAAATGTTTCATTTTTGAGAAATTCTTCCATTTTGCTACATTATATTGAACCTTATCACACTCTTGTATAAATACGCTATTCATAAAGTCTGATTAGGTTTTTAGTTAAACAAAAACTCTCTTCAACTCTTTAATAGAATTGATGTCATGATTTAAACCAGACCTTTGGGCTCGTTGGCCGAGTGGTTAGCGCGCTCGACTCGTAACCTGGTGGTTGCGGGTTCGAGTTCCACCGGAGGCGGGTAGTGTATTTGGGCAGGACACTTTACAGACAGGGCCCCAGTCCACCCAGCTGTAAAAGTGGGTAGCAGTGGTTAGTAACCATTGCCTCGCTCTCTATGCAGGATAAGATCTGGGATGAGTTAGGACCACGATGGAAATAAGAGTCATTCGACCCTCCATCGTGTTATCCTCGAGTAAAAGAAAATTATTAGAAATATTGCATCAAATCCAATTTAGTAAAGCATCTGATATTGCATACATGCAGTCGGATCAAGATGTGTTGAGAAATTCCTTCCTTACAGATTTTTATCTGGTTACACTCATGTTTGTTTTGGCCTAGTAAAATATATGTTGTAAATTTGGACTGTCTGTAGCTCCTTAAAACATATTTGGCTTAAGAAATTGAGTACGGCTTAAAAGGCATTATCTGTTCTTTAAGACCATCTCGCGAAATTTGAGCCACGCGGTTTGAATTTTCTACTATTCTTCAATGCGCAGAACTTCCATCAGTTCTCCTAGCACGATTTTTTATGTCTTTTGGGGTTCCGCCATCAAAGGTCAGTCGACAAGAATAAAAGAGTTCCCGACTGAATTCATGTCATCCTATGCATGAAATAAAGCATATTTCTTGATTTAGCTGAACCTTATCTCAAGCCCTTTACCGGTTTTATACATTAAAACAGTATGACAAAAAGGAGCACATCACTTCTTTCTTACAAGACTTTTAAGGATACAAGGACGTCGTACCTGAAGAACGACATGTGAAGTAATTCATTACCGGAAGGGACCCATCTGGTAAAGTAATTTAATAACAATGATGTGTAGAGTTTAATGCGACCTTCAAAAACATGACCATTCATTGCCTAAGGTTTCCATGTAGGCGATCAATCTTCGTCAACGTTGGAAATCGCTACGATGATAGGTCGGTATTTTATTCTCAAAAGGTAAAATGGCATTCCATGAGGGTTTTCCGTCTTTAACTCAACTTGATTTAAACGTACATAGAAAGTATAAAAATAAGAGTAAAAGAAACAGTTACTCGATTTTATTTGAGACATGCTGGTCTTAACCCCGTTTAGAATATTAAAGATATTCAGCTTGCACATGCTCGCTGAATGGTATTTCTTTTCGATATTCGGCTAAGATCAGCCTGTGTTGATAAAATCTATTGAAAAGGTCTAATATGTCTGTACAAAACACTTCTTTTTCAGGTGTTAATTATCTTGGATTAATCTCTTGGTGCTTATTCAATGAATCCAAGGTTTAAATCTGCAAACACATATGTCTTTCGTTTAACTTGCATTTTACAATTAAGATGATTCTATTTATAACCCGTGTTACGTAGATCAATTATCAGTCTGAATGAACAGGTTGATGTTACTCATTAATAATTACTTAAAACAGTTGCATTTCCGATGGGTTTTTGCGATTTCTTCGTGGATTTTCACATCATAAAGATTTATGACATAGTAAAGTTGCTATTTCGCAATTGTTTGTAGTCATTTTTGCAATTTGTTAGAAAACGAAGCGGTTCTTATTAAACTAACGACGCCATGTCTTTCAGGTGTAAAATCAAACGCTTAATTCAACCTTAAAATTGTTTCCTACATTTAATTTATAGAAACGTTTTTTGACATGTTATGTCGATAAATCTTTCTTGTAAGATAATGTTTTTATTCACTTCATGAAAGATAAATTGGTTTAACGCAGAAACAAAAAAAAAGAAAATACTACAGGGTTTTTTTGTTCGTTTGTTTGTTTGTTTGTTTTTATAAATTTGAAATCGAGAATCTTTATAAGGATATATATTTCACGCCTCACCGCACAAAATCTATCTGGAGTTATTATTTAAAACACAGCTAATTCGGAATAAAAAAAATTCAAAATACGGAGCTATGATTAGTTATTGGAAAGCAAAGTACTTTGGACTGATTGGCCTTGTTTTGTTGACACCTTCGATCTTTGGAAACATTTCGAAAACCGCCCGGTATTCCACGTTCTCTCATCTTCCGAATCCAGACTCATTTACGACAATATTAATCAGTAGCCTAAGCAATTGTGGAAATCTTTGTAAATCCATAACAAGTTGTCTGCTGCTAAACTACCGCATTCGGGGACATGTTTGCACGCTCGAGCATCATATAGGGGAGAAAGATATTTCCATAAAAGAAGAGAAAAAAGATGGCTTTGTGACTTGGAGAAACGAATTATTTGATACGGTAAGCGTTTTGTTTTTAGCATATAAGGTAATAGCATTGAAGCTCATCTATTAGTACAAAGTGTTCCATGTGAACTGTTATGGTTGTGGTTGTTTAATGTCATTTGTGTGTCGTAGACACTCTAGAGGCCACATATTTGGGCCAATAAACCTTATGATAAATCAGGTTTATTGTCTTGATGAACTCTAGGTAGAATTTGAAATTTGGTCAAGTAGGGGCAAAAAAGAGGTCAGGAGATCAAATCTGTAAAATAAATTGTAGACATTCTAGGGACTATAATGCATGCTCAATCAATCTCAAAATTGGTCCGATTGATTCTCTTTGTGATTTCTCGGTCGAGTTCGAAATTGTGTCAAGTGGAGTCAGTGACTAGGCCAATGAATCAAGACAAAGAGGGTACAAAATAATGTCAAGATATCAAAGCTTCAAAAAGCCATGTCGACACTATAAAGGCCATAATTCTTCTCCATCAACCTAAAAAAAATGGCCCGATTGGTTGCCTTTGTTAAAACTCCAAAGAGTTATAAACTCGGTCAGTAGGGGCAAACATGAAGGGATCAAGAGGTCAAATTTTCGAAAAAAAAACAACTTTTAGAAACTATAGAGGCCATACTTTCCTACCTTATTTACCTCAAAATCGGGCATACCGATTGTCTTGATGACATCTCCGACAATTGAAAACGAAAGAATATGCAGAAGAATTATAAAAGACTATGCACAAAAGTATCAGGCTCACAAACACTTTACATTTCCTGAATGAACTAAAACGAAACCTTAAAACGGAAAATCCAATCAAATAAATAAGAAAATGAATAAAAGAGAATCTGCATTCCAAGACAAAATCTTCTTATAACCATGGGTAACAATGATAATGATACCAAATGGTTCCACCTTTATCCAAGCAATTTTAAAAAGTTCGGTCATCTAAAGAATAACTTTTACTTTTTAAATTCTAGTGAGAAAATGAAATTAATTTTCAAGGACCCAAAATAAAAGAAAGTAAAGGGCAGCCACCGAATCTGAAACAAACTTTTAACAAAAGCGGAGAATACTGTGGAGAATACTTCACCTGTAAAACAGGATATAAATTGAGAACCCGTAGAACAGAACATGCCCAATAAATTAGAGACGTGTGTGTGTGTGGACACGTTAGTGTATTTTTTTTTTTTTTTAGTTTCATATTCTGTTATAACTGGTGTATTTTACAGATTAATCTGTTTACTCGTCAAATATCAATTGATCGTCATTTGTAATGCTATAGGACAATCAAGTGTTAACCCTGAAAAGCATGTTGACTCAATCTGACATATTTTTCTATAAATAACATACTTATTTTCGAAGTAATTTGGCCATTTACCTGTATCCTTTATCGAAAGACTAAGTGTTTCGTTTTCCAAATTTGTTTCAGCTCACCGATGTCTCGAACAGGTGTCCAAATTGTACTAAAACACGAAGTTGCGTGGTCGATTTAGAGAGTTATGGATGTGAACCTTTTGGTAATAGTTAGTTTGCATCAACCTGCTTTATACATAAAAAGGTTCGCCATCGAATCATGAGCCCCTGTTTTACAAATTATATCTCTCAATAGTACATGAAACATCATCCTTATTTCAAAAGATTCTATTTCAAGAATTTCGATATATTTTGCCATTAAAAGTATATCAAGCTTTAATATATAACTGCCATACTTCATCGGTGAATTTTATGAGAAAAGCTTAGAGCTTAGCATGTTGTTAAACTAATGAACATTGAGAACAAAGCTAAAAAAAATTGTATCAATCGTTACACTGTTGGCAAAAAGTATAAACATTAAATGCAAAACATGGTACATAGGTATGTTTTTATTTTGTTCAAGGTATGAACTGACGAATTCTGACACATATTTACTACGCCAGTTTGGCGTACAAAATGGGCAACTACAACCATAGTCTGATCCAAAAACCATTTTTGCATTCATAGAGATAATATTTTAGTGGTTTTAGATATCAAAATTTTCTGGTCACGGATTGGAATTTAATCATGGCGATGATTTTTTGTAGAGTTATAGAATAGAATATTAAAAAAACAAGAATATTTTTTGTCATGAAATCATTTTTACGCCGCAGGATGTTTTGAAACCTTTAAATCAAAATAAGTTGGAGTGAAAGATGTTCTGGTTAAGATCATTGATATCCATTTTTTTGCCTGATATTAGTTTATGTTTTCAGGCAGTTATAACAGGTCAATACAGGCTTCGATGTATAATAAAAAAACAGAATTTCTTTCTTTTTTTCTTCGTTGCAGCATGTGGAAAACCCCATATGTATGGTACTATGGCTATATTGGGAAATATAAATACTCTTAGAGGAAGGTTTATTTATTTTTGTTACAACCATACAGATGGATCGACATATTCTCAGAACTTCCAATGTTCACTCGACGGTACTTGGCTGGGACAAGATGATGTTTGTAGATACGAAGATTATGAATTAGAGAGAGAGCCATTCAAACTGAAGTAGGTGAAAAAAATTAATAGAAAATACCAAGATATAACTTAACAATGTGTATACTTTTTGTTACTGCATTGATACTCTTGGTTTAATATTTCATATTGATATCTTACACCATAAAAGGTGTTATTTAAAGTAATGAAGAGGCAAAATGTGTTTATTTATGTTTACCTAATACATGTTATTCCATTGAAACATATTGTGCATAGATTGGAGGAAAACATAAATAAAGACGTACACACTTCTGATTACATGTTTGGACAGTTCGTCCTGAGGAAAAATCTTCAAAATTAGCCATGGAAAAGTCCCTTTTAAAATGGTTTGACTTTCGTATGACAAGTTGACGCAAACAAAAGATATTTTAGCAAAATCATTCGGACTGAATTTTGCGTTGAATTATTTACGGTGGGTAATGCAACAAGATTATAATCAGTCATAAAGTATTTGAAAAGACTATAATGCATTTAACCTTGTCTGTTTCAGGTAGTAATAATATTTTTCTATTTCAATCGATAATTCTATAGCGTCGCCCCTTGACATTTATTTTTGAAACAAAATGGCGAAGAATGACGGAGGTCAACAGTAAACCAGTAATAAATGAGTTACATTGCTTTCAATTTCACTCAAATTCCTTCCCAAATCATTCACGGTGTCAATTGCACGATATTCCGAACTCTAATATAACTTTGCAGCGTCGTTTGAAATATATCACGTTTGAGCCCCAACTTGGTCGTTGGCGTGATATTTGTTATCTCACTTTAAAAAATAACAACAAAAGTCCATTAAATAGCTTTTGCATTCTTGACGAATCAATCAATGGCATACAAAATTAAATTGAGTGAAATAATGGATTTCCACCCCAGCGGTTTAAATTTTTGCGTGTATCATCGTATCCTTTGTAGCAATTTTGAAGCGCTTTTGCATGCTTTGCGTGAGGGATTGGAATGAATGAATGGAGTGCTGAGTGAGAGATTTAAATTGCTTTTGTGCATACTGTTCCAGTGTTCAGTTCATCTGAGCACTACGTGCTCAATGCGAGCTTTGTGATAATCCAATCCGTCGTCTGTCCCCCACAATTTACTGAACATCTTCTCCGGAACCGGTGGGCGATCTTGATGAAAATTTGCGGGAATGCTCCTGGGGTGAGGCAATACCAAAATTGTTCAAAAAAATTAAAATACACTCTTATTTCTGGTTGCCATTGTAACTAAAAATGGTAAAATTAATATGAAAACTGTAGTTAGACAGCTTCCATATTTCGTATACAACATCGTCTAGTGACCTCTATTAAGTCTGTGCAATCAAAGCCCCTGGAATAATATTAAGGCTCTTTCCCGGGCGCATCTTGTTTACCAAGTACATATAAACAAATAACAAAAATCTTCTGTGGAAACAGATGGCCGATTGCCTTCATATTTGGTATGCAGCATCATATAATAGACCTCTATCAAGTTGGTACATATTGTGCCTCAGTGGTCATATTTTGGTTCCATCATGGCTCGTCTCGTCCTACATAAACACAAAGAGCGAACATCTTCAAAAGAAGGCAGACAAATTTCATATAAGACTTCTATCAAGTTCGTTTATATCATGCCCCTAGCGTCATATTTTGGCCCCTCCATGACATGATTATTTCTTAATATGAAAAAATACAAACAACAGTATGAGAAATCTTGATTTTTGGAACTCTAAATAACAATGTGTAATACTATGGCATTTGTCTACCATTGAATTAATTTAGGTTACAAAAATGTTACAGATAGATGGGAATTCAAAATGTAAAGTTATGATTGAAATGTACAAACCCGCATCCTAACGTCATTATAAAAGGAACTGACGTCGTGTTAAGAATGCCAATTAAAGTCAAACTCATTTTCTTGGTGATTAAAATGATCTTTTAAAAAGATTTTTTCACAAAAATCTTTGCGACCTTGCCTTTCTAATTATTTAACCCTTTTCTTGGGGTTTTTTGGTTGTTTGTTTAGCAAAAAACAACCAACAAGTACATTTAGTGTCTGCAAGTGTAAAAAGAACGGAGAAGTACATGTACCACAAACTGTAACATCTTGAAATCTCGAATTATAAACCATGAAGAAGAGTTAACTGATTCAAAGAATGCACAATGTTATGGGCGACGGATTTGTGTTTTGTGGCGCTTAAGAACTATATACTCATTAAGGTGTTAGTAATTCTTTGCGGATTTAGATTTTTCAAATAAAACCTATCTTTTGGCATATGGGATGCAAAACATTTTTATTGTATAAATGGTTCCAGAATCATCAGCAGAAAGGTAAACAAGACGCAGGCTATGGAGCGATGTGGCTATGAAGGCGCCAATTTAACAAACATTCTAACCAGGGAAAAGCTTTTGTTCTTTCAAGGCATTTCAAACAAATTACCAGGTATTTTGTCTCGATAATCTTTTAGATGGCGTTATGTTGACATTTTTTTTTTTTGTTTTTGTTTTTGTTTGTTTTGTTTTTGTTTGGTTTTTTTTGTTGTTGTTGTTGTTGTTTTTTGTTGTTTGTTTTGTTGTTTTTTCTAAGACAAAAGAATACTAGCACATGCCACTCAAGCCAATTTCATCTTTCCCACAGATGAAAAAAAGTTATACGAAAAATTTACAAAGTGTTAGAAAGACGCAAGCTTCAGATGTTATGAAAATACGTTAAGATTGTTTAGATTTGCTGGCTTAATGTGGTATAACATTTATATTAACGTTATAATGTTAGATAAAGTTGACAAACTTGATTTCAGATTTATCTATCCTTGTCCCAACCCTTGAATGTGAAATAATTTTTTAATTTTTTTCTCAAACGATAGGCTTTAGACCTTTTCTAGTTTGCAAGTGATGTCCCAAGATAGTCAAAAGGCTTAGGTGCCCTAGCATACATTACTTCGTAATAGGCCCAATTTATTCAACTGGACATGCGCATTACATTTCCAACAATTTCACATATGCAAAAAGCAAAGTCTCAAGCCAGTCTGTGCTTCCGCACAGGCTGACCAGAGTCTTCGCTCGACACTCCATAGGTAGATAAGCTTTCAGCTCCTCTTCTTGTCAGTCGATATTATTTTTAAATTATGTGATTTTCTATTATGCACTTTGTCAATCCACCAAGCACACATAAAATTGTTCGAAATGTCTCGCAACGGCTCATATATTTTTGCAAAGGTTTGCGATGACTTCCCGGGAAAGAGACATAGGACTATGATGGTCCTCTTGTATTTTTGTTTCCTTTTCAGGAGATTTCTGGGTCGACTTGGAAAGAGTGGGTGATAATTACACAGTCTGGACCTCGTCGGATGGACATGTACATGAAATTGACTATAGGGATGAGTGTCTTTTTCACTGCGTTTATTGGGGTATAAAGTGCAATTGCCTTAGCACATGGCAAGTAACGCCCGTAGGGCGTTATGTTTAAGCTATGTGCTAAGGCAATTGCACTTTATACCCCTATAAACGCTGTGAAAAAGACACTCTGCCCTTATAATTGCAATTATCTTGGTCTAAGAAACTATTAAAATACTCGGCTAAACATTAAAGTTTCGAGTCTACTTTCTGCGTGTATTACACAATCTATTTTTAGATCGTGTATTTTTTCTCGCTATCGAAGTTAAACGGCATAAAGTTAAACAAATGGTACACAAATAAACGACAATTTGTCATTCGTAGAGGTACGTATGATCTAAACATAATTTTGACAAGTTATTCTGCATTTTAAACCGAAACTATCGTGATCGGGCTTAGCTGAGAGGGTTGCTTGGTGGTCTTCGTCGACTCGCTGTAAACATCGACTCAGAATCTGAACTGCATGCTTTTAATCATAAATTCTTTCGAAAATATTTTATTATATTAAATAGCAATATTACGATATGGAAGGGGAACTAGGGGTTCTGAATTCCGAAAACACAAGACATGCAGATCGAAGGTCGGGGGTTTCCCGGTAGACCTATTGCATTTTATACAGAAATAAAGTGCAATGGATTTCCCCACGTGATGCGATTTAAACCAATCAAAATTCTTTATTTTATTAGATTGCAATTATACAGCTTTGTGGTCGGAATATACAGGCGTTCATAAGAAAGAATACTGTGCAAGGTCACGGGAGAGTAGTAACTGGAGGAATAACGACATCGCTTGTTGGAAGCCGTATTACTATATATGTGAACTTTCGAGCAACTGATTTCTTATCGCGTTATAGTAGCCCACCCTAAAAGAATAAATGTTTATTGTCACGCAGAAAGGGACCATCTCGGAACATTTTGGAACTCTGTAAAATGAAAATTTGAAGAAGATATTGGGTCCATTATTGGAAGGTAAATTGAACATTCAAGATTCACACACTGCGAAAAGTTTCGAGCGTAGTCAGTCTGCGCAAACCGCGCAGTCTGACTAGGGTCGACACTTTACGCACTACCCAGATGGTCCCTTTTCGCATGACGGGTCACAAATGTTTAAATTGGAATGACCTATGTTTCTCGGATGGTGTTGTTGTTCCTCTTTAAATACTAGCGGGAGAAGGTGGAGTAGAAATGTATGACATTAAACTATACAATGAAACCGAATTTTATCTTTTTAAGCTAACCTGAGCACAACGTTCTCGTGGTGAGCTTTTATTATCATTGAGTGTCTGTCGTTCGCCGCCCGTCGACAAAAATTTTAGTGTCACACATATGACTCAATCTGCATGAAACTTGGTCAGAATGATTGGGATTATCAATGTGATATTGGAGAAGAGGGTCGTGGTGAAAATCTTCTTGTTCACGATCTAGATATCATGCATATCATCGACTTTTAATTTGCTTCGACGAGACGATGGTGAGCGTTATAGGACCACCCCGGCCCTCTTGTTCTGTGTTTATATCTAATAAATGGTAGAATGTTCGATTCGTAATTGTGGTTGCTATCTTTTTCAATGAGATGAAGAAATAATATTGTAAAACATTTCATTCAAAATACCATATAGTTCAAGAGCAAAAGACTCAAAGAGAGATGTCCTACCTTTTAAAATGAGATGGCAATTCACCACTAAGCCGTACTACATCATTTTAAATGTCTATTAAATGCATGTTAAGCCATTATTATTGTTGAAATATTAAAGGATCTAAGAAATATGCGAATTGTGTAAGGTTAAAGACCAGTCATTTCGCTTTACCCATTTTAGGTGTTACGTTGCTCTCTATTCATTGTCGATAAATTTCGTTATTACCTTCTCTCAATATTACCAGAAAACACGCCCATTTTAATGTCCAAATTCATTGTAAATATAATGATTCTTAACTTTACGTTGATATTAAGAAACAAAGAATTGCCCATAGTTCGTAAAGGCATATTTCTAACACCATTTCGATGTATCGTTGCAAATTATGAGAGCAAGTTCAGTCAAACTACATGCACTTTCTCTTTTCAAAACATCGAATCTGTATTTTTGGATCCAACTAGCGAATACCTTAACGCCTACGTCAACTCATTTGCTAGTGTATAATAACATTAGAACTTCGGTCATGTATGTAACAAGTCATACACTTAATAACATCGCAAAATGGACATTTACCTCAATTAAAACCTTTCAAAACCATTCGATCAGCGCATCAATCACCAAACACTCACAAACACCATTCAGAAACGCTCCAGAAATTCGTTCAAGACAATCAACTTTGGTACGCGAAGAAATCAAAAACAGAAAATTGCGCTTATTTTATTAAAGAGGTGTAAAAATATCGATAGTCCAATTTGGATGAAATTATCGATATTGTTTATCTCCCTTGAATTTCATTCAAGACTCACTCGGCGTACTCATTATGCGTCTTTTCGCGATTTTCATCCTTAGAAAATATTCTAGAAGACTGCCATTCAGAATTTAGCATTAGGTTTTTGGTTCCTCACAAAGTTTACTTTAAAAAAAGGTTTGCTGCAATAACGTAAGGTCTCTTAATTACTTGGCGACTGTAACTGTATCCAAATACTTCAAGAAACCGTTCAGGCGTGTAATTTACTTTGCTTTTCAACTATTTATTTACAATGTATACCTTGTGTTAAGCGACAACTTAGGGGAATGGCCGCTTAATACGTTTCACGATAAAAAAGATATTTCATTTGATAGCATTTACAGATTGTCGCATAATTCTAAAATAATTCTTTGAAGTTCGAACCATTAGAATTTTAATCGGATTCAACAGCATAAGAATGATAAGCAATTCTTCGTTTAAGAATGTCTACTTTCTCACAGAATTTGCTTACATTGAATGGACTTTTGATCGCTTAAAGCTGTTCTTGCACAGATTTTCATAGAAAAAATACAAACTTGTTCTTAGATTTGGAAATGTATCATTTTTTTTTATAATTTAGAAAGGCTCAAGGTCATTGACACTTTAAGCAACATATTTCAATAAATTTGTAATTTATTTTTTTCGCAGCGACAAGAACAGTATAGGAACCAGCCTATTAATTTCGAGTCTATTAGTTACAAAATCGTCATTTTCCTTGAATAATCTTTCAATTTTTGCTTGTATTGATATTATGTTTCCAGCTGTCAAATGTTTTTACCTTTATCTTTGATTGAATAAGACAAACAAGCTGAATGCACATGCATAAATAGTTGGCTCGAAATTGAAGGATAATTTTTCAAGCGTTAGTAGACGCTTTATTTTTTAGAATGAATTTCATTAAATTCAGGAATATGGGTCTTTCTTTCCATGCATTACCAGATTGAATCTAATTATTTTAAAGGCTTCAACATGAATAGGTTGTTACTTCCGATAGATCTTACGAAAATTTTCAAAAATCACATTTTCCTAATCTGTGAAAGAGCAGCTTGAAGATAGGAGGATGCTTAAAATGGTTATTCGCTCGAGCAATATAAACAATGAAAAGTACGCTAAATTTCTGATATACAGTAGCTTGCGACAACACTGCTGAATCTGAGTGTCAGAAATCCTTTTAACTCCTTTAAGATGACAAGCAGTACAACCGAATAGTTTCGCCGACAATTCCACTCGTCAATGAATTATTATTTTCTGATGCCGAGTTAAGCCATTCGTTTTATTTTTAACTCTGAAATACTAATTAAAAATTACCAGGCAAAAGTAATCTATGAATGAAATTCAAACTAAAAACAAGATCACCTTTCATTCACATCAATGCTATGTCCTGTTACGATCAGATTGTCAAATCAACTATGTTCCCTACTTTACCTGCATGTGTAGAAGTATCCGTAGAGTCTTTCACAATTCTCCGAATGAATTGAACTTATGACTTAAAAAGTCAGACGAAGAATTGTCACAAGAACTGAAGTCGGATTGAAGTCGTTTATCAGATTACTTAGGTTTAATTTGAGAGTCCATTTTTGTTCGTTTAATCTTCACCATCAACGCCTCTTCCAGGTAAAGCATGTAGTCAAGTGAAGAGGAAACTATCCAAGGAAGCCTAATTGTGGATACAAATAAGGAAGAATTAGTGGTATAACCGATATGAAACGGCTAGTGTAGACATATAGCACCTGACGCTTGATTAACTATGAGCCAAGCTGTTCTTAACCAAGTTTAGAATAAAAACGTTATCAAGTTTAATATCTTATCTATTCTAGACAAAGCTAAGATCAGCTTGTCTCAACTCAAAGATTGTTTTCCATACAAAAACGATAATTGTGTCCGTTTACATCATTTATAATATAACCTACGTCGCGTGATTGAAATAATCCTGTTGAATATTTTTAATATATCACGGGTGTTATAACACCAGTGGAATAACTATGCAAATGAGCTAAGAACTGCTGGAACGTTATATTTGCCTTGTGAAAATGACGTCATAATGGATTTGCTGACATCATTTCGTAAATTGCGTTAATAGTTTCGCAGAATAACTTGAATCTATAAATATTGTACTTGCCTCTTTTTATTATAAAAAATAAGGTCATATTATGAATAGAATATCAAATTTATGCTCATAAAATACCGGATTTATTAAACTCGTCATCTAAAACAGATAAATACTCGGCACAGCCTCGTTTTTATCAGTGTATAGATGACTCGTGTGATAAATTCGGTATTCAATGACCATTCATTCAATATCGTCTTTTTATTAGAAATCCTAGTTGATAAAAATACCGCAATAACGTGTAAAGGATGACGTCGGAATGACGTCATTTAGTTCATTATCTTTTACATAAGTAAGACGAGATTATCTGTGATTGATGTCCGTTATAAAAGACAAAGGCAGCTATGTTAGATAGATGCATCCTTGCATTCATGAGTCTTGGTCAGTCGTATAGTAGTGATGTTATGCACCAAGTGCCAACTGTGAGCTATTGTGATCGCCCTATATCCGTCGTGCGACTTGCGTCGGCCTCAATTTCTTTTAACATCATTAAAACTTTGTAGGCATATTCCTTGGGTTAAGCTATACTTAAGTTGTTCAAGAAACCAAAATCAACCCGTAACACTAGTTACTCCTGCAAAGAAAAGGGGTAAAATATCTTTCAAAATCTTCTTTTCTGAAACCAGAAGGCAGACAACTCTCATATTTAGTTTTAAGCACAATCTAGTAGATCTCTTAATAAGAAAACTAATACCATACCCATTGGGTGATATTTTGGCTTTGCTCTGGCGTATTCTATTTTTTATATAGAAACAAAGAGTGACAATCGTAAAACTAGAACGAACACTAATTTACGTTATTTATGTAATATCATCCAATATACATTTATCAAGTTTGTTCATATCAAGTCCCTGGGTTCAAATGTGGCCCCTGCCCGGGCTCACCCTATTTTACATAGAAACAGAGTGAAATCTTTTTTTATTTATTTCTCTGAAATCGATTGGT
This sequence comes from Fragum whitleyi, assembly GCA_948146395.1. Lineage (NCBI taxonomy): Eukaryota > Metazoa > Mollusca > Bivalvia > Cardiida > Cardiidae > Fragum > Fragum whitleyi. The sequence goes on along the minus strand of OX411552.1, from coordinate 56,031,618 downwards.
GATCATCCCTGATATTGGTGTTTAGCTTCATAGTATTAACCTTTATGAAGTTTTTTTCATTTCCTTCTCTTAGAATCATATATTTGGGCTCAGCCCAGCCCCTGTGCATCTAATTTAAATAGCCACAAAGTATGGAATCTTTCAACAATAGTCTGAAAACGATCTTTGGAAAAAGGATACAAATTATCTCCTTCGAAGAGGAATTCGGTCAGTCTTATTCATGTGTTGTCCCAGTGGTCAAATAGACTCGGGTGAGTGATAAACGTCCATCATGGTCCCATTGTTCGTGTGAAGATTCAGATGTGGAGTATTATTTGACTGTTCTCTTATATATCGACGGCATGAAATACAAACGCATGAGTACAACCGTAGCATTCCATCAATCGATAAAACAAGTGGCCCCTTTTTAAAAGGAAAGGTGGCACAGCCGAAATAAATAGCCAACTGTATATCAATAATACAAGGTACCATTGATACTTACTCACAAGATCGTCTCTCTGTTCTACCTATCTTTATTCATAATTTGTCTCTCTTTCTTCTTTTCTGTTTCCCGTTCACTTTGTCGGACTGTCTCTGTCTCTGTCTGTATGTTTTTCTCTCTCTATTACTCTTTCCCCCTCCCTCTCTCTCTCTCTCTCTCTCTCTCTCTCTCTGGACTGTCTTATATCGGACTGTCAATCTAGAGGTTTGGGGGTCAATTTCTGGCGGTGGCACTCATCCTTTTCGACTATTTGTCTTCAAACGATTGATTGATAATCGTAGACCTATGTCAGATATCAGCTGGAGGCTAGGCGAGAATATTGTGGTAGTATTGGTTTGAGAAATACCAGGGTTCCACTGTTACGTGCTCCAGCCTCCGCGATGTAACTGAATGCTTGTTGAAAGCGGGATAAAACTAGCTTCAAACAAACTAATCTCACCCCTCTGTCTATCAATGTCTTCCAGTATCTCTAACTATTTTCTTATTAATGATTTAGATTTTTTAACCGAATCATGCGTAGCAATACGATGCATCATTTTCATTGAAGAATTAAATGGACCAAAACCGACATAGTTTCTGGTTGTTCAAATGCAAGTATTATGAAAGTTTCTAAGTATCTATTCTGTTAAACCAACTTTAAATTTGAATCGTCGAGTCTTTCTTTCATTTATTTTGAAATTCGTCAAGTACACTTCTCAGACAGTTCACGACATATCTCTTATTATCCAAAAGCTTTGACTGACAGAATATACATGTACTTACATCACCCTGTACAGACGTAAAGACTGATCTTGGCCTACATCGCCTGCTTTCTACTTATTAATTAGGAATGAAAAAAAATGATAACGGTTCCTGCGACAAAGTGCATTGGACTTACTAGCTTTCTTTTGTGTATGCCGTTAATCTTTGGAAACATTTTGAATACCGCTCGAAAGTTCAAGTTCTCTCATCTTCACCCGAGTCGAGACTCGTTTACGACTCTAACAATCGCTAGTCTGAACGATTGTAGAGAATTTTGTAAATCCGTAACAAGTTGTGTGCTTGTTAACTATCATATTCGAGGACATATTTGTAAACTCGAGCATCATATAGGGATGACAAGAATTTTCATAACAGAGGAGAGAAGAGCTGGCTATGTGACTTGGAGAAATGAATTATTTGATACGGTAAGACCTTTGTTTTCTCATAACAGGTTCGAGAGTTTTACAGAAATAACATAGATTTTAGTTCAGTCAAGATACAGCAACAACATGAATTAGTATGATTAATATCCTTTGTGTACACCTATTCGTTAAACGTCATCGGCATAATTTGTTACAAAAATGTCACTACTTAGAGGGTCATAATGGTCTAATTTCAGCTGGAGAGATGCACAAGTAAATATATTGATGTGGGTTTAAATGTAATTCAAAGTATAATCAAGAGGACCATGATGGCCTTAGATCGCTCACCCGAGTCTCTTTGACCCCTGGAGTATCAAATCAATTAAATAGGCACATGTCAATAACGAGATAATTTCTACATAAGATCACTACCATGGAATCTTTTCAGCAAAGAGAAAAAGTGATATGCCTGGACACAGCCCTTATGAAAAAAAAGGGCATGTAATGAATAAACTTGATGATATTCAATAAGACGAAACTACTGCATCGGTGGCCTAGTGGTAAATGCACTCGATCCGTGACCTGGAGGTCCGTGGTTCGAGCCCCACTGTCGCCGGGGTGTGTTTATGGGCAAAGACTTAATAGCCAGCCCCAGTTCACCCAGCTGTAAAAATGGGTAGCAGTGGGTTTAAACCACTGCCTCTCTGTCAGGGAGAAAACATCAGGATTGAGTGTTCGAGAGCGATTCTATAAGCTTAAGCTTTCGTCGCAATCGAACTAAAATAAATTAGTAAAAACTAAACTAAGACGAAACTGTTTAGATAGTTCCCTGCCTTCTAGTTTCAGAGATTAAGTTTTTAAGCTTTTCTCCTTGATGTCTAGGTAAAATAGGGGATGGGGGTCATTCAGAGCCCAAATATAAACCAAAGGGCATGATGTAAACAAAATTTGTAACTGTCCTCTTGATTATGATCCATACCAAAATATAAAGGCTTGCCGCCTTTTGGGTTTAGAGAATATGATTTTTAATGATTTCGCACTTTGTTTCTATGTAAAAAAAAAGGATGCGCCCGGATGGAGCTAAAATATAATACCACGGTCTTGATATGAACAAACTTGCTAGGGGTTCACTAGATGATGCTACGTACCAAATATGAAAGCTGTCTGCCTTCTGGTTTCAGAGAAGAAGATTTTTGAAGATTTTCCTATTTTCGCCCTTCGTGCTCAGGTGAGCTTAAAGGGGATGCATTCAGCTGGTGCCCAAATAATACCCCAGGGTCTTGATATGAACAAACCTTGTAGAGCTCCACTAGAAGATGCTACAAACCAAATATGAAAGCTGTCTGCCTTCTGGTTTCAGAGGAGATGGTTTTTGGACATTTACGTAGTTTGATTCTATGTAAAAAGGGGATGCGCCCGGGTCAAGCCCAATTATGATACCACGGTCTTGATATGAACAAACTTGGTAGAGGTCCACTAGATGATGCTGAATACCAAATATGAAAGCTGTCTTCCTACTGGTTTCAACGAAGATTTTTGAAGATTTCCTATTTTCACCCTTTTTGTTAAGGGTTAAGGGAGAGATAAGGGCGGATTTCATTTATTTGAGCAAATTTGGTACAGCTTGACCGAAGAACATCCTTACAAAGTTTCATCAAGATTGGCCAACTGGTTAAGGAGAAGAATATGTTTAAGAAATTGCGAGTGACGGACGATGACCGACTGATGACGGACACTTGACGATAACAATAGCTCACCTTGAGCATTTCGTGCTCAGATGAGCTAAGAACATCGGAAAGAAACAATTAAGTAGGGTGACCATGGTGGACCTGCGTTACCATGGGAGAAGCAAATGGATTGTATGCTAACAAGAGTTATGTTTTGTGTTGGCAAAAACAATTTCTTTGTATTTAGCTGTCTTAAAAGCAAGAGTGTTGATACAAATCTTTTATCAGGCCATGGGAATGTATCTGAAAATAAACAGTTAAAAATGCTAAATGATAGCATTACATAACTATTTGTAAGTATCGTATCTCTTTTAAACGTGTGTTGCGCTATTTATACAAAATGTTTGTGCTATTTATAAAACATAATATGGATTGATTAATGTTTTTGTTTTTCCTCGAGAAAGATTTTTAATACAAAAAAAACACCAAAGTTTAAATGCTGTTAACAGAGGGGGCGATTACACATCTTACGTCATTTTTGTTGTGAAGAATCTCAATTCCTGCAGATTTAGTTTCGTTTTTTTTATCTTATTTCAGTCCACAGGTGTCTCAAATCAATGTCCAAACTGTGACAGAACACAGAGTTGTCATGTCGAAGAAGATCACTATGCGTGTAAAACATTTGGTAATTGGCGTTCTAGATATTAAAGCAGAATCGAGCGCCAAAGAATGGAACTCAGCGTTTTGAGCTCTCGATTGGACTTCGTTATCCAGAACTAAGTGATTTTTGTTCCTTAGACATGATTCCAAAATGTACATTCATCGTTACTCGACCTTAAGCTGCTCAAAATAATGTCACCAAACTTACTCTTAAAGTCCTTGTTCTGAAACATTGTCACAGTTGAGGGCATGTCGATATTTAAAGTTAACTCGATCGGCATTCAGCACTTAAACGTCATTTAGTAAGAGTTTTCATCATGCTGCTCAGTTAAATGGATATTTCAAAAGATAAGGGCAAGGTTTTCAAGATTTATCGAGCTAGAAAGAAATGTATCAATAAGATTGATAACAGTTAATTCACTTGAAATTCGTTAGATTTAAACCTTCATATTTCCCTCCTATACACAACATCGACAAAGGGACAACTGGGAATTCTTAATTCCCAACAAAGAACCTAAATTTTGGCACAAATTGTATGCGTCAGAGACTTTCAGCATTTTTTCCTGGCTTAATAGATTTTTTTATGTGATCTGAGCACGACGTGCTCAAGATAAGCCTTTAGGGATCGTATAATGACCCTCATCTATAGTCATAATTTACCTAGTGAACACTCTAGATGCCTGATTTGTAGCCAAATTAAGCTATGAATTGTTCCTATTGATTGACTTGATAGTGTGTTTTAAATCTTTTCCTTGATCAAAATGTCATGGAATCTAATTTTAAAAAATCATCAACTATAAGCAGTAGTGCCCCAACGATTTTTTTTCTATTCGTCAAGTTTGAATATGTAAAATTGCTATTTTTCAGCCGATACGGTTCTAGTTCCTTGCTTATTCTTTGTTACCATTTTCGCATTTTTTTGAAAATAGGTCTTAGAGTGTTCACTAGGGTGAGCGATAAGGCGAATTTATGTGCCTTTCGTTTTCTTTTTATTGAAGCCTGCGGAAAGCCCCATAGCTACGGCACTATGAATATGTGGGGTAACATTAACACTCCGGGAGGGAAGTTCATTTATGGTTGTTACGACCATATAAAGGGATGGTGTTACTCTCAGTACTTTCAGTGTTCACCGGAGGGTACTTGGCTGGGACTGGATGATGTATGTGGATACGAACAATATGAATTAGACGGCGAATCTTTCAAACTGAAGTAGGTGAAAAACACGGTTACAATGTAAAGGATCTCGCGCACCATCCACGTTATTGCGATTTACTTGAAGCATTTCACTTGAAACTGTATTGACCTGATACAGTTGTGCCAGATATTTATTTTTAATCATAATTCGGATATCCATGTTATAAAAAACATGGGGTATTTTGTTTCAACAAATTGTCTGTCATACAATAAGTGAAACAACAATATTGTTTTAGCAAAACAGAGAATCTCAGTTCATGTTTAAGTGTATTTTTTAAATATTTATAGTCGTAAATGCAACGAGATCATAAAATTCCTTGTGTGCATACTTATTGGCTAAAAGCAAATATAACAATTTCCAGGTTTACTTGAATTATTTAGAAGTTAAATGCAAGATAAACTGGCTTTACGTATACAAACAGTCAATATTCTATCAATTTACGTAAATTTGCGGAGAACTGCATGAACAGTTATATTTCGTCGACTGGTGCACCAACCTACTGTCGTTTCCTACAACAATAAAACCTAAACATTTTATCCGAGCAACCAGCTGCTAGTCCAACGTTAGCGTACTACTTATCATACGCCAATTGTTGGGATACCAATGGCTTGCATAATGTTAACTATTGTCAAATGCCGGATAAATGTTGGCCGAGCCCAAGATTGACAGTCCAATGCGTTATTGCTAGGCTAGTCGCGCTCCGCAACCGTGATTAATTTCAAAATTACAGACACTTAATATATTTGTAAAACCGTGTAAATCAAGTGAAATACGGTCTCACGTTTTACGTGCATTGCAGTGTCGACAGGACTTTGAGAATCTTTGATCATTACTTTTGAAAATTAAGAATGTTTAAGAAGATGATCGGTGATTTTATAGTCAATCGCCATCTCAGCCCGAACCGTCCATTTTTTCTCAAGTTATACCGCTAAAAGCAAACCTCAATTCAATGCTTTTCTTGAAATTAATAATGGGTCGGACATAGATTTAGATCAAATGCATATCTATCTCTGATATCCTCCTTGGTCGAATAAAATCTGCGGTGAACCATCCAAATAAATGTTAAAAAAAAACCTGATTGGGGGTCGAATGAAGGACTCTTTTTCAAACCTCACAGTCGCAAAAGAAGGTCACACAGGTCACGTGACCAAGTGACATGATAAAACTGTCACGTGATCGAGTGACCTGATATCTAAAGGTTTATCATATCCCCTTTTTTCAGGCAATATTTATAGGTATTCACAGGTTAAATAGAAAATATTATGTTAGGGTCTCAAAATATCTATGTTTTGAAGTTGAGGGAAAATTTCTTATGACGAGGGTGACTTTGCCGAGTCATGATTAATTTTCGCATCCTATACCAGATAACATTGATATTTTAGAGTCAAAATAATGTTTTTTTAATATATATATCATGCAAAAAACTCTTAATACTTCAATTATATGAGCACATTTAAAATTTGCGGAAATTCGGTTGGAAGTGGCTCTGGTAAAGACGGTGAAAATGCAAACAAACTATTTCCACGAAATGAATCCCTGATATCAGTCAGGTGATATCACATCAATACAGGTTTTGGTGCATTTCTTTTAGAAACATCGACAAAAACAACGCAAATTGAGGTTATAAGATGAAACATATTACGTACTTAGTGAATTGTATGGAAAAATATCTAACTCCGTTGTAGGAATTGATAATTGTCTCGACAGAGCTTCTACAATTATCAATTCCAACACCCTGGTTAGATATTTTTCTTTCATATAAAACACTTAGTATCTATTATATATGTATACATGTATTAAAATATAAAAGATTTTCGTATATGTGTTGACAATTCGTCATTTCCTTTACAACATAATTAATGTTATTTGATTCATGCACCATACCTTTTCTACAATATTTTTAATCTACTTACAAATTGTATCTTGCAAGGCTTATGTGCATTTTTCAATTGCAGAATCGTCAACAAAAAAGTAAACAAGACCGTAGCTAAGGAAAGATGCGACTACGAAGGCGCCAAGCTTACAAACATTTTAACCTTTGACAAACTTGAGTTCTTTCGAAGAATTTCAAGCACATTACCCGGTATTTTTCTTAAAGTTTTTTTCAGCCTACATGACACGTTTCTTTTTTTATTTGGGACCATTTATTAGTTTGTTTAAATCGTAAGTTGGAAAACAAGATACGTCCGAGACGGATTATGCTCCCCAAATAAAAGCTTTGCCATAAATTTGTATACCATAGTTTGACAAAAATAATATTAAATGCTACTTTAGTTTGAGGTTTCTGCTTTACAAGAAATCTGAAGTCTGTAAATCATGGAAGGAATCTCACAGGTCTGGATCTACATATAATAATTAAGAGATAAGAACTATGGTTTTTCACACACAGCTTCAAACTCATTGCTACCACTCTTTCTAAGATAAACTCTGAACACTATTTTTGAAGAAATTTCAGACCATCTTAGGGTAAAAAGGGTTATGTGTTTACCATGACTATCAACATGTGTTCATTTTCCAACAAAGGTATCAATGAGAGATACCTACATACATAATACGATTACTTTAACTTGAGTTAGTTTTATTTAATCTGATTATTAAAGATTCTCAAATATATAAATGTTAAAGATATAAGGGGTTAAGTCTCTATTTAATCTTTAAAAACAGTAGAAGGAGATTGTAATATCTTTTGAGCCCGTTTCTATTTACTGTTTTATCCCGAAGGTTTGCTGTTCGTGCACTTGGTGTTTATATAACAGTTAAATGTCAGACCAGCTGATAAAAGGGGAGAGGTGATTTGGGTTTACGAATCAGATATTTAAAAAATCTTAAACAAACCCTGTGTGGTGGGTACCCATTAAAATCGTCCGACAATTGAAATGGGATCCTAAATCAAAGGGTTCGTACTAGATTTATAGATAGACATTAATACCCAATGTTAATCTAGACATCTTATTAATAGATTTTTTTAAAATTTACAGGAGGTTTCTGGGTCGACTTGGAGAGGGTTGAAAATAGTTACACTCGGTGGATGTCGTCGGATGGACATATACATGACATCAACAAATACCTGTGGGCACAATATCATGCTGTTAAATGGGGTGCAGATTGTGCAAAATCGCGTAGAGCCGATAATTGGAGAATTAACGATATCCAGTGTGGGGCTTTAATTTACTACGTTTGTGAACTTTTGAAAAACTGATTTCTTATCACATTACAGTCAATCTTGCTCGAGCGATTATTTTATTAAGCTACCATTTTCATTAAACGACCGTTTTCAAAATCTCTTTTTTTTTAATCAAAATATCTTAAAAATAGGTATTTTTGGTATAAAGATTCATAAGATATGAATAATATGTTGTAAGCGATAATATGTTGTAAAAACTCAAGTGAATCGTCTCAATTAGATGATTCTGTTGAGTTTTTAATAACATAAGATTATTAAATATTAAAAAATTAGCATATTCAACTAAAAAGCATATTTCTTTTGTAAACAAAACGTGTATTAAGCGACCATTTTCTTTAAAGACCGCTTTTTGGTGGTTCCGTAAATGTAGATCTTCTCATAGGGATGTAACAAAATATCGATAGTTTCGATATCGTACTTATCTCCATAAATTTCATCCAAAACTCGCTTCACACACTAACACTATTAAAATTATTTCAAACTATACTCAGCGTAATTGAAATGTCCACTGGTAGTCAAACAAATTCATAAATAGGTAAATAAAAAGTTTTCAGTTTAACTATATTTTTATTGTTTTCTTGTCGTATTATTACACATCTGAATCGAAACATAGAAATGAAGGACAGATTCCGTGACTATAAATGGAGTAGTGTACCTTGAACTTTAGTTACACATCTAAGTATCGTGTGTGTCCTCCATTAATGCGTACGCCAGCATGCTGTATCAAACGCTGGATTCTGTACTGAGAGATCTCCTCCACCTCTCTGGTAAGTGCCTGCCTCAATTTCTGACAATTCTGAACGCGTTGTCTGCCGCCAAACACTCGACATTCTAGCTGGTTTTACCAATTTTCTATCGGGCTCAAATCAGGAGAGAAAGCGGGCCAAGGTAACGTATGCACGTTTTTTTTGTTCCAGAAAGTTTATTGTTAACCTTGCTGTGTGGGGTCTGGCGTTGTCCTATTGAAAAGCGTGACATCTCCACGATTCCCCAAGAAAGGTATCATTAAATGCTACAGTACCTCTTCTATATAACATCTTGCATTCAAATTCCCATCAATGACTTCCAAAAAGGTGTCCTGTGACGCCAGAAATACCACCCACTCCATAACATTCCCTTCGCGAGAACGTGAAGCCTCTTGAATGCAGCAATTAGCAAAACGTTTACTGGGACGTCGACACTCTCTGGTCCTATCGACGAGAATCTGGACTGATCTTGAAACATGGCGTCTTGCCACTGATGTTGTATCCATCGCAGGTGCTGCATAGAACAGTTTTAACCATTTTGACGTCGAATTGGTGTCAAAACATTACCTATATGGGTTATGGCTCATCATTACACCTTCACACAAGCGCGGTCTAACCGTGGATGCGCTAATGAGATTGTTGTTCAATTCCATGATTTCTCAAGCCGTTTATAGGATTCTGAAACCTATCCCGAAGATGGAAAGCCTAATTTGACGATCCTGCCGACGTGACGTTATTCTTTCACATCCTGGGCGTTGCCTATTATCATAGTTTCATGATAGTCTTCTTTGAACAACCAATTAGAAGTGACCATTTTTTCAGTATGAAAGACCACCCTCGACCATACCTAATGCACGGTAATGTTGTGCTTTATATAAACGTCCCATATTCATTTTTTAAATAATCGACAGCTGCTTGTTAGCAATACGTTACTCTTTTGAAGATAAATTTGGAACTTTTGTCATCGGATAATTGAAAAAAATATCATTTTTGCACGTGTACAATATGTTGAAATAAAGCACACATAAAGTAAACATAGAATTGTTCGAAATGTCACGTAAAGGTTCTTTCATTGGTTCGTGAAGATGTGGCAAGCCTTTTATAGAATTATTATGAATAATTTATCAAAGGAGTTTAAGAACTATCGCTAATTTTGTTCATCATGAACAAAAAAGCAATATTGTATAACCTGCATTTAATTTCATTCTCACTCATACAATTGCATTCCGAAATCATTCCAATGTTATTCAGTTTGTAAATTTAGCGATTTTTTTTTATAATACCCACGATACTAAATTTTCGCGAAATTTCTTACTACTCAATCTTTATTTCGAAATCCGTCTATTCTCTCTCTCTCTCCCTGTCTCTCTGCCTCTTTCTTTCTCTCTCTCTCTCTCTCTCTCTCTCTCTCTCTCTCTCTCTCTCTCTCTCTCTCTCTTTCTCTCCCTCTCTCACCCTTCTCTCTCTCACCTCTCTCTCTCTCTCTCCCTCTTTCCCTCTCTCTCTTTCCCTCATTCTCTTTCTCTCTCTAGTCCAACTCCCTAAGACGACACTCATACTTTCCGACTTTTCGTAGACGTATGTGGATAGCAACCTGAGGTAAGGACAGGATGTAACGGTAGTATTGGTGTGAGAAATACCAGGAATCCATTGTAAGGTGCTCCAGCCATTGCGATATCACTGAAAGATTCTTGAAAGTGGCGTAAAACCCCATTCAAACAAACAAATCTATCGCTCACTCTGAAAATCTGTCAGTCTCTCTATCTTTCACTATTTTCTTATTAATGATTTAGATGTTTGTTTTAATCAAACCATGCGTATTAAGATGCACTATTTTCATCGCAGAATTTAATAGACCAAAACGGACAGATTTTCTGGTTGTTAAAATGCAAGTATTCTGGAATTAAGTGTCTTTGTGTTCTGTGAAACTTTGAAATTTGAATCTCCCGTAGGATACTCCTTTCATTTAGTTAGAAATTCGTAATAAATACTTCTCAGAAAGTTACACGACACATCCCTACTTTTCCGAAAGCTTTGGATAAACGTGCAGACTCAAATGAGCCTGTGTGTGGCATTTCCAGTAATTCGACACAAGTCTGATAAACCAACGTTGAGAATCTTAGAAAGCCAGATTTTTCAATCACTTGATTTCATGATTGTCTAATATACTGTGACTGTGAAACCTTGCCTATCTGTTAAGCACATGGCTAAGAGCTTACCCTGCGTTAAGGGTTACAAAACGGTGCAAACAGTTTTCCAAATGACCCCGCTTTGCACGTGCACTTGAGTGCAAAGCGGGGTATAATGGGAAAACTGTTTGCACCGTTTTGCGATGCTGAACGAAAGGCTGGTCAGACTGTGTGGATGCACGGACTTGCCAGAGACTTTACTTTGTGTACATGTGAAATCGTTAGATATATTCACGCGCAGTCAGATCTTGGTCTACACCGCCTGTTTTCTACTAATAATTAATATATTCGAGAAAACCCTGAGACAAGTTTATTGAAAAAGAGCAACTGCCCCAAAACTTATTCAAAACAAAGTGCACGTTCAGCATGAACGGTACTGAGAGAAAATTGAATATAAAGGAAGTTGATTTAAAAGTTATCAATTACCATTATTGAGACATTTAAACACAATTGTCAGTCTAAATAAATGTGCAGACTTATTTTCGTGTATATCACTTCTCACTAATTCCTTAACGCTTTTTACTGAATTATCGAGATTCATTCTAGGCTTTTTCCTTGACTTATAAGTAAAATCACCATTATGATTTTATTTTTTCTCATTTAATGAAAAGACCTGTCTTCGTATTGATAAATCTTTCGTTTTGTGAATGATTAATTTTATTCATCACCTAATATGACAAAAAGATTAAGGCAGTTGATCCGTCATAGTTCCGCAACGTTTTTGAAGTATTGAACATTAACAGTGTTAACCAAGGTTTCCGAATGATTTTCATTAGGAAACCTCGGTCAACATTGTGAAAGTTAATGGAAACCGAATCATTGCGGAGCTATTACGATTCCACTACTTTAACTGACAACTACATAGACCTTTACTTTACCTCTCTCATTTACATATATAAAAATATTACAATTTCTATACAGCCTTGTATACGCTTTCTTAGGATGAAATTACGAAAGGTGATGAAATTGAAATATTATTTGTGAGTTAAACAAAATATGTCATTGATATATATTTAAACAGTTTAAGGTTCATGTAAAGTGTTTGAGACCCAATTTTAAGGGCACTTCATTTGCCAAGAAAAAGCAGTATGTCCAGGAATATTATATATCAAAATGAAGCTATTTATGAGCACAAGCAGTTGAAAAACATAAGACTGTTATAACTATAGCGGTATAGCCAAAACTTTGTGGAAAAGGGTCATTTTGTACAGAACAAGCAACTGCATGGCTGTTGGATAAAATTGGCTCATATTTTAACAAAGTCTAGCCTAAAGTACCATCCAGGTAGTGCTACAACCATTGGTATAAAACTCAGCCCCAAAACGTAGTTATGCAAGCAATTTATTTTGACTTATTTTATAAACACATATGTCATATATGTCATTCTAATTTTGTAAACGTGTAGATCTTTTTAGGATATGGTGTGTTATCATAATATAAATAGACATTTATTGTTTATATACCTGTAAGGTTGTTTAGCAATATATCAATTTCTATTTCACAGAATGATAAATATATAGTAATATTGTAGATCATTGAATTAAAAAAAACTATAATTTGAAATAAATCGCAGAAAATATTCACAATATTGTGGTGTGATGTTGCACCATACCTTACATCTATTTTGAAAACAGACAAAACCGGTTTGACATGTATGTTGACAAAATAAATGGAAATTGATTGTTTCAAAACAGCCTTTTGAGACTGAGTTTTATATCTGAGGTTGTAGCACTACCTGGATGGTACTTCAGACTGTATTTTGTTAAAATATGGGGAAATTTCATGCAGCCGTCATGCAGTTGCTTGTTCTGTACAAAATGACCCTTTTCCACAATGTTTTGGCTATACCGCTATAGCTATGGCGGTCTTATGTTGCCTAACTACTTGTGCTCACGAATAGCTTCATTTTGATATATAATGTACCTGGACATAGTGCTTTTTCTTGGCTAATGAAGTGCCCTAAATATTGGGTCTCAAACTCTTTACATGAACCTTAATAGACGTCAAATTCGGGTCAAATAAACCATCTAGTAACACTGAAACCATCTTATAACAAAACAAATATACGCCATGCAAATGGTAACTATTTAAAGACAGCAGAATCAGAATCACCAACTACTGTACCATGATGACGGTTTCTGCGACAAAGTGCATCGGACTTACTAGCTCACTTGCTAGCTTACTGTTTATGCCGATAATCTATGGAAACATTTTCAATATCGTTCGACAGTCCAGGTTCTCTCATCTTCATCCGAGTCGAGACTCATTTACGACAATAACAATTGCTAGCCTAAACGAATGCACAGAACTGTGTAAAACGGTATCGAGTTGTGTGCTTGTAAACTTTCGAATACGAGGACATATATGTAAGCTCGAGCATCATATAGGGATGACAAGTATTTCCATAACAGAGGAGAAAAGAGCTGGCTATGTGTGTTGGAGAAATGAATTATTTGATACGGTAAGACCTTTGTTTTATCATAATGGGTTTTAGGGTTTCACAGAAATAACACAGATTTTGGTTGTAGACAAAAGTCTCTGTAGTCAAGATAAAGCAACAACACTAATCATTATGATTAAACTCATTTTACTACCATGCGAACCAGGTTGCTAAAATTTGGAGTTTATTGACCAAAAACGTCATAAACCACATACGAGCAAGTTATTTGACAAAGTCACTATTTACCTCCCTTTGTTCACCCTCGGCGGCCCAGTTGATGGTTTTTTACCTCACCTAAGCACACACAATGTGCTCAAGGGGAGCTTTAAGGATCATGTCAGTCCGTCGTGCGTAGTCAAATATCTTAAAAAACTTCTTATCCTGAACCACTGGGCCAATTTCAATGAAACTTTACCAAAATATTTCCTGTGGTAACCCTTTTCAACATGTTCTCAACATTTTGATAGACCCAAAATATGGGCGTATTAGGGCGGGTCTTATTTTGAGCCCAAAATATTTGAACGGCATTTCATTCTGAAAAATTGGGCCGATTTCAATGAAGCTTTACCAGAATGTTTCTTGGGTGACCCTTTTCAAAAATGGTTCGCGAAATTTTGATTGGCCCATAAATATGGACTTGGCAGGACGGGGTTTATTTTGAGTCCGAGTTCCTTGAACGACATCATCTACTGAACCACTGTGCCGATTTCAATGAAACTTTACTAGATTGTTTTTGGGTGACCCTTTTCAGAAATTGTTCGTGAAATTTAAATTTGCTCATAAACATGGGCGTGGCAGGGCATGGCTTAATTTTAGCCCAAAATATTGGAAAGACATCTCCTAAACCACAGGACTGATTTTGAGAAAACTTTTCCAGAATGTTCCTTGGATGACCCTTTTCAAAAATTGTCCGCAAAATTATGAGTAGCCCATAAATATCGGCTTGGTAGTGCATTTTGTTTTGAGTTCGAAATCTTTGAACGACATCTCCTCCTGAATCACTGGGCCGATTTTTATGAAACTTTACCAGAATAATCCTTTGATGACCTTCTTCAAAAGCTTATCGCAAATTTTTGATTGGGCCATAAATATTGGCATTGGTGGATAGGGTCTATTATCACCTGAAATTCTTGGAAAAAACATCTCTTCAACAATTAGGCAAATGTGAATGAATATTTGCCAGAAAAAAAAGTTGGATGAGATCCACTGGACCAATAAAACTTAGGTGGGCGGTTTAGGGCCAATCTTGCCCTCTTGCCCTCTTGTTAGACAAATTGATAAGTCACCAATTTTAAGGAATATCTATTGCTCAAATGACGCATTGTCTTGTCGTTGGTATCTCAATATTTGTATACGCCTTTTTCTTAAACGCCATCAGCGTAATCTGTTAAGAAATGTCACTTGTCAAGTTACTATTTCACAGTAAGTTTAAATGTTTTCAAAATCAAGAAAAAAGTCGGAAAGAAGCGATTAAGTGGTGTGTCCATGGTCCTCGTTACCATGGGAGAAACAAACAATCTGGGTCCGAGGTTATAAAACTTTTCTCAGGCTCAATTCAAAATTTTCTCAAATTGAAATTAATTGAAATTTGAGATTAATGTCGTAATTCTGTTTTATTACGCATTTGAATCTATCAACATAAAAAGATAATATTAATAAGTTGTTATAAATAACAATTTATCAATATTATCTTTTATTTTCATTCATTTATTTTGATTCAAAATTTGAGAAAATAGTGCCTGAGAAAAGTTTTATAACCTTGGGCCCAGATTGTACTCTCACAAGATTTATTTTATAGTGATGACAAAGATTTAATAAGTTAGGTTATTTATTCCAAAACAAAAATAGTAAAAATGTCTCATGATCGTTTTGTAACAACAGCTCATAATAGTTATAGGGAAATACAACAGCGTTGATATCAACCCTTTGTGATGAAATAGGAGATGATATTTGAAAGGAAATGATAAACTAGAAAGCCATGAATGGCTTGAGTCGCTCCACAGGCTTGAAATTCTTATAAAAGCAAATGAATGTTTTGACTAGATTTTTAGATATTTGGGGTTCTACTAATGTTGAAAATGATATTCAAAGTTTCAACTATATAACAGATAGAGAAATGACCTCCGCTCATAAAAGACATAGTTTTGATCAAATCAAAATAATTTTTGTCTGCATGATAATGGGTCACCAAAGGATCATACCAAAAATGTTTGATTGATATGTAATAGTTATAGTTCATTTCTGACAATTTACGCGATATAACCTAAGCGGAGCGTTAGCGGAGCGCAAGGTTATACGCGTAAATTGTCAGAATATGAACTATAACTGTTTTACCGATCGACTTATTTTTTCATCAAATAACGCTAGTTCAATAGAGTTTCACGTCAATCAATGATGTCATTCATTTTTGATGCGTCATACATTATTCAATCGAATCGAGGTAAACAAAAAGTGGGAGGAGCGAATTGAATCACCATCGGGTTTCTGTAATTATTTTGTCATTTGGCGAGACAGATTCGGTTGAGAACGTTCGGTGAACGAAACCTCGTGATTGCTGCTAGTGGATTTTGTATTCCTTTTAGTTATTTCTTTGCGGTCTATTATACTTCCCTTTAGGGATTTTGTATTTTCAGAAAAACAGTTATCTACCACGGCATATTCAGCTGCGCAGTATTAGCTCGTCGGACTATGATTCAAATGGTACCCGGGTTCGTCCCCCGATGGTGGCACTCATCCTTTCCGACTATTTTTCTCCTACCTACGGGTTGATAATCGTAGACCTCTCCTATGTGGGATAGCAGCTGGAGACTAGAAAAGGAATGGTAGAACAAGTTTAAGAAATGCCAGAAACTCATTCTTAGGTGCTCCAGCTGCCACAATATAACTGAAGGACTGTTGAAAGCGGTGTTAAACCCCATATAGACAAACAGAACAACGGCATATTCATTATCAATAATATAAAGTTTGAAACAAGACGTTAGTAGAAAACATTCAAAGTGCATTGACAAGCTCTAGCTACCAAGTTTTGGTTAACAACCGAAACGTCACGGTTAAACGGGTAACACTGTTTTTCGATATTAGTCAGCTATCACAGGCCTAACATGCTTCGAATCAATTTCTTTTTGCAAATATCTGTTTCCCTAGAATCCTGTAAGTATGCATTCTATATTTTTTCTACAATTATTTTGCAAACAAGTAACGTTAGATTACCTTTCATAGGAACATTTGATTACATTTTGTTAAGATTTGGACATCTGTAGAACTACTAAATCGAAATGTCGTTCAAAAGATCCAAAGCATTCATTAAAAAAGAAGTAAAATTTTAAATCGTTTCAACCCTGTCGTCTTTTTTTATGTCAATGTGAAAATGTGGAGTAAAGAAAGGCTCGGTTCGAGCAAACTCGTCGATGTCATTCTTACTGCTGTATACCATATAGATTAATATTTTATTATCAGAATCATTGATTTATCCGCTAAATCTTGTCTTGATTAACAAGGAAAAATTATTCAAGAATTTACTCCTCTTTTAATGAGTAGTTGTGTATAAGGATAATTTCAAAAGAACATTCACAAAACGTTTTTTGTGAATACTCTACTACAAGTTAAGGGTCTTTCGGTACATTTTATCAGATAAGATTATGACGTCACTGTCTGGTTTTGAATGTTGTCCCGCCCATTATGACCTAAAGTCACGTAGCTCACTTATTCGAGCAGATCGCCAGGTTATGGGATATATTTTTTGAATTTCAAACGAAATAGCGGCCTTTCATTGGAGGAAAAAATAGGGCGATCGGTAACCATCAGTTACATTCTGAGAAAATGATTTTCATAGTTTCCACTATTTAACATATTGAGAAATGACCTCCACCCATAAAATACATATTTTTCATCCAATCAAAATAATTTTAGTACACTGATAAAAGGTCACTCAAGGATCATTCCAATGAAACTTGGTTGATATCCAAAAACTAGATTCTAAGAAAAATGATTTTCATAATTTCCACTATATAACATAAAGAGAAATGACGTTTGCCCAAAAAATGCATATTCTTTATCCGATCACAATGATTTTTTGTAGACTGATAAAGGGTCACTCAAGGATCATTCCAGTGATATTTGGTTGATATCCATCAATAACATTCTGAGAAAATGATTTTCAAAGTTTCCACTATATAACATTTAGAGAAATGACCTCCGCCCTTAAAATGCATATTTTCCATCCGATTACAATGATTTTTTGTAGAATGATAAAGTGTCGCTCAAGGATCATTCCAGTGAGATTTGGTTGATATTCATCAGTAACATTCTGAGAAAATGATTTTCAAAGTTTCCACTCTATAGCATTTAGAGAAATGACCCCCGCCCATAAAATGCATATTTTCCATCCGATCACAATGATTTTTTGTAGACTGATAAAGGGTCACCCAAGGATCATTCATGTAAAATGTTATTGGTATCCATTGATTAGAATCTGAGAAAACTCATTTTTTCCATATTTGGAAATTAGCCACGCCCATTAAATCCATGTTTTTCATTGGATCAAAACTTCTTGAACAACTTTGAAAAAGGATCATCCCAGGATCATTCCTGTGAAGTTTGGTTGAAATCCATCCGGTAGTTTCTGAGGAGATGATTTTTAAAGAAAAGTTTACGACCGGACGCACGCACGCACGGACGGACGCACGACGGACACAACGCCGTGACAATAGCCCTAGTGGCATTCAGCCAGTGGAGCTAAAAATGATCAGTTTATATAATTT
Source organism: Fragum whitleyi (assembly GCA_948146395.1). Taxonomy (NCBI): domain Eukaryota; kingdom Metazoa; phylum Mollusca; class Bivalvia; order Cardiida; family Cardiidae; genus Fragum; species Fragum whitleyi. Next base: position 56,013,193 of record OX411552.1, on the reverse strand, counting down.
TCAATTGATATCCTTACATACTTTTTTCGTTCCATATATTTATTAGACCAAGTGTTTTCGCTACGTACAAAACATTCAATGTATATGGTTTAAATAAACTTTTTTTGTCAATCCTCCAAAAAGATTGATTTTTTTCATTTAAGACACAATATTAACGTTCTGTAAACAGAGAGGAAGAGTGTCAAATGCAGATTTTTTTCAATTCTTTCTATCTTTGTATGACATATAATGCATCTGGTTGAGAGAAGTCATTTTCGCTTTTCCATCTTTTTTTCAGTACACCGGTGTCTCAAATCAGTGTCCAAAATGTAATAGAACACAAAGTTGTGTGGTCGACGCAGGGAGCGATGAATGTGGAATATTTGGTAATAAAGGTTATATTATTATTTTTTTTAATATGAAACAAACTCAAGCGTTCCAGAAATAGAGCCCAGGATTTTCCAGTGAAGCGTATCTTATAAGCGTTTCAAACTGGGAGGGGGTGCCATTGGGTTTGTAACATTATTTTGGTTTAATTCTTAAACGCGAGTGTTCACGATGGTAAACTGATTGTAATAATGTCATTAAAATGGCAATTTTAGTTCGTGTCGAGTTTTCAAATTCCCATATATTGAGTTTCTGGCGGTTTCCTTAAATACGAATATTTGAAAAGGTCAGGATAAAAGTTTTCAAGACATTTTCAGTGAAAAGGAAATGTAATAATAAGTCCATATTTCGATAAATAAGAAATCTTTTGCGTCCAGTGTTATTGATGAAACGAGCAACCAAAGACAAAACTACCGAACAAAAGACCCGTTCAGGAACCCTTCGAGGTCTAATAGATGTATTTCTTTTTTAGCTCACATGATCTTGTCAATATTTATTGTGTTGACACTCCGGGGAACTTAACTGTTAGGCCGATCAATCTATGAAACGGTCAAATGATTGACTTAAGAAATTTTAATTCGAGAAAAAGAAGTTATGGGGTCTTATTATAGGGATGAGTGACTTTTTAAATGCGTTAATTGGAGTAAAAAGTGAATTTGCCTTAGCACAGCAAAAACCGCTCGAAGGGCGTTATGTTAAAGTCATGTGCTTAGGCAGTAAACGCAGTGAAAAAGACACTTGGTCCTTATTATTGAAATCCTCTAGATCTAAGAAACTATTAAAATACTCGGCTAAATATAAAAGTTTCAAGTCTACAATCTGTGCGTAGAGATTGGACCCGACGTCTTATAATTCGTCAAGTTTATACTGTAATGAGTAAAAAGCTTAAATTTTGGACAGAACGGTTTTGGCTTCTTGTAACTATATTGCTTAAGCTTTGCGATCATTTCCGTTTTTTGTGTGTGTTTTTTGTTTTTTTGGGTTTTTTTAAAGATCTCGGAGTGTTCACTTGGGTTAGCGATAAGGGCCTTTATGTTCTTTTCATTGCAGCCTGTGGAAAGCCCTATAGGTACGGCACTGTGAATATATGGGGTAATATTAACACACCTGGCGGAAAGTTCGTTTATGGTTGTTACGACCATCAAAAAGGGTGGTGGTATTCCCAGTACTTTCAATGTTCACTGGACGGTACTTGGCTGGGACTAGATGATGTTTGTGGATACGAACATTATGATATAGATGGCGAATCTTTCAAAATGAAGTAGGTAAAAATACGGTTACGATGTAAAGGAAGTCGCGCGTCATTCACGTTATGACATTATTTTGTATCATGCCATTAAACCTTTTTAAACCTGATAACACCGTCTTAATACATACAATGTTGACGGATTGTTTACTTTTAGAAGTAACTAGGATATTTATTCATGATCTCATGAGTAATTTCATCCGAACTCCTTTGATTTTATACAATTCTTAAAAAAAATGAGTCCTGAAAAAGATTCCATGATAAATATACATGTGGTAAAAATACGTTAGTTTTTAAGAAGATCAATTGTATCTGGTCGCGGCTATGAGAAACTATTATGACTCGACATGGCTTCGTCAGGATGAATGCTCCCAACCTCGACCAGAAAACATTGATATTTTAAGACACTAGCATAATATTCTCTATACATTGATGACAAAAATAAGCATTATGGGAAATTGTTGCTGTTGTTTTCCAAATAAGTATATACTTTGCTTTGCTCTTTAGTCAAGTCAAAATAGCATTTGACCTGGACAAAATTAGAACAGAAAAGAAACCTATGCCATTGTACTCAGGAAGTATCCACTTTTCCACAGAAAAAATATAAAAGAATCCCTCCGTTGCGATTTGAGTAATTTTGGGTTAAAAAATATGGTTTTTGATGAAAAATGTGGAAAATTGGAATTTTGTAGTTTTTGAAAAAATAATGATATTTATGATGTCAAAATGTGAGAAAATGTTACCAAACACGAATTTGATGGGTAAAAATATGTAGTTTAGCAGAAAACCAACAATTTTTTTTCAGGGGGGGGGGGGCGGGGGGTATTATTGCTGCTAACGTAGCATTCAATATGTTGATGGATGAATTCTATTTCAGAATAATCAGATCGATTGAATTGGATGAATGTTGAATGCTCTTTTAGGAAATTTTAAATCATATAGCATCATGGTGCACCTGATCATATCTTCTTGGTATTCCTTGTACTTGCACAGTAAATATTTCCATCCCCGAGTCATCAGCTCCTGGACACATGATTATCATTCGTAAATAATGCACCCATTAGAACATAACATCAATGAAAGGTATTCTTCAAATAAAGGAAATTTAAACGAACTTATATAACATTTTTTATTTGTTCATATGAAATTATAATCAAAAACAAATTAAAATATATATATATTTATATCTTCAACCTTTTCCAAACAGCAACACGTTTTTAGCTTGCGTGCTCAAGGTGAGCTATCGTGATCGTCCAATTTCCGTCGTCCTCAATTGCTTTAAATATCTTCTCCTCCTAAGCCAATTTTGATTAAACTTGGCAGGAATGTTCCTTGGGTGAAGCTCTACCAAAGTCGTCCAAATAAATGAAACCCACCCTTAACTCAGCTTTTACCATTAACAAAAAGGTGAAAATAGGAAAATCTTCAAAAGTCTTCTTCTCTGAGACCAGAATAATATTTGGTATGTAGCATCATCTAATGGACCGCTACTAAGTTTATTCATTTCAAGACCCTTGGGTCATATTTATGCTTCACCCTGGTGCGACCCTTTTTACACAGAATAAAAGAGCAAATATCATGAAAAAAAATCTTCTTCTCTGAAACCAGATGGCTGACAGCTTTCATATTTGGTATGTAGCATAATCTAGTGGGCTTTTATCAAGTATGTACATATCAAACCACTGGGTTCATATTTTGGCTCTGAATGGCCCCCATCCCATATTTTACAAAGACACCATTGGAGGAAATATTTAAAAAGAACTTGTTATCTGAAACCAGAAGGCAGGGACTTTTCTTGATAGTTTCATTTAATTGAATTTTACCAAGTTAATTTGTAACATGCCCCTTTCTTCATATAAGGGCTTTGCCCTTGCATATCCTTTTTGGTGTTTGTTGATTGGTATTGATCTTATGAAGAAATCATCTTCTTATTGACATCTGCCTATTTAATTGATTTAATTTCCAAGGGGCCAAAGAGACTCAGGTGAGCGATCTAGGACCATCATGGTCCTCTGTTTTTTTTTAAATTTGAAAGATAGATGGATGTTTTATTGAAGTAACGTAAACTATACAGTTTCTTGTTACACAACAATGATCTACACTAAATCAACAAGGTCAAACAAACATATATACAAACAACTTGACAAATACATTTCAAACACTAAGGATAATATAAGAAGCATGTATAGACCAAATTCTCTAATTTGACCAGTGGTTTTCATACAAATGTACGGTTATCACTGCTCATGAGAGCGAATCAGTATGAAGTATGGTAAAGAAACATTATTTTGAGAGAAAATTATACATTATATTGAATAAAGTTTATAGCACAGGAACTGATGACAAATTATGATTTGATTTATTGACATTTATCAATTTTTCAAATATTTCGCTTTCCATATTATATAAAAACATATAGATTAGAATGAATTATCCATTTTCGAACCACGAAAGAACAAATAATGTAAAACTTCATTTACTTGAAATTTGTGTTTGGACCAATTTGGAACCAATCTGGAATACTTCTGTATGGTAAATTAATGGGTTAAAGTTGCTTTGGTCCCTACATTTGAATTCTTCATAATATTTTTCTAAAACTCCATTCCATCATCTGCAACAGTTTCGATTTAAAAAAAAAAACATGTTGCCGTTGGTAAAAGGTTGTAGATATACATGTATATACTACTCAAAGTTTGCTAAGCACCAAAACTTTTTCATACTATGATTTCCGGAAAAAATGAAATTTGATTATAAGAATGCTTGAAAATGGTCGATTGTTATTAGTTTATCAATTCTTTAGAAGAAAATAAAGCTTTATAATGATAAGAAGACTTTAAATGTAGACCAAACATGGAGACCATAGAAATCGGTATGTTTTCTTGTATTAAAAAAATCGAATTTGACCAAAAAAAAGGTGTTCTTTCAATTGCATTTCGTTCAATAACAAGTATGAGAGCCAGCACTGTCAATAACAGACTGACAGTACCTCTGCATAGTTCTGGATTACTTCTTGGGGAATAACAGACCATTCTCCTCTAGGGATCTGGCCGAGCTCCTGGAGTGTCCTTAGCTGGACCTGGCGAGTCGAAACTTGGACCTAGAGCTCATTCCACATATGCTGTATCGGATAAATAAAGTCCGGTGAGCGAGCAGGCCAGTCCAGACATTGAATGCCATCTTCTTGGCAATTCTCTTGGACTATACGGGCTGTGTGTGGACGGGCATTATCATCTGTTAAAAAGAATCAATCCCTTATAGTACCAGCATAAAATCTTACGTGGGTATTGAGGATTTCATCAATGTACCTACGAGCTGTCAAAGAACCTCTTTCTAAAGTAACAAGATCAGTCCACCAATCCCAGCTGATGCCAACCCAAACCACGATTGACCCACCCCCATAACAATCGTGCTCAGTAATGTTTGCTGCATGAAACCTTTCCCCCGGCCCTCTCTACACCCAAGCCCGCCTATCAGTATACCTGGACTCATCGTTGAATAGCATGGGGCTCCAGCGTCTTATGCGCCAGCAAATGTGGTCCAATGCCCATGTTATTCGACGCCGACAATAAAATCGGGACAGCGGAATACAAATACATTGTCTTGTTGACCTCAGGTTATGCTCATGCAGCTGTGATCGAATGGTTTGAGTCGAAACTTGCACTCTCCAGGCGTTTTGAAGATCGGAACGTAGCTGCGTTGCCAAGACAAACCTGTTCCTTCGGGCTTGAATGACCAAAAACGGTCTTCTGCGACGGAGGTAGCTCTACTCCGACCTCCACCATGTTTCCTTACAGGTGTACCAAACTTTTGGTATCGTGCCCAAGCTCTGGTTACTACAGTATGGTGTACCCCCAGTACCATACCAACATCACGGTGGGATGCCCCTTGCTCCACCATACCTAAAGCACGCCACACTTGTTCGACATATAAATGCCGTGCAACATTTGGCTTTGCCATGAGTAAAAACTTAAAAGTCAATAAAGTACTGAAACACAGAAACTAAGTATCTACACGAAACCTGTACACGTAGAAAAAGAGAAAGGATAGGTAGGAAACTGGGGTTCCTCATTTTGCAGGAGACCCGCGAGAAAATTGCGTGTCAAATTTGGTAATGTATACATTAGATATCTTGTCAATACATTATTGTACAATTTTGAACATGAACACGGGTGTTTGTTTTGTTTTTAATCAGCTCCTATAGGACCGTGAAAAGGTTTGGCGCTTAGCAAACTAGTATATGAACTAATTAAAATGTTATTATAATTAGTTCGTTTAAATTTCCTGAATTTGAAGAGTATCTTTCATTGATGTTGTGTTCTAATGGATGCATCATTTACGAATGATAATCATGAGACCATGAGCTGATGACTCGGGATGGACCAAAAATTACTCAAATCGCAACGAAGAGATTGTTTAATATTTTTTTCTATGGAAAGGTGGGTACTTCTGGAGTACTATGGCATAGGTATCATTTCTGTTCTAATTTTGTCCAGGTTGACCCTGTTTTAGTCTTAGTTTGACTGGACTACTAAGAATTAATTGACTTCGACGTTTTAAAGTAATAAATTAAAATAACCAAACCCGGGGGGTTTTGTTTTCCCAATTTGAAGTTCTTACTATCAGTGAAACAGAACAAAAAATATAGAAAAACGTAGAAGTTCAAATTTAAATATTCATTTTCGTAATTGCGACAGGATCATAAAAATTCCATATGTACATATTTATAAAAGCAATTATAATTGCATTTTCCTTTATCTCGATTGATTTTAAAAGTTTACTTGAATTATTTAGAACTCAAATGCAAGATAAACTGGCGTTATTACACAGGTTAGAGACTATGAACATCTTTAACAGGCGATGAACGGCAAAATAAGTTCCAGTTAGGCAAATAGTAAAATTGACTAGTTGAATGATTTTGAATGAAATTGAACGGTTGTTGTGGAGCGAGTTTAAATTTCAATGTTAATGCAAACTTTAAAGGAATGCATTATTTTTTATTAGGTCTATGTTTAAGATTGACTTTACGAATGGAATTTGGCATTAATACCCGAGTTTTTTAAGAAATGTGTGCTACCCGTCAATCAAAAAAGGGATCATAGAAAAAAAAATGAAAAATAGATCCTTTCGAGTACGGGTCAACCAGAGGTCGAATTTCAAAAGTCCTTTTCGCAATACCCAAATCGGCCACATATATAATCATGGGCATCCAAGCCTCTTTAAGTTTAAAAGGAACTTAGAATGTGCTAAGCGTTTATGATTCATTAGTAACTACCATTGAGCGGCATTAGAAGATTCTATATCTAAATGTAGCGTCTTGAATAAAATTTGAATTGCAAGATACTATTTTGCTCGTGTTGATTCTTCTCACATTTTCAATGGAGATTGGTTAAAAAAGTTATGAATTTTGATTGAGGAAATGAATCTTTCAGTCAAAAATAGAAAATCTTTCTTTATTGTGTTAATCAATCTTATGAAGCGGACTTTTTCATTTTCTCTTAAGAAGACACATCTCGTTTGCTTCTCACTCCACTCGCAGATGCGGCCTACCAAGAGCATTGAAGGAATGTTTATACATAGATACTATCCGTTGTCTCTAAGATACCGGGCTACAAGTAAAGCCACTTTGTTTTTGTCCCCCTTACGCAACGGAGATCCCAATAGGCGAATCGACGCCTTGTCATTTTATAACATTCTTCAGAAATCTTAAAACGCGTGGCTTAGGCTTGGCAGCTGATTTCGCATTTTAAAGGAGTCTTTGAATAATCTATAAATAGTATAGAATCCTTGTATAATGCCATTCTCGAAATGCACAGTTGTTTGACAAAAACAAGTCTTGAAGAAAAGAAAATTGAACCCAAGTTGGAACACTCTAAGTTTTCTGACCGGATTTTACTTACGCTCTAATACTGGTGTCTACAATTATTTTCTTGAAAAAGCAGCAAAGTGGCGGCGTATACTGTGACGATGGCACTCTTATTTCTTATTCTCTCAGTATAATTTTGTGAAATAATGGAGAATACTTTGAAAGAAGTTTGGGTCACAGTCTTACTTTTTAATATATTTTAAATTATTTGTTTGAACAAAGGGAGGTAGGTCACATAAAATATTCGAATTACAGAACACATTTTAGTACTGGAAATAATAAATTTGTTAGTATTTGATTTGGGGTAGGGGTTCTTTTTACCATTTTCATGCGTTGTATTTCCTTTCGCTCCGACAAAAGGCAAGGGGTACTGTTGAAGACTTGCTTGTTGTTTCTCTGAATACTCAAAAATTTGGGAAAAATGTCCCCAAAAATTGGTGAAACAACAAAAAAAATAAGCAATTTTTTACGTGTTTGTCAGCCTTATACGCAGCTCTATAAAAAACAACATAATTTGAATTTTGATTCATTATTTTATAACGGACAAACGCAAACTTTTTTGTTGTTGTTGTTAAATGCAGAAAATCCAAAACCGGATGAGCAGATGTCCTTTATTGAATGATCTGAGTGAAAGATTTTGAATAATTTTGATCGAGTTGAATGTGGTATTTACGATGTTACAAACTGTATATTGAGTCGGCTAGTTTACCAATGGTTTCTTGACGTTTCCTACACCAGTACAACCACAACATTTCATGCAAGTAGTCAGCTATATGTACAACTTACACGTACAACTTATTATAGGCCCATTGTTGGGAAACAAATGGCTTGTGTCACATAGTTTTTTATCAAGTGGTGAATGAAAGTTGGCCGAGCCGTGGTTCGAACTCGCGACCCAAGGATTGAAGGATAGCCCAATACAATACCACTGCGCTAGCCGGGCTCCACAACTACATGTATTAGAAATTTGAAATTTGCAGGCAATTGATGTAAAAACGTGTAAGCCAAAGAAAATACAGCCTGCCGTTTTAAGGGCATTGAATTTATTGGTAAACGGAAAGAAAGTTACAAAAAAAAAGTAACGAAAAAGTTATCGATCTTGCCTAGGAAAGATAGTATCAGGAAAAAAGTAACACTTTTCCCATTTATGTCAAATATTGAATTTTATTCATCGAAGAGACTAAGATTTAATTTGTCTTAGAGTTTCATATACATTTCATCTAATCTTGACAAATAAGATGTTGGATCTTTCATGTTCCTTGTCTAAAAAGTGCAGAATCAAAGCGCTAAAAGCGCTCAAGGCCCGGTTCATAGAGAGGTAAGAAGACATTTGAAGGCATGCACTCCATTTTTTAAATCTTTTTAGCAAGGCCTTTTTCGGCGAGCGAAAGCAAGGGATCCATATACCTATAGGGATCGTTAGCCACATTCCGAACTAATTGCAAAGGAAAAATGCCGAGCAGTATTTTCACTATATGGCGCGGAGTCCGCCAAAACACTTAATTCCCAAGGTATAGATTACTACGCCCGATACCGCTTTGCAGACATGTGCAACTCGCGTTTTTGTAATTTTAGTTGAGTTGATTGGTTTGATACTAGTCAGTCAATTTATCCATTCGATCATTCCGTCTAACAATCATAGAAATGCTGTTTTTCTAGGGGCACAATCCCATCGGCCCTTTCTTTTACATTGAATTGAATTCCGTAAAGAAGTTGTATTTCAATGTGGGAACACAAGAAATTGATAGAGTGAATTTCTCCCTTTCCCACAATATGGTCCACCTTATACTTACATGTATACCGCATTATTTTTTAATTTCTAACCTAGATATAAATCAAATTACACTCATGTTGATTTATTGTCTGCAACCTGTTCCAAGTTGGCCCAGTCTAAAATTTTGTCGTCTGTTTAAGGGTTTAAGATTGGGACAAGGCTTTTGATTTTTTCTAATTTAGATTAATCCATTGCAAGACAACAAATGTTTGGACAGGCCCATATTATCAAGGATTGCAGATAACATACAATATGCGGACAAATTAGTAAATTTTGTAGCAGAAAGGGTAGATAATATCAGGGAGAAAGGAGAAAGCATTTTCTTCCTTTTCCTTTTAGCAAGGTCATCCGTCAAGATCAAATATAAAAGCAATGTATCTATAGCACAGCAGTAATTTTGGCAGTGATAAGTAAGAAAATATCTGGTATACATGATAAGGACAAGGTGAAAAATCAAGGTAACATTCCAGTGTGTTCTTTCGTCTTTTCTGTTTCCTCGCATTCAGTACTATCAGTACTTTGAATTTGGCACAGCGTAGTGATATGCAAGCACTGTGTTGAACACACAAAGCACCTTGTGTCGTACAAAATTTTGATGACGAAAACTAGACCTATTCTTTGCGCGCGCCTGAGCACGTAGTCCACACGTTGTTCAGTTTTTGACTCGATTATCTTTTTCCCGGGCAATTTCCAGGATACAGGGTTGTCTCCTACGGCCTGCTAAAACAGGCCAAAAACGAAAAATAGATGCGTTTTCTTTTTATTGATTAGAAAGGTTTTATAGCAATTATTTTGAACTTGTTGATGGATTTAGTTTTTTAAACAGGCCATGATAATTCAGAATATCTTTCATAACAACAACAACAATATTGAGAATGGAAGAAACTAGTATTTTTTTCAAGCAGTAACAGCTACGAAAAAAGAAATAGAAACTGCAGCAATTGACAGATAACCCTGATAGGCATTACTACCCAGATAGGCATTACTATGTCATATGTGTTTTCTTCATAATTAATGAACTGGCAGGGCGGGGCTTAACCGTGACGTCATTTGGCGAGTTTACTTTTCCAAAGTTTGGGTTCTTTCTAACTTTATTCGGTAATCATCGTTAACGCGTGCAAATAACTGTAGCCTAAAACCTAAAGGATTCACGTTCTTTGAGAGAGTGAACACATTTCATCGTTTGGTTACCAAGGCCTCGTAACTTCAGCTTGATTAAGATGAATTTACGAGGATTTGGTTACAAATCTGCGATTTAAGGTATCGAGTTATTTATGTCAACTCTCTTTAGAAGTAGGTTAATTTAGATATAAGCTGATTTCCCTTAACCTTAAATGCAACGACCCGTTACTTAGGCTCCGCCCTGCCAGGGCATTAATCATGGGGTAAGTTCATATCGGACTCGGTTTTGACCCGAGTTAGCCGGGTTTTCATCAGAACGACCTCGGTTTCGACACTAGTGATGTCATTTTAACCTTTCAACCTCGACGCTTCTGATCCTGGGTCAGGCCGGAGTTACTTGGGTTACAAAATGGCGTCGTAAAAAGTGCACAACAATTCGATTACATAAAACAAATGTTCTCCTTTACTTTAAACGACAAGTTCTTTTTTTTTCTTGTTTTATATAGTATTTTGCACGAGTTTATCACATTTCTTTATGGGATAGCGATATTTCATGGTTAATTTCTTATTGGAGCGGTAAATGTGAAGCTTGTTTACATGTACTACCTCCAGTTGGTAACTCCGTTCACATGAATGTCCTTTCTGCGCATGCATATTACAGTCAATTTAAGATTATTACATCATCTCACGCGACTCCCGGGCTGCCATTTGAATTTCCCCATGGATAATAACAGTGTAGAAAATCACACCTTAGATCACACACAAGTGGTTTTGACAGGTTTATCAAATAATGACACCAATAGGTGTTAAAATCTCTTCTTTTTTTTCAAAATACATAAACATGCATTGAATTCAAATATACTTTAATGTTATTATTTTGTCATTTAGATAGAAATCGAAATATTATTTTCATTTAGATAATGATATGGTAGTACAATGCTACTTTTAATTTGAACTGTAAGTTTTTTCATGTTTTTTCCAGTTCCTTTTCTCCCGTTACTATTTTTTCCTGTTACTTTCTTTCCTATAATCCATTTATACGTGTCAATAGGATAGGATTTGATTTTTGTAATCTAAAGCATTATTTGACATGCTATGCTCATTATTTTTAAAATGCCACCCTTGGTTGATGAGATAAAAATCAAGAAGTTTTATGGATTTTCCCAGATTCTTGTCTGGACAAAAAAGGTTCAGACAAAGCTTTTTGTTGTTCAACATTTTAACATCAAAAAGACGCTATAGCAATTAGCCAATAGACATTATTTATTCAAACTCATAAAACGCCAAGACGAGAGATATACCATAAACATCTAAGTTAGATGACGTCCCAATAGCGAGTTTGAAATGTGATCTTACACACGCGTAAGACAAGGATAGCTCTGATTGTTTTTCGCTAGAGAAGACATGGGAAGGTATGCGAGAAAATATTAGATTCGTATATTATGACATGTTATACGGTCATGCTTTAGAGAATTGGTCATGACAAGAGTTTACTGGGTCATGATAATTTCCCACAGCAAAGACCAGATACATGTAACATTGATATTTTTAAGACACAAACTTATGTTCATATTTATAATGCAAACTATTTTAAGTACAGTTTCATGAAAACCTGAAATATTGTAGAAATTCTAGTTAATGTTGTTGTGGTTAAGATCTTGAATATGCGAAGCGTTTTACAATTAGTCTCCCTGAAATCGTTTATTATCTTAAGCAGGTGATATTAGGTCCCGAGGTAATAAAACTTTTCTCATTCTCAATTCAAAATTTTCTCAAATTTCAATTTGAGATTAAAGTCGTTATTCTGTTTTAATACCCAATTTAATAAATAACATTAATGGAAATATTAATAAGTTTTAAAATGTAACAACTTTTTATCATTATCTTTCATTATTTAAATCTAAAATTTGAGACAATTCTCAGCTGAGCCTGAGAAACGCTTTAATACCTCGAACCGAGGTCTATACAGGCTTTAGTGCATGATAAATATGTATTCAAATGTACATTTAATGGCGTTAAAAATATAAAGGTTTTCAGTATATAGGTAGAAAATTCGTCAATAATTACTTTACAAAGAAGGGTATTTGATAGATCGACTATACCTATTTCAAATTATATAATTTTTTATTATGTCTTGTTTAGGAAACGATTAAGGGGATGGAAGATCAACTTGTTTTATCTTAATATCAGAATCGTCAATCATTCCAAATTAAATCTCTAATACGTCATACAGGGGATGCAAAGCATTTTGAATGTTTTTTGTAATTTCAGAATCGCCACTAAACAGGTTAACAAGACCGAAGCTTTGGAGAGATGTGGCTATGAAGGCGCAAAAATAACAATCATTCTTACCTTGAAAAAGCTTTCGTTCTTTCGAAGAATTGCAAATAAATTACCAGGTATTTCTCTTCGAGTTCTCGGTTCTAATGACATCTTGTTCTCTATTTCGGACCATTAAAGGGATTTTTTATTCGTGACGTGGAAAATAATCTTACTGACAAGTTATGAAACCATATAAATTAAAGTTTGCGGGATTTTTTGGCGACAGTTGTATATTGGGGTAATGGGATATGAAGCTAATTTCTCCGGTTGAATGCTTGAAGTGGGCTTTTGTGATTAGAGGAAGTCGAGTCGTACCTTGCATGCACTCTATAACCAACATTATTCACTAGATCAACTTTAAATTTAGTAAGACTGATAACGTTGATAAAATCAAGTAAGAATTCGAAATTAAGACAACTGGTGTAAACAACTAGGTCATAAGGTCAAAACTAAGAAAGACCTTGCATGAACTCGGGAGATCATATTTATTACCAACTACATCTAAAATTTGGACCGATTGATTGTCTCAACTTGGAAGCATTCTAAATTGGTTTCAACTTTTGTCGACTAGTAGTAAATTTCGAATTTTAGAACAACCTGGTTAAATAGGCTTTGCATTGTTATTGTAGAATGGCTGTTTACGTACGTACATATACAATTCTTTCCGTTTTACCAGTGCATAGGGGGGAAAGCAGTCATATAAAAAGTGAGAAGCAAGAAAGTTCAATTTTAGCAGCTCGGGATTTAAAAAAAATCATTTTTGACAAAAGAAAAATATTTAATAAAACATCTTTCGAATCATTGAAGACACTTTTTTTATATATAAATGTCAAATTCTAGACTAGCAGTTAAGGGGGTGGGGTAATTTGGTTTATGAATCAGACATTTTAACAATCCTTTACAAACCTTGTGTTATGGACACGTATTGCTGGGTTTCTTGATAAGTCGATTGAAATTATAGTCCGTTTGACTTCTATATGGACCAATCTTTTCATCAATTTCTTAAAATCGAGTTTGAATGAAGATTTGTATGTGGTAAAAACTTAGTTTCAGTTTAATACCATTCAAAAAAATTTTTTTTTGAAAATAAAATGACTTCAAAATAATGACTTTGTCTATCTAATTAATGTTAATGCATTTTCCACTCTACACACGAGGGGTGAAGAAGGCTATTTAGACGTAACAAGATGTTAATATATAGTAAAAACACGTAGTTTTATACTAAACATTTGACAGAAGAAATGTCCATTATTCCTTATTTGGACATGCTAATTAGCATATCGACGGTCATGTCATCCTTAACTTAAATTTCACGTGAATTGTACCGTTATTACTCGCTTGCTTATCTAGTTTCCTCGTGAAATTCACAACGACTTCGTTAAATAATACTTTTTGATTGGTCTAAATACGTGAATATGGGGCCCGTCTCAGAATAGATAACAACAATAATCATTTATCTTGCCAAACGGTTATAAAAAAGGAGAGAATACACTCAGAAATGATATCCCAAGGAATAAAAAAGTCTTCGACAAAAGTATGGTAGTGGTATATGTTTTTGTCCGTCATATGTTTCCGACCTATTTCAAGTTTTGTTTATTTAATGTGCGTGTATGTGTCTGCTATATAATTTTAGGTCTCAAAATTTAATTTGAAATCGTAGCTAATAAAATAAAAGTACCAAAAATGTTCAAGATAAACCCAAATAGTTTAACTATTATTTTAGAATGGGCACCCCCTTTTTCATGTATTTTTCATAAGTCACTTTTATAAGTTTTGTTAACTTTCAATGTGGAAAAAAAATAGAATGGTCACAAAAAATCAAACCATTTCATCTTGCGATTAAACCTCCAAGTTTCAATGTCATGTGTCTGTCATGTAGTTGCTGCTAGTAGAAAGAGTTGAAATATTGGGTTGAAAATGGCATATTTCTGATATATTTCCACTTTATTTTCAGGGTAGATTAGGCAGACAAATATTTATAGCAAGGATATCTTCACTTTTGAAATGTTTGACTACTCAAGTTTTTGAGAAATAATTATCTCTGTTTAAAAGTAAGATTAATAATTTGAAAATATGGGGATACACAAAAATAACCGTGTGATTTAAGTGATTTTGAAAATGTACCATATGATTAGCAGATTTTCCAGTCTAGAAATATGAACCTTCGATATCAATTTTCAAATTGTTAGCTTAAACTTTTTTTGTCTAAACAGAAAGAAAAGTAGATCATATTTTGAAAATTTATTCAATTTTTTTCTTTTGATAAAAGTTTTAGTAAAAATGCTAATGACACATTGTTATTAGGACGAAAACCCATACCACGAGGATAATTGAAAAAAAAAATACTCGATTTCACACCAAAACGACTCACTTAAAATCATACACTTTTGATTCGGCCCCTATGCCCCTATCAGAACGGTTTTTGGTTTGGCAAGTCGCTGTTCCGTTTAATACAGACACAAGAAGGTATGAAAGGCTCGAAGTTATCATGTATACGGACGAACAAAATCATTATTTCACATTAAAGAATTCTGAAAAACATAATTCGTCATGGTATTAGATGGAAAATATGAAATGACAAGAAAAAAAACATTTCATTAATTCATTTCTGAGATTTTCGGCGAAATGTTGGTCGATTTAGAAAACAAACGGACTATACCCTTACCATATATCCCCCCTTAACTAAATCTTATTTATTCTCTTTATACAGGAGATTTCTGGGTTGACTTGGAGAGGGTTGGAGAAAGTTATACTCGATGGATATCGTCAGATGGTCTTTTACATGACATTGACAAATCTTTGTGGACCGAATATGGTGCCACTGAAAAGGATCAAGATTGTGCAAGGTCGCGTGAAATATACGATTGGAAAAATAACGATATCCAATGTGGGACTTCAAATTATTATATTTGTGAAATTTTGAGGAACTGATTTGTCATTCATGTACTTGTCATATTTATCACACTATTGGGTGGGTACCAAGGGACCGTTTCACTATACTGCGTTTACATACGCAAAATATTTACATACATCCTCGATTTCTTTAGTGAAACGGCCCCATGGGGAATATCAATTCTATGGTTAAATGCAAAATTGTAGTACAGTTAACTACATCGTGAAATTGAAAAGTTTAAAGACTTTTGGGTCGAGTGAAATTCGAGGGAGGTAATCCAATATGGCTAATTTTGTTCAAGTCCTGTATTGCCTCATTTTGTAGATCTTGATATTTTTTGTGACAAAGGCAAGTGAGAATTGAAACACACCTCATTTATTTCTAACTCTGATTAGACAATTTCAGAAAATTTCAATGTAATTATTCCGACACAGCCTCGACTATGCTTAGAAATGTACATTGATTTGCCTGTTATACTTCAAAATCATATTTCTGCTGTGACATGGCAAATCTTTGAATCCTGGAGGTGCTTTAATTACACTTTTCTTAAAAATTTGTTCAAATGGCTTGCGATCTGTTTCTACTAGAAAACGTCTGCCATAGATATATTTGTGAAACTTTCACAGCCCAATAAAGTTGCTAATGTTTCTTTTTCCAACTGACTATACTTTTTCAGAGTAGCAGTTAACGATCTAGAAGCATGAGCAACAAGTTGACTTTCTTGGCATAAAACAGTTCCCAAAGCCACTGAACTTGAATCAACATTCAAAACAACTTCTTTTTTGGGATCATAATACCTAAGAAACTGGTGTATTGGTAGCCATCTCTATTGATTTGCTGCTTTTCCCAAGATCAAGCAATATTTTTTTCTTAGTAACAATCTAAACGGATGACTAATTTCGATAAAAATAGGCATGAACTTTTGCAAGTATGTGACTAAAGCTAAAAAAGTTTTGTAATTCTTTTTTGTTTCTAGACTCGGTCATATTTAGTACAGACCGAACTTTTGATGGATCGACCAATAACCCATCCCTTGTTAATTTATGACCACAATACTCCACTTCCTCTTTTCTAAATTCAGATTTCTATATAGACTAACTGACTTTTAAATTATATGCTTTTGCTCGGTCTAAAACCTAGTTTTTTCAAAGATCATGTTCTCTCCTGTCCAGTCCGAAAACCAAGATTTCATCGACTCCAACCTCGCAACCCTCAACATAAGCATAAGGCATGTCGGACACTACTTCCTCTATCATTTTCATTGGAAAGTGTTCCCTATTGATTGCATAATTTCCGATCAATACGAATTTGACAATTTTTTCTTGACTGTGACCATGCTGTTAACCCATGATATTTTTTTTTCTTTTTCTTTTTTTGTTTTTGTTTTACGATTATTCCATGTTTCTATCACCATTGATGTTCCTCTTTAAGTTTGTTTTTTAATGTTGTAGGAACCTTACTCGGTGGATACACCACTGGCGGAACCTAACGATCGATTTTCAAAGAATTCTCTTTTGGTAGGCAACCTAGACCCTCAAATACATCTTGGAATTCTCTGTGTACCTGATTTATTCTTTTAATTAATCGAATTGTCTTAGCCGTTCACCACTTAAAACTGATTGGCACTTACAACTGACCACTTAGAATACTAAATCAAAACAGTTGCCTTTACATTTTGGATTTGAGGACATCGTCTCTCTGGTACTATTCTATGCCCGGAAAATGACCTCAGAGCCACGTCAGCCTTTTGTAGCTTCTTTTTATTATATACTTTGAAATTGTCTCTACGTATTTGAAAGGGAGGGAAGTATAGACTATTTTTTTTAATATTGCATACTTTGATATTGCACTAAGATTATTTTCACGTGAACAAATGGACTGAACTACTTTCTCTAAAAGTCGAAATAAATTCACATTATCATCCCAGTCTTTCCTGTTCAATTTTCGGAAAAATTGTACAGACAGACCAAAAAATAAGTTTGAATTTCTTTGATGTCTGTGTTGTTGTTTTTTCATCTATTCGGGACATTTGCCGGGAAATAAAATACTTCATCCCCCCTCTCGCGTTCTTTTCTCAGATGCCCCCCCCCCCGTAATTTCTTTTCCGAATCTCCGTTTTTGTTACTCTTTAATCTCAGTATGTTATATTGTAATTCCTTTCCCTTTTCACAGACATTCCTTTGTGTTTATCTACATTCCAGTATCTGTCTTTCTCTTCTCATCTTTCTCTTTTATCTCGTCTTTCACTACGTCCTGTCCTTCGTGACTAACGCCAGTCAGGTCGGATATCACGTACACCGATTCAGTCGGTTCACGAACATGTAAATGACCAGGATAACAAATAAGCACGTTTTTATTAATACTACATTTTCAATTTTATTCAAAGTAAGTCGAATTCAACGTGTATTTCAGAATCGAAAATGCGAATCGAGACAAAATGTCCGTCATATTTTTTGTTTACATTGTTACTTCATAGCAACGGAATTATTCGTCCGAACGTAAGAAAAATATCGGAAAGGATTTTTGCGGGAAAATGTTACGAGATAGAAGTTTTCGAAAAGTGGTCTTCATCTTAAAAAAAAATCGTACTTTAAGTATAGGTGATGTTAAAAAATATAAATAAGAAGTGAAAATTGTTTAAAAATATCAAAGTATACAATAAAAAGGTTACTGAATATAAATGGGAATGTATTGTATCGGACTCGTTTTTTGGGCGTAGTTGCCCTCACAAACTCGGGCAACTCTGTCCAAAGAACTCTTTCGACACAATATATTCCCATATAAATTCAATTACCTATATTACTCTGTAGTTTTTTATAGTCTTCTTTAGACAAAACATTACGTTTTGCATCCGTGTCTAACTGAAAATTGGTTGGTACCCTGTTGGCTTCCATCACTTCAAAAATTGTCATCGTGCTTCTTCTTTCTCTTAGGATTTTTTTTTCAGGGAGCCAACATATAACGCAAGAAAATCATAGTCGTCCTCAACTTCATGGACCTTTCTATCCTGAGTTGACAAACACATTTTGGCGAAATGATTCTTCTTTTTACAATCTTTACATGTTTTACCCCATGCTGGACAGTTTTTAGATTCGTGTACAGAACCTTTTACACACCGTTTACATGGATTGTCTTTCTTTTTCAGGGTTGGTCCTTTTCCTTTTTTTGTGTGTGATTTTTTGTCAGGCGAGAAATGTTTGCCCGAATTTCTATACAATCTATCTATCTCTATCCGAGGTGCATGGTATAAAACATCCAAATTTTAACATACACGTTTAGAATTTCTGGATCATTCGTGCGTTTAATGTATGCAAGCCATTCTTCAAGGATGAACGACTTGTATTTTGACCCATACCGCACATCATTTTAGATTTATAATTGCATCTATTTCCAGCATCGAGTCAAGTTAATAATTGTGACCCGTCACGCGAAAAGGTACCATCAGGGACCTCCATAAAATAATAATTTGAAAAAGATATTAGTTCAAGTGTAGATCTACCGAGGGTCCAAGTAAGAAATTCTTTCACAGGAAGGAATAAAAATCGGTAAGCGCAGTCTGGTTTGAGTCGACAATTAACGCACAAGTGACCAAGATGTTATCGAAAACAAAGGGGTCCGAAATTACTCCCTACTACTATACAGACCAATAATTTTTATATTATCGGTCTATCTAGTGTTAGGGGGTAATTTCGGATCCCTTTGGTCAAATTGAGTGACGGGTCACACAATAATCTTTCTTGAGTTTAGGCACCTATCCTCGGACTGCATGTTAGTGAAAGCCGAATCGAAACAAAGTTCATATGTAAACAAATAATTTGCTCCCACAACCGAATGCTATAGGTAGATTTTGAGCGGTGAGCCGTGGAATCTACTTTTAACGGTTAAAATTGCATGCTATTCTTTCAAAATAGATAAAACAGACATAACAAAGATACAAATTACCTTTCAAATGAAACTTAGTGTTTGTCTCAGATCTTAAGATTTACTCGTATATAGTCCGTTTGACTTCTATTTGGACCAACATTTCGCCGAAAATCTCAGAAATTAATTGATGAAACGTACATTTTTCTTGACATATCATATTTTCCAGCTAATACCATGACGAATTTTGTTTTTCAGAATTTTGAATGTAAAATAATGATTTTGTCCGTCCGTCTACATGTTAACTTCCAGCCTTTCATACCTACTTGTGACTGTATTAAACGGAACAGCGAATTGTATAACCAAAAAATAGTACTGATTTGCATAGGGGCCGAGTCAAAAGTGTCAGATTTTAATAGAATTGTTTTGGTATAAAATCGAGTATTTCAATATAATTAAGTTTGTCGAAGATTTTGCTACCGTTGGATATCAAATCTGAGAATATTCCTTCTTTCTTCAGAAACCGTTTGACCAGATATTTGATTATTGATTTTCTTCATTCTGAGATGAACCCTATATTTACATGTTAAGACCAATCAAAATGCATTATTAAACGAAGTAGTTGGGAATTTCACGAGGAAAGCTTGATGAAAAGGCGAGCAATAACGGTAAAAATCACGTGCTATTTAAGTTTAAGATGACATGACCGTCAATATGCTAATTAGCATGTCCAAATAAGGAATAATGGACATTTCATCTGTCAAATGTTTAGTATAAAACCACGTGTTTTTACTATAAATGTTTACAATTGCTAACTACTAAACAGCCTCCATCACCCCTCGTGTTTAAGAGCGGAAAATGCGAAAATACTAACATTAACTAGATTGACAAAATCATTATTTTGAAATCATTTTATTTTCAAAAAATATTTTTTGGAATTGTATTTAGCTGAAATTAAGATACTACTACATGTACAAACAAATACTTCATTCAAACGCAATTGTATGTAATTGATGAAAAGGTTGGTCCATATAGAAGTCAAACGGACTATACCTATGGTAATTGACTCAACGCCTAGGTCAGAGCTCAGTTTTGAAAATACACCTATATTGATAGGGGAATTTACTTTTGTCACAAGTTTCTTGACACTCCGTATTGATTGTTTCCCTTTATGGATCATATCGATCGATTTATTGGCAATGAATGACTGAATAGAAAGATATCAAAGCGACACAGAATAAAATTTTCTGACGACAAATTATCGAACCCATACGTTACTTTGGTGTATTAAAACTATGGAATGTATTGAAATCACCAGTCACATGGTAGCGAAGGCAAGAGCCTGGATATACTGTGCCAAAAAGTATATGTTCTATAAATAGACGTGACCGTCCAACATGGGTTATTAGTACATGTATTTATATTTTCTTGTTTCACTGGAATTCAGACTGGACGGGACTTGAAACAGAAGAAATGGAGGATGGTCACTTGTTGGGGTATGTCTGTATATTTTTTCTCTTTATCTCTCTTTTCTCTCTTAAATCTTTCTATATTTTATCTTCTCTGCCTGTCCGTTTCTCTCTCTCTCTCTCTCTCTCTCTCTCTCTCTCTCTCTCTCTCTCTCTCTCTCTATCTCTCTCTCTCTCTCTCTCTCTCTCTCTCTCTCTCTCTCTCTCTCTCTCTCTCTCTCTCTCTCCCTCGTATTAGTATTAGTATTAGTTCATTTCATGAAATTATCTATTTTTGTTATATTTTCGCGGTTTTTTTTCTTTTTCTCTCTCTCTCTCTCTCTCTCTCTTTTCTTTCTCTTTTTTCTTTCTCTTTCTCTTTCTCTTTCTCTCTCTCTCTCTCTCTCTCTCTCTCTCTCTCTCTCTCTCTCTCTCTCTCTCTCTCTCTCTCTCTCTCTCTCTCTCTCTCTCTCTCTCTCTCTCTCTCAAGAAATTTGTCTTAATATGTAGATATCTTCACATTTCAGTTTCATGGTATTGAATTGTAAGAGATAAAGGTAGTTTTTTCTTTCTATTCATGAAGGCGTGAAGGTATGAAACTTGAAACCTTATCCCAATCATGTATTGATCTGTGTCGCATATTCATCATCTTGTCTAGCCAAGGGTTACGAACGTTTTACTTATCTTTTCGAGAAGAAGCTATCGATTCGATACCCCTTGACTCGTGAAGAGTCATATTCATCGGTGAACATACATGTATTATAAGGTTTTTAGTTATATACCTCCTTGAAAATAGAAAAATATATACCCTCATCAGCTGTTAAACATATACTAGTATAAGTTCATTTCATGAAATTATTTATTTTCATTATAATTTGCGTTATCTTTTTTTAAAAAAAGAAGATGAAATGTTTTAGCAGTGATAATAAATGAAAATAATGCAATTTCAATTTCTACAGCTAAAAAAATTAATTCAAAATTTGCATTTTGAGTACGTATTTGCACGAATTCAGACAGATAAAAAGATAGCAATTAAATAAACAAAAAGCAAAAAGGGACCATCCCGGAAACTCCGTAAATTGTATAATGGAGAAAGAGTTTTAATCCATCAGAGGTCAACCAGATATCGAATATCAGAGATAATTAAATTGGTAAGTAAATGACTAGTGAATATTCAGGAAATATAGCAAAAGGATAAAACTCTACCCCGTCAGCCGTAAACTTCGTGAAATGTATAATGGAGAAAGGATTTTAATCCATCAGAGGTCAACCAGATATCGAATATCAGACATAATTAAATAGGAAAGTAAATGACCTTTGGATAATCAGAAAATCAAGCAAAAGGGTAATAGTTTCTACCCCGGTCAGCCTGTACATATTGGGTAGGGTCGAAACTTTTTAGACCACCCAGAAGATCTCTTCTCCGTTTTACATATGTGACCCATCACGCAAAAAGGGACCATCTCGGTAGCGCGTAAAGTGTCGACTCTAGTCAGACTGCGCGAATTGCGCAGACTGACTAGGGTCAAAACTTTTCGCAATGTGCTTATTTTCCGAATCTAGAATGAACAACCTACCTTCCAGTGAAAGAATTTTTAAAATGCGACCTTTGGGTGACCTATGCTGGACCATATCTCTTTTTCAATTATTCAGTTTACTGAGTTCCCAGATGGTTCTTTTTTGCGTGACAGGTCACATATATGTATCTCATTAGGCAGATATTGAAGGCAAGGCCCACCACAAAATGGGAGGATGTAATTGGCCTCGAGAATGCAAAAACAGTTTTGTTAGAAAGTGTGATACTACCTATCAAATTCCCGCAACTATTTAAAGGTAAAAAATCGTTGTTTCTGAAAGAAACTCTCTGAATATGTATTGAATATTATCGAAACCCCTTGTATATACCTTTTAATAAATTAATAAATTAATATCGGTTGTGTCGATCTAGAATTGTGCATTCTTAATTGCTGAACAATTGGTTTCAATCCTCAATGAGAACAATTTTGAGTACACACCTATTTTATGATGGTGCGCGAAAAAATAATCCCAAAAGAAATCTGTCTAATTATTGTATTGAGAAATCTTTGCGTCCGTCAAAAAAACGGGGTCATATTCTTTCGGAGCATCGCTCGGACTTTTCCGTAAACCGAACAGTACATCGGACGCAAGTGTAGGAACTTTAGACCATTTTATCGGTAAATCGGCTTCTGTTGGTACTTTGGTCAATACGCTGGAAGAATGCCAAAATTCTTGAATGCTCTCCGATTGTTTGGGGAGATCTTTGAGGCCTGTTATAACTTGAAAACAACTGCGTTTTGTTATAAAATTATAACATGTTTTTTTGAAACCGTATCTTTAGTTATGTTTGTGACGTCAAACAAAGCCACGTTCAATATGACGCGCCTTTATGTGTCTGTGGCCTAATTATTTCAGAGGTCTATTCCGTTGAATCGCCGATAGTTCCCGAGTAGGTCGAATTAGGTGATAATCTGTGCACTGGGTGGGAAATGACGCCGGATATTGCTCAAAATTTTCCCCAAATTCGCCGTTTTTGACCACCAATATCAGCAACAGGTAAATAAAAGCAAAATTCCTTTTATCCTGGTATCTTATAGCACTATTCAGACTATTTACAAAACTGTTGAGTCAGGCGGGCGGCGTCTACTTTTTTGTCAAGGGACTAATTCTGTCACCTTTTGCCCGATTGACTTTGAGCTTGACAGTTTTGTTCTCATGAACAGTAGTGCAGCACACAAGAACTGTTACTCTATCTAGCCTACTTTTTGAGTTATTCCCCTTTGTTTTTCCATACTTGAACAATCAGCAGTCTTACCGGCGTATCTTGTGACAATTTGTCACCTTGTTTCCACAGAAAATTAGATTATAAGAGGGGATGGGGGTCTTTAAAATTCATTGAATATTTATATAGTGTTTTGAAGTTTTCAGTTTAATGCCCTCATTAAATAAATCAAAAAAATCATTTATCTGTGAACTTTACCTTAAAACCACTAAAATTTCGTTAAGCATGCTTAACCAAAAATAAAACAAAAATTATTTTTAGTTTACCATGTTCCATATTCCATGTGCAAAATATGTTTAGGTAATTATTCCACCAAATTGAAGCTGTTTTTCTTTTCTTTTTTTTTTATTGTTGTTGTTATTTTCGCACATAGTTCGATATTCAGCCCATTTAATGCAGATCTGTCAATTCTGAAATGTTTGTTTAAACTGCATTGCTCATGTTAAAATCTGGCGTTTATATCATATTTAAGGCAGACGTCCACATCATGCGGGGATTCTAGTTTATGGGGTAAGTTCCATTTTCCCAGAGCTATAGGTAGAGTGGGTTTTTGGGATTTTGAACCAGAAGATCCCACTAGTCCCTGCACAAACGCTATTTTGTTGGTACTCATTGGAATTGTCTTATTGAGACAATTCAAATGAGTACCCAAAATTTAGCATTTCATTTGGAAATACATATTATAGACTAGAGTTTCTCCCTCTTATCTGTACCTCTTTTAAAAAATCCATATCAAGTATATATACTCAGCAAAAAAAAAGGATCTTTACATGCCTATTATGGGGTTGTTATGTCGCTATAAAATAATATAGAAAGCACAGGTATACATGTATTACATGCACCTTGAAGAATTATTTGTCGGTTTATTGAAGGATTAATTCGGGATGTCTGGAAAAAAAGGTATTATTGATGGTCAAAGGATATAGGGGTCTATTTTGAAAAATCACAAAAGGGAAAGACAGTATTTGCAATGTGTTGTGAGTATCGATTCTGGAAGTTTACGCCCATAAATACGTTTAAATATCGTGTGTGACCAACGTCTGAGCCAGAGACCACTTAAAAAATTGTTTTACAGTTCCTTGGATATATTATTCAAGAAAATCTGCAATGATAACGGATCCTAACTGATCTCGAGCGATATATCAAGTGATTCCAAACCAATTTGATGTTTGATTATATGGGATTTACGTCGCTTTCAACAGTCTTGTGGTTTAAATGCAACGGCTGGAGCACCTATCCATGATTTCTTATAGGTTTTTGCAGTACGACCGATGAAAATTTCATCCGAGGCTCAAACTGCCCTTCAAATTCAGTAATACATTCGCCCATTGCTCGGAGACAAATGACGTGAGGCTAAATAACTTTTTATCAAGTGTAAGATTAAAATGGCTCAGCCAAGGACCGAACTTATGACCTCAGAATTGAGAGCCAGACGTGTAATCAACTAAGGCATTTGTGCTCGACAGTTCTTAACCAAGTCGTTGACTTGTGAATTGCCTACCCCGAGTAGCCAAACCGAGGGACGACGTGGTTATCAGGCATGCAAGTCCTAAGCGGTTCCCACAGTCTTATTTTTGTATTTTCTTGATAGCCGTTTCATACTAGATTCAGTAGAAATGTGTTTTTGTGTGTGTGTATGTGTGTGTCAGTGATAAGAAATATGTGTGGCTGAGTAAGAAATGCACTCGACATGGACTAAGTCTACAATGTTTGCTCTTGTTTGCTCCTATCCGAATACTAAGGGATAAAGCGGTATGTGTATCAATATGCATAAAGCACTAATCAGTTTCGTTAATTACATACGTAAAGTATCTGCCTCTTTAAGGTAGTGGAACCGTAATAGATCCGCAACATTTTGATCCACATGTTCTTTCACTATGTCAACCGAGGTTTCCTAATGAAAATCATTAGGAATCCTCGGTTAACATTGTTAAAGTTCATGATTTCTGAAACGTTGCGTAACTATTACGGGTCCACTACCTTAATTGTTAAGATAATTTAACATTGGTCTATCCATAGGCACCCGGAACCGGCAAAACCCTACTAGCGAGAGCCTTGGCTTCCCATATACCGGATGCGACATACATCAGCATCAATGCCTCAGACTTGTCATCTAAATATGTCGGCGAAAGTGAGAAGTAAGTTAAATTAGCTGATTGTTGACCTCGCCCGATGATCGCCGACACGGCCGACCGATTTTAAGCTCGACTGATTCATCACCTTGGTATCGTTGGCGAGTACGTTTTAATGTTGGTCATATCTTAGTTGTAATTGGAGATATATTCTTGTTTACGATCACAAGGCTTTCCAGACTATCAAAGGGGGGTGGTAGTTACCCTAGAACCATTTTTGTTAGAGTTAGGCCTCTTTTTTGACTCATATTTTTTGCGTTGTTCGGCACCTGCAGCCGAGCCTTAGCACCTTTAGGCCGTGCTCTTGTTAAATGTTACTTGTCTCCAATAAGCCAAACCTGCGTCGTTACTATACGATTTCTGTTTTGTTTATATCCACGCTCATATTAGATCATATTAGAAAAAAAATCGTTTTATATACGAGACGCACTACCATGTCTGTTCGCCACTCATGTAAATACAGCTTTTGTTGTTCAGTCAATGAGAGAAAAATCAATCTTGTTCACTAAAACAAATAATTATCCTCTATGTGCAGTTAGTTACATCGTGAAATTGACATTCACCTCAATCAAAACCATTCATTTATTCCAAACACTCACTCAAGCCATTTAAAACGCTCAAACCCATTGGAAAATATAGAATCAAAAAAGTCATTCAAAAAAAATTTTGATAGAGAAAAATCGCAATTTTGCTGACATAATTCAAATTATTGGCTTTTCAAGGGTACTTGAAGAAATAAGAAGCTATGTATAGAACTTGTATGCATATTTTATTAAAGGGAGGTAATCAATATCGCCAATTTTGTTCATCCTGAACAAAATTTGCGATATAGGATTATCTCCAAATAATTTCACTCAAAACTCGCTCCACACACTCATTCAATTTCCTTCCTAAATCATTCCAAAATTATTTACCATGTCAATTTCACGACGTCGTTAACTGTATTTGTTCCATGGCTTAGGTTGAAATACACCGTGTCTGAAAGTTTATTTAATTTCTATATCTTAAAGAATAATACCGGGAACGAAATCGGATATTTTTATCCATTTACATCACTTTAGAATTTTATATGAGCCTGTGCGCGACATTTCCAACAGTTTGAAATTATCGTGTGGTGCAAACATTGAGAGGCGTAGAAAGCTACATACTGTAAATATAAAGTAAACTGATGGTCTACAGATACTTTGAGACCTTAACTATCTACCAAACGCATAGTAAAGACTCTGGACACTGGACAGACTGTGCAGATGCACAGACTGGTCAGAGTCTTTGCGCATATTTGAAATTGTTGGAAATCTCAAACACAGGCTCATATATGATGTATTTATAATAAATAACACAGGAAACGTTTTAATAATATCTGTTTTAGGTTAGTTCAAGCACTATTCAACAAAGCCCACGAGGACTCTCCGTGTATTCTTGTAATAGATGACTTAGACTTAATTTGTCCGGAAGAAAATGCCAGCGACCGGGTGGCCTGTGTTACCATTGAATTCTTGGCTCAGTTAGGACGGATTTGGAAAGGAGATTCCGGTAAATATGCACTAAATGACATCAAAAGATTTAGCCAAACAGAGCCGTGTGAATTTTACATGATGAATAATTTAAGAAAATTAAATTCACGTATTGATCTATTAAAGACTTTGTGTGTCTTAACGATCAAACGCTCCAAACCAACAGCAGCCAATAAAATCATCGTTTGAAAGTTCGCATGATTACATTTCTATTTTAGACTCAAAAAACGATTAACTTGATCCTCTATTTCTTTTTTTTTTTTTTTTTTATTATTCCAACATGTGATAAGTATATAATTTAACAGAGTCACTGAAACATAGAAACGATTTATGCTTATTCCAGAGAGGATATTGACCTATTTGTTATTGTTCAATCTATTTTCATTTCATTGTGAATCAGCCCTGTGTTCCGGATGTAAAAAACGCTTCGTGGGCGCTTTCCGACGATACCCCGCTTTGCACGTGCACATACGTGCAAAGCGGGGTATCATCCCGAAAGCGCCTCGCTAACGTTCCCATCCCGAACGCAGGGCAGGTTCTCTTTTTTTTCTACTTATAGGTTTATAGATCTATTTAGTTTTTCTCAAATTAGCGATATTTTCTTTTTTTTTTTAATTGGAGCGTATGATATAGTATAAGTGTCAGTTTTTGTATCTAGTTCAAAAATATTTTGTGTTTTTTTTTTTAAAGTTTTAATGCAATTTTAGCTATGTTGTATTCTTAAGAAGGTCAATATACTTGATTCTCTATTTCTTGATTTCAATACAAAAAAACTGAAAAATTAGTTCAATGTTTGGTTTGCTTCGTTTAGTGTACGAGAATTGAATACATTTTTGTTTGAAATGAAAAGCATTATATAACATATGAAATGAATCATTCTGCTTCGAGTATGCAAACATTGATTTTAACTTTTCGTTTCATACTTAAGTAAAATTTGATAATGAATATATCTTCGTCTCCTTAACAACAAGGTCTGCTTTTTCAGGCGTGTTTCTTGTAGGAACAACGAATGTTCCGTGGAAGATAAAAACTGATGTTCGAAGATGTTTTAGCAAGAGAATCCACGTGCCCATGCCTGACAGTTCAGCTAGAAGTCAGATGTTCGAGCAATTTATGAGTGAAACCGCTCACAGCTTATTGGAGGATGATTTCAGGCAAGTGGAGATGGTACAGTAAGATACATCGTGAAATTGACATTCATCTCAATTAGAACCATTCTAAATCGCTCACTCAGCGCTCCGTTCAGTCATTCATTCCAAACACCCACTCAAATCGATCAAATGCTCCGAAATCATTAGAAAACATTTGAAATCACTTAAAGCGATCAACATTTAATTCAAGTCGATCAGATTTTCCTACGAGTTTATTGGATTTTGAAGTGTCTGATTGGTCCATGAAGACGCACAAACAGAAAAGTACGTATGTTTTAATAAAGTGAGGTAATAAATATTGCTAATTTTGTTCATCCTGAACAAAATTAGTGATATTGGATTACCTCCCTTTAATTCCACTCAAAACTCGCTTCACAATCATTCAATTTCACTCCATAATCATTCCAAAATCATTCATCTTGTCAATTTCACGATGTTTTTATTGTAACCTCATGACATTCATATTCATTTCGATCTAAACCAGTCCTACCACCTACTCGAGTGCTGCCAACTCCATTCAAATTAGTCATATATAGAGGATACCCATAGTGAAAATATTACTTTTGTTGTTCTCGAAATAAAATATCAATCGATCTCGATATCGTAATACCTCCATTTAATGTCCCTCCTAGTTCGCTTATCCAAATCACCGAAATTCAATACATCAAACATTCACCTGTTCAATTTTACGCTGTTCTCAACCGTATCTCATATCATACACAGTCCTTATCTCTTGGGATTTAAAGATGTGTTTAGCTTGAGACTGACGTCTTTTGCGCTTACATTTGTGACCCGTCACGCGAAAAGGGACCAGCTGGGTAGTGCGTAAAATCTCGACCCTAGTGAGACTGCGCGGACTGCGCAGACTGACTAGGGTCGAACTTTTTGCACCGTGCATATTTTCTGAATCTAGAATGTTCAATCTACCTTTCAGTGAAAGAATTTTTGAAATGCAACACCTGGTTGACCTATGCTGGATCAAATCTCTTTTTTTTTGGTAATTCATTTTACAGATTTCCCGGATGGTCCCTTTTCGCGTGACGGGTCACATTTGAGAAACTACTTTGTATTTTTCATGATAGTAGAAATAGAAAGAAAACAAAACAAAAGATTTCTATTTCTAAGTCTCATAATCAAACGTTTTAGGAGGTGTTTATGATAGGGATGTAATGGGTCTGTCTGCTTAATACCTATTATATGAATGAAGCTTTCTCCTTTAAATTCAGCAATATCTTATAACAATCAAGAAATATTGATAGGGTGAAAAAATTTGGAATTATTTCCGAATGATATTGAATGAGTGTCTGGAGAGGTTTCGACTGAATCTCAGGGCAGGTAAATCACGATTGATGATTTCGTCCAATCGACGTTCTGATTGATTTCGAAGTGTTTAATAACGATTACGGAGCGTTTCTGTCCGTTTGCAGAATTTTTTAATTGCTTCAAACTCACGGGTATATCACAGGTTCTTGGAAGGTCAATCCATTATATTTATCATTTAAATGGCCATGATTTTTTTAAACGCAATAATCTAATTTTATTTACAGATTATTAGGTGAACGGTCAGAGGGTTTTTCCGGCTCAGATATTTGTTGTACTGTTCGGGACGCACAAATGGAACCAGTTAGAGAAGTCAGCAAAGCTACGCATTTCAAAAAGGTAACACAACGTTTTAAAATGCTACTTTTCTTTGCTACCTTTATTTAATTACAATTATTTGCATGAAGAATTTAATAATATACATATAAATTAAATGGTTTGTCGAATACCATAGAAGAAACCGAAGTATTTAGTAATTCTTTTTGTAGATACTAAATGTAGTAGTGACTTGATGAAACCAACTTTAGAATATTCAATCCATGTAGGGTAATAATACGATAACGCCATCGCGTAGCCATGACATCACGTCCAAAAATGGAACGCATTGAGAGGATTTGTCCTGAAAATTCATATTTCTCATTTTTGCATACAAGAAATAAAAGAAGGCTTTTATTTGTTTTTTGAATTTATGTACGATAAAACTTTCATTGCTCAAATACCGAAATCTTAATAAGCACCAGTGACTTCACACCTTAAAAAACATTTACTTTTTCTCATCATAGCACAATTTGCTTTGTGATCACTTTTTATCTGCCGTGCACAATTCTTGAAACGTATTCAGTAACTTGGTAACTACTGGCCGTATTTCAACCAAACTCGGCAGTTAGGGACATTTGGTGTCTCTTCTTAAATATCATTCCTGAAATTTTCATTGGCCACATAGATAGGCGTGGCAGAATGGAGCTTATTTTGTCTTTAAAATCTTTAAACGTCTCCTCCTTAGGAACCACTCTGCAGATTTGAACAAAAGTTGTCAGAAATGATCTTTGTGTGAGTCTCATTAAAACCTGTTTGCTTTACCTTCAAATAATGGCATTGAATGGTGCGGCTTCATTTGACTTTGAAATTTTAAATCAACTTCTTCTCATAAGCCATATGAAGAATTTCATATATATATATATATATATATATATAGGCTATTGGTGTCATTACGGCCAACTTGTTGGAGATAAATATGTCTTGATCCAACTGAAACAAAATATGATCCTCTAACGGTTTCTTCTTTAGGTTAGCGGCCCCTCCGTTAAAGACCCTAATATAATTGTGGATGACCTAATGACCCCTTGTTCCGCTGATGACCCGGAAGCGATAAAAATGGACTGGAAGGAAATTCAAGAGGAGAAACTTCTTTTAAAGGAAATTGACATGGTAAGCAAAATTTGTTAAGTTGATCTTGCAACAATTGTTAGAAGATATTACAAATTCTTTCGGGACATAAAAAAGGCCACATAAAACGCTATCTAAAGCGGCGATTTTTATCTTTTTCACTTTGTTATTCCATTTTAAGGATTGTCTACTAAATTATTTACATACGTTCACAAACAAAATATTTAGTGTACAATTTTTTTGTTTTCGTGTAAACACAGTAATGCATCAAAATTGTCTGAAAATTGAACTATTCTTGTTCTTCATTGTACTCATTTACAGTTAAGAACATCTTGAAATTGAAAAGATGTATGATTTTTGGAACGATTTTGGAATGAAATTGAACGAGTGTGTGGAGCGAGTTTTGAGTGAAATTAAAGGGAGTTAATCCAAAATCGCTAATTTTGTTCGGGATGAACAAAAATAGCATTATTGAATTACCTCCCTTTTATGAAATATTCGTAAAATATTTTTACATGTTCTATAAACAGATTCCCATCTCTTCAAGGACTAATCAGACGTTTAAAAATTCAATTATGTCAGTGAAAACGCGATTTTTTTCCAGCAATTTTTTTGTTGAATGTAGTTTATGTTCTTATCGATTTAAGTGGTTTTTTGAGCGTTTTTGAATGGTATGAGTGAGTGTTTGGAAAGAATAAATGGATCGCTGAGTGAGTGATTTAGAATGGTTTTGATTGAGATGAATGTCAATTTTACGATGTTACTAACTGTACTTATAAAAGATATGGAGTATAAATGTTCATACGCGAAGTAGTCTGGTCCGGTCGATGCTTTTTACGGCCGCCACCATAGCGCAGTTGGTTAGGCATAAGACTTCCAATCTGGAAGTCGTGGGTTCGATCCCCGGTGGCGGCAAATATTCTTTCCGACGTAAGTCTCTTACCAATGGGCAAATAATCGTAAACCTATGTGAGATAGCAGTCGGGGGCTAGGAAAGGGTGAAATGGTAGTACAGGTGAAAGAAATACCAGGAATCCATTGCTAGGTGCTCCGACCGCCGCGATATAACTGCGAGATTGTTGAAAGCGGCGTAAAACCCATTCAAACAAACAAACAATCGATGCTTTTTACACTTATCAGTTGTTTTCTGTTTGAGTACAGTTGAAAACATCGTGAAATTGACATTCATTCCGATCAAAATCATTCTTAATCATTTGCTAAGCGTTCCATTCATTGATTCTATACACTCACTCAAACCATTCCAAAACGATCAAACCCATTAAAAAATATAGAATGAACAACTTCATTCAAAATAACTTAAGATAGAGAAAAGTCACGATTTCACTGACATAATTCAAATTGTAAGCATCTGATATGTTCTTAGGAAATTATCTATAGAACTTGTATGCATATTTCATTAAAGGGAGGTAATTAATATATCGCAAATTTTGTTCATCCTGAACAAAATTCGCGATGTTGGATTACCTCCTATTAAATTCACTCAAAACTCACTCCACACACTCATTCAAGTTAATTCCTAAATCATTCCAAAATCATTCTCCTATTAAATTCACTCAAAACTCGCTCCACACACTCATTCAATTTAATTCCTAAATCATTCCAAAATCATTCACCTTGTTAATTTTAGGATGTTGTTAACTGTAACTGATTTCATTTCACATTTTCACCTTACAGGAAACACTTTTCTGCGCTCTGTCCAAATCTAGGCCGACGGTTACTCCAGAAGACATGGCTCTAATCGACAAATTTAAACAAGATTTCGGACCCGGATCTACAGATCCATGAAGCCGTAATTCGGAACATTGCTCGGACATATCCGTAAACTGGGAAGATCCTCGGACCTTATGGCAGTAATTTAGGGTCATTTCTAGAACTGTTATTCTAATAGTACATTGATCAAAAGACTTGACGCCAAAACAATATCTACAGTTTTCCCATCGTCTATGGAGATCTTTGGACTATATTTATAATTTGATGACAATGTTTTGTTATCAAATTATTTTAGACCAAGATTTAATCGTTCATTGAAGGGCCACAACCCACGTCATCAGTCATATTTTCGACAGCCTATTTTTATTTTGAATACCAAATTTTTCAGCTCGTAATAAAAAATCGTTTATAATCGGTCCGAAAAAAAACCCATCTGGTACCTGAAACATACCTGTACTAGAATAAACTACGTTTGAGTGTAAAAGTTCCGTAGATTTTTCAATTACCACGACGCAATTTTCGAAGCGGTTGACTTAACAGAGGGGTGGAAACTGCAATATATAGAATGGTCGTGATTAAAAAGTGTGTCAAAGTGTTTAGACAACTCCATCTCTGTTGTTGGTCAAATTCTATGTACTCGTACGTCAAATATTTATATATGTATGAGAAAAATCTAAGGAGGTTGGGGAATTGGTAATTGTCGACGCTCTGAGTTAGAAATTTTTATCGTACAATACACAATTTACGTATATTCCTTATCTTATAACCTCTATTTGCCTTGCTTTCGTCGATGTTTCAAACAGATATGCAAGTTTCTAAAAAATAACCGTATTTTGTCACTGTTCTAAAAATATCCATGTGGTACATAAAAAATACCACATGGGGTGTTATCACACAGATATTTATATAGTTATAAGATATCGACCAATACCAGATGAAGTAAATGTAACAATCATTTGTTGACGTGTTATGTTATTTTGTAACTACTTATCCCAGAACTTGAACTTGAATTTGAAAGGTAAAGAAGGTAATTGTTTGTTTCAATGTTACATCGATTTAATTTTTTTAAGTGCACAACAAAGGCTTTACTTTCACGTGTGAGAACATAGATTCGTTCATCACAAAATGAAATGTTTATAGGATCTTTCAGGAGATTTTTTTTAAGACAATGAGCTTTTAATGGAGTCTAGAATAGAAATGTTATTAAGCTAGTCTTGTTGAGCTTAGCGGTAATGAATATCAGTTTTTAACTCCACTAGCTAGAGGGCACTTGGGCTATTGTCACGCCGTCGTGTGTCTGTCCGTCCGTCCTGTCGTAAACCCTTTCTTTAAAATATTTTCCTTATGTTCTCCTGGATGAAATTTTACCAAACTTCACAGGAATGATCATTAGGTGTCCCTCGTTGAAAGATGTGC
Organism: Fragum whitleyi; assembly: GCA_948146395.1. Classification (NCBI taxonomy): domain Eukaryota; kingdom Metazoa; phylum Mollusca; class Bivalvia; order Cardiida; family Cardiidae; genus Fragum; species Fragum whitleyi. The sequence continues at coordinate 55,978,848 of OX411552.1, read as the reverse complement.
AAGAGTTTTTTTTTATCGAATGAAAAATAAGGCTTTAAGGAGGGCCGTTACAGTTTCGGGGAATTTCCAGATATCCGCGAAACAGATGTATGTTTTAAAGCATTCATATGCACGGATATATTGAAAATATCAACATAGCTTTCCACGCATAATTTCAAAATATTTACATTTTTCTTAAGGTGGCCATGTTTTCGAAAATATCAAAGAAAACTATTTATTACACCGACTAATCACAATGCTGGTTTGCTAAATTAACATATATTTATAGCCATAGATATGGAAAACATAAAAATATAATAAACTTTCTAGTAGGGGCATAAATAAGTGACAAGTGGAAATCTTGCTTTAAATGCTCCTCAAAGACAAAAAGTGAATATTTTTTTGAAGGCAAAAGAAGCAAACACTTATATTAAATAAACTCGAAATCTGTTTTAGCCCAACTATCGTTCAACTGAAATTAATTAAGAAAAGTATATGTATCCAGGCACTTTTAGTCAATTTCATAAGTTTGAAGTACAGTACCCCCCATAAATTGCTACTCTAATTTCATTTTGTCCAGGCATTGTAACGTCCCCTGATTTCCCAATCAACAATAAAAAACATTTGTAATTTTGATACACTTGGTTATGCCTATAGCAATGGTTTGGAAACAATTTCGTAAATTTTATATTGATCCCTCTTGATTCTGTGGATTACAGAAGAGTTCAACAGTCTCAGGGCCAAATAAAGGAAAAAGTACAATCGCCGGTATTTATACCCGATCTCGGGACTTCTTGGTCAAGGAGCAGGTGCAGTAACTCTCGAATACATACGCTCTTCGAATAATACGAAAGCTTTTTGAAATCATTGCTTATTGAAATATTCAATGTTGGCAAAGCTATTAATGGAATATTAATAATTGTTATCAAATTATCGTTTTCACTCTTACAAAAACACATAAACGGAATCAAATAAAGATGGAAATTTAGAGAGAAGAAATGAATTTTTTAAAGGTTGAAATTGTCCTTTTACCACGTTGTCTCCTTTTCCGTTTTTACGACGTGTAACATACGTAAAGAATGGGATCTTTATAGGCAAAAGTAACATATCGTTTTGAAAATTTATAAAAAAGAATAGTGAAAAACGTACAGACAGTTAACAGTGCAGAAAAGTAAGCTGAGAAGGAGAGAAATCGCATCCAAGTGGCAAAATCTTATTATTTTGGGATATAATTCGTCATCCCGTATCAGTTTTTACCGAAGTCGTAAATAGTGATAGTTTTATACTTACTACGATATGACCCGAACTCAAACATTCCCTTTCGGTGATGAAGAGAACGTGACAGCCCTGCGTTCAGGACAACAAAGCGAAGTAAACGTTTAGCTCATGCACATGCGAGCAATGCAGGGTATAAATAGCAAAAATGTTTGCTCCGTTTTGTCATCCTGAATGCATGGCTTGTGATAGGTCTATCAACGTCGCCTGTACTTCGTTGAAATAACGAACCACAAGTGTGAAACACTCATTAGATATACTTTACACGGAAATGCAGACTACCATTTTTCGGATGATCCGTTGAGATTCGTTATTCGGAACGCATGACCGAATTTCATTTTGTCCCTCGTAATAATTACCAAACCCTGCATTTCAGGATGCAAAAACATTTGCAAACGTTTAAAAAGTGAACGTTCCTTAGCAGTCGCATGTTTCTGAAATGTTTCGCGAATGTCTTTATTTTGAATTCAGGACAATCCTGCGTATAGGTTGACAAAATTACGATTGTTTGAAAAATAAAGCCTTCCACTGTGCACGCGCAACTCCATATAAAGTTGATTTTAACAAGGCCCCCTCACAATTTTTTTTTCAAGGCGAGTTGTCTCCCAAAAACTGTTATTCCCACCTTAACGGGCCTGGCTAATTTCCATATATGGTGTTACGTAACATTTCCCAGAAGCTTGATTGACCTTTTATTACACAGCACAAATAATAAATAAAAAATATTCAGTGAAAAAAATAATAATTTTATGTTTTTTATGGGCGTAGGTTATTTCCTTATTTGCTAATTAGTGGAAATTCTTAAAATCGTGAAACTTAGCCAGAATGTTTGTCAGGTCACAAGATGAAACCCTATCGAAAATTGGGATGGATACATTGCATACCACGGGAAAAGTGCCTTAAGGACATTTTCTTGTGGTCACTCTAGATGCAACAAATATGGAGCAATCTTCATGAAACGTTGTCAGAACGTTTGGCAGGTCACATGGATAATGCCTATCGAAAATATAAAGATTTGGTGACAATTGTCTTGTTTTCCTTCTATAGATGTCGCCAATATGGCCCAGTATTTATAAAACTTGATCAAAATATATGGCAGTTTATAAGGATGAATCCTTTCGAAAACAGAAAGAATCCAAGGCATAAGGGAAAAGGGGTCTTAATGAAAATTATATTGCTTAAAACCTAGAGGTCATATTTTTTTCCGGTAGATTAAAAATAGATTAGCAAAATCGTTTTCAGCACTTTCAATTCTTGGATTTTAAGTGATTCCTCGGATGATCTATAATCCTACTACCGTCGTCAGTCATTCGTCGTCAAAAATTTCCCTAGGGTAGTGGACCCGTAATAGTTCCGCAACATTTCGGAACTCATAATCTTTCACAATGTTTTCATTAGGAAACCTCGGTTAACACTGTAAAACTTCATGACATCTGAAACGTTGCGGAACTTTTACTCAAGTCCAAGCTTTACTATTGTTTTCACGCCAACATTTTTTGGGAAATAAAATGATCTATAATCAAAGCACTGAAAGTACTGATGGTGAACGAATCTGTTGGCATTCTAAAGTGATATATTGAATTCGTTGAGAAAAGAAAAATTATAAATGTAAAAAATAATTAAGGGAAAGTGTCTCGTCAAAATTCTAAATTCAAAGAAAGAGAAAGAGAGGAAAAGAAAGGTAGAGAGAGTGACAGACAGAGACAGACCGATAGAAAGAGTGATAAGCCTAGAGAAAAGAAAACAGGCAACTATAGTGTCTAGACTAATGATTCTTTTCTTAACTCATAAAATAGCAGGCAGAAAGGTAATTCAATTTCCACATGCGGAACCCATATTTTAGCAGATTAAACAGCAGTCTTTCTGCATTTTGACTTTTAAACGTTATCCGCTATGGCTCTGGTACGACCTGAATGGGGTCCCCCCATCCTCCGAATTAAAAGACCGCTATTTCGTAATTGTAATTACAGGGTTTTTGGTCTCTTTCGGTAATATTCAGTCTTGTGAAAGAATAATTGTCTGATGTCATTGCGTAAAAAAATTTAAAAAACAAAAAAAGATAAACAAAAAAAAAACAAAACAAAACAAACAAAAAAAAAAAAAACAAATGTAGGAAGGTATTTTGTACAGCTAATTAATTGTCCAAATATAGTCGTTGTTTAAATTCTATTGCTCCTAACAAGCGGCGGATAATCGTAAACCTAAGAAGTAGAAGATGGCAGCTATGTACGGTTGTATGCTAATTATAGTTCTGGTGCGAGAAATACCAATTTCCATGTTAAGGTAAAGGTGCTCCAGTCCACAGGCGATTGATTCACAATCCAAATTTCGTTTTTGTAATATTTTACATACTTCCGGTAAAACAAACAGATGAATGATTGTATTGAGGAAATTCTAGAGCCATCCGAGGGATAGAAGCGCTACTATACAGTTGTAGTTACGATGTCAAGTACTTTGAAAAAAAATTCATTCGATGTTAAAATTTGAAATTAGGTCTATCGTGTTGGGATATTTGTTCATTTGATTCTTTTATTTATTTATCTATTTACGACATTCATATTTCAACAGTAAAAGGTACCGATATTACTATATCCCCTGTTTTCCGTACTTGTTGGAAAAAAAAACAAAAAAAAACAGGGAAAGGGATTTGGGTAATATGATACAAAAATATCCGTAACCGAAGATATTTACATTATAGTCCGTTTGACTTCTATATGGACCAACATTTCGTCGAAAATCTCAAAAATTAAATAATGAAACACATATTTTTCTTGTCATATCATTTTTTCCAGCTAATACCATGACGAATTCTGTTTTTCAGAAATTTGAATGTAAAATAATGATTTTGTCCGTCCGTCTACATGTTAACTTTCAGCATTTCATACCTACTTGTTACTGTATTAAACGGAACAGCGAATTGTATGACCAAAAATAGTACTGATTTGCATAGGGGCCGAGTCAAAAGAGTAAAATTTTAAGTGAATTGTATTACTATAAAATCGAGTTTTTTCAATATAATTAAGTTTGTCTAAGATTTTTGCTACCGTTGGATATCAAATCTGTGTATATTCTCTCTTTCTTCAGAAACTGTTTGACCAGATAATTGATTATTGATTTTATTCATTCTGAGATGAACCCTATATTTACATGTTAAGACCAATCAAAAAGCATTATTAAACGAAGTAGTTGGGAAATTCTCGAGGAAAACTTGATGAAAAGGCGAGTACTAACGGTAAAAATCACGTGCTATTTAAGTTTAAGATGACATGAGCGTCGATATGCTAATTAGCATGTCCAAATAAGGAATAATGGACATTTCATCTGTCAAAAGTTTAGTATAAAACCACGTGTTTTTACTATATATGTTGACATTTTCCTACTATTGAACAGCCTCCATAACCCCTCGTGTTTAAGAACGGATAATGCGATATTAATAACATTAACTAGATAGACAAAATCATTATTTTGAAATCATTTTATTTTCAAAAAATATTTTTTGGAATGGTATTATACTGAAATTAAGATTTTACTACATACAAATCCTTTATTCAAACGCAATTTTATGTAATTGATGAAAAGGTTGGTCCATATAGAAGTCAAACGGACTATACACAAGTATGCAATGGGTTAAATTTTACTTCATATCAAGGTTGGTCACGGTCAAGTGGTGCGTGTTTATGTTTCAGTGAGAATTTGGACTAAATATACCGTATTAACCTTTAAGACGCGCCCTCCCTAATAAACGCGCTCCCCCATAAATACGATTCCAAGGCCCTTGACTATAGATCAACAACATCCAACCGTCCACGGTAGGTGGTGAGAAATCCGGTCTCGAATTTAATTTCAATAGCTGCTACTCCACGACGTAACGTTCAATAGATTGTGGGTTAACTATCTTAAATTCCTATCAGGATAAGGCTGGTTGCGTCATTAAAAGATCGTTCAACATCTGAAAAACTAGCGCGTCCTAAATCGCGCAGTCTTCCGGAAACGCGAAAGGTTAAAATTTAACACAAAATTAAGACTATTTCTCGTTATTCTTCATAAGTCACATGCGAACAAAATCCCCTTTCGTTGTTACGAAAATATTTCTGAAATCATTTCACCTTCTGTAAATATACAAAATATCCGAGTCAAATGATTAAATCCTAGTCACAATTCAAACTGTTAAAATAGGAAAAACCCCGTGAAATCTCGTGTGTGACTTATTTCAAAAGCGACGTCGCCGCTTGCAAGAATCTGGGGACTTCAAAAGGTGCCGACACGCGGTGACCCAGCTAGCTCCAGACGTGTTGTGTTTTCACTACGAAACACTTGCATTTACACATCACGAAATTTTAGGATTTATAATAATAATAATAATAATAATAAAATCTTTATTTAAAGAAGGTAGCTCATTAAGCTGTCATCATACAAACAATACAATGAAGAACTTATTTACAATGAGGCCTTCTATAACAATAGGAGGTATTGATCATCATATATATTCATGCATTTGAAATGATATATGTAATGATTTAAAATTATGCTAGTAAATATGAATATGACGATAACGTGTAATGATTGGGAATGATGATGATGATGATGATGATAATGGTGATGATAATTATTGTGATTATAACAACGATCAGAAATGAAAAGGATATCAATTATTTATAAGACATACACAGTAATGAATAAAAGGAACCGTTCTGGTTAAATCCCGTTATTTTCCATCAAATAGTTTTTCAAATATCTTTTAAAGCAAGATACATTTTCAATCATTCGTAGGTTATGAGGAATAGAATTCCAAAATTCCATACCTGTATATGAGAATGATTTCTTTAAAAAAATCTGTTTTGGGAGCACATTTATGAGATATTTGGTTGCAGTATTCAGATCGTAATTCATAAAATTGGTTATGACTAAGTGTTACAAATTTCGACATATAGGAGGGAGCTAACCCGTGAATGGTTTTGTAAACCATTAGAATCGTGAAATATTTACGTCTGTTTTCAAACGTTAACCATTTCAAAGAAGGGAAATTTTTCTCAGAATTAGACCGTTTTGGCTGGCAGAGAATAATTCGTGCAGCTCTTTTTTGAATCTTATTAACTCTTTGAATAGATGAGGATTTACAATGGCTCCAAAGAATACACCCATAGTCAAAATACGGAGTAATGTAAGAATTATAAAACATTTGTTTCGTGTCGATTGTGAGAAAGTTACATATTCTTTTAAGTAAGTATAACTGTGATGTCAATTTCCTACACAATTGATCAACATGAACTTCCCAGCCTAACGTGTTATCAATATGTACACCTAAAAGCTTTTGAGAGGAAACATTTTCGATTTGCATACCGCTTATACTTAAGTTTAATGCAGAACTATTTTTTATTTTATGTTTAGACCCTATTAGCATGCATGTAGTTTTAGTGGGATTTAGAATCATGTTGTTTTGTCTGCACCATCGTTCAATTCTTGTAAGATCGTCTTGCAAATATTTTTTGATCAGCGGTACAGAAGAACTACATTTATGTAGTGTTGTATCATCAGCATACATGTCCAAGTTTGACGTTAAAGTTAAAGAAAGATCATTGGCGTAAATCAAAAACAGAATAGGTCCAAGTATAGATCCCTGAGGAACGCCTGATGTAATTAGTTTCATATCAGATTGAACAGTGTCATTTTTAACCACTTGACGTCTTTCACTTAGATATGAACGAAATAAGTTACATGTATTATATGTGAAATGATGTAGCTGTAGTTTATATAAGAGAATATCATGATCAACAAGGTCGAACGCCTTTCTAAAATCAAGGAACACAGATCCCACCATATTACCTTGATCTAATTCTGATAACCACGTATCTACTAATCGAATAAGGGCAGTTTGGCACGAATGATTTTCTCTGAAACCAGATTGCTGTGAAAACAATATATCTGTTTGTTTTAGATAGGTTTTTAGCTGATTAGCGATGTGTCGCTCAAATACCTTTGATAAAGTAGATAAAATTGAAATGGGTCGATAGTTATTAGGATCGTTCTTTTCGCCTCCTTTAAAAAGGGCTTTAACACTAGCCATTTTAAAATCTTTTGGAAAAATTCCTTTAGAAATACAATTATTGATGATACATGCAATGGGTTTTGAAATAAAATCTTTACATATTTTCAAGATTTTTGGCCCAATTCCATCGAGCCCAGTTGATTTATTACTGTCTAAATTATTGATGATATTTCGTACTTCTATAGGTGTAATGAATGTTACCTCAAAATAACGGTCGAGCAGTTTTCTATCAAGGTGATTTTTCAGAGTTTTAAAATAATCTGTATCAACATGAACCTTATCAACTATATTCGATATATTAACGAAATGATTGTTCAATGTATTCACAAAATTTAGAATACCCTCAACTTCATTCGATTGAAATTTTAATTTAGAAGGCAATTGATGGTCAATTTTATTGCTAGTAATATTACGAAGATTTTGCCAAAGATTTTTTGGATCGGATTTCTTTTTAATTGCTTCATTAAAGTAATCTTTTTTACTTTTTCTTATAATTGAGGTTACTTTATTTCTCCAAAGTTTATACATTTGCCAGTTTCCTTGATGTTTAAATTCGTCTCTAGTTAATATTGCATCTTTTATAGATTTATTATACCATTCTGGCTGTTTAAATCTTTTAACACGTTTTTCTTTAACAGGTAGATGCTTAGAAAGAATGTCATTTAATAACCTATAAAGAAACCCTAATGCCTTATCAGGGTCTGATATTGTTTCAATAGTATCGAAATTAATACGATTTAAATCATGCAAGAAAACGTCCATGTTTAACTTCGCAAAAGAACGATAGGAAATCGTTTTGAAATTTTCCTTATTATGAAATTTAGCATGATTTTGGTACGTTAAAGCTATAGGGAAGTGATCGCTGATTGCAATTTTCGACACGAAAGTCTCGGAAATAAATTGCTTGCATGTACTATAAATATGATCTATTATGCTAGAAGAATTATTCGTTACCCTAGTTGGCGTTCTAATGTGCTGATAAAGGCCTAAGTCCTGAACCATCTTTGCCCATTTTGTATTACTGTAAGTAGATGTTAAAGAATAATGAATGTTATAATCGCCTAGTAATATGAAATCCAAATTGGCAGCATCAGCGAAATTTAATTGCTCTTCATACCTATCAATCCATGCCTGTTTACTGTTTGGTGGTCTATATGCAAAATTAAGTAAGACTGATTTATTATTTGAAAACATAACTTCTAGCCAAATGCTTTCAATATCACTTATTTCAAGATCAGTTCTTCGCTGATAATTAATGTTAGCAGCTATATATATAAGTAAACCACCACCGAGCTTTTGCAGGCGATCCTTTCTTTCAAAAACGTAACCGTGTAAGTATAAATCAGAATCTGTAACATTTTCAGTCAAAAAAGTTTCAGACAAGCCAAGGATACTAATAGAATGTGTTTTGCTTAGAATTATACGAATTTCATCTAATTTAGGAAGTAAATGCTGTATATTCAAGGAGGCTACGTGTAATCCCTTTTCTTTGAAATTAAATGCTAACAAGCTACTGACTTCTTCTTCATCATCCGTATTTTGACTATTCTGTTGGTCTGATTTATGTAATTTTGCAGGGGGGGTTCGGTCAGTTTTTGCATGGTTAAAAAGCGAGCTTTCAGTGTTTATCTTTTTTGTACAGTTTACGTGTAACTTAGGCGAAGTGATGTTCGATAAAGTATTCGGGACATATTTTAAACTAACAGATGAATGATGATTACATGAATTAGAATAGTCACACAGTATATTATATCTGTTATAACATTTAACAGAGGAGTGTATGTCTAACCCGTCCTAGCAATTACTATATCTACACTCAGATTCAATATGGTTTGTTAGGCCGCAATTCCAGCATCGTCTTTTATTAGTTCTAAATTGATATGTGTGAGGTTTTCCAGCAAATGGTTTGTTTCTGTTGGTGTAAGAGTAACGTGGCATACGTGTGTCATCTTGGTTCCTTCTGGGATGAGTTACTCGTTTCTTAATGATCACGATTTCTCCATTAATAGCGTTTACTAAGGCACTAGATCCGCTCTTGTTGAGATGTATTGAATCACGACTGTATAACTGGCATACTGTTTTCCCATTAGCGAATACAAATGCCTGAAAGCACTCAATTAACCCCGCCTTCGTATCTTCACAAACTTGCTTTATGGTATCATTTAGCGGTATGACGTCAACATCACTTCTCGGACAAACAGTACACAAAAATACACTGCACTTTATTGCTGAAACAATCGCTTTCATTTCTTTGTAAACAGATTCTAACCGTCCTTCAGCAGCACCATTTCCACCTATGTACACGATGATATTTTTGTAAGAATCTAGATTCATTTCATCTAACTTTGATTGAATATCCTTTGTCTTCCTTCCTGGCAAGGTTTTAACATCTATTCTGGTATCGAGACCGCGTTTATTAATTCCCTTAAGTATGGAATCTCCAATAATAAGAGTCCTGTCAGCGGATATTTTAGCTGGCGTATTCGAAATAAATTTCGATGTTTCCAGATTTGTTAGCGGTGTTTCCAGATTTTGCGAATGCTTCCTGTTAAAATCACCTACATTTTCTTTCACGTTACTTGGTCCAGGAGTACTGATACTTGTAGCTGATTTCACGTTCTTTTCAACAACTTCAATGGCACTTTGCGGATATCTTTTATCAATCTGTTCTCGTGAAATAAATTTCACTGTGTCCTGGAGTGATTTAATCTGTTGTTGCAATTTATCATTTGTTTGTTTTGTTTCAATAATACATTGATCGTTTGATTGTTTGAGACAGTCCAGCTGCTCGGTAGTTCCCTTTTCCCTTAATGTAATTTGCTTTTTAATACTGGCAATCTCATCTCTTATTTGAGAAAACTGTAGGCTGGTGTTCATGTAGAATTCATCGGCTTCATGCTTTAATCGTTGCAGTAGAACATTCAGGGATTTTATTTCGTTTACCATTTGATTTTGCTGTGTTCGACTCGCGTTGTTCATTTCCGTTTTTGCATTCTGATCTGTCCTGATTTAATACAGGATTATTCATTTCATACGTGAATAGGTAATGATTTATTAGACAGCTTTGTCCATCGTTAGCGGAACATCGAATATTGCATCGTCTGGAACTTCCTATCTTGTACAAATAATAACAATAATAATAATCTCGGCTTCTACTAACACAATCACTTGCTTTTAAAAGCTGCAATTAATGGTCGAGGTTAACCGTATTTCGATAGATGACTTTAAATGACAGAATTACCATTCTTTAGCTAACATTTTATTTTATTTTTTAAATCTATAGCCTTAATAGATAAATAGAAAAGCGTATTGGGTAGCGTACGTATTTCAATCGATAATTACGAACATGTTAACAGTTTATTTCTCTTAGGTACCAAAATACGGATTTTTTTTAATTTAGTAAAAGAGTCTGAAATAATAGCGCCCCCACGACGTTTTGCATCGCACTCGGGCGCGTTTAATAGGAGAAATACGGCAGGAACATTCCATTCGTTTGTAAACTTGACCTTTCGTAACTTATAAGCAAAGACTTCATTCATTAAAAGGCAGGTAAAATCGTAGTAGGTCATCACGTGTGGTATGGCCAATCAGGGGTGTGAAGAAGTTCAAGAGTTCACGACCTCAATAAACACACATTTCCGGCATATTACTACAAGTTGCAATAGCGAATGTTTAAATAAAAAACATAGCATCTGTCTATACAGTGTACAGACACAAACTTTGTTTTTGCTCTCAAGTCTCGACAATCTTACGCCGATCAAAAATTCGCTCGTATAGACATTCCAAGATAAATTTGTGTTTTTATAGGGTAATTTTCATTATCTTCACTTGATGAAGAATGCTAGTACCATGCATTTAACGATATGAACAGTGATTTTTTAGAGAGAAGAGTTTAGAGATACTAAATTGAATCTAAAGAGGTACTGCTTTATTTAAAACCTATTAAGATCCTACAGGATTTTCCATACACAGTATATAACACTGGTGAACGAAAATTTCGTTCACCAAAAATCTTCTGTGAAACAAGATGGCATGCACCTTTCGCTTATATAGCAAACTATAATCAAGTTTGTTCATTTTACATAGAAACATAATCTTCTTCTCTGAAACTGGAAGGCAGATAGCTTACTTGTTTGATATATAACACCAGTAGTGGCCCATTACCAAGTTTGTTCATATCATGATTTTAATATGTTTTAATATCCTCTTCTTGGGAGGTATTAAAAGGATAATTGCTTGCTTCAGTGTTAGATCGATTGATATTTCATTTCGTTAACAACATGCAGTTAACAGCATCGTGAAATTGACAAGGTGAATGATTTAGGAATGATAGAGGAATGAAATTGAATGAGTGTGTGGAGCAAGTTTTGAGTGAATTTAATGGGAGGTAAACCTATATCGTAAATTTTGTTCAGGATGAACAAAATTGCGATATTGATTACCTCCCTTTAATAAAAATGCATAAATGCTCTATAATTAGCGTCCTATTACCTCAAGATCTAATCAGACACTTACGATTTCAATTAATTAAGTGAAATTCTGATTTTTTTCCCAGCTATTTTTAATTTTGAACGAAGTTTTGGTTTTATGTATTTCATTGAGTTTGGAGCGTATTTGAACGGTTTGAGTGAGTGTTTTGAATGAGTGAATGGAGCGCCGAGTGAGCGATTTAGAATGATTTTGATTGAGATGAATGTCAATTTCACTATGTAACTAACTGTAAGCTATATTTTACGAGTGGCAGAGACTGGTGCAAATATAACTTTTGTTTTTCATGAGATGAAATATCAAACGATCTTACTGGAAAAAAACATACAATCATTCTATTTTTAAAATGCATATGACATAACGGGAACATTTCGGCAGATGTTTCTTAAAGCGCGCCATTTTGTACATTATGACGTCACTCATTGGGCTCCGCTAAGATAACGCAAGGATGGTAAATTGAACGAAAGCAGACCTGTGTAAGTTTATGATAATTTCACTTACCAGGCCATGAGTTTATCCAATGATGGTATTTCGTTATTTCTCGACAATCCACCAAAAAGCATTACAGAAATGTTTGATCAAGTGCAGACAATAGCTTTCGATGGCACAGAAATGAAAAAAAAAAATAGCAGGATTCTTCCGATCAAGAGATTTAGCTCTGGAATAATCTAGACTTGATGAAGGCGGTTGTTCTGACACTGCGAACATCCATTATGAAGGCGGCTGTTTCGTTGACTGCGAATTCACCTGGTGAATGCGGTTTTGAGGTCGATTTAAAATTCACATAATGAAAGGAAGTTGTGTCGTCGACTGTTGTTTCACTTAATGAAGGCGACTTTATCGTCGACTGCGGATTCAAGGCAGTTGTGCGTCTACTGCGGATTCACTTAATGAAGGCGACTTTGTCGTCGACTACGGATTTTCTTTAATAAAGGCGGTTGTGCCGTCGACTGCGATTTCACTTAATGAATGCGACTGTGTCATCGACTGTGGATTCACTTCAATAAAGTTTGCTGTGTCGTCGACTGCGGATTCTCTTACTGAAGGTGGTTGTGTCGACGAATGCGGATTCATTGTTGAAGGCAGTTGTCCTGTTTACTGCGGATTCACTCAATCAAGGTGGCGGTGTCGTCGGCTGCGGATCACTTAATGAAGGTGCTTAAATCGTGGACTGCGTATTCATATGAAATTAGCGGCTTTGCCATCGAAATTATGTTTTGTAATTCAATCTTTTATAGAATCATCACCGTAGACAAATTAATGTGGCATGTATCGAACGTATGAATGCTTGGACAAGGATTGTCTCATTTTGCTGAACGGGAAACTTGTTAAATTTTAGAGCATCGTAAAATTCACTCTCATTCCGATCAAAACCATTCAAATCACTCACTTAGCACTCCATTGATTCCTTCCAAATACTCACTCAAACTATTCAAAAAGGCTCAAAAACTACTTAAAAGGATACGATAAAAAATATTTAAAATATAAATCACTGGGAAAAAACGCACAAATTCACTGTTCATTCAGAGGGAATGAAACTGTTAAGAAATTACAGTTTAGTTGAAAGTTGTTCATTTTACAATAACATCAGATATGTGGGACAGGAGAAAGCCTAGGAAGGCCCCATTATCTTTATCCGGGAAAGGTGTGTTCCTTTTATTTCCAAAATTTCCGCGATATCTCAATCAAAAATTTAAATTTTACTTTCGAGATAAAAAATTCCGCGAGACTAGACTTACATCGCGTTAGATTTCAATTACATGTTACACGACAAAATATCATCGTTCTTTCTACAATGGAGGAAAAACACCACCAAAAGAGATAATAAGCATCCAAAGTTTACTCTTCAAGAGCATATAAACTGTTCAAAAATATACCATATCATAATATTAAAGCTTAGATAGTCCTTCCACAAACCATCATGAGAGGATGTGTCATCTTAACATTTGCTTGTTTGATATCTTGTCTTGTTTTAGGTAAATATTTCTTTAATGTTTATATTGTATTTAAATAATTCTTCCGATTGAACTATATAAACCCACTTTGTAAACAATTCACGTTTCTGCTTCTTTATAGTAATTTGTGAAGAGAAAAAAAATCGAGCGTTAACGAGTGTCTACGTAGGCATATGGGTACATGTACATGTAGTTAAAGATTACCTTCCGTTAACACAATCTAACGTTTGGTCGCTTAAATATCAAAAGGCAATTCGATTAAAAGAGATAAAGATTCTAAAACTAGTTCATACAATCATCCTTTTTAACGACACTTTAATGCTGCTCTTTCACAGTTTTTCATAGAAAAAAATACAAAACTTCTTCTTAGATTTGGGAATGTGTGTAGTTTTAGACTTTTAAGAATGACCCAGTGGCGTTTGCACTAAAAACATATTTCAATAATTTTGTAACTTTTATTTTTTTGAAACGGCAAGATCAGTTAGGGATCCAGTGTAATTATTTCTAGTCTATAAATTACAAAATCGTAATTTTCCGTGAATAATCTTTCATTTTTGCTTGTATTGATATGATGTTTCCAGCTGTCAAATACTTTTACCTTAATTTGATTGAATAAGTCAAACATGCGGAATGCACATGCCTAAAAAAATGGCTCGAAATTGAAGAATAACTTTTTAAGTAGTCGCTTTATTTATTTTGTTTTTATTTTATTTTATTTTTTCAGACTGAATTTCGCTAAATAAATGAATATCGGTCTTTCTTTCCATGCATTACCAGATTGAATCTTATTATTTTAAAGGCTTCAACATGATGAGGTCGTTACTTCCGATTGATTTTACGAAAAATTTTAAAAATCGCTATTTCCCAATCTTTGAAAAAGCAGCTTTAAGTTTCAAATGAAGATTGGCACGTCCAAGCCTTTATTATTGACCAGTATTGAATTATATGAATAATTCAAGTATAGGGTCACAAAAGGAACATTCATTCGAAATGTGGATTGAATTGACTCGATTGATTTGGAGAATATTTTAAATGTGGAACTGAGCCCCAGAGCTTCTCCGATTATTTAGCTTTGTACGTGCCAATTTTACAAGTACAGTATAGTGAAATAAGCAAGATATTCTGAAAAGAATGGATGCACCTCCATTATTGAGTGAATAATCTTACATAACAACTTTTTCTCTAAATTTTCAGTTACACATGGGATAAAATGCTATCAGGGTGCTGTGAGACCTTCTAATGTCGAAGAATGTGATGGGTCGTGTTTTTACACAGTGACGTTTTATTCATGTAAGCGAAATATAATTACTTTTTTTCTATTCTAAATATGTAGACATCCATTCCTTGAAATCAGAGATGTTAGAAGAATTAATATCTGACGAATCAGTTTCATGAAGAACAAATACAAGATAATCATTTGTTTCAGCGTACCGTGGATCGATTCATATCAAATTGAAGGTATAAGAAAGGGTGTTTATCTTATAACTATACGAAAATTCGAATGATAACATCCCATCTGATATTTTTTATGATATCATATGGATATTTTTAGAACAATGACATAATGCGGTTATTATTAGAAACTTGCATTTCTGTAAGAAACATTAACGAAACAAGGCAAATAGGGGTTATAAGATAAATATAATACGTACTAAGTCTATTTTATGAAAACATATCTAACTCGGTGTTGTGGGAATTGATAAAAGTCTCGGCAGAGCCATGACATTTAGCAATTACCCAACCTCGTTAGATATTTGTTTGTACAAAACACTAAGCATGTATTATAGATATATATTCACGAGTAAAATACAGCTTTTGTTGTTCACGAAAAGAAAATTCTTTCATGGGAATGTAGATTGATTATTCTAGATTCAGAAAATGAAAAGGTCGACATTTTACGCATTTCCCAGGGGGGGGGGGGGGTGGGGGGGGGGGGGTGTTTGCGGGAGACCACTCTATCCCTCCTGCATGGTTTTGAAGGTTTAATTCAAAGCCTTGCAACTGCGCCAGAGAAGATCTTCTCTGCACAGTGGTCAGCGCAATGGTCTTCTAAACAAATGATTTCAATATTACTTGTTTGCATGAGTTCGTCACAGGCCCTCTTGTAAATATGATTAAAGCGGAGAAATATTCACTATATGATAAGAAACTGTCCTGCTTTCAGGATAACATGACGACATAGGCTTAAGTAGAAATTTGAAATTTTATACGCACTCAGAAGACACCCTACATAGAATATAAAGGCGATGTGTTGCCTGTGACAAAAGATGAGTGTCCTCGATCCGCTCCCCTTTTCTATTATTTGAGCGTTGGTGAATTATCAAAACATCGTAACTACAGCTTGAATAAATGTAGTTATTCAAGCTGTAGTTTCGGTGTAATGATCTTTCATCAATGGCATTTTTTGATAGAGGACTTATTTCTTTTTCTATATCACAATTGCGTAATGTGCGTTATGGTATTTACGCCCTTGACGGTGCAAACTTTTTTTTTCTAATTTTACCTTGCTTTGTACGCAAATGCACGTGTAATTCGGGTCATAATTTGTAAACAGTTTGCATCGTTTTGTCATCCTGAAAGCTGGGCTGGGTTAACTTTATTTTCTATATTTTCAGTATATGCCAGGGGGTGTATCCATCATTATGAAAAGACACGTTGTTGGCGATATATGTTTCGACGCACGTGTTATTGTAATACAGAACTCTGCAACGATCAATTACGAAATCTCTAGTCTATATGGGACAGGTTCAGTCTACAGTTAGATATGTCGAGAAATCAACAAGTTGGAATATATCTAAATGAGACCGTAGAGCAGGTTTCGAATGAAATTAAGGAGGTTTATACAATATCGCTCATTTTGTTCGAGATGGAAAAAAGAAAAATTGAGCATTATTTATCACCTCCTTTAATGCATACAAGTTCAATAAATAGCTTTCTATGTCTTTACAAAGCAATCAAATGCATAATAATTCAATAAAATTAGAGAAATTAAGTATTTGTTCTAGAGATTTTAATTTGAAAAAAAAAATGATGATCTTATCTTTTAAAGCGATTTTGGAACGTTTTTGACTGGTTTGATAGAGTGTTTGGAATGAATTGATGGAGAACTGAGTGAAAGCGAACGGTTTCAAACCAGGTGAAGGTCAATTTCACGATGTATTGCATGGTCCTATTAAGTGCAGCTATTTTGTATGCTTCCGCAAAAATGGTCCCTTGCGATATCTACAGTTAACATCATGAAATTGACAAGATGAATGATTTTGGAATGATTTATGAATAAAATTGAATGAATTTGAGAAGCGAGTTTTGGGTGAATTTAATGGGAGGTAATCCTATATCGCAAATTTTGTTCAGTATGAACAAAATTAAGAATACTGATTACCTCCCTATAATAAAAAATGCATTCAAGTTCTATACATAGCTTCCTATTTCTTCAAGAACCTATGATGCGCTGACAGTTTGAATTATGCCAGTGAAATCGCGATTTTTCTCTATCAAAATTTATTTTGAATGACTTTAGATTCTATGTTTTTCAATGGATTTGAGCGTTTCTGAATGGTTTGAGTGAGTGTTTTGAATGAAATATTGTGCTGAGTGTGCGATTTAGAATGGTTTTGATTGAGATGAATATCAATTTCACGATGTTTTTACCTGATTTCATTATTGATAAATCTTTTACCTTTTTGCTTCATGATATTAAGAAATAAGATATGAAGAAAGTTTGTACTGATTAAACGGAGGTATACCATGGTTTATTTGACCCGAACTTGGCCTTTATGAAAAAAAATGCTTAGATATTTTTGACTCACATATTCACTCATTTAAAGTAATACATTACATTCAATACAATGTGTTATTTATTTCTGTTAAAGCACTTGTAAAGTCAGGAAGATATTTTCAGATTTTTAATCATGTAAATAAAAGGCGTCAATTTCGGGTAAAAAAAAACAGTTTATCTTATAACCATACAAATTTCCATGTGATAATTATTTTTAGAATGATAACATAATGAGGGTTTTTTTTTAGAAACTTGGAAACATCAACAAAAACAAGAAAAATACAGGTTATAAGATAAAATAATACGTACTAAGTGTATTGTATAAAACAATATCTAACTCGGTTGTGGGAATTGATCATTGCCTCGGCGGAGCCCCGACAATAATCAATTCCCCGAACCTCGTTAGATATTTTTTATTTTCATACAAAACACTAGGTCCGTAAAGCTTTCAGGCATTCAAAGAGTGTAATTTGGTTTTTAATTTAACAAATAAAAAAAACAAAAAACATGAAATTGACATGAACTCTCTATTTGCCTCTGAATTGTAATGAAAAATGTCATGGAACTATCGTTACAACTCTTGTATTCAAAGTCTTTCGAAAACACTTCAAGTTTTAAAGTTGAAAACATCGCAAATTGACCAGATGAATGTTATTGGAATGATTTAGGAATGAAATTCAGTAAGTGTGTGAAACGAGTTTTGAGTGAAATTAAAGGGAGATAATCAATATCGCTAATTTTGTTCGAGATGATCAAAATTAGCGATTTGTATTACCTCCCTTTAGTAAGAAATACGTTATTTTCTGTTTGTATGCCTTCGCGGACTAATCAGACACTTTCAAATCCACACCAGCCAATAAAATCGTAGAACAATTTGATCGATTTGAATGAAATGTTGATCGTCTTGAACGCTTTCGAAATGTTTTCAAATGATATTGGAGCGTTTTGGATCGATTTGAGTGAGTGTTTGGAATGATTAAATGACTGGATGGATGAATGAATGATTGATTGAATAAATGAATGAATGAATAACTGAATGAATGAACTAATGAATGAATGGATGAATAAATGGAGCGCTGAGTGCATGATTTAGACAGATCGTGATCGGAATGGCAATCAATTTCACGATGTTTCTTTTTTTAATTTTAACAGACGGTACTTGCAAAATGTCAATATTTTCGCATAACAACGACGCTGACGATGACTTTACCTCGGCTCTCTGAAAAAAATAAGTGATATAACCTGCGTTTAATCGGATTCAAAATTTAAATAGGATGTAAATGCAAAAATCGTACTTAGTATCCTCTTGCATATCGGTCTACATTCAACATAAAGGACAAACATATCATACAAAGTTTTATCTTCGTAGCTCCGTTTTAGAGCCTTGATCGTGGTTATTTATTTACCTACCTACAGATTAAAAACTTATTTGACCCGTTTCATGATACTGTTGTAATCGGTGATTGTCTTCCCATAAGATGATATCCTATACGACTTACTATCGAGCTATTTATCGGTTGAATTTTATGATTGGAAATTCGAACATCGTCGATAGCCTACCAGCCTCGCTACATTTACATGTGCAGTTAACATTGGGAAATTGACAAGATGAATGAGTTTGGAATGATATTTGAATGATGTTGTATGAGTGTGTGGAGTGAGTGTTGAATAAATTTAATGGGAGGTAATCCAATATCGCAAATTTTGTTGGGATTGAATAAAATTAGCGGTATTAATTACCTCCCTTTAATAAAATATGTATAAAAGTTATTTATATAAATAGCTGCCTATTTCTTCAAGAACTTAACAGATGTTTACAATTTGAATTATGTCAATGAAATCGCGATTTTTTCTTGCTTTATTTTTTTCATTTAATGAAGTTGCTGATTTTATCTTTTTCAGTGAGTTTTGGGCGTTTTTGGTTGGTTTGATCGAGTGTTTGGAATGAATGGTTGGAGCGCTAAGCGAATGATTTGGAATGGTTTTGATCGAGGTGAATGTCAATTTCACGATGTTGTTAACTGTTTATGTAACTCAACACTAACTGATAGCCTGGGATCTAGGCTAAATTTTGTTGTGCATGACGACATTTGCTTCCAAGATAGCTTTCAGAATGCTCATAGCTGTAAGCTTGTGCACTGCTCTCATAGGGTTTTCCACCGTTTCCATTACCATTTCAGTCTTTTTTTTTTTAATTTTTTAATATCGATCGACTCGACTGTGTCCAATCATTTATTTAAATATCGATAATACGAATTCCCAAAAATGATCTCTTTTTTGAGAATGCTCATAGCTGTAAGCTTGTGCACTGCTCTCATGGGGTTTTCCACCGTTTCCATTACCATTTCGGTCTTTCGTGTTTTTTTTGTGTTTTTTTTTTTTTTGGGGGGGGGGGGAGGGGGGGTGATTTTTTTAATATCGATCGACTCGACTGTGTCCAATCATTTATTTAAATATCGATAATACGAATTCCCAAAAATGATCACTTTTCGCGTGCTATGTCTCCATCACTAAACTTTTTCATTTGATTTGTCTGTTTGTTTCTATGGGATTTAACGCCGCTTTTAACAATTGTCAGTTATATTGCAGAAGCTGGAGCATTCGACAGTGGATTCTTGGTATTTCCCACACCGGTACAACCATCACATCTTTTCAAAGGCGCCAGTTACTATCCCACATAGGTCTACAATATTCAGACTGTTGGTGGGAGACGAATACTCATCTTCGCTAGCCAAGGGTGATGCCCACTTCATGAATAGAACACGTATTTGGCATCACCCTTGGCTAGCGAAGATGACGAATAGTCGACAAGGATGAGTGCAGCCGTCTTGGATCGAACCCGGACCCTTTTGAATGATAGTCCGACGCATAACCACTGAGCTTTAACGGCGGCTCCACGTTCAATTGAAGGGACGTTGAATCGACGCAAGAAATGGAGGATATTAAATGACCGGTCTTGGAATACTGAATTTATTAAACGAATCATCTATAAACAGATAAAAACGAAGCTGCGCCGATGAGCACAAATTCTGTAATCTATTTATGATATGACCCATTTTTTTTGCGAAAACTCGTCGATATTCTTGAAATTTAACATTTCAATCTTCCACGAAACTTATTTCGCCGTTTAAAACTGACGTCACAATATACACATTATGACGTCATTTTCGCGGTTACAAATAGCGTTGCTATTCGTTTATAGCTGATTTGCATAGTTATTCCACTAGTGTAATTACACCCGTGTAATATCAAAATTATTCAACGGGGTTATTTCACTCCCACAACGTATGTCATATTATAGATAATGATAACGGAGGAAATAATAATAATAATAATAATAATAATAATAATAATAATAATAATAATAATAATAATAATAATAATAATAATAATATATTCTTTATTTCCTCCAATTTGAAGATTTCATACATGTACAATAATAATGAAATTGGTGCAAGTGAACAATGATACGAGTGAAACATATAAATAAGATACTAAAACATATGTACAAGAATCAGATGACGTGATGTTTATGATAAACTTCATTTGCACTATATATATGCATCTTCTTACATACGACACCGTCTAGTGTTGATAATACTGTTTCATATCTGGGTTAGTTACCCATTTTTAGTACTATAAATAATGATAGATCCTTCAATAATTTCTTATCCGAAACGAAAAGAAAAGAAATTGTTTACTAGGAACATTGTTTAAGACGTAGTATTCTCGTCGAATATAAAGTCTTTCAAACTTAGTAGAAAGAAGATGTGTAGAGAATTGCATGAATTCTGACCTAAAATGGTCTTCTGTATAGAGATATTACATTGTGAAAATACCGTAGAACAAGGTAAAAAAAGGTGTCATAGTTGTTACTAAGTGAACTAACAAACTGAATATCTAAGCCAAATAACGCTTTAACATATTGATGAGAATCAAGTGACAGTAAGTAATTGTTAACTCTCTGACCTAACACAAATGTAATATCCACGTGAAAAGAATATGAACACTCAGAAAAATATTGACATCCAGTTAATATATGTTCAGATATGCTCAACCTTAGGTCATTACATCCGCATTTCATACAGTTGGGATAAAAACATGAAAGATATGAAATGACCTGTGCTGCGGAAAATGAAAGATACAACATATTCGGGAAGCAACGTGCAAAGTACCACAAGGGAAAGAACGTGAAATTAGGCTGAATTTCCCTATATAACGAAAATTGAATTGTCGCCGTTCTCGATTCCCATTGACGAATGAAATGATCGGAAAGATTTTGCTTGACCTGATTTTTCCATGAATTCTTGGAAGGAAAGGTACAATAATTTGCATAGTCAAGTAATACTTGAAACAAGTTGTATTTATGTAAAATAGCAACTATTTCAGGTATAAACCCCTTTCCACATGAAGTTAACAAATACGAAAATAGCCTACAAAGGAATAAACGTTTAACGCCACAATCCCTGTCCAACTGACACAGTTGTCCGAATAATAATAATTTTCTTTTATCGATTTCGAATTCAATAGGAAACGAGTTTAACATACCATGTACTATATCTGATCTAGATCGGATGTTCAGGCCTTGAATTTGTTTCAGACATAGTCTGTGACCTTTTTCTAGGGTAAGGGCGTCATTATTACTCAGTGAGTACAGAAATTCACTGCCGTAAAGGGCTCGAGGTAAAACAATTGATTGGTAAATGCGATAACTGGTCAAGGGGTTTAGCCCGTTTTTGTGAAGCCCATCTTTAATTAATCCGAAAAAGGTACTTCTAAGTTTTCTATCGAAACTTTTAACAAGCAATGATGATTTACAAAATTTATTACAAAGTATCCCAAGATGATTACATTCTTCCTTTTCCACTATAGATTTCTCACCGATTGACCAGGATTTTTGACGATTTCTGTAAGATCTTTTTGACTCATTAAATGTTATGACAACGCATTTATTCGGGTTATATTGAAATCGCCATTTACAAGCATAACGATAACAAATATTAATCATTTCCTGAAGGGAACTTTTTGATAATGATAGAAGGGTCATATCGTCAGCAAACGACGGAGAACAAATATCATGTCCCTCTATTTGAAGACCAAGTTTACTTTTAACTAATTCATCAATCAGTGAGTTGATGTACCAAAGGTAGAGGGATGGGGACCAGACCCCTCCTTGTTTGGTGCCCTGCAATATAGGGAACCATTTTGATTGGAACCCACCGAATAGGACAGAGCAAAAGTTGTCAGAATGCATTGAAATAACAGATTTAAGCAATTTGAAATTGACACCGAGTTGGTCTAGTATATAGAATAAGCCATCATGCCAAACACGATCAAAGGCTTGCCGTGCATCTAAAAAGCAGGCATAGAGCCTTGAATTATTTTCATTACAATATTGAATACTTTCGTTCACTAAAAATGCAGTCATATTACTACCCATACTGGGTTGAAATCCGCCTTGGAGAGGATGTATGGCATTTGGTATAGATACTTTAAGGCGAACAAGTAAGACCTTTTCAAATAATTTCAAGATTGTTGACGAAAGAGTTATCGCCCTGTAATTGTTCGGGTCATTTTTAGGCTTACGGCCCCCTTTGTGTAGGGTAATAATAATTCCAAGCTTTAAGGCGCGTGGAACATATGAATTATGATACATAAGATCGAAAAGAAGAGTTAAACATTCTTTTAAAAAGAGACCACCGTAAACGAGGTGTTCATTACATACGCGATCATTGCCACACATTTTCCCGAATTTTACCGATGACAATGCCGAAAGGATTTCGTCGAGAGAAATTCGATCATTATCTAAAGGAACACATTTTTCTTTTATGAATTTCATATACTGTGTTACTGTGTCAAAATGACTAGGATCATAATCCTTACACTCTGTGTCAGAGTATAAAGATGCAAAATATTCTCCCCAACCATTACATATTTGCTCTGGGTTACGAAAAGTATCATTACCAAATTTCATTTCATGACTTTCGGCATTAGTCGATGACATTGACTTTGATTTAAACAGCCTCCAAAACAATGGGCTATCGACGCCAGCAGCTTCATCAATGTCATGATTAATTTTCTGGAAGTAATTAAATGAACTTTTTCTGTGAATTTTGCGAAAAATACGCTTAGCATCTTTATATTGTGAAAAGGATCGATCCTCCTCATCTCTTGGTCTACCGGTTTCAATCCACACCCTGCGTTTACGTCTCATAAACGCATGGTACTGTTTGAGATCGGATGACCAGTAGGGCTTCAGATAATGACGATAATGCGTGTATGGTAGGATTTTTTCCGAAGCTTCACAAATAGCTGACACAATACTTAAATGTAATATATCAATAAAACTATAAATATCATTGATTGTAGAATTAGTCAGTGCCTCTATACTATTAAGAAGACTATATGTGAGAAAATTAGCATACTGCGTACGCTGAGATTCTGTTACCTTTTGCCAAATCACCGATGACCTATTATTACAAGTATTATTAAATACAACCGACTCGATCACAATACTAAGCAAGATGGGTCTATGCGAAGATACATTTATACAATTATCGTCTAGTATACGACATGAGGTAATAGAGTTGAGTAAATGATTCGAGACAATTACGTGATCTATCAAAGAATGATATTTACCATCGTACGAAACATAACTAGATTTTGCGCCGCGACAAAGCGGTAATGTTGTTACAATTTTTAAATTGCATTCTATAGTCATGTCGTATAAAGACGTACCTCTAGGGTCAATATTTTTAATAAAGGAATTTCCGTTGATGTGAGCGTTAAAATCACCCATTATAATTACTTGGCCTAGTTGAGAATTCATATTAATCAAATTGTACACAATCTCTATATATTCGCGATATACTGATATGCTATGATTTGCACTAGGGAAATAAACTTGCAGTATATACATAAAACAATTTGTTGATGTTTGGAACTGTACGCCTATAATGCGGTCATTATCAATGCACAACGGTTTGATAAGGCTGTTGTGTTTTTTATTCCATAATAAAGCCACACCACCCTTACCAACCCGTCTGTTTCTATAAACGTTTAAACCTGAATCGCATACACCAATACCTTCGTAGTCTTGGTGTATACTTTTCAAAAAGTGCAATTCATTTGAATAAAGCCAGTGCTCTGAAATACCGCATATATCGATTTTTTCATGGTCAAAGATTTCGCTAAGGTAGAATGCACTGGACATTAGACCTGTGACATTCCAGGTACATAAATTTAAAGTTGTCATTAATGTAAAGTTGAATACAATTAGAGTAACAAAGGTGTTCATAACGAGTCAAATGAGACCCGCATTTAACTATAACGATGTGAGCGATCACTATTCTCACCATGGCTAGCTCGGTATTCAGAGTCATAGTAGCCATATCCCTCATATTGATTAAAACCTCCATAACGGTTATAAGTATCAACCGAAGACCCATAGTTAGTATTTTTATCACTTTTGTAGCGATTTTGTTCACTATAACCAGATTCGCGATATGGATTGGCATTTTTCACTCTTTCTGCTCTTTTCAGTTTTCGTGATCTGTAACCCGCATCAACGTCATCAATAATGTCATAACTTTCACTTTCGTGTAAGCTATTATTGTCATACTGTTTTGCTTGAAATTTCTTCCTATAAGAAGCGTTTGTTAACCACGGGCGACACGTTACACCGTCTGGCCAAAAACCACTTTCAATCACTTTGTGTGCGTCCGGTAATTCCACGTTTAAGCGTATTATCACAGTTCTGCCATAGCGTTGTGGAAAAATTCTGACCATGGTAGACTTCGCTCCCCTGTTTTTAACATAACTTCTGATTTTACTAACAGTTATCGATGATTTGAAGCCACCTACAAAAAATCGCTTTGTCCTTTTTACCACATGTTCTGTAAAATCACCCTCTTCAAAACAATCGTCATTCGGAACAGAATTGCTTTTCTGGTTGTTGACGCTAATGATAATAATCATAATAATAAGAAGAAGAAAAAGAAGAAGAAGAAGAAGAAGAAGAAGAAGAAGAAGAAGAAGGAGAAGAAAAAAAGAAGAAGAAAAAGAATCTAATTGACCAATCTAAGGGCATGCCTAATAATTACACTCAGCACGCACATGCGTAATAAAATGATATAAACCAGAACAAATATGAACTTTGAAAATATAATTTTTATTACGAATGTGCGTACTGTGCGTAATTGGTAGGGACACCATTGCGATCGCTTTTAGTTTTCATTCGCGGATCACATATGGTCATTATCGAGTGACGCGTCATCCTTCATTGGAAGGTAGACTGATTATTTCAGATTCACGAATTCTTAAATGCGAAAAGTTTCGATCCTGGAAAGACTGCGCAATCTGATCAGATTCGGTTCTTTTCGAACTACACAGATAGTCTCCTTTGCGCGTTATGTATCACATTTTGTGTGTGTGTGTGTGTAATTTTACAGTCGTGTTTATTTACAGGAAGTAATATAAATTGGCCATTTAACGTTTTTCTACATTATAAGAAATCCATCACGAAAGCCGAAAATTAGGAAAATTCTATTTTCCAAAACTTTATGTTTACCTGTGTTATTTAAGTATCTAAACAAAGGGATGCGAAATCAAAAGCCAATGACGTCATGCTGTTTACTGTTGTGTGACTGCATTCTTTTTTACCAAATTCAACATCATACGATGTAATACGACTATAGTGCGCCGTAGTGAAATTGGTCAAACGGAGAGTAGATGGGACAAAATATCCTGCGGTGCAAACTGTTTGCCAGTTATACCCAGGTTTGCATGCAAGTGTGCGTGCAAAGCGGGATAAAATATGCAAACAGTTTGCACCATTTTGTCGTCCTGAACGCAGAGCAAATCTTCTTTAATACTTTTCGATGGATTATCGATTTGTTTGTTTGTTTAAATGGGGTTTTGTGCCGATTTCAACAATCTTTCAGATATATCGCGGAGACCGTCTTAAAATGGATTCCTGAAATTTCCCACACCAGAACTACCATTCCACCCTACCCTAGCCTCCAACTGCTATTCCACTTAGGTTTAGGAGTATCAACCAATTTGCGGGATTCAAATACATGTAGTCGGAAAGGATAATCTCCGATTATCGAGAACTATCGGAAGATTATCATCTGGTAATCTAATTGTCACACCAGCAAAATTAACACAAAAAGGTTATACCCTGCTTTTCTTCATTTAACCCTATATAACGTTTTCTAAGCTGGGTAACATTTTACCCATTACGTTATATAAAGTAAGTAAACGCTGACATGCAATCACTTGCAAAATATAAGGCACTTTGAATGAATTTATCCTAGAAACTGAACTTAAAGTTCTCATTATTTATTTTTTTCTGCATTTAGAAAATAGAATAATTTCTTGTTTTTTGTGTGTTGTGAGTAAGACCGATATTTTTTTCATTTTGTGAATAACAAAAGTTATACTTTCACTTGGCCCCGCTACTTGCAAAAATATAGAGCTCTTCTGTTGTTCACACAATAAAAGGTAATCAATCTTACACTGCAAAAAACACATATTAGACTCTATTTTCCTTGGTTAGGATTTACGAGTAGTAACATACCTGTCTTGAAGTGGTAGGCATCGTCATCGAAGCCAGTTGTGTATATATGTATTTATTTCAAAAAATATCTCAATACTTTGCTTTTATGCAATTAGTTCGAAAGGAAAATTGAAATTGAGGTAGGTAAGAGTTTATAGGATTTACGGCCACTCATGTTGAAATGGGTCTATTTTGTTTGCTTTTATGAGATTGTACTGTATCTATTGTAAATACACAAGACTAAATATTTGTCAATGTTGCTAATTTATTGATCACCGTGTTGCTATTTGTACACATTTTGCCACATTGGTCGATGGCCTTCTTGAATGTTAATAATTAAAACGGTAAAACTTATTTAATTTAAAAATATCTCAATACTTTGCTTTTATGCTTTTTGTCCGAATGGCAAATTGAAATTAAGTTAGGTAAGAGTTGATAGGAATTACGGCCACTCATGTTGAAAGGGGTCTATTTCGTTCATTTCGATTGTTTTTATGAGATTGTACTGTATCTATTGTATATACACAAGACTCAAAATATTTGTCAATGTTGCTAATTTATTACCCACATGTGCTATTTCGAAGGCTCGTGTGTGTGTATTTGTAGGATTTAGGTCCCTCCGTGCTCTAGGCATATATGGTATGGACCATGAGAGAGAAAGAAGCGGATACAAGGAGATCCGGGTTCATACGCCCCTAGCTCTTCTACGAAAAGACCCCCTTGGTTCTTTAACGTGCCCAATGTGAAGCACCGATACACGCGAAGCTACCTCTGGGTTTCTTACCAGTTCACTTCAAGTTGGGCGAAGGATAGCAAGTATCCTTGAAAATTCCTGCCGCGTTTTGCCGGGATTCGAACCATTGACCTTAGGATTGGTAGTCTTGTGTTTTACCACTAGACCACCGATCCGCTCATTTCGAAGGCTCAGCGCGAAACTTAAATATATATATACATCCGCCAAATTACGTCACGACTAAGCAACGCCCTGTCAGGAGAATTAATACGCAGAATACCATTCGAGATCCTGATTATAAACCATAAAAGGTGTGCCGAGTTAACGTGCGTAGACTGTAGTTACTTTTATCTACAAATACATACAAAATGTAAGACGGTAATGTAAATAGGTGTCGCTTTAACCTGACTGATTCGGCATACTTCAGGGATGACTTATCACAGCAGTTCGATTTTACTAAAGTTTACTTAAATCTTAAACGTTTATAACTTAACATGACATGTGAGTTATTTAAAAATCATTTATAAATAAATTATCGGAATTTCAAAATGACAAGTTCTACTATGGGATGTTTTGAAATTCATACGACGGGTTTTTGTTTCTGTGATGATTTCAAGAAAGTAATATAACAAATTCGTTATTTTGGATAAACTCAATTTAATAAGCGTAAGCAGGTGGGCGCGAAACTTTAAGTGAGAATTAGCTTTAAGTGATGATGACCTTTTACAAACAACTACGTCTGTGGGTTTAAGAAATTTAACGTTACTCTATGCTAGGGAACTAAAAACGTGTGTATTTTATTTGAGAGCCTATACTTACGGGCTCTTTTCAGAAGACAACAAAATTGAAGTTTGTGAATGATATTCATACATCAACTTAAAAAATGCTTTATAAATTGAATGTTTTTCATGTTTTATTTCTTTTCATTCTTTCTTTAGTTTTTCTATAATAAAAAAAAATGAAAAGTTACCTTACTATCCAAGGTTAAGATTTGATTATGCATCTAAAACACATGAAGCGAGAAAATATAATTAAAGAAAATGAAAAGGGAAAGCAAATGTTTCGGGGAAAAAGGTAGCATTAAATATTGTTTAAAACGACGTAAAGACATTCTCAAACACATTTTATGATCTTTATCTCGATTTGATTTTATCAGTTGGTCATCGTTTTTTTTTTTTTTTTGTTTTTTTACATGAATTAGTGACCTTTTTGTTAAAGTGACTTAAGTTACAATTAAAATCTAACAATAAAGGTATTGTGGACAATTTGGAGTGCACTCGAAATTGGATATTTTCACAAAAGGTGGAAACAAAAACGGATATTTAAATTGTTGAAATACAGGTAAATATAATACATGTGTATCCCTTTGAAATTTTTAGTAGATAAGTCATTCGATTGCTATATAAAACATCTGTCCGTGTTATGAATGTAAAATGTAAAATGATTATATATGTGACCCATCACGCAAAGATGATGGCGGGGGGGTGTAAATTAGGAGTGCGGAACATAGCCGACCTGCCCTGCGTTCAGCATGACAAAACGGTGCAAACTGTTTGCAAAAGCATACCCCGCTTTACACTTGTACTAGCGTGCAAAGCAGGGTATGATTTTGCAATCAGTTTGCCCCGCTTTTTTCATCCTGAACATAGGGCAGGCCACATTGCGTGTATCTTCCAGAAAGTCCAGAGCATGTGCGGATCCATAGGGGGTGGGGAGAGGGGTCAGGATCCTTGCTTGAAGTTGTTTCAGCCAAATAATTGTCCTAAGGTTCAGGAAATCTGGCAATTGAAGCATTGCATTTCAGAAGGCTAGCGAAATATGAAACCTCAATTTTTTCAAGCGTTTGTTACATACATGTGCGACATAGCGCAGTTGGTAGCGCGCCGGACTGTCAATCTAGAACTCTCGGATTTGATTCCCGACGGCGGCACTCATTTTCTCCGACTTTATATCTTCCATCCATAGGGTTGATAATCGTAGACCTATGTAGAATAGCAGCTGAAAGCTAGGAAAGGAAGTAATGGTGGTACTGGTGTGAGAAATACCGGGAATCCATTGTTAGGTGCTCCAGACTCTGCGATATAACTTAAAGATTGATGAAAGCAGCGTTAAATCCCATTCAAACAAATACATCCACGACAATTTGCTCGCCGAAGCCGTATTTTTGAATTGAATGAATTTTAGGTGGCTATCCCCCCGGCCATTCTTGGCCACTCATGAATACGCGAATATTAAGCATCGTAATTACGGCATGATTGAACTAGATTTGTCGTGATTTTGGTAGAAATATTCGATATGAGACCAAAATGGTTGGTTTATGCTATTGTCCTAACACTATCTATTTGTACTAATCCTCCTTTATCAATTACGTGATATCCGATTAACAACAAATTGGAAAATCTGTAATAGATAATCTTCTGAATTTCAATCTTGGGTAAGAATTGTGACAAAAAGTCTATGCTGTTATTCATTTGATAATAAGACGCGTGGGATTTACGTTTCGAGGGTCAGTGTAATTAATATGCGCGAATCTAGGATAGGGACCAGGAGATTCAACCCCTTGAATACGGGCAAAACTACGGTTAGTAAATAATAAGATTCCTCCAGGAGGCTTCAAGTGGTTAACGGACTAGCAAAACATCGTGACTACAGCTCTGTTTAAGATGTAGTCACGACATTTGGAACTGTGTTAATGTGTTACTGTGGAATGTAGGAAGAAATTACACTTTTGGTTACACACACCCATTTTTCCCCGAAAAAAATCTGGATCCACGAATAAATGTCTGAACTTTAATATTTCATAATAATAATTATAATATCATGTTTGCAATATAGCTTTGCAATAATACTTCGTTGCACAGAGGGTACGTTAATAAGAAAATGAGCTTATGCGTGACATTTCCAACAATTTGAAATAAGCGCCAAGCAAAGACTCTGACCAGCACAGTCTGACCAGAGTCTTCCCTTTACTTTTGACAGATAGATTAGGTCTAGATGCGTCTTCAGACAGACAACCAATCTTTCCGTTGTACAGTGGAACTGTCCATGCTGTTCAATCTTTGAACCTCGTCGTGTTTCAAATTGTTGTAAATGTCACGCACAGGCTCTAATTTTAATTTAGGTCAATCAACATTCGTACATTCTGTTTGGCTGAAAAGATGTTTCATTACTCGATGAAAATAATTTTTAGTATGTACCTATTTTGTAAGCTACCGCACAACGTGATTCTATACGAAATGCGTTTCTTTATTGATAAATCGATTACATTTGTAATTTTTGATATTAAATTGTAAGATGTAAAGAGAATATTTGTGGATTTGATGGAGGTGTGGAACTTAAAAACCTAATCACATTATCAAATGTATTCATTAAGTGTGATTAGGTCTTAAGTTTCATACCTCATGTTCGCAAGCCAAGGGTTCTAGCTACACTATGTTCCTTACGCAAGGAACATAGTGGAGCTAGAACCCTTGGCTTCGAAGATGTTCATACCTCAGAGAAATCAAGAAACATTCTCTTCAGTTAGGGATATTCTCTGAGTGTAAACAGAGACATTTGATCCAAAGCTATATTGCGGAACGTAAGGGCTGATCTCGGTTTTAACGCGAAATGTGAAATAGTGATATATCACGCGAATACTCTTATGTTAACAGAAAAGTGAAAAGTAAAAAAGGCTGAAATTAAAAATATGTGAATTAGATAAGGAATTGTCTCCAGCACAAGTCATCTAGATTTCGTTATCAAAAATATATTTATAGTGAGGTAGAATGACCTTTCTACATTTATTCAAACCTTTTTTTTTAACCCCGAAACGTATCGCATATACATCAATAGTGGCAAATGACAATTGAATTGATTACTTCAGAGTTTATGGTAAGACTTCATGTAAACTCATATTCTAAATTAAGTAACCCAAATCTGGTCAAAATTACAAAAATACCACATTGTTAATGACTGCTGTAATTAGGTCGATTATTACGGCAGTCATTAACCCTTTGCTGTTTAATCCCTGCTTTTTACGTGCCTGTGATTTTATGAGTGAGAAACATTGTGAAAAAAGGAGAAATTGCTTCTGATAAGCATTTTCTTCTTTTTTCCACACCATTTTCTATCCTACAGAATGGTTATTTTTCAAATTAAATCCACTTTAAATTTTCGTCTGCAAACCTTTGAATTTGGACAGGTCCAAAAAATTTTAAAACAGGAAAGGATTAATACACATTTGAGACTTTACTTGTCACGTGAAGATTAATCTTCGTGTTACGCAAGAGCCAGCTCAATTCTGCTTTCGGGATGGCAAAACGGTGCAAACTATTTGCAAATTACACTCTGCTTTGCATGAAAGTGCACGTGTAAAGCGGGGTATAATTTGCAAAGTGCTTTCACCGTTTTGTCTTCCTGAACGCGGGAAAAGTTGGTACAGATTGTGCAGACTTTTAAGGCCAAACAACAACTTATCATTTGGTTGTAGCTATGAGTCGGCGTCATAGCACAGCGGTAGCGCGTCAGACTATCATTCAAAAAGTCCCTGCTTTGATTCCCGACGGCGGCACTCATTATTTTCCGAAACATTATGTCTTCCACCTATGGGTTGATAATTGTAGACCTATATGAGATAGAAGCTTGAGGCTAGGAAAATATGAAATGGTAGCACTAGTTTAAGAAATACCGAGAAACCATTGTTAGTTGCTCCAGCCGCCGAGATGTTGAGATATAACTGAAATATCGTTGAAAGTAGCATTAAACCCAATTTAAAAAAGTCTCGTTTAAATGCGCATTACAGATCTAACAGCTTACACTTTTTCGCCATGGCCAAATTGCCTGCCTTGTCATTCACTTTGTGAAAGCATTTCTTTCACCCATTTATTTAGGTACACGTTCTTGCCATGGTCCAACTGCATTTTACAGCAACAATCGACTGAAATTCATCCCATGAACGACCACCGAAACATTTTATTGATGTCATATAATATTATGACCTCTAATAAAGAGTAGACACGTTGCATCATTTTACGATCCATGCAATAAGAAAATCATGTTTCAATAGATAATGCCCTACTCCTTGTTTCAATTTTTACATTCTTAGACAATGTAAAAATGTGATAAGTCATGCGGAAAAGAGCTCAACTGAAAACGTCACTATAATTATCAGGAGGCATAGAGGGCTTAGACTAGCAAGTCTTAAAAGTTCTCGCTATATTTTGATTTCTTAAGGCAAAATAATTATTCTACTTCGAAATTCAGGAATTATAATATGATTTATTAAGCATAATTTCACATTACAATAATTTTCGAAAGGCATCGGCTGATTTCAATCATGGTTAAATGGGTAAAGACTTCCAAAATCTAATACTTCAAATATCAAAGAATTAAATGAACAGTTTAAGGTAGGCCCATACGACATTACAGCACTATGGATATTATTGAACCATGTATCCGCTAGCTAATATTTTGTTTTTTAGATAGTGGTTTTACGCCATTTTAATAAGTTTTATGTCACATCGCGACGACAGGAGTACCTAAAAATGATTTCCCGGTACTGTTTACAACTTAATGAAATTGACAAGATGAATGAATTTGGAATGATATTGAAACTGATTGAGTGTGATGAGTAGTTTTGGTGAAATTAAAGGCAGGTAATCATAATCGCTAATTTTGTTCACGATGAACAAAATTGGCGATATTTATTATCCCCCTCTAATAAAATATGCATACAAGTTCTATAAATAGCTTTCCATTTCTTTTTTTAATGTAGTAATTAATCTTAGCTTTTTTAGTCATTTTAAGCATTTATAAGTGTTTTGAGTGAGTGTTTGGAATAATTGAATGAATGGAGCGATGATTGAGCGATTAAGAATGGTTTTAATTGAGATGAACGTCAATTTCACGATGTTATTTACTGTATCCGCTAGCAATATTTAGCTAAAGGGCTGATAAATATCTGTTTGAGGTCATTCGAAGAATTGAAAATATCTCATTTGAATCTCATGCTTTAAAACGAGACGAAAATTGTGAAAACTTGTCAGTGTCCAAAAATTGGAAGAAAGATAAGTAATTGTATATCTAAACCTCCATAGGTCAAATATTTTCGAAAAATGATTGAAATTTCTAAACGGTTTTTATCAGGTGATTTTGACCTCGATGATAAAATACTCCATCTTTCAATTTCTAAACCGCTGACCTTTATTTGTCCGTCCTTTTATTGTTAATGCTAGACATTTTAAGTTTGACAAATTAAACATTTGATACGATCATATGAAACAGCAAAAACGACCGTAAACATAAGATAAATGGGGTAGCTTTTCTCTGACCTAAATACTAGTGTTGGGCAATCGGTTTCAAATCACAATCGATAATCGGTTTTTAGTTGGAAGAGTATATCAACTAATGATCAATCATTACAATCAATTTGTTAGAAATTAATAGAAATTGATACAGAACTCTCAGTATCCTTTGGAGAATGTGAAAAGTTTAGCTTAACTTAAGTTTGGTACGATTAGCGAACGGTACCCGCGCGGAGACCGTAGGATGATCTGTTAAAGTCTTTTAGGCAAAACATCGCACGGTGTCTGTACGGCGATCGTGCGATGCCTCTACGACGAGTCTACGGGCTATGGTCTGTATGCGGTCTTGCGATTTTTAAAACTCGTATAACTATTTTTCATACAAAATCGCGAATCCATGGCATCCGTAAAACCGTGCGATGATCTCACAGACACCATACGCCGCCGCATGGGCACCGCAAGATTTTGTGGTTACGTGCGCCGCACGGGCTCCGTAAGCCAAATGTAAACTGAGCTTTTGAGTTTGATGCATAGTGTAATCAAAGTCAAACCTAACTGGGGCACAAGAGTGGTTTTGGATACGATGAGTTAATTTTACGATGTTCTTAACAGTGTGTGTGTGTGTATTTCCGTTTATCTATCGTCACTTCCGTAGCACATGTCTACATGAGCGACGCCCTAGAAGACGGTTAGTTGTTACGGGGGATAGTGCAAGGATACATGACGCAATGGTTCTTTAACGTGCTCGCTGTAAAGCATCGTCTCACAGGACCTCGGTTTAACGTCTCATCCGAAAGACAATTAGTTTTTGTTAGTGTTTCAGCCCAGGAATCGAACCCACACCGTCGAACTTAAATGGTTTTGAAGCCGTGTGCTATACCAACTGAGCTATTCGGGCTGACTTGTTCTTAACTGCAAGGCCTACATGGTTTAAATGCATGAAACCCAAGACATAGGTCAAATTACTTAAAAACCAATTGTTAAACGGCGTGACAAATCGTGATAAATAAAAGACCTATATAAAGAAATTTTATCTATGCAGAGTCATGTATTCAAAATGTTTACAATAGTTTTTCATGTATATAACAGTGAGTCTAAAATGATCCTTTGTATTGATTTTCGTTGAGTTTTTTGAGCATCTCTCGATTGATTGTCACTTGATGATTTTATTGCTCCACTAATGTATTAAAACACAATATTTTTAACCTTTGTTCATTTTACGTTATTTGACGTCATGTTTGCTATATACAAATTATTTTTGAGTGGAGTAATTAAATTCATGTTTATAGTGCCGCGTCTTTAGTCAGTCGGGCAGATTTCGAACGCTAACTGCTTTAAATACGATGGCAAAGTCGCTGATGACTTTCACGCCGGTCTCAGTAATGCCACGAAACAACCCAAATGTTTTCTATAAATTCATCTATTGATTTGTTATTTTAAATAAACATTTTGATTTTTTTATTTAGTTTTACATTTTCAAACAGCTTTGGGCTTAATTAATTTTGAAATAAACAATGGAGTTGTTTTGCCAATAACATATTGCACATATACTGTTTTGCTAAAAAGATGATATGTTTGATCAAACA
The DNA here is from genome assembly GCA_948146395.1 of Fragum whitleyi. Lineage (NCBI taxonomy): Eukaryota > Metazoa > Mollusca > Bivalvia > Cardiida > Cardiidae > Fragum > Fragum whitleyi. The sequence continues at coordinate 55,943,165 of OX411552.1, read as the reverse complement.
ATTAGAATTCGAACAAGAAAGAGAAAGTAACATAAATAAATTGTTAATATATAACCCGCCAGGCGAAAATAGTCCGCAATCGTAATGCGAAATACTGTCGACCCTAGTCAGAATAAAAACATCATGAAATTGACAGGTGAATAATTTTGGAGTGATTAAGGAATTAAATTGAGTGACTGTGAGGAGCGAATTTTTGAGAGATATTAAGGGGGGGGGGGGGGGGGGGGGGGTAATATAATATATCTTACTTTGTCGAATTGGACAAAATTAACAATATCCTATTACCTCACTCTAAAAGAAGTCTACTTAGGATTCTGTTTGTGTGTCTTCAACCACCAATCTGACGATTTTGAGTCCACATCATTTAATAAATTCGTGGAAAAATTTGATAGATCGAAATGAAACGTTGATCATTTGAACAATTTCGCATTACTTTGGAACGATTTCGGGGCTTTTTTGAGTGGTTTGAATGAGGTTTTATGGTGCATGGAATGAAGTGCTGAGCGAGCGATTAAGGCTGGTTTTGAACGAAGTGAATTTTAGTTTTCCGATGTTGCAAACTGTATAACTTTTTTGATATTCGATCGACGGGTGACCTTTGCTGGAACAAGCCCCTTTTCATCTATTTTTGTAGAATACTTATCTAAAGGTCATGCTTAACAGGGGCCCGTTTTACTAAACGTCTTACGAAAAAAATATCGTAGGTCAAAATCACAAATCGTACTCGGTGTTTTCATTCATTGTTACTGAGATTCTGTCTTGCAATATCTCTTTGGAATCGTCTTTAGAAGATGATTCCAATGAGATGATGCACGACAGAATACTACTGTAGAAGGAACTTTATTTTCTGCCTTACGCAAAAGAAATGATCGTAAGATGCTTAGTAAAACAGGCCCCAGGTCACGCTTACTCAAATTCATGTACGTTGCCATGTTTATATCAACTGTCAATAGGTTCAAACAAACAATACTATCCCTTTGTTACATAATATTTCTTTATTGGATTTAGTCAAGCGGACCTTTACAGAATAGGCTCGTAAAAAAGACAGTAAAGGGACAAGATCGGGGGCTGGCCTCAAGAGACCAAAAGTCGCGAGTACTGGTGAATTTTCCAGGAAGCAGAATCGAGAGGGATTAATCTTAGTTGTGAGAACTTGTTTCCCAATCGATGTAAAATAAATAGGTTTAAACCGAATACATAATGATAATTTTGATAAATAAAAACAAAACCAACAACAACAACAACAACAAAAACTGTTTCCCTAAACATTTTTGAAAAGGAGAAAAACTTCAGAAAACAACTTTTCTTTTTTTAAAATAGTGAAGATTTACAACTAAAAATGTAATCAAAACTCGCGTAAGGATCATATTCGGGTAATCATAAAGTGTGATGACGTGTTTAAATATAGTTTCATATCCATATGAATTGAAGTTTCTCTATACAAACACGGTAGATGTAATTACAATTTTTTTTCTTATTCATCCATGAATTTAAAATATGTGTACATGTCTTTCCTGGGACACACTTTTTCATAAGCGGATTTCATGACAAGAAAGAATCAAAGGTTACGATTGTTTGCATTCATTAGGAGACCATGTACAATCAATTATTATAATTTTACCATTTAAATTTCTATTTCTGACACTTCAACAAAGGTCATTATTGTATAAATATTTCAATTATATATATAGCCGTGGTGCGACAAGCTCAAACAAGACGAAACACTTGTCGTTAGTTCTGGATGACAAAACGTTTGAAAACGTTTCGAAATGGAACCCTGATTTGCACGTGAATACGCGTGCAAAGAGGGTAACATTTCTCAAGCGTTTTGCGAACGTATTCATCCTGAACAGCGTTTTGTTCACTCAGTGATCACTCATTTATAATTGTAGACTCAATAGAAAAACATTGGCATTTTTATCCGAATGTGTTTACATGTACACGCGTGCATGTATAGTCCGATTATACCCCGAATGATTCTGAGAATGGGAGGATATGCGCACGATCTCTTGGGAATGGGAGGATATGCACACGATCTCTTGGAAATGGGAGGATATGCTCACGATCTCTTGGGAATTGGAGGATATGCACACGATCTCTTGGGAATGGGAGGATATGCACACGATCTCTTGGAAATGGGAGGATATGCTCACGATCTCTTGGGAATGGGAGGATATGCACACGATCTCTTGGGAATGGGAGGATATGCACACGATCTCTTCCTGCAAATATGGAATATACCTGATGCGCGGACCCTGGTTTTTTTCCCTGTAAGGGGGTTTGAAGGGGGGGGGGGGCAGAAAAAACCCGTTTGCTTATAATAACCCATATAGATAGGTAAACTGTCTGTCGTAGCATGAAATAGGCTGTAGTTACGAAATTTGACTCGCTCAGGGACCAAATGAAACTTTTAATTTTCAGACTTTCGAACGTGATAACCGCATATTTGCTAATATTCTAAAAAAAGAAGTCCCTATCCCGCATGTATTATATATATTATCAATATCAAGCTAAAATCTGGACACAGCATGATCCGTGTATGCACAATGCAGGACAAAACGCAGATCGCAGTGGGGCGAATCGTAGACCGTGCAATCATCAATCAATAAGTCATTTGTTCTGACCTGACCGTAATTCGACCCCTTAAGTTTTCACAGGCCATGTTGAATGACCACTGTATAAAGTCACAGTGGTGTTGTGTTTTAGCAAATACTCGATGTGTGGGGATAATTCAGTATTTTTGTTCATTCAGTTTGGAATTTATTTGTCATTATTGGAAAAGGTATGTTTACGTGTATTTAAGTATTTCATTGTATTCCCGCTGTTTTGGTGCTAGAATTCAATTCAATCTCAACGGCCCCTTAAGAAACTCCCTCTATAAGAATGGCTTCAGTGATAAGGGGGCCATTTACAGTCGAAAAAATATTAACAGGTTCCAGATAAAAAGAAAATGTGGACGCATAAAAATGGAAAACTTAAGAATTCCGAAACGGGGGGTGGGGATTTACATGTATTAAAGAAACACATCGAAACTTTCATCGTGCAATGACTTATTACCAAGCCTTTTTTTTTACCTCTCTATGTTTTTCAAAAAACAATTTCTTCTTTGGGCAAAAATCGGAAAAAAACAATTACTAATACATGAAGTTAAATAAAATATTAAAAGTTCAGAGTTTTATTAATTTTAGAGGTAACTTAGAATATAGGTACGCTTAAGATTTTTTTGTAGATTGTATTTTTAAACCAACAACACAATTAAAGGTCGCACTAGCCATCGCTTGCTTGAAAGGGAACCAAATGTCAACCCCACGAAAAAAACTTGAATGTGCTGTAGCTACGGGGTTTTGGCTGCCAACTTTCGTCATTTGAACAGAAGAGCACGCAATCGGAGCTAGCTTGACGTACCCATTCAATTCTTTATTGTTATAAAATAGAATGATCAATCTGCATATAAGTTTCTATGCATTTAGTTTATACTAATTTCTTTTAGTTCGATTTCGACGAAAGCTTAAGCTTAACGAATCGCTGTGCATATTAAGGTACAAGACCCGTAATAGTTATTCAACGTTTCGGAGGTAATGAACTTAAACAGTACTAAACGAGGTTTCCTAATGAATTCATTTGGAAACTATGGTCAAGATTGAAAAATCATGTGTGCCGAAATGTTGCAGAACAATCACGGTTCCTCTAACTGAAGTCTAAGAAAATGCTACGAAATTTGTCGGCTTTTCAGTCTGCGTAAGCTGATCAGTGTCGATAATCTTCAAACTAACCAAGATGATAGCCACATTAATGTCCTGAATGGGCGATCGAACCTCGAAATAACACAGTTGCGTATATACATATATGGTACGGATGGGGAGTAAAACGAATCCCTATTATCTGCATAATCTTTATATTTTCATGCAGAAATTCAATCAAAACAAGACATTTCTTTATTCGTGTATTCGAACCCTCTTGACAGAAATCCAGCCCTGCGTTTAGGATGACAAAAAGGTGCGTACAGTTTGCCAATTATTTCCCGCTTTGCACGTAAGTGCACGTGCAAAGCGGGGTTGAATTGGCTAACTGTTTGCACCGTTTTGTCTTCCTGAACGCAGGGCTGAATCCGACACAAACTACAGCTTGAGGTATGGTCACCCATCGATTCTATATATCCTTGTTTTATATGTTTTACTTTTTTATATGTTTACTGTATTTGGCTTAACATTAAAAAAAGTCAAGGAAAATGTATATGTCTTTAATTCTTGAGTAGAGATTTGATATTTAATTTACTGCGTCATAAAGACAAATATCGTTATTGAGAATTATTTAAAACAAAGTTCAGACGTTTATGCACAAGGAAATAATGTTGATGTATAACGGTGATAATATAGAGAATAATTATCATTTTACAGCAAAATCGTATTGTGAAAACGCTGCAAATCACAGGCAATTGTTTCTTTATACATATTATGTCATTACCTATTTGACAAAAATCGGATAAAGAGTCAACTTCGAGTGGTCCCGGCTGCGTGGACTGCAGGGTTATCCATGTCTATAGTTGGTCTATGTGCCTAACGTTGTCGGGCGACAAAAGGCCGAAGCTACAACTTTGAAAAAGCTAAAAGTTACGACTTTTTTTGGTCGCCAGACGTCGATTGTCGAGATATTGAAATTTTATACCCTTCCCCTCCCTGCTCTGCGGCGATTCTATGATTTCTGGACATCGAGTTAAAATACTTAATTAAGGGTGTTCTTTTTCATGGTGAATCACAATTTTAACCCTTTTCGTGCTGCATTTAAATTTTGTTTAAACAAATTGCTTATCTTTTGGGCATATCAACGGTTCTGTCTCAAGCTTTACCCACAATAATCAAGAAGAAGTCAGACGTTGTATGCTAAAATCAGACTGCACAACTGTGAAGGCTGATCTTTGTCTATACTATATGCCAAATTCACAAGAGGAATAAAGGTAACAGCAACGTAAGATTTTCAAGATGATTGATCTTGGAATGATTTCGGAATGAAATTGAATGAGTGTGTGGAGCGCGTTTTGAGTGAAATTAAAGGGAGGTAATCCTATATCGCTCATTTTTAAAATTAGCGATTTACTCTCTCCCGTTTATAAGATATACGTACTTTTCTGTTTGTGAGTCTTAGTGGACCAATCAGACACTTTAAATCAACACCAGCCAATAAAAAAGTAGAATGTTTTGATCAATTTCGGAATGTTTTCAAATAATTTTGAAGCATGTTTGATCGATTTGGGTGAGTGGTTGGAATGAATGGACGAAGCGCTGAGTGAATGATAAACAAAGATTATCGATTGCACGATGTTTTTTACTGTATGTCATGAACTGCAGAAGAGGTCTGCATGAAAATGAAAAGACAATGTTTCATGGGGGGGGGGGGGCGTTTGAATCCCGCAAAATCCACCTGAATCCACCTCTGCTTCTCCTCGGAGTTTTGGCTTTGACGGTTAGGAAAGTAAGTGTTTTGGTGTGGAATAGATCGACTGTTTCGGATTTGTCAAGATAGACGACTCCGACCTTTTTTCTATGATACGATGTATATTTATGATAAGAACTTCGAATATTAATAAAAGCCGTTTGATGAAGTTTGAATGTATATATATAGCGGCAATAAATTTGATTTCATCGATGTTAATTTGAATTTCACCTCAATATATGTAGGTCACGTGTTATTGTTCAAAGTTAGTTGCCTCAGATAGCTATTCTTATTATGGCCTTTGTTTTTCGAAGATGAAATTAGAACCCAGGGCTAAGTGCTGAAAATTTAGGCATCGTAAAATTGATTGTCATTCCGATCAAAACAAGTCTAAATCGCTCACTCAGCGCTACATTCATTCATTCCAAACACCCATTAAATTTATTAAAAAATCACTAAAAATGACAAGATCAACAACTGCATTCAAAATATAAATAGCTAAAAAATATAAGTTCACTGAAAAAATGAAATTGTAAGCGTTTGATTGCTTCTTGAATAAATAGGAGGCTTTTTATAGAACTTGTTTGCAGATTTTATTAAAGGGAGATAAAAGATATGGCCAATTTAGTTCATTCCGAACAAAATTAACGATATTGGATTACTTACTTTTAATTTCACTCAAAACTCGGTCCACACACTCATTCAATTTCATTCCAAAATCATTCCAAAAACCATTCATCCTGTAAAATTCACGATATTGTTAACTGTAGTCCAAAGTTTCGAGTATATTTACGGGCGTAATAAGCGTTGAACAAGCCTTAGTTACAGTTTACAGCATCGTGATATTGACCAAGTGAATGATTTTGGAATGATGAAATTGAATGAGTGTGTGGGGCGAGTTTTGGGTGAATTTAGTGGGAGGTAATCCTATGTCGCAAATTTTGTTCAGGATGAACAAAATTAGCGATATTGATTACCCCCCTTTAATAAAAAGTGCATAAAAGTTCTATACATAGCTTCCTATATCTTCAAGAACCTATGAGACGCTAACAATTAGAATTATGTCAGTGAAATCGCGATTTTTCTCTTTCAAAATTACTTTTGAATGACATTGTTTGTTTCTATTTTTAAGTGGGTTTGAGCGTTTTTGAATGGTTTGAGTGAGTGTATGGAATAAATGGGTGCAGCGCTGAGAGAGCGATTAAGAGTGGTTTTGATCAGTGGGGCGAATGTCAATTTCACGATGAAACTAACTGTTTGCACCTTATGAACATCAAGAGAGAGATTTAAAAGCTATAAACACCACGTCTAAGACGACAAGTTACGTTAATATCTCACATAATTTACGGGAAAAAAGGCCAATAAACAATCTCGATGAACATTCAAATTCCAAATCCATTGAATGCACTGTAATATATTTCAAGTCATTAAATGAATAGGTCATTTGAATGTTTCTTGTGAATGACCATCTTTCGGATAGTGTAAGAAAGAGATTAATTCTACACATGCACCGTCAATTTAACGTTAAAGAGCAGCCTTATAAGTTTAGTCGCTAGAGGGCTTAACGTAATGGAACGGTAATAGATGAGAACTCATGATCCTTCACAATGTTGACCGAGGTTTCCTAATGAAATCATAAGGAAACCCCTGTTAACACTGTTAAAGTCCATTACTTCCGAAAGGTTGCGTAACTATTACGGGTCTACTACATTAACTCCAATCCTCGAGAACGCTGATTCACTGCAACGACTTTAACGTCTTCTGGAGGCGTCGCTCGTGCGGTCAAATGCCACGTTAGCGACGTTGATTAAAATATACACATTAAAGTTCATACGTCGTTGCATTTCTTTGTTCATACTGAACGGAAAATCTTAAGGCGTGACGTTATTAACGAAACATGCGTCATTTCGTGATTTATGCAAGTGATCCTGCATGTTTGATGCTCGTTAAATTATATTTTACTGCAAACAGGAAAAGGTCACGGTATGTCGTAACCCACAACCAAATGACATAAATTACTTCAAATATGGTTTAGATGATAAACAAATCAAATAAGATTTATATAATACCTACTTAGTGTGTTGTATGAGAAAAAATATCTAACGAGGTTGGGAGAATTGATCATTGTCGGGACTCTGCCGAGTTAGATATTTTTTCATACAAGACACTAAGTACGTATTATATTTATCTTATAACCCTTATTTTCCTTGTTTTCGACGATGTTTCTTACTGAAATGCAAGTTTCTAAAAATAACCGCACTATATCAATGTTCTAAAAATAACTATGTGATATCATAAAAAATATCATACAGGATGTTATCACATGGATATTTGTATAGTTATAAGATAATACATAATACTAACAAAATACAACGCTTTAAATGTTGACTTCAAAAGTAAACATTTTGCTCTATTACATAACTAGAATATAGATATTACTGATACAAAAAAATAATTCTACTTTATCAGTACAAAATGTTAAACAGCCTTAGGTGATTTTTCTGCATCATTTGAAATATAAATATAGTACAGTCCTTGGGCATTGTTGTGAAACAAAGCGTACAAAATTAAATATCGCTAGCTACCGAAATGACATTTTGTTTGCTTAAAATCATTATCACATTTTCCCTTGATAAGATTGTTTGTCATTCATAATTGTTGTTTGTCCGTTTGTCTGTCGCTCTTTCTATACTTGGGCGAAAATTTAGTTAATTTTTCTCCGAAAACCGGTACTTGCTGTTGGTGCAAGTATGAAATTGACATGATGGTTGGTCGGCAAACAAATTGTCTGTTTTTCTTTCGTTCTATTTAAACTGGGAGCAAAATTTGTCTTGACAGACTTTCATTTCATTAACAACAACATCAACAACAAAAAGAATTTGACCCGCCACTCGAAAAGAGACCATCTGGGAGGTGCGTAAAGTGTCGAACCTTGTCAGACTGCGCGAATTGCGCAGACTGACAAGATCGAAACTTCTCGCAAACTACAAATTTTCTGAATTAAGAATTATTTTTCTTTGTCCCTATGTTATCATTTCCTTAATGCGCCTTCGGGTTGACCTATGCTGGAGCCAATCTCTTTACAAGATATTTGTTTTACGAAGTTCCCAGATGGTCCTTTATGCGTGACGGGTCATATATGTATTAGTGCAAAATGTCGATTGGATCGATCTTGCATCACGATAATAGAACGTTTGTGAACATTAATTGAATTGTAGCCTGCTTTACAGGTGTACTCGTGAAAAAACGGGATACCATTTATCAAATGTTGTCTTAAACGTTTTTATCTTGAACGCGAGATTCGATTTGTGTATTGTTATTTAGACGACGATCGTTTTGAACTTCGATTTTTTAATGTCTGTTAATACAATCATGGTCAGAGGAAAACTGCATGTTACTTCCATTTTATATCACGAAATAATAAAAAAACGCAATCTTCGGGGAATTAGTCCTGTGTATGATACTCTCATTTTCTCAGCAAACATATGTATATATTTAGTCCACAAATTCTTTATACCTGGTTTTTACCCAAAACCGAAAAATTACACCCGCAAAAAAATAATAGAAAAAACCCAGGGGTGTTTTGTTGTTGTTGTTGTTGTCTTTATATTTGGTTAAACTTCGCTTTCAACAGAATTGCATTTCTATCGTACGGCTGGTGCACCAATCCATGGTTTCTTGACGTTTCTCACACAAGTAAAACAGCAACACTCTATTTGAGACACCAGCTGTCCATCCCACTTAGACATAACACTTGCCCATTGCTTGTAGACAAATGACTCGCATCTGAGAGAAGTTTGTCAAATGTCGAACGAAAGTTGGACGAGTCGGACTCAAACCTACGACCCAAGATATAGAGCGAGACGCATTATAGACTAACCAATCCAGGCTCGGTCATGAATATGAAACTCCATCATTAAAAGACCGTGTATAATGCATACGTGACTTTTAAGTCGTTGTGATTCAAATGAAGATTAAAATTCAAATTAACATTCATGAAAGGCAGACATATTAATCAGTTTGTATATTGCCAAGATAAATATAATACAGCGTGCATTGGAAAGTTGTTTTCGTGTGTTGAATAACTTTCAATAGTAAATAAATATTCTTTTGTAAGATATTAGATTGAACTTGACGAAATAGTGAATTCAGTGTATGGTTATTCGTTCATGTTAATGTTTTATATCGTCTTGATTTGGATTATTTAAGGTGGGACGTTACAGTTTTGGGGAGACAACTCGCCTAGAAAAAAAATGTGAGGGGGCCTTGTTAAAATCAACTTTATATGAAGTTGCGCGTGCACAGTGGAAGGCTTTTTTTCAAACAATGGTAATTTTGTCAACCTACACGCATGATTGTCCTGAATTCAAAATAAAAACGTTCGCGAAACATTTCAGAAACATAAGACTGCTAAGAAAGGTTCGCTTTCTAAACGTTTGCAAATGTTTTTGCATTCTGGACTGCAGGGTTTGGCAATTGTTACGAGGGACAAAATGAAATCCGGTCATGCGTTCAGAATAACGAATCACAAACGATCATCCGAAAAATGGTAGTCTGCATTACCGTGTAAAGTATATCTAATGAGTGTTTCACTCTTGTGCTTCGTTATTCCAACGAAGTACGGGCGACGTTGATAGACCTATCACAAGCCATGCATTCAGGATGACAAAACGGAGCAAACATTTTTGCTATTTATACCCTGCATTGCTCGCATGTGCATGAGCTAAACGTTTACTTCGCTTTGTTGTCCTGAACGCATGGCTGTCACGTTCTCTTCATCAAAGAAAGGGAATGACTGAGTTCGGGTCATATCGTTGTGAGTATCATATAATGGATGCTTATAAAAGATAGTCACCTTTCAGTTATTTGAACATTGCTTGAAAAGGAGAAAAAATATGCTTTTTTATTTACGACTTCGGTAAAAACTGATACGGGATGACGAATCATATCCCAAAATAATAAGATTTTGCCACTTGGATGCGATTTCTCTCCTTTTCGGTCTATTTTTCTGCACTGTTAACTGTCTGTTCGTTTTTCACTATTCTTTTTATAAATTTTCAAAATGATATGTTACTTTTGCCTTTAAAGATCCCATTCATTACGTATGTTACACGTTGTAAAAACAGAAAAGGAGACAACGTGGAAAAAGGACAATTTCAACATTTAAAAAATTCATTTCTTCTCTCTAAATTTCCATCTTTATTTGATTCTGTTTATGTGTGTTTGTAAGAGTGAAAACGATAATTTGATAACAATAATTAATATTCAATCAATAGCTTTGCCAACATTGAATATTTCAATAAGCAATGATTTCAAAAAGCTTTCGTATTATTCGAAGAGCGTGTGTATTCGAGAGTTACTGCGTCTGCTCCTTGACCAAGAAGTCCCGAGATCGGGTATAAATACCGGCGATTGTACTTTTTCCTTTATTTGGCCCTGGGACTATTGAACTCTTCTTCCACAGAATCAAGAGGGATCACTGTAAAATTTAGGAAATTGTTTCCAAACCATTGTAAGATAAATTAGGTTAAAATTATCAACATAATCACAGAATTCTAAAATCTTCAAAATCAATCGAAAGTCATGTTTTCTTTCTTTTTTGTTTCAATCGAGTAATAAGCCATCTTATCTTCCGTGGCAACTGAAATGACATATTATTTCTATATGTAATTGCCTCATATAGAAAAAGAGTTCATGGAGGAAAACCCCGTGTTTTGATCAGGATAATGGCTGTGCATGTAGCGGACCCAGAGGGAATGGGGTGTTCAGTCTTTCACTGGGTAATTCGGCAAAACTTTGGTAATGATTTGAAATAACTACCCCTTCCCCCCCCCCTTAATTGTAGTTTAAACCCCGTTACAGAAATCCTACAACTGCCATAGGCGTTACCAAGTGCCTCAAAATTACAAATGGTTTTTATTGTTGATTGGGAAATCAGGGGACGTAACAATGCCTGGACAAAATCATATTAGAGTAGTAAATTATGGGGGGTAATGTATTTCAAACTTATGAAATTGACTAAAAGTGCCTGGATACATATACTTTTCTTTATTAATTTCAGTTGTACGATAGTTTGGCTAATTTTCTATTGACATATTTCGAGTTTATTTAATATAAGTGTTTGCTTTTTTTTCCTTCAAAAAAATATTCATTTTTTTATCTTTGAGGAGCATTTAAAGCAAAATGTCCACTTGTCACTTATTTATGCCCTTACTAGAAAGTTTATTATATCTTTATGTTTTCCATATCTATGGCTATAAATATATGTTAATTTAGCACACAAGCATTGTGATTGGTCGGTGTAATAAACAGTTTTCTTTGGTATTTTCGAAAACATGGCCACTTTAAGAAAAATGTAAATATTTTCAAAATATGCGTGGAAAGCTATGTTGATATTTTCAATATATCTGTGCATATGAATGCTCTAAAACATACATCTGTTTCGCGGATATCTGGAAATCCCCCGAAACTGTAACGGCCCTCCTTAAGAGGAATTTTTCTATCAATGATAAAAAGGATATGTAGTTTCTGAACGTCTTTTGGGTAGCGTCGATGTAATTCATAAAATATCGTGACTATTTCTTTATTAAATCGGTAGTTTTGACGTTTTGACGCTCTATAAGTAAGATTTTACGGAAACTTTTATGGTGTTGTAAGAAATTGATGTGACCCCCCCCCCTTGCATCTGTAGAAAAGGGACCTGGTTAGAATAGTTAGAGTCAAACTGGTTAGTAATTTGCTCGTCGCAACCGTAGTATTAGCGACTTCCACAGACCACTTTCATGGTTAATTATTAAGAAGCATTGTGCAAGGATAAAGGTCGAAACTGCGGCTTAGTACTACCTCGTCCTTTAAAGTGCTTGGTTTGAAGCATCGCCGTGTCATATGGAGCATCGGTTTTAAGATTCATCTGAAAAAAAAAGACAAAAAATATATAAATAAATAAATAAGTAAATGAATAAAATCCAGTTTCTTGGTTATTACATTGTAAGCCCAGGTTCCTTATGGATAACTCTAATTTAGGAAGTCGACCCGTAATAGTTCCGCAACGTTTCGGAAGTAATGAACTTAACAGTGTTAACGAGGTGTCCTAATGATTTTGATTAGGAAACCTCGGTCAACATTGTTAAAGCTCATGCGTTCCGAAATGTTGCGGAACTATCACGGTTCCACTGCCTTAGATGTCGTATCACGAGATACTAGTAATTTACTAGAGCGATCACTGTTTTTCGGCCGATTTTAGAGCGAGACCTATCCTTCTCGTGTTTTAAACGACATATATGTGCTTAGTGCAAATCGTTGACAGACAGTTAAGACGAAAATTAAATTGCACAGATGTGTGGTCTAATCTTAGCTTAAACTTGATGTATTTTTTGGAAAAGTTTTAATTGGCTTAAATTGGTGAATTGTCTGAAAATTGACAATTTGTTTCAAAAAACATTTAAATTCGGTAGGTTAAGCTTTTTATACGAGTTTTCATCTGATTTTTATATTCTCTTTGTTTTCAGGGAAACAAAATATAATTTTTAAACGTGAATGCACCAGGGATTAATAATTGACATGACGCGATTCAAACAACTAGCAAAGAATGGGACAATGCTTTTCCTCAGAACTAGAAGAAGATCGTTACAGCTCAGTGTATAAATACAGACCCTATGATTGGCTAAGTGAAATCAAAAAGGAACAGCCCGTTGAAAATAAACCAATCGAAAAAGTTCGTACAAATATAGCTATTGCAATATCAGCAAATCAGAGTGAAGAAAGGAATCTAGTTTTATTTTCCGCGCAAGCGCACGAGACAAATAGTTCTATAAATAACATCCAGATCTCAATAAACATGGGGCAGTGTACTTCTGCGCAAGCGCGAGGTAGATCAAACTCTATCGAAGAAGCACCTTACACTCTTGCCAAACGTGACAAAGCCAACAGATATCGCGGTAGATATGAACCTATTGAATGGGATATTTATGTTGACGAAAAAGTGTACAATAGACCAAGAAATCGAGCGAGGTCGTTTAATAGTCTTAGGTGGGACACTTACGCCGAACCCGAAAGAGAACGAAGTAATTCGGAAGTGATTCCACGGAAAAAGAAACGTGAACCAAGCCCTGATGATCGTCTAAGGGACGACGATACTGCCATTAAAACAGCACAACCGAATGGTTTTATTCCGAAGAGTAAAGGTACATCAGACGTTATTTTAGCACTTTTGATAATAGTCAAGGGCCGATAATGATACAGTCAGAAACATCGTTAAATTGGCAAGCTGAGTGACAGTAGAATGATTTCGAAAGGAAATTGAATGAGTGCGATGTGTAAGTTTTGTATTGAATTAAAGGAGTGTAATTCAATATCGCTAATTTTGTTCATGATGAAAAAAATTCGATATATGTATTACTTCCCTTTAAACGATATGCATAGAAGTTCTATAAATTAGCCAGACGCTTTGAAAATTAAGTTAAGTCAGTGAAATTGTGGATTTTTGAATGTTGTTGTTAATTGTCCCCTTTTAGTGATTTCGGGGCGTTTTGGACAGTTTGAATGAATGGTTAGAATTAATAAATGGAGCGCTAAGTGGGCGATTTAGAATGGTATTGATCGGAATGAGAGTCAATTGCACGATGTTGTTAACTGTATCATTGATCTCATTCATTCTGAGAGCAGGAGCTGAATAATTTTGGGTTTTTTATATATATAAATGAACATTACAACTGCACGTGATCAAAATTGGCATATTTCGCCAGACAAATTTGGTAATATACGGGTATCATAATGATGCACGTATAAGTCAAGCCACTGATATATACTGGCCAAAAGTCCTAACCGGCCACTTTAAAAATGACGATAACTTTTTTTAAAAGTTATAACATTTTAATGAAATTTGATGTGTGAATTTTCAAGCATAATGTACGTGGATTTCCATTATGATTTATCAATAGTTATCAAATTTGGATATGTAATAAAGGAAAAGCTCAAAAAGCTCTAAATCTTAATAGAGCTCGGGATATTACTTTTTCAACAAATCAAAGTCCGCAAATCGTTAGCTGCAACCCAGACAAAGAAAAAAAGGAAACCATTGTCAATTTTGTGTGACCTATGACTAGAGGAGAAACAGAAAGAATAGGAGGCATGGTAAAATGGTATTTAAATTCAACCGGCAAACCATTTTATCTAGCGAATATGCTCAAATATGGTCTGGTGTGAAAAAACGATGTATCAAACTGATTTTTTTCACATATCCTATCTTTTGTAGCTCTACGGGAATTATCAGTCTATATTTTATTTATTTTTGAAGAAAAACGTGTTTTAGGTCTTGCTTCTAGGAACCGTTTTTCTGCATACATAAGCTCCATCACTTTTTTCTAGGCCCGTATGCCAAGCACAATTATCGAACATTTTCAGTTTTTTCCTAGTCTTTGTTGCAGCTAACAACCCAAGAGACAAAAATGGCTACATTGACAGCATTTTGAGCTCTGTGTGAATTTAGAGCTTTTTTAGCTTTTCTCATGTTGCGCTTTAAATTCAATGAAATAACGGTAACTTTTCGCCAAAATCATCTAGAAAGCTGCATAAAAATCCACATAGCAAATTTCACGGAAATCCAAAAACCACAGAATTTTTTTATTTGTTTTTTAAGTGACCGGTTAGAAGTTTTGACTAGTATTTATTCAATGAAATGACACTACATAGCCTAAAAAACTGTAAGGATTGAATTAAGATTCGAATAAAATGAAGTGACCTGTGAAATATTACGAATCGTTGTGGGCTCTAAGCGAATAACTGATAAAGCTCCTTGCAGAAAGGCGAGTAGAAGAGAGCAGAGTGTGTGTACAAAACGCCTTTTATTTTTTTAGGAGCATATACCATGCACAAAAAATACCTCAGAGTACTTACAGTTTGCCAAAATTTTAAGATCCGCATTCCTGAACCTTGAAAATATCTCCTAGACATTTTGTCTTTATCCTATAGAAAGTCTACTTTAAGTATCTAGTCTTTGGGGTTTTTTTTTTGTGTGTGTGTGTTACCAGTAATTTTTAAGGCGTCGCATGGCACCTAAATTTAGTGGAGGCACTGTGGTAGCCCACACGCGACAATTTTTCTTTACATTTGGACATTTGAAGAAGGTATGCCATGATTTTGTGTATTCTTTCTAAAAGGCTATCATTACTATTATGAGGATTACTTTGTCTTTGCAGATAAATATCAAGATGACAGACGTCCAAAAGAGGGCATCGAAACTCAGTTTTCTGGTGAATTTTATCCTGAAGAAAGTCCAGTTGTCGCCAAAAATGGAGAACCAACAAGATATAATCCTCGCCGTAATAGCTTGGAAGAGCCACGACGACGTGGACTTTCAGGAACTGTTGAACCAAATAATAAAGTAATTCCTGTAAAGGATGAAGTTCCAAAAGAATCTACAGTTGAAAGAGAAAGGCGGCAAGGTAGACCGCAGCAAATTGTTGTACGTAAAGTTGAATCTCCAGAACAACCTACAAATGAAGTTTATGAACCTTTTAGGCGGAGGGATGTGGAAAATAAACCGGTTGTTGGAATAAGTCCGAGTGATAAAAAGGGCCCAGAAGCAGAGAGAAAGCACAACGATCAAAGAGAAATTCCCGTTAGGAATGTATATGAGGAAGACGAAAATACACCACGTAAAACGACAAATGATCTCGACGAAAGACCGAAAAAACTTGCTGGTCAAGATTCATGGGAACGAACTCTTAGAAAGAGTATCGAAGCCAATAATGAGACTATGGATTCCGATTCCGATTCTGATTCTGATTCTAATGCTGAATCTGGTTCTGATGACGAAGATGAGATCATGGATGAAGCTGAAAAGAGAGATGCGCCTCCAGATTATAAGGAGGTAGTTCCTAACACGACGTCAGTTATAACTTACAGAAACTCTCCTGTAACTGTTCACACGATCATGTCTGATAAAAATAGAAACAAAGAACAAGATAAAGAAAATGCTAAAAATAAAGCAACAGATAAAGTTAAATCTGATGATCACGAACTACCGAAATATTCTAATTTACCACTGAGTTCAACAACTGAACCCATTGATAAACCTGAAAATAAAGACAGACGTAGAAGTGAACCTGCCTTGTTTAGAAAAGCAAAACATTCTAATGGGCCTATAAGTGCAAACGATAAAGAATCTGAAAAGCCAACGCATGAAAGTAAAGGTAAAGGAGAAATACAACCGAAAACACACGATAAACCGCTATATTCAAATGTGCCAGTAAGTGTTAATGATAAGCCCAAAGGTGGCGATAGTTCTAAACATGATACAAACCCAATATATTCAAATGGACCTTTAACTGAACAAAAGGACAAACCTAAAGACAGCAAAGTGGAAACTGTGCCAAAATCAGATGAACAAAAGAAGCCTACAAATACTGTTGTTACTCCACGAATAGTAAACGGAAATGGTCCAAAGCTGAATGGGATTATCAACTTCTTCAAGCCGTCGGTGAAAAAAGAAACAAAAGAAAAAGAGCCTGATATTTCATCGGGTAAGTTCACCTTCACAATTTAAATGACTTAGTTTTAATTTACGGCTGTGTCTTTTTTAACCTTATCAATTGTTAATGGCTTGAATGTTCTCAGACGCCGTTTTGCGATGAAGATAAGACATTTTGTGGTACCTGACTCTTTTCATACGTGTCCTCTTTCGACGAATAACCACGGTTAGTTGATAATAAATTGCATAAGAATCTTTATGAAATCAGCTCATCTGAAACTTGCTCTGCGTTCAGGATTACTTAACAGTCCAAACAGTTTTCCAATGATTTCCCGCTTTGCACGCGAGTATTTCTTTGTTTTGTTAATATGATATATTTCTTGGAATAGTATTACGACATGTGTATATATGTATGAATAGAATTGATATTAATAATCAATTTTGTTGGTCTGTGAATGAGAACATTTTTCATACAGCAAAATGTGATAAAAACCCCACAAATTGAGACAAAAGTAGTTTATTTCATGATAAAGAACTTAATTATATAATTACGCTTTCTATTCTATTCATGTGATATCCAAGAGATTATGGAGAGCGATATGGGCTATCATGATTCTCTTGTATACTGTCGAGGACCTGGAGCCGAACGTTGGCATTTTTGAGATTTTGGTCATACGTTTCGCGGGAGATCTTTCAGTTTTAATTTTTAAGAAGCTATAAATGATATCAGTTGAAATGATAAAACTGTGGTTATATTTTCATTAGCCCAGAGGTAGATTATGAATCCGCCAACATAGGTCATTACAGTTTTATTACCGGATTTGTATGTATTTATAGTTATATACGTTTGTAAACGTAGTGGGCTGGTAAATAGTTGTTTACCCTTTATTTAAAAGTTGGCTCGGCTATTTTCGGAGAAACCGGAATCATTATTTTGTCACCGACAGCGTTGCCTCATATAAAAACAACATTTTTACATGTTTGTGAATACAGTACATGGTGTTCTTGCATGCAGTCCATTTCTTGCTGGCGCTCGAAAGCGCACGCGAGGTCAGGCCATCTTTAACGATTTTCTGGTCATTAAGAATTATACATTTAATAGAAACACTATATATTTACATTTTATCGGCAAAATTGTCTTTTTCAAGAAAAGCAAAACAAATCTCTTGGTGATGATTTGCTCTCATTTTCTCGGAAAGGATAAATTTCGTTGAAATACACTCACTCAAAACATTCAAAACGCTCCAAACCCACTAAAAATTCAAGAGTCAACAACGCCATTCAAAGATAAATAAAAATAGAGAAAAATCTTGATCTCACTGAAATAATTGAAATTGTAAGCATCTGATTGGTTCTTGAATAAATAGAAAGCTAATTATAGACCTTGTAGACATATTTTATTTAAGGGAGGTATTAGATATCGCTAATTTTGTTCACCCTGAACAAAATTTGTGATATTGGATTACCTACCATGAAATTCACTAAAAACTCGCTCCACACACTCATTCAATTTCATTCCAAAATCATTTCAAAACCCTTCACCCTGTTAATTTCTCGATGTTGTTCACTGTATGTTCCTTTAGATTTAAAAAGTCCGAAAAGCCCACGACAAAATAGCTGTGATAATCTGGGTACGAGGCCCGAGAAAGAGGCTGTGAAAGAGACGGTGTTGATCCCTAACAAATTCCCACAGTTGTTCACCGGTAGGCTACGCTTATCTCCCTTTGCTAGAATATGTGTTTTGTACTATAAATAGATTTTGTTTGTATACAATGACTTACAGACACTTCCAAATAATAGTTCAAATACAGTTAAGAAAAACGCGAAAGGACGAGGTGAATGATATTGAAATTGTGAGAAAAAAAAATCGAACGAGTTTGATATTTATCATATTAAAGGGATGTAAATGAAAATTGAAGATTTCGTTCAATTTGAACGAAATATTCAATATTCTATTACTTCCCTTTCATAAGTATTTGTATTGTTCTTTATGTAGATTCAATTGTCTTAGCAGATCAAAAAGACTATTCCAAATTATTGAATGTCTGGAGAGATTTGAATATTCAAATATAGTTTCTTGGGCACGTTACATGGAAGCAATTTCGGAGTGCTATGAACGATTGAGGGAGTGACGGAATAAGAAATTAAAATGACCCGTTATCATTTTA
Organism: Fragum whitleyi; assembly: GCA_948146395.1. NCBI lineage: Eukaryota > Metazoa > Mollusca > Bivalvia > Cardiida > Cardiidae > Fragum > Fragum whitleyi. Next base: position 55,924,097 of record OX411552.1, on the reverse strand, counting down.
TACTGGACAAAAGGTATGTTCATTTTAATCTGTTTAAATACGCCTTGAATAGTGTTTGCAGATAAAGTTGTAAAATCAAACATATTTGAAAAGAAACTGTAAACGTTTGTAGGATTACGATATATTTACCTATTTACTTTTAAATGGCTGGTTAAACATAGATTCATCAGTGATGAAAAAAAGTAACACTTTCCTCTAAAAATCTCCTTCTTACAATCGAATGGAAAATATCATGCCTATAAACACAGTACTTGGCAGACTAAGATATTTTGTATACTTGGGGTTTACGCCACTTTCAACACTATTGCAGTTATATCGCAGTAGTCAGTGCACCCGCGTTTTCCTGTTGTTTTTTAAAAAAAAGGACAATCACACTTTCATCCGAGTTACAAGCTGCTCATCCCATTCTCTTATTGTAAAAAAAAGTTTATTTAGAACCTTTTTATACATTTTTCTGTTCATCGATGTCAACACTTTCAATGGGCAACATAAAATGCGTTTTAAATGTACAAGATTTAGTTAGTGACCAAAGGTCAGTCCTCTCTATACATGTAAAGTCAATCTTGCTCGAGCGGCCACGTCCATTAGGCGACCATTTTCATTAAGGGACCGCTTTCAAATTCCTCTTCTTTAAATCAAAATATCTTCAAAGTGTAGTGATTGTTGGTCTAAAAATTATTGAAAGCGAATCCTATATTGTTTAAACTCACATGAATCGTCTCAATGAGACGATTCAATTGAGTTTAACAACAAAGGATTATTGAGTATTTCGCAATATTATGCATATTCAGTCAAAACCTTTGTTTCTTATTTGTAAACAAAACGTGTAAGCAAGCATTTTCTTAAACAACCGCTTTTTGGAGGTCACGTTTGTGGTCGACTAAAACAAGTTTTACTGTATAGAGAAAATTTGGTTGGCCACCAAAACTTATATATATAGACATAAGCTTCGATTAGCTTTGTTTTCGAATTAAAAAATATAAGATACTAGAGCATCCTTATCCAGATATTTAAACTAGAATTTGTTTCAGAATCGAAAAAGATTTAAACCAAATGAAAAAAAAGTAACTTTGACATTTTTCTTTTCGTCGAATTTCGAGTACGAGAAAGAATGGGTCCGATGAAACATGCAGTGAACATCCTTGAGATTTTTAAGCGCTAGACATCCATGAATTCAACAGCGTTTTAAGTGTACTTCCCACTTCGTTTGCATTTTCTCTATTCAAATTATTTTGAAAAGATACATAAAGAATTATTGAATAAGTTTATGCCTTTCAAAGGGATATTAGAAAGTGCACAATCCCTTAAAATCCTCAATATAGAAATATGTATAAACGAAATCCTGTTCTCTTTTAACAAAATGTCTCTTGTAACAGTTTATAACATCGTGAAATTGACATGGTGATTGATACTTAAATGGTTTTGGAACGAAATTGAATGAGTGTATTGATTGAGTTATGAGTGAAATGAAAGGGGGGGTAATCTAATAACGCTAATTTTGTTCAAGATGAACAAAATTAGCCATATTTATTACCTCACTTTAATAGAATATGCATACGGGTCCTATTAATAGGTTTTATGTCTTTATGCTCCCATTCGTCAATAAGATCAGTAAAATCGCGTTTCTTTAAAACGATTATTATTTGAGTGAGTTTGGAGCATTTTCGAATGGCATGTGTGAGTGCTTGGAATGAATGGATTGAGCGCTGAAAGTGCGCTTTAGAACGGTTTTTACCGGAATGATTGTCCATTTCACGATGTTATTAACTATATAACCAAGTAAGTTACGCATTAATATCTTTTTTTTTACTTCTCCCATTGTACAAATTGTCGGAGAGATACAGAGAACTCGAAACTTCAACATTATTCAAGTATGGAAGAAATGAGTTTCAGTTCAATTTCTTTAATAACACGCCTACATCGACGCATCTTGTCGAACCAAGGGTTATTTGACTTATCGAGAAGAAGCTATCGATTCGACACCCCTTTATTCATGAAGTCGACATCGACGGCGAAAGGGTGAAACTCGACTTTTGTCCCAAAACAGCTAAATTTAAAAGAAAAGTCCATTTAAATATTAAGAAAAAAAGTTCGCTATTGTCTATCAAATAATGGATTAACCAGTCAAAACTCTCATTATCAATGGGTTGACTGTTGACCTCCGTCATTTTGCCTTTACATTTAAAAACGAGTATTGACGGAAAAAGTAAACTAATACACTTAGTTACACCGTGAAACTGACATAAAACTCAATCAAAACCATTCTAAATCGCTCATTTAGCGCTCCATTCACTCATTACAAACACTCACTCAAACCATTCAAAAACGCTCAAACCCGTTGAAAAACATATAACAACAACTTAGTTCAAAATAAAATAGCTGGGAAAAATCGGGATTTCAATTATTTAATTGAAATTGTAAGCGTCTGATTAGTTCTTTAAGAAATAGGGAACTTTCTATATAACTTGTGTGCATATTTTATTAAAGGAAGGTAATCAATATTGCTAATTTTGTTCATCCTATACAAAATTTTCAATACTGGATTACCTCCCATTAAATTCACTCAAAAGTAGCTCCACACACTCATTCAATTTCATTCCTAAATCATTCCATAATCATTCATCTTGTCAATTTCACGATGTTGTTAACTATAAGCAGCAGTTACAACTGTTTGATCGATCATCATCTATTCATTTTAAGTTTCATGTCCGGGAGAGATATAATTATCACGTTCTAATTTCTGAGGCAACGAGTATTGACGGGGCTTTATAAAAATATCCTCACGACATAAAGGAAGACAAATGGTGGCAAACTGTTTTGAAATAATGCCCCGCTTTGCACGCGCACCTGCGTGCAAAGCCGGATATAATTTCGAAATAGTTCGCGACATTTTTTTCCGCCTAAACTCAGGGCTGTTTCGGGCTGAAGTTTTAAAACTTAAACTTTTAAGAAACCTATGTGTACCCAACGATTACGTGGGAAAAGCGTAATTTTCGTAAAACTACCTTAAAATTGATGATAAATTGGATTTTTATTGAATATCTTTACAGGTAAACGTCACGCATGGCGGGGTCTACTTCTATTTGGGGTGAGTATGAAACAGTTGGTTATTCACTTCTTAATATTTTGAATATTAATTTATGATGGGTTTTACTATTTATAAATGTTTATAGTCATAACGTGTTCCATAATTTAACCACAAATCTTCCTATGAAGATCACGTAAAGTGTGGTAGAAAAAAGTTTTTTTTAAAAACGTTAAATGTCTAAATATTAAATTTCTAGAGGCATTCGATTGGCGATCTAGATTTTTTTAGGAGAACCTATATCACATATTAATATATCTTTTAACTGATCAATAATTGAAATTATATATCCATCAACTCTCTCATTATGGCAATTTAGCCGAGTTTTCGTCTAAGAGCCTATCAAAGATAATGAAGACGTAATTTAGGTTGCCAATTAATGCTCGAATAACTACATGTACTTTGTATGTCGCTTTTTTTCTGACAATTCTTACATTATAAAGTCCCTGTCTCTTCTTTGTAGTAAAGAAACTGAACACTAATTTAATTTGATTTGCGTGAAATATAGTTAAATCTTCTGGTTTAAACCAGGAAAGTCAAGTGGTTTAGATTAGGATCAGACTGCACGTAAGTGCAGACTGATCTTTGGCTATACCTCCTGCTAGCTGGAACATTCCGGGTTTATTATGACAAGGGTTGAAATTAAGTTTTAATCATGGAACCCACATATAAAGGTATATTGAAAGCACTTATTTCTATAAAATACAAAACCTTACATCTAAATTTCAGCCTGCCGGAAGTGGTAAAGCAAGCCTGGCAACAGCCGTTGCTAAGGAGATTGGCCATTCTTATTCAACTTTACAAAGTTTCATCACGTTCAACAGTTTCAAGTAAGTATTTTGATAAACTTAGATAAAGATAGAGTGGGTTGTTGGATATCCTATTTAAACTGCCGTTAAACCTTTTTTGTGAGTACTAATGATGATAATGTGTATTTCTCTCACCAGTACCACCATCACATCATTTCCTAGCCTCCAGCTGCTAGGACACATAGGCTTAAGATTATAACCCATTGGTGAGAGTCAAATAGTCGGAAAGAATGAGTGCCGCCGTCGGGATCGAACCCGGGACCTCTAGATTGACAGTCCGACGCGCTTCCAACAGCGCTATGACGGCGGCGACAGGAGATTAAAATTGTGTTTCTATTTTTGCACTTTTTTTGTTGATGTTGTTTACAAAAGTTCATAAATATTATTTGTATTTACAGTGGAAATGCAGTGTCAGCCATGTTTAAGAAAGCGCGTGAGAATACACCCCACGTGATCATAATTGACCACTTAGATGGTTTATCTGCTGCGGAGCTGCGAGAACTTCATAAACTGATGACGTTTACGACAGCCGAGCAATTTGAAGGTAGGAAGGGTGATTCAGATTTATTGAAACCCGTATGATAAGCCTTTCAAGTGCCTTGGTAATACTACGATGTAATACTATTCTAGGCTTAGAACACCTGTTTTTATAATATTTTTTTAAAACTACAGTTTTCATATGATTATAAAAAATATGTTTGCCTGTGTTCACTTAGAAAATCTAATTTTGCACTCGCCAGTTTTATAATTCTGGCATGCGTTAGATGAATGAAAACTCCGATACGTCCAATTCAGAGTTGCACGTACATGTACTTTAGACAATACTACTCGTGGTCACGGATTTGATATTATCTAAACTGAAAAAAGTCTCCATTATTGATATTTAAACACTTTTCCAATGAAGTCAATCGTAGGTTACTCAAATAGACACTGATTTGTGCAATTCAGCCTGATAAGGCATAAGACAGTCTTTGAATAATGAGCGGTGTATTAAATGTTGTAGCAAATTAGATACACTAACCAAAAGTCGCGAACGCACGCACTAACGACAGACACCAGACTTGGAACTGTTTATTCAGGTTAACTTATAATTGTGAATTTTGTCATAAAACCCACACGTTAGCGCCTTCAGTACTTTGAATATTAACGTTTCAGGATTGTTGGTTGTTGGAATCACGGACGCTCCATGGTTGTTGGACAAATACATCGTGGAACTGTTTGAGAAGCGTATCTTCATCACCTTGCCATCAGCGGCGTCCAGAGCCGAGTTATTCCGAGAGAATCTCGAACAATCGCAACATTCACTCACAGAGGAAGATTTCATGTGAGGAATCTTAATATCGAAATATTACCTGCGTTCAGGATGACGAAACGGCGAAAACTGTTTGCGAATTATATCCCGCTTTGCACGTAGACTTGCGTGCAAAGCGGGGTATAATTTGTATACAATTGGCCCTATTTTGTCTTGAACACGATGCTCGTTGTACAGATTGTAGATTTTTGTACAGGGCATAATGGCACGTAGAGCTAACCCAGCGCAACCCTTCTGCTGGAAAGTAAGAAAACACGAAAAAATAGCAAAAAATTACGAAATGCTTCAGAGTTTTCCCCTTTTATAGAAGCGATCATGGTTTTGCATGCCAAGTGAATATCTCCAGTAATAACACACAATTATTTTTTTCCTGTAAATGCCTAGGCCTGAATATAATCCTATCTTTTTGTTTTTTGGGGCAAATTGAAACCCTCTTCTTGATAGAAGAATATGTGATTAAATTCTTTGCTTACGAATTTCAGAATTAACGAAAATAATTTATTTTAATTATTCTACTTTTAACGAAATTATATCAACACGTGATCCTCTTATTTCGTTTACAGAGAGTTGGGGGCTTGGTCTGAGGGGTATACATGTGCAGATATTATATCTGTCGTGAATGAAACTCTGATGAGATCCATGCGAAAAATACAACACGCAACATACTTCAAAAAGGTAGGAATAGTAATAATATTTGTTGTACATAAACGAGTACACTGAAACGAATTTCTTAACGGCCACTCGGTTTTTACAGAAAAAGTAATATTTTCTTTGGTATCAAAATTAAGAAGTAATCAGATTCTATTAGTAAACGCTTCAATAAACATCGACTTGAAAAATGTGTGGAAAGCAGCAAATTTGACGAGAATTCAAGGGTACCCCTGTTTTCAAAATAAACGTTAGTGGGTGGGGTAATTTTAGCATTTTATTCTTGTGTAAAAAACAAAAAGGCCACAATGCTATTTTCGGCCGTGATTTGGCATCTGACACGCACTAACCATCAAAATTTGCCACTTATAGGATTAATTGCTGAATATTTCTTAGGCCGAAAATTTGAAATTCTTCGAAAATATGCAACTTTTGTGATTTTCGCGATTGAGGTTTCTTGTTTTTTTTATCGTTTGCTACAGAAACCAAGGACAGCGATTCGAATCCATTTTTCTTTAAAAATACGCCAAATTGAACGGCCTTTCATATGAAAATATAATGTAGTTCATCAAATGACTCTAGATAAGTTAAAATGTGGAAAAGCAAGGTCACCGTTAAGAAATTCGTTTCAGTGTATAATCATATTCGATTGGCGACCAAAGAGCATTACCTACAGCTTGAACCAAGCTGTAGGTAATACATTTTGGTCACCCGCCGACAGCATAAGGCTCAGGTCGTTTACAACGTGCTCAACTAAGCGTTGTCGAAAAGTTAACATGTGCAGATTTTGTATCTGTCGTGATCGACACGTTAATGAGATCTATATACAAAAGACAACACGCAATTTACTCTTAAAAAGGTAGGAGTCATAAGTGTTTTTATATGATTGTAAATATAATCACCTTTGTTTGGCGTCTAAAATGTGATATCTACAGCGCGATGCATTTTGGTCACAAATCAGTTATATTAGCATTATCTTTTTTTATGAAAAGTACTTTTTGTTTGCTGTTCGAATTTCAGGAAAATGTTCATAAGTTAACTGCAAATCTCTTTAATTTCATTAAAGAAAAAAATGCTTATTATCATATGGTATTCATTGTTTACACAATGGTAAGCCCTTTGTCACAAGTAAAGCAAATACTTCTCTACCAACTAAAACAGCTACTCTCATTTGTAGAATTTTTGTCGTCAAAACAATAAGTCGCGATTGAATATGGGAGAGACCTTTATTTGTAACACCTTTTTATCATGATGTTTCTACAAATTTTGTGACTTAGATTTTAAGGTAGTTGATCCGTAATAAATTTGCAACGTTTCGAAAGAAACTTTAACAGCGTTAAACGATGTTTCCTAATAATTTCATTAGGAAACTTCAGTTAACATTGTGAAGTATAATGAGTACCGATATGTGTCGGAATTATAACGTGTCCACTACCTTAATAGTACAATATAGTTTCAATTATCCGGTGAATTGCTTTTATCGTAATTGCAATTAAGCGAGTTCATCGTATTTCAACTTTCAGGTATCTACGCAAGATCCGGTAACCAGTCACCCTATAGATATGTACACGCCATGTAGTCCGGGAGAAGAAGGTGCAATAGAGATGGACTGGTCCCGGGTGCCAGAGAAGAAACTTCAGGAACCAGTCATTAGACTGGTATGGTTTTTTTCTTGATCAATTTTATATGATTTCATTTCCGGGTGGGGGTAGTAATACATGGAAATCCAAGAACAAAAGTTCTAAGCAGGCGGCATTTTTTTATTGCACAAAAAATGATATTTAGTTCAAAGGGCGACGACATTCTGTATATAGGAAAAAGCTTTCGAATCGATGCCCCTTCGCTTACGAAGACGGCAAAAACAATGCACAAAAGAGTGGTGAAATGTTTGTATTTTCGATCGATGTCATTCAATAATAATGAAAGAATATAAGAAACATTTTTTTGTCTCTGTGACTCAACCGGAATTATACAATTATGATTAGGTTTTGTGCTTTAAACAAAACTTTACAAATCATTAATTTTAATGATTTCTTTGCGATTTCAAATTCAAACTTTAGTTATTTGACAGTGATATCCACGTATGCATGTTTTTTCTGTATAACATCAGTACTAGATGCATATTTGAATACGTGCCAGGGATTTACGCACGTGATCAATGGCGTGGCGGTAAGCAATTGCGCATTGCATAATTCCACCTCGGAACTTGTCGGATATGAGGATTCGCATCCTTTTCTCACAAAGATTTTACCACATACAGTAAAGAACATCGTGAAATTGACAAGATGATTAATTTTTGAATGATTTTTGAATAAAATTGAATGAGTGTGTGGAGGGAGTTTCGGGCGAGATTAAAACGAGGTAATCCAATATCGCAAATTTTGTTCGAGACGAATAAAATCGTAGAATAAATAGATCGATTTGAATTTATGGTTGATCTTGAACGATTTCGAAATGTTTTCTAATGATTTCGTTTTTGATCGATTTGAATGAGTCTCTGGAATGATTGAATGGGGCGCTGATTGAATGATTTCGAATAATTATGATAGCTATGTCTGTCAATTTTACGATGTTATTTACTGTTTCTAGTTCTTTAGAATCTGTGATTTTGCACTTAAGAAATATTTTGGAAAAAGGAAAAATTACTTGTCACAAGCAATTTCTCATTTTATTATCTATAACATTTTTTTTTACCATACATGGTATTCTCTTTTAATATTTCAATCACCTTTAATGCCCTCTTCGACATCTTTCAATTTGGCCCGCTCGAGAATTTTGAAAAAAAGGTTTTTTTTAGCTCCTTTTGCTGAAAACCACTGGGGCTATTGTCATGGCGTTGTGTCCGTCGTGCGTCCGTCCGTGCGTCAGTGCGTCCGGTCGTAAACTTTTTCTTTAAAAATCTTCTCCTCAGAATCTACCAGATGAATTTCAACCAATCTTCACATGAATGATCCTTGGGTGACCCTCTTTCAAAGTTGTTCAAGAAATTTTGATCCAATGAAAAACAAATATGATAAAAACTGAGTTTTCTCAGATTTTAAATGATGGACACCAATTAAATTTTAAATGGATGATTCTTTGGTGACCCTTTATGAGTCTAACAAAAATTATTGTGATCGGATGGAAAATATGCATTTTATATGCGGAGGTCATGTCTCTATATGTTATATGGTGTAAACTTTCAAAATCATTTTTTCAGAATGTAATTAATGGATTTCAATCAAATTTTACTGGAATGATTCTTTAGTGACACTGTATTAGTCTACCAAAAATTATTGCAATCGGATGAAAAATATGTATTTTATGGGCAGAGGTCATTTCTCTACATGTTATATAGTAGAAACTTTGAAAATCATTTTCTCTGAATCAAATTGTTGGATATCAACCAAATTTTACTGGAATGATCCTTGAGTGACCCTTTATCAGTCTACTAAAAGTAATTTTGATTGGATGAAAAATATGTATTTTATTGGCGGAGGTCATTTCTCAAAATGTTATATTGTGGAAGCTTTGAAAATCATTTCTCACAATGTAATCGAAAGATATCAACCAAATTTAAGTGGAATGATCCTTGAGTGACCCTTTATCACTCTACCAAAAATAATTGTGATAAGATGAAAAAAATATATTTTATGGGCAGAGGTCATTTCTCAATTTTATGTTTTATAGTGGAAACTTTGAAAATAATTTTCTCAGAATGTAATTGATGGATATTAATCAAACATTTTTCGTATGATCTTTGGGTGATCCATTATCATGCAGCCAAAAATTATTTTGATTGGATGAAAAATATGTCTTTGATGGGCGGAGGTCATTTCTCTATATGTTATATAGTTGAAACTTTGAAAATCATTTTTAACATCAGTAGAACCCAAAATATCTGAACATCTATTCAAAACTTTTATTTGCTTTCCAAGAATTTCAAGCCTGTGGAGCGACTCAAGCCATTCATGGCTTTCTAGTTTGTTATTGTTGCATTTTCACTTTGATTACCCCCCCCCCCCTTTGTCGGTCCGTCTGTAGATCGTTTTTTGTCCGGAGCATATCTCAAAAATTATGAAAGCTAGAATCATGAGACTTCACAGGTGGATAGATCTCATTGGGGAGAAATAAACAAGAACCATAAAACTACTCATCATATTTTGTTTGTTATTACAATATTCCATTGACCTGCTTTTATTGGGGCATAAGTGTTTTACAAACATCTCTTGTTATATTTCAGTCTGATGTATTGGTGGCACTACGCACACAAAAGCCGAGTTTGAACCCCGACGACGTCGAAAAACACAAACAGTTTGCAAAGAAGTTCACCCAACATGGATCACATAACAACTCAACACAAATTTACTAACATTTTAATGTCATTTCGATTGCCATACTCAAACTGGAATATAGATTAAGATCAGTTCTGCTCGATTTTCATTTTTAGACTAGGAACTGGTAAAAAATAGACTGACCCAAAATAAGTGCATCAAATGTTTCGAGCACCTTAATCTTAATGCAGTTTTTACCAAGTTTTTTAATCAGCTTGGTAAGGGGTGATGCTTGAAAGTAAAGAAAATAGTGACAATCTAAAAATATAAATGATCATTACCATGGGCATGGTTTAGATAGACTGAGCGAGTTTTAAATGATATTTTTATGTGATTGATAGAATAATGCCCACTTCGTTCAAATTGAACGAAATGACCGATATTTTATTACCTACCTTATATGAGCTTAATATACTGCTCTATGGCTATATTTTTTCCTCTCCGTGGACGTGATAGACACTGCCAAATTTTCAACAGTCAATGGAATATAGAGAATTACACGTTAGTGTCTTAAAATAACTATGTTATCTGGTCGAGTTTGAGAGAATTTATCATGATAATTTCTCGCGGCCGAGATCAGATAACATTAATATTTTAAGACACTTGCATGCTTTCTATTTATCATGCAATCAATTTTCAGCGCTTGATTATTATAAACCATTAAAAATAAAAGAAGTAGGGTTGTAGTATATGCAAATTGTTTCTAAAATAGTGACAATGTAAATATAAATGATCATTACCATGGGCCTGGTTTACGATAGACTGAGCGAGTTTTAGAAATATATAGAATTACATATAAGTGTCTTAAAATAACTATTTTATCTGTTTACATGTTAGTGTCTTAAAATAACTATGTTATCTGGTCGAGTTTGGGAGAATTTATCATGATAATTTCTCGCGGGCGCGATCAGATAACATTAATTTTTAAGACACTTGCATGCTTTCTATTTATCATGCAATCAATTTTCAGCGCTTAGTTAATATAAACCATTAAAAATAAAAGAAGTAGGGTCGAAGTATATGCAAATTGTTTCTAAAATAGACTTCCTGATACCATGTTTTGTTATCAGACAGATGATATCAGGTCAATACAGGCTTCATTGTACGATAAATGGAATATTGGAGCAAAAAAAAAAATGTAAACCTGAAATGTTCAATTATTAGCAGGAAGTAAAGACAATGATTATCCTGCATATTTGCAGTTTGGTTTTAGTCTAAACTAACTGCTTCTTACTAGGTTAAATTGTTTAGTAAAAAAACTTTCTTTAACAAGTATAGCGTTACTTCAGATTTTTAAGGGTCCCCAACGTATGAAGTTACGACTGTAAACTCGCTCATTCATATATGGATAGTATTTGTAGTATGATTAAAGGAAGAGCTATGTTAATTTACCATATGTATTTTCATGTCACATGTTTTGACCTGATATAAGCCACCTGATAACATGAAATGATCTGGATAGTCTATCTATAGAAAAAAAATACATATTCATTTTCTGAATTAAAGTTACTTGCACCTGTATTTCTTTAATTTTAAAGCTTTCATAAAACTAAGTTGTAGATTGATTGCATGATAAAAAGCATAACTTGTTAGTGTCTTAAATATCAATGTTTTCTGGTCACGTGATTCGGCTTGAAAAAAAAACCTCCCATCTTCAACCAAGGATATTAAAAGAGACTTACATGTTTTACATCTTGCTATCGAACTATCTGTCTTGTCAGCAAGTTATTGTAGTTAAGTTATTAAAAGATGCCATTTATCTTTTAAAGAATGAAAGCAATCGAAAGATAACTAAGTCCCCCGACCCGAAAAGGATTATCTCCAATTACCACAAGGGACCACTAAGACCAACAACGACTTCAAAAGGACCTTAAAAACAAAGAACGAAAACATATCTTCCGTGGTCTAGTGGGTTAATGGGTTTGGGTTTTTTTCGCGGGTGGGGTTGGGATTTGGGGGAACTTAGATTTTTTTCGATGGAGTCATGTTTATAATGTAAATACATGTTGTATGTTTTTTATACGCCTGTCGAAAGACGGGGCATATAATGTAATTACCCGTGGGGTCTGCGCGTCCGCCGGGCGGTTTGTGTCCACTTTTTTGTCCAGGTCGTATCTCTGCAATCCTATGCCTGATTAAGAACCGTTACTCTACCTTGCTCTTTATTTTTAGTTATTTCCCTTTGTTGTACATCTAGCAGTGTAATAAGCGTATCTCGTGACAATTTGCCACCTTGTGATTTTTATTTTAATTTATAACTATTTTTTCTATGTTTTGAAACTCGTTTTTTCAACTTTCTTTCTTATTTAAACTGATCCTTTTTTTTACCAGTGTTAATATTTAATGTTTAATCAAAATCTTTCCGATAGTTAAATGTATGCGTTTTTTAAGGACAACTCTGATTTATTATAGGAAAACTTTTTTATACAGACAAACTACTTGTATAATCTAATTATCTGGCCAACGACAATGAGTTTTGCAATAAAACGAGTTTTGCAATAGTTTATTGCAAAACTCGGTTTACAGCAATACTCGATACTGCAATGTCGATACTGCAATGTCAGCATCCATGGTTACCATCGAAAAGAATACAGCAAATAAAGACTGACATCGCAGATAACAATTTGGGAACAAATTCTTTAATACCAAAGCTGGCTTTGGTGATTTCAGAAATGATCCTGATCTACGATGTAATGATGCGTTCTGATGAAGTCCCGTGGTTGGCGTTGACTGGCGAGCCCGTCTCAATCTGTCGATACAATATCGGAGGGTAGCGTAGATGGGACAGGTTGACCAGTCTATGGTTGGCGACCTTGACCCCAATACATTTACTTCAGCTTAAAACGAGTTATGAGTTTTTTTTGCCGCTTACCGCTGATGCATATACATGTAGTTCTTTTTAGATTGATATAGTGAACCCTCAAGCAAAAAAGGACCATCAAGGTAATACGTAAAGTGTCAACCCTAGTACTGCGCAATCTGACTAGGGTAGTTACCTTTCACATGAAGATTTGTTTTTGTCAATTCTTATATGAATTTGATCAGCAAAATTGTTACTACGTTAATGTAAATACACGCAAATAAATGCTTTTGCATTGGTGCTTATTTGTTTTTGCTTGAATACAATTAAGTGACAAAAGTTTGGTCTTGCCTTTTCTTTTATATATTTAACCCATCCCCGCATTATCCCATTTTTTCGGCCTATCGAATAATACTCTGGCAAAGGTCTGCTGAAATGTAAAAATAGCTTGTCACAAGCAATTCCTTCATTGCCTACATTGTTTGAGACCACAAAAGACTAAGTTTTTAATACATATATCTTAACCGACATACAAGTGTCATCTGCAAATTTCATTGAAATTGAACCAGTCTAAAAATTTGCCGCCTGGTAAGAGGTTACATGTATTCATTATCAATAGGACCAGTTTTCTCTAAGATGTTGGCCTTATAACATGAATCGTAAGTAAATCAAAGCACTGATAGTGCTGATGGTGAACGCCCCTGGTCCTATAACAAGGTTACAAAGATAGTTGAAAAAATACTTAATATGGACATTACAGTCGATATTGCTCGAGCGACCACGTCTATTAAGCGACCAATTTTATTAAGCGACCACCATTACAAGTCCCCGCAACGGAAGCAAATTTTCTGATGAAGAGGACATTCTTAACGAAAAATTGGTTATTGTTGTTATCTAATGTCGTTGGAACCCATTAGAATCGTCTCAATAAGACGATTCTAATGGGTTCGAACATCATAAGCTTATGTAGGACTTGAACGACAATCTATAAATGCTTTGAAAATAAACTTTCACATTTATCATGGTATTTCGTATTAAGCGACCATTCCCAAGAGCGACCGCTTTTTGGTGGTCCCTTAAGTGGTCGCTTAACACAAGTTTTACTGTATATGGAACTCGATAATACTGATGTATACCATTTAATAAACTTTTTCTTGCCATGCAAGTTAAAAGTCACCGAAGTATCATTTCTTTGAAATGTTGATTGGATAGCTTTCATATATGGAAACAAGCTCTGCTCTTAAATGGGAAGGTTTTCATTAGAAAACAAGAGGACCCTGAGGGCCCTAAATCGCTCACCTGATATTTCAAGTAAATTATCATTAAGACTCCATTTCCTATGCTATGGCATGAACCTTCCCATTTTCAACAGAGTTCATTCTTGTGACCTGGCAAACATTTTGATCAAGTTTCATGAAGATTGGACTATATTTGTGGCGTTTGGAGATCTTACGAGAAAATTGTCATTAAGGCCCCTTTTCCCGTGATATGGCATGTATACTTCCCATTTTCAAATGAGTTCATCCTCATGACATAACAAATTTTCTGACAAAGTTTCATGATGATTGGACCATATTTGTGGCTTCTAGAGAGTAAACAAAAAAATTGTCATTAAGATGCCTTTTCCTGTGGTATGGCACCGACCCTTCCCATTTTCAATAGACTTCATCCTCATGACCTAACAAACATTCTTACCAAGTTTCATGTAAATTGGACCATATTTGTGGCTTCTAGAGTCTAAACAAGAAATTTGTCATTAAGGCCCCTTTTCCCGTGATATGGCACAGATCCTTTCCATTTGAGCAATTTTCATAAGGGACCACCCAAGGAATATTTCTGCCAAGTTTGGTTGATTTTGACCCCTTAAATTTAGGAGGAGATGTCGTTTAAAGATATTGTTGACAAAATTGTCATTAAGGCGCCTTTTTCCGTGATATGGCATGGATCCTTCCCTTTTTCAATAGACTTCATCCTCATGACCTAACAAACATTCTGACCAAGTTTCATGAAGATTGGACCATATTTGTGGCTTCTGGAGTGTAAACAAGAAATTTGTCATTAAGGCCCCTTTTCCCGTGATATGGCACGGATCCTTTCCATTTGAGCAATTTTCAAAAGGGACCACCCAAGGAGTATTTCTGCCAAGTTTGGTTGATTATAACCCATAAGTTTAGGAGGAGATGTCATTTAAAGATATTGTTGACAAAATTGTCATTAAGGCGCCTTTTTCTGTGATATGGCATGGATTCCCATTTTCAATAGACTCCATTCTCATGACCTAACAACATTCTGACCAAGTTTCATGAAGATTGGACCATATTTGTGGCTTCTAGAGTGAAAACAAGAATTTTGTCATTGAGGCCCCTTTTCCCGTGATATGGCACGGATCATTTCCATTTGAGCAATTTTATAAAGGACCACCCAAGGAATATTTCTGCCAAATTTGGTTGATTATAACCCATAAGTTTAGGAGGAGATGTCGTTTAAAGATATTGTTGACAAAATTGTCATTAAGGCGGCTTTTTCTGTGAAATGGCACTTATCGACAATGATGTTTTCCGTCGTTAGGGAAAGAACCTGGAACATCATGATAATTAGACCTATATATAGCTTCTTCTGTGGTAACTGAAGGTTTTTGGCTTTTAAATAGACAAGACAATCAAAGCCATTCCAAGTCGCTTGCTTAAAGCGCTCCATTTAATGGGCTCACTCCAATCACCCCAGAAGGCTCACAAATGATTCAAAATTGTTGATAATCGTAGAATTATGTGGGATAGCAGCTGGAGCGGCTGGGAAAGGATGTGATGGTGGGACTGATGTGCGAAATATCAGTAATCAATTATAATGTGCTCAAGCCGCTGCGATATAGCTGAAAGGTTGTTGAAAGCGGCGTATATCCCATTCAAACAAGCAGTCATTCAAGTGTTGATTGACGTTCGACTTCGTTCAAAAAGCTCATTAACTTCATTCAAATTGATCGATTTATTTCTTGATTTTATTGGCTGGTGAGACTTTTAAAGTGTCAGCTTGGTTTGAGGGTACATTCATTCGAAAAAGTACGCATATTTGATCAAAGGTGGGGTGTTATGAAAAATAGCTAATTTCGTCGAAATTGAACGAAACTTTTGATGCATGTATGTGTTTCTTTCCTTTATTTCATTCAAAACCCGCTCCTCTCGCTCTTTCATTCGCATTCAATAATCATTTCAATACCATTTATCATATACATTTTATGAAGATAGTACCCGTAACTAGGCATTTCAGAGCAAAATAAGTAACTACGCACTCACCGATTGTTAAACGGCCTACTGATGAACAAACAGGCTCAGCAAAGCCAAAACCTAAAGGCAGATACTGTCTACAAGTATAACTCGCTAAAATGGCGTTAAAATTCTAATCTTTTGGCCATCGAATTTGTAGCAAATCCGTAAAGCAAAATTGCTCAACTACTAGGGGGATGTACGTATGTACGGATGTACGTGCTTATCGATAATAAAAAAAATCTGCTCCAGGTGAGGCTCGAACTCACAGCCTCCGCATAGCCAAGTCCCGCGTGCAACGAGAGGAAGGTACTGTCTATAAGTACGGCGCGCTAACCGATTGCGCCACTGGAGCAGGTCGAATGTTTAGCGGTCTATTTGTCAATTGGTTAATACATTTGGTATTTTTATCTTTATACACTATTGACCGGTTTATCTTTAATACTTTCTAATAACTTTTACTCATTTGGTTTCATTATTTGAGTAGGTTTTTTACGCCACTTTCAACAATCTTTGCGGCAAACGATGCGCCTCATTCATAAGGAAACCTTGGTAAACGTTGTGAAAGATCTTCAGTTCCAAAATAATCCGGCACTATAACGAGTCCACTACCTTAATGAAAATGTAAAAATACCGCGGAACAACACTAATTGTCCGCCACAATTACTTAGTCCAAAAATAGAATAAAAACAAATCAAAGAAATATTGTGTGAGAGTTAAACTAGACACACCGGCTCAACTGATCACTTCTTTTCTTTAAAGCTATCGTTTCTTTTCTCCCCCACCCCCCTTTTTTTTAATTTTCAACTGCAGAGATCGGTGGGCGGATCGTAGATTATGTATGACCAATAAATCCGAGAGGATATTGTCTTTTATTTCGGTAAATAATTCTTTTAAAATTTATCTGTAAATTCATATTATTTCTAAAACAATTTAAGAATACCCAGTTGGTCGAATCAATAAAAAATCAAATACACATACCTTTTTTTTAGAAATCGGGGCTGGAAAGTCCCGAGATGTATACGAAATGCTTAACTAGGGGACTGCGTGGTGTTCGTGGTCTGTAAGGTGTCCGCAGTTTGTCATCTTCACGAGTCAAGGGGTATCGAATCGATAGCTTCTTCTCGAACCGTAAGATAAGTAAAACGTTCGTAACCCTTGGCTCGACAAGATGGCAGTTTGTGTGGTGTCCATGATCTAGAGGAAGAGCGTCGGCTTTTTGTCCAAGAGGTCCCAAATTCGGTTCCTGGGAGCGGCTATCGATCTTGGTTCTTTCATTGGCTCACAGATTCGGCGCGAGTACTGATTCGTGTCGCGTATCCTTACCGATGTAAAGCAAATAGGTTCAAACCAACGAGAGGGCTGATATACTGCATTGTTTCATACACCCTAAAGTCTTGTACTCCGCTAGCACCGTATTTTAGCAAGCGATTATTCCACAATCCAATTTTTTGTCTAATAGTTTATTTTATCAGCCTTATATGATAAACTTTATATCAAAACTCCGATAATGAAAGAAGCTTTTTTAGAACATCGCTCGGACTTTTCCATAAACTGAAGAGTACATCGAAAGGTAGGTGAAGTCAATTTTGAGTAATTCGGCTTCTGGTGGTATTATGGATAATCCGCTCGAGGAAAAACTTTTATTTTTTTCCGGAAATCATATTGAATTTTTGGACATTTTATAATTTGATGACAAATCGCAGTTAATCGCATCGTTTTATTTATTGATTTTTTTTTCCATATGATATCTCCAGCTTTTATCCTTAGTTGATTTTGTGTAAACCAGACAAATTGATGTTAGTGACGTTATGCCAAACCACGTGCACGACGACGCGTTTTCATGACAGTGCCCTCATTATTCTCGAGGTCTAAATTGCGTAGATTCGCTGAGATTTGGATGATTCCCCCTACCTGTTTAATGCTGCGTTTTCGGCCACGACAGGACACCGACCTGAGGCGACCGTGACTGGTCCTAAAGGGTGGGGAAGAACCTAAATATTGGTCATCAATATTGAGTAGATAAGATGCCAGTACGTAAAGAATTAAAGGTTAAGTAGTAATCGAGAGCTCTCGGCGATTTTCTACAGAATAGACTTCGGGAATTATACGGTCACGGCCGTGAAAGAGCGTCGTTACGCATACATCTAGAATATTTAAACTGGGCCTATTATTATTTGATAACAAAACGCAGTGTTTTACTGCGTTTTGTAATCAATTTATGATATATTGATTTCTCCATTGAAGAAATTGACGATCGGATTGAGCATTACTGGGAGAAAGCGTATCAACCATAGAAACACTGATAGCATAATAACCTGGAAATGACCCAAAATTACTACACTTACGTCCGAGTTACTTTTTGGTTTTAAAAAATCTGTGCTATGTTACGAATAGTTCTGTGGACTGCAAGGGCGTAGCTCCCATTACGCAATTGCGTAATGAAAATAAATCCTCTTTCGAACAACTTCGTTGATGAATGATCATAACATCGAAACTACAGCTTATTCAAGCTGTAGTTACGATGTTTGATTATTCACCAACGCTCAAATCATATAATTGGGGAGCGGGTGGATGCCATAAGTCTTTAGTCACAGTCGACATATCGCCTTTATCCTATATATTCTTTGGTGGTCGCCTTCGAAATGCGTAAAAAATTCGAAATCCTAGCTACGCCTATGGACTGCATCCTGCCAATGTAAAATAAAGATTGCTGAAGTAGATGTATCTACCACTTTACCACTGGCTATCAAAGTTTTCATTTTTACCATATTTAGACATGAGGGTCACATTATCATTTCGGTGGTATTTGGTTGACGTCATCGTCTGTTTTCTGTAAAATAATTTCGAACTGACACGAATTACTATATATACGTATATATGAAATTATATAATTTTGTTTAGCTGTTTCTTTTATTCTTAATGATGTCAAACTACGTTTGCTTAAGATAGTCTTGCGTTACAAACTGACTTTCGACGGCGGCTTTGTATATTGCTCGGGGACCGTATGAAAATTTGCATCAAACTATTTGCCGCATCATTCTATGACCATACTGATGGCTCAGCGCAAAACAATAACTGTCGATATGTTGATATAGAGGATGATTGTTGTTTCAGTGTAAGATCAAATCTTTCCATCTTTCATTGAACGGAGCCATGAGGGAAAATATATCTTTAAGTTAAGTTTAAGTTGAGCCCCACTCAACTAACCGAAAACAGGGTGATATGAACGAAAGCAGGGTATAATAATTGATAATTTCACTGGTTTGCGGCGAGATCAAAGTGATAATGACCAGTTATGTTATTTCTTGGTAAAGATAAGAAAGAGTTTGACGTTAACATTTGGCATTAACCTTGTAAATAAGATATTGACCTAAATATCATTAGAGGTGAACCGATTTGATCTATCGATCCGAAATTGGGCATTGTAGCTCTAATAAGAGTAGATAAATCAGCTGTACAGTTAGTTACATCGTGAAATTGACATTCACCTCAATCAAAATCATTCTAAATCGCTCACTAAGCGCTCCAATCATTCATTCCAAATACTCACTCAAACCATTCAAAAACGCTCAAACCCATCGGAAAGTAAAGAATAAGCAACGTCATTCAAAATAAATTTTGATAGAGAAAAATCGCGATTTCACTGACACAATTCAAATTCTTGGCTTCTCATAGGTTCTTGGAGAAATAGGTAGGTTTGCATACAACTGAATGCATCTTTTATTAAAGGGAGGTAATCAATATCACAAATTTTGTTCACCCAGAACAAAATTTGCGATAAAGGATTACCTCCCATTAAATTCACTCAAAACTGGCTTCACACACTCATTTAATTTCATTCCCAACTCATTCCCAAATCATTCACCTTGTCAATTTCACGATGTTGTTAACTGTAAACATATTTTTGCTGAAGTTTTGCAAACAGACGAACGTATACCTCAGAGACAATAGTAGAGCAATTTGCCGCCGGTCTTTCTATTTGTGGATAAAGATTTTCTCCTCGTATATGAAATGGACGACCTTAAAATACACAAACACGGGGGAGGTTGAAAAAATTCATTCATATCTCATAGAATTACACAAAACATTGAAAACGTCTATAAAATATTGTTCATGCCAAACATGTACACTAAATCTATAAAATATTTATAAACAAAAATAATCAACATGTTGAATTTTTCTAGGCCATTTGAGTGACTCAGCATGCTGCAGTTGTAGCAGCCTATAAACATTTGGGCAGTTACAGCTGTGTCGCGCTGAGCCACCGATTTGTTTCATTCTTATCAAAATACAATATTATTTCATCTGTGAACTGTATATGAATCTTGCTCATAACGATTGATACGGATTAAATTTCTAATGTATACACAAAGGCACAAAATTCTGTCTCTAATCCAGGCCTGCGTTCAGGATGAAAACGTTAGCGAAGCGCTTTCGGAATGATTCCCCGCTTTGCACGTATGTGCACGTGCAAAGCGGGGTATCATCTCAAAGCGTTCGCGAAACGTTTTTACATCCTGAAAACAGGGCTGTTCTTTGAATTCAGACTTGCTCTGATACATGTATTGTGTTGACAATTAGAAACAATTGAATAAACATCTTGGGTCCATGAAATGTGTTCAAAAATTAAAATAATTGAATAAACAACTTGGATATCCAGAACATGTATACAGTATCAAGCGCACTGTATGGTGGTTCATTTGCTTGGCCGATGAGTGATGGATAATGCAAAGTACCAACGTAAACCGGAGATAAAAACATTTAATAAATGCTTTAAGAGTTATTCCCCTTGAAGGTATGAATTGTTCTTGTGATAATACACGCATATGTATAAGTTTCAAGTACATATATTCGATAATAGATCAAAAAGTGATATGATAAATCAAATGGTTTGTCAAAACATTACAAAGGACGACGCTTTTAATCATTAAACGAAGCCTGTTTTGACCAGATATCACCTGCCTTATATCAGGTACAGTCGATATTGCTCAAGAGACCACGTCTATCAAGCGACCAATTTTATTTAGTGACCATTATAAAAGTCATTTCAAAGAAGCGAAATCTTTAAAAAAAAAAAACTTGGCGTTTTGTAACAAATACTTTTTAGGTGTTTATCATCAAATCTTGTTGTTGTTGAAACCCATTAGAATCGTCTCAATGAGATTATTCTAATGTGTTTGAACGTCGTAGAATTCAGTTAGCCTTATGTGACGGACAAATCTACCTCTTAACAGTCAACAGCAGCTCATAAAATCGTGGAATTATTTCAAAGATTTTATTGAAATGTTGGTCATTTTGAAGAATTTCAGAGCGTTTTTAAGAGATTGCAGTGTTTTGGATTAATGACTGTAGCAATGATCTTGTGATTGTGAATAGCTTGATCGAGATGAGTGAAATATTCGCGACGTGGTTAACTGTAACATTGATATTTTAAGATTGACTGATTGATTGAATGGATATTAAAGCCGCTTTCAACATTATTTCAGTTATATCGCGGCGGCTGGAGCACCTAACAATGGACCCCGGTATTTCTCTCACCAGTACAACCATCGCATTCTTTCCTAGCCTTCAGCTGCTATCTCACATAGGTCTACGAGATATTTTAAGATGTTAACATATAATAGATAACTTGTTTTAAGCGACCACTACATGGACCACAAAAAATCGGTCATTTGAGAAAATGGCTGCTTAAAACACGTTTTTACAAGTAGGAAAAACATGCCTACTTTATGATTAAATGGGCATATAATTGCGAAATTCTCAAAATCCCATGAGCAAGATTTGCTGTATTCAATTGATAGCACCTTTACACCTACCGTGCCATGGTAACATTTCTCCATTAATATTTTGTCACATGACCCACCTACTGTTCTGATAAATTTAACCTCATTGGACCCCCCCCCCACCCCGCTTTCCCCCAGAACCGATTTAAGAGACCGATTTCAGAGGTGTATTTTTAGAGCGAGATGGGGAATTCAGCTCAATAAGATTATTTAGACGTCATAAGAAACGATATTCGATATTTTGAGTAAAAACATTCGACGTCGTCAAGGCTACTTCTTTTAAGCCAATGCAAAACCATCTTCGTTTCCTAATTAAGATATCTTAAGATTCTTATTAAGCCGCTTAAAAATCTTAATCTTAAGAACGCCCCATCTTAAAAATCTAAGAAAAGCACCTCTGATTAGGCCCATTGACAGCCGACTAGGCTAATACCAAATCGCCATTTACCTAAAATATGTGTGGAAATGTTTAAAAATTCAAGATAAAATTTTGTTTCGAGACCTAAGGTCGTAGAGCCGTAATAATTCTGCAAAGATTCGGAAGATATAAACTTTAAACGTGTTAACCGAGGTTTCCAAATGAAACCTTTGTCAACATTGTGAAAGGCCATAAGTTGGAAATGTTGCGGAACTCAAAGGGTCCACTTTCCTAAACGTTTTGACTTACTGTTGAAATAATTCTTCAATCTTTAAATATATTTTCTTTAACAGAAAATAACAGTGTCTGTAATGGAATGTAGTGACTGTGCTTTTGCAAAAGAGACAGGGCGCTAGGTAACGAATCCGTCATGCTTAAGCAGAAATGCGGTTTCAAACGATTTCCATTCCCCTAAAAGCAACAAGCCTTCATCTTTTGTTACTTTGGTCCCGAACCTGCGACCTGTAGTACACGGAACGCTGTCCCATTACAGTTTGATATTTTACGTCATTTCCCAAAACGGTCACGTGGCTTTCAGTTCGGTCGCTGTTATTCATCTTTATAGTTCTTAAGCTGTTCAAATTATCCTGAATTGCCCGTCGTTTCTTTCTTCGTATTTTAGTCACGTCTCCAGAACCATGTTTTGGTTCAAACCCCGAGTCATTGCTAGCATGTCTTTTTCTATTGGCATTGATGATTGGACGGATATCAATGACGTCATCGTTGTCGCAAATAAGCTTGTCAGTTTCGTCATTTTTAATGCAAGATTCGGTCTCCGAATTCCTATTAACAAACTTGAAACTGTTGTCCACCGCTTTATTGCTTATGATAATATCGGGCTGCGCTAGTTCGATTTGTTTATTACGGTCAACTGTAACAGAGTCATTCTGCACATTCTTGTCATCCGTTGAACTCCGTTTATTTCCGTCATCCTTCGTGTTTTCTCGTTCTTCGGGTTCTTCTTCGGAATGCTGCGAGTGTTCGGTTGAAATCGACGGCGCGCTTTCAGCCGAAGAAGGCAATGAAGGCTGAGAAAGTTTGTCTTGGGAAGAGTTTGATGTCGTAAGACTGTCCTGAGAGGAAGTTGTTTGACTAGATTTCGGAGACATTTCTGGGTCGGTGTAGTCTCCCTTTAACCACACGTGACGAGATCCGTTGATGTAATGCCGGAAATGACGCAAGACCCGACTTCCGATTGAATCGTAAGACTCGCCCATCACCTGAAAAATCATGTATGTTTTAGCATTAATTAAAACAACAAAAAAAAAATAATTTGAAATGGATATATGTTGAAAAAGAAAATAAAAACGGCGTAAGTTGATAAATTTACAGAGAAAATAATTGATATCGCTCCAGCTACCATATCTGTTAAGCGACTATCATCAAACGACCAGTAATCAAAATTAAATCTTGAAAATCAGGGGTATTTCTGCTAAAGAATTTTTTTCTTGTATACCATGCTGTTTGATTCATTACAATAGTCTCATTTAGACGATCTCAATAAATCTCATATAAAACTTATATTCAACCAAAACAATCATTCTTATTTTTAGGCCTGTTCATAATATCAGCGTAATACTTTACAGAATCTCAGGAAATATTTTTAAAAGCTTATCTTTCCTAAATGTTAGAAATACGAACAAATACTCCAAGTAGAGAATATTTCATTGTATAGATGTTACTCTTTCGGTTCAGTTAAATATCGATTTGAATTCCATTTGGTGAACATAGATAGCAAGATTTTCCTTGGTGGCAGAGCCAAGAGTAAAAATATAGCTTTTGTTGTTCACCCAATGAAATATAAATCGATGTTAGTCGATAACAATCTACACAATGTATAAGCTTATATTTTTAATGCAAATAATGAGACGCAATATGAAAATTTAAGTACAATTTTTCATAATGTGCGTCATCTTGCACGAGAATCCTATGCAACGCTTAGATAACGTTACATAGGGTAAAATGAACGAAAGCCGAATATTAGACGATGATAATTTTACTGATAAGGCGGTGATTTTAAATAAATGTTAATCTATCGTTATTCCTCGATGGACCACCTAAATCATTAAAGAAAACCTTCTACCTCAACTTCTATAACCTCATTTCCAATTCGCAGGTTTGCTCTGTAAATGTTCTTGGTTCTTGAGGCATGAACTCCTTTACTGTGAATTGGTCCGATCAGTTCTAAATCCATGACATCTAGAACTATCTGACGTAATGTGACTACGTCACTTCCGGAATCAACCATAAATTCTGAAGAGAAAATAGACTATGAAATAATATCACTCGCGTGACCTTACAGTAGTCAATATTCCAACCAGAATTTAGCCATCTGTTCGTGATAAAGAGTAACATCCGTGCGCACCAGAAATGGGGCCGTGAATTACCGTGTGAAATTCGTTTTTCAAACATGTAATTCTAGCTTTTGTTTCGTTATCCTGAAAGCAGGACCATCTCCCTTCTCAACATTCAATCTAAAATAAATAAATATCAAATAAATATTTTGACTATGATATTCATATGATGAGTTTGATTAAGGTAGTGGAACCGTATTCTGCAAGTTCTGCAACGGTTTAAAAGTAATGACTTTAACATTTTTAACCGAGGTTCCCTAATGATTTTCATATCGGGGTATCATTTTTCACGGGTTTCATCTCAAAACGCTCGCGAAACGTTTCTAAATCCTGAACACAGGGCAAGTTCTTTGGTGATTTGGTTACCCGGTATTATTTGCGCGCACACAAATTTATGAATGGGTTTGCTTGTTCATGTACAACGATACATTTAGTATGGTGTTGTATGGTTCCGACAATTACGATGCCCACGATCACTATATGCGAGTCAGACTCTGTCTGGCAGCGAAAAAAAAAACAAAAAAAACAACAAACAAACGTCACTCATAGCTAAATCCTACGGCTACATGTACACAAATGACATAATAACGAGATAGCTCCACCTTTAGTCTAAAGCATTAAATCAAACATTGCGTTTGTGAAACACAAATGTTACCGAAACAGTATTTTCAAAAGCTTTAACCGTGACATACGGCCTTGTCACATGACAGTTGCCATGATATCTGCAGATGTGTATCGAAGAGGTCAGGTCCATCATGATGCTTTCATAAGTGTCGTATAAGTATTTGACTTTCTCAAAATTTTGGTTAAGTGTTGGAGACAGACAAAAAAGTTTGGTTGATCGATTGAAGGGAGTTTTACGCCGCTTTCAACATTTTTTTCAGTTATATCGCGGCGACTGAAGCACCGTACAATGGATTCCTGGTATTTCTCTCACCAGTACTAACATCACATCCTTTCCTAGCCTCCAGCTACTATCTCACATAGGTCTACAATTATTAACCAATTGGTGAGAGAAAGACGGAAAGAATGAGTGTCGCCGTCTGCGATCGAACTCGGGACCTCTAGATTGACAGTCCGACGCGCGACAGATAAAAAAGACGGTAAAACAATATGATCCTGGTCTTATTGACGCGGGAGCATAAGAATAAATCAAGAAACAGCTTACCTAAATTGAATCTGTCTCTATGGTCAATGGTCGATATAACATCAGCATCCACTAAGAGAAAATCAAATTTGGCGTCTGACAAACAGCGGGGTTTACCCCAGCGACCTATGGCTACTGGAGTCTCGAACTCGGGTCCTACTGGCTCATGTGTGGTACGACTAGGGCCTGGTTCTTCTAGGTTGTCAGATGGATGGGCTATTGATGGTAGTTGGACACGTGGTATTTTTGCTAGTTGACGAACTGACATTTGGAATTAGGTTGTTATGGTGGCATTTTGGATCAGAACCTATGCTTCATACAGAAAAAAAGAACCAAATTTTCTTCTAAAGGAGTAAGGGTGTTCAAACCGAAAAATATATTTTTTTCTGTAACAATAACCAGTGAGCGAGAAATATTGTAACTAAAGTTGAGACACCTTGCTGACCAAATGACAGGGACTTTTTAAGTTTTCTTATCATTGATAACCTTAACCATATCTATCCACCGCTCTATACCTCTAGACGCTAAAATCAATAGTGTTATTTTTAAAATAAATTCATTTTCGCGTTGAAGTGTCAATGATTAAAGTCTGATTGAGGAAGAGTTTTATGTAAAAAGTAAAATCCTTTTTGAATGAAAAATAGTTTTATCAAATTTTCTGGATTTAAATTAAAGAACAAATAATTATATTGGCGTTGGGAGAATTTCGCAAAAAACGTAGTAGAATCATACCTGCCCGTTCCAGTCGTTTTCTGTGACCCGGTAACGTAATCTCGAGTTCGTCATAGAGATCGTCATCTGGAAGATTGAGTCGGGAGATTTCGGGCAGATCTACAAGCTCACTCTGTATAAAACTGATGTAGTAATGGTCTAAACCTTTCTCTCGTAACCATTCATAAAGCAGATGTTCTCGGCTCGGAGTAAAGTCTGAAACTAAATATAGAAGCAATTGTAAGACTTTTAAGTGCAGATCGTCATCTGGTAGGTGAATTCTGAAACTAAATAAAGAGAAAATACTTAAACCAATGTGACACTATGTTTAATGTTAAATGCAAACCATGCCATAAATATATAACCTCACAAGACTTTGTTCAGTTGAGCTAAAATCGATTACGTTGCGTTCAATTTTACTTGAAATATCTATACATCAAATATTCAAATAGTTCGGTATCAGGGTAATTTTCATTCAAAACTATACATAATTTAGTGAGCATGAACTCGACTTCGCAGCTAACCCTTCATTAACATCTATTCTAATTTTAACCCTTTCCTGTTTAATCCATGCTTTTTACGTGTGTGTGATTTTATGATTGAGAAAACATTGTAAAAAAAAGAAGAAATAGCTTCTGACAAGCAATTTCTTCTTTTTCCACACTATTTTCTACCCTACTGGATGGTCATTTTTCAAATTAAATCCACTTTAAATTTTCGTCTGCAAAACCTTTGAAATTGGACAGTCCAAAATTTTGTAAAACAGGAAAGTGTTACGCAAATCAATAAATAGATGTACATTGTATACCGCTGAAAAATAAGCTGTTAAAAAATTAAATAAATAAAAAACACGTATTAGGAATAGAACATAACTAATTGTACAAGAAACTAGCAGAAGTAGATTCTCTTCTGTTTATCTAATATTGAATGTGTACTTCCCAACTTTGGAAAGCCATTTGATTTTTGTTTGTTTGTTTGTTTGTTTGTTTGTTTGTTTTGGAAACACATTTATGTCGTCGTCTTTTATTGTATCGACAAGAGACACTCACTGACTACGGTTATCAACATCGCGAATTTGGCATAGTGAATGTTTTAAAAAGATTTCCGAATGATATTGAACAAATGTGCGGAATTAGTTCTAAATGAAATTGAAGGTAGGTAGTACTATATCGCACATTGGACGAAATGAGCGATATTTTCTTACTTCCCTTGAAAACAAGAGGACCAAGATGGTCCTAGATCGCTCACCTGAGTCTCTTTGACCCCTCTGACATCACATCATTTAAATAGCCAGATTCAATAAAGGAGATATTTATTTCAACATAATTAAGTTTCAAGAAGTTCCGGCCTAAATTGTGGTCTCTTGAGTTATAAAACGAAAAATTATCCTTAAGGCTCCCTTTCCTGTGGTATGGCATGGATCCTTCCTATTTTCAAAAGGATTAATCTTTGTGACTTGACCAACAATCTGACCAAGTTTCATGATGATTGAGCCATATTTGTGGCCTCTAGAGCGTAAGAAAGATAATCGTCATGAAGGCCTCTTTTCCCGTGATATTGCGTGGATCCTTCTCATTTTGGTAAAGCTTCATCCTTGTGATTTGGCCAACATTTTGACCAAGTTTCATGAAGATTGGGGTATTTTTGTGGCCTCTAGGGTCTAAACAAGAAAATTGTCATTAAGGTTCCTTTTCCTGTGATATGGCATGGATCCTTCCCAATTTCAAGAGGGTTCATCCTTGTGACCTGACAAACATTCTGATTAAGTTTCATGAAGATGGGGCCATATTTGTGGCCCCTAGAACGTAAACAAGATAAATGTAATTAAGGCCCCTTTTCCTGTGATATGGCTTGGATCCTTCCTTTTTTCAATAGGGTTAATCCTTGTGACCTGACAAACATTCTGACCAAGCTTCATGAAGATTGGGCCATGTTTGTGGCCTCTAGAGTGTAAACAAGATAAATGTCATTAAGGCCCCTATTCCCGTAATATGGCATGAATCCTTCCCATTTTCAATAGGGTTAATCCTTGTGACCTGACAAACATTCTGACCAAGTTTCATGAAGATTGGATCATGTTTGTGGCCTCTAGAGTGTAAACAAGATTAATGTCATTAAGGCCCCTTTTCCCGTGATATGGCATAGATCCTTCCCATTTTCAATAGGGTTCATCCTTGTGACCAAGCCAACATTCTGACCAAGTTTCATGAAGATTGGGCCATATTTGTGGCCCCTAGAGAGTAAACAAGAAAAATTTCATTAAGGCCCCTTTTCCTGTGATATGGCATAGATCCTTCCCATTTTCAATAGGGTTCATCCTTGTGACCAGGCCAACATTCTGACCAAGTTTCATGAAGATTGGACAATATTGGTGGCCTCTAGAGTGTAAACACTAAGATTGTTGACGCTGGACGACGGACGACACACGACATACGACGCACGACGGACATTCAATAATCACAAAAGCTGACCTTGAGCACGATGTGCTCAGGTGAGCTAAAAATCTAAGCACTTTCTGAATATAAAAAGATTTGTGTCATTTCGAGGGCGCTTCCAAATCGACACTACAGTTAACAACATCGTGAAATTGACAAAATGATTGATTATGGAATGAAAATGAAAGAGTGTGTGAAGCAAGGTTTGAGTGCAATTCAATGGAGGTAATCCAAAAAATGCTCTTTTTTTCAAGGTGAACAAAATTAGCGATATCCATTACCTCCCTGTAATTATATATTCGTACCTTTCTGTTTGTGTGTCTTCGTGGACCAATCAGACACTTTAAAATTTTAAACCAGGCAATGCAGAAACGTAGAATAATTTGATCGATTTGAATTAAATATTGATCGTCTCGAACAATTCGAAATTTTTTCTAACTTTTTTGGAGCTTTTTTGATCGATTTCAGTGATTTGTTGGGACGAATGAATGGAGCGCTGATTCAGAGCAGTATTGATCGGAATGAGTGTCAATTTCACGAATTTATAAACTTTAGCTATGTTTATCAAAAAAAAAAATCTTCGATTTGGATGAAGTAATAAGTTTTGTGACCTGTGGTATTTTCAGACGATTTTGGAGCGTTTCTGGGGGTTTTGGAACGTTTTTGACATTGATGAAGCGTTGGAGCGTTGAGTGAGCGATATAGAATGTTTTCGAACGAGATGAGTGTCAATTATATGATCTTTTGAACTGTGGCTAGAATCGAGTCAACTCAAGTTCGAATGTTACTTCGAATATGAAGTCGTGAGATTCCACTTATGCGAGCGGTTTTAATCAATCTAGATCAATTATCGATTTGCGCACCTAAATCTTGGACTTATTTTTGTTGCTATGGTTTTAGACTATATATAAATCTTGTAATGGATAAAAATAGTAATTACACTGAAAATCTAAAATAATGAGGTCATACAATTTAATATTTTTCCGAATACTGATTAATAATGCTTTAAATCCCGTGTTCAGGATGAAAAAAAGTTTCAAACTGTTTGCAAATTATACCCCGCTTTGCACGCAAGCCGAATCTGGAAAAGGGACAATTCCCTTGAGTACCAACAAAAAAGGTATGAAAGCCTCGATATTCTCAGAAACGCCAAACCCCCCCTATTCCTTTTCAGACAATATATTAGCCTTTTTGTAGGTATATATTTTATCTTTCAACAGTAATCTAGATACATAATGGGGGCTGGGGCACCTGCCTATGGCGTCCTGTCGTTTCTCACACAAGAACAACCACAGCATTTCATCCTAGCCACCTGGGGCCCGTTTTACTAAACATCTTACGATCATTTTTTGCGTAAGTAAAGAATAAAAGATACTTCTACAATAGTAATTAAACATGGTATTCTGTCATGCACTATCTCTTTGGAATCGTCTTCTAAAGACGATTCCAATGCGACATTGCAAGACAGAATCTAACAATGAACAAGAGGACCATGATGGTCCTATATCGCTCACCTGAGGGGTCAAGTCATAACTTGTCAACCGAGTTATAAATACCAGAGATTGTCTGATATACATTTAGTATGGATTTAAAAGAAACATACTTTAATTTCCTCCTACTGCTTTTGATTACAAACAAAGTTATTGATGGTATTGAATTCTTTTAACAAGTTTAGTAGACCTA
The DNA here is from genome assembly GCA_948146395.1 of Fragum whitleyi. Taxonomy (NCBI): domain Eukaryota; kingdom Metazoa; phylum Mollusca; class Bivalvia; order Cardiida; family Cardiidae; genus Fragum; species Fragum whitleyi. Next base: position 55,893,336 of record OX411552.1, on the reverse strand, counting down.
AACCTTAAGAATATCCCTGCCAATTTTAAGATATGCCCAATAGTTTAGGCGAAGATAAACCTTCTCTGAGATTTTTGGCAATATTTTTACATTTCCAATACCATAGAAGCCAGAGATTTTGATTGAATGAAATTATTTTTACAATTTATGAAGAGCTTCACCCAAAGGACATCCCTACCAAGTTTCAGCTAAATAAGCCAAGTGGTTTAGAAAGAGGAGAAGTTTTTCTAAGATTTTCAGCAATTTTCGGCCATTTTTCATCCTTTCTGTTACCATGCAATTCAGAGTTTTTGATATAATTAAATTGTTTAAACAACTCTTGAAAAACTTCACCCAAGGAACATCCCTGCCAAGTTTCAGCTTGATTGGCCTTGTGGTTTAGGAGGAAGGGATGTTTTTCTAAGATTTTCAGCAATTTCGGCCATTTTTCAACCTTTCCGTTACCATGGAAACCAGAGTTTTTGATGAAATTAAATTCTTTTAACAACTTTTAAAGAACTTCACCCAATGAATATCTCTGCCAAGTTTCAGCTTGATTGGTCCAGTGGTTAAGGAGGAGAAGAATATTTTTTAAGAATTTTAGCAATTTTCGGCCATTTTTCAATCTTTCCGTTACCATGGAAACCAGAGTTTTTAATGAAATTGAATTCTTTTAACAACTTTTGAAGAGCTTCACCCAAGGAACATCTCTGCCAAGTTTTAGCTTGATTGGCCCAGTGGTTTAGGAGGAGAAGAATTTTTTCTAAGATTTTCGCGATTTTTCAGCCTTTCTGTTACCATGGCAACCAGAGTTTTTAATGAAATTAAATTCTTTTAACAACTTTTGAAGAGCTTCACCCAAGAAACATCCCTGCCAAGTTTCAGCTTGATTGGCCCAGTGGTTTAGGAGGAGAAGATGTTTAAAGAAATTGTTGACGGACGGACGGACGGACAGACAGACGGACGGACGGACGGACGGACGGACGATGGACGGACGACGGACGGTGAGTGATCACAATAGCTCACCTTGAGCACTTTGTGCTCAGGTGAGCTAATAAAAACACCAATTATGATTTTTGATTTTGACTTACGAACATTTTTTCCGTAAGATCGTTTGTAAAACGGGACCCTGGTTCGCATCCAATTTAGGCGTACCATTCGCCAATGGGGGACAAATCACGCGCGTCATGTTATTTCTGTCAAATATCGGATGAAAGTTGGTCGAGCCGAGGATCAAATTCATGAACCAAAATGAAAGATCCCAACGCCTTACTGCATTGGCTAGGCGAGCTCAGCCCTCTTGCGAATTTGCGTGGTAAAAGATAATCTCCCATCACCTAGTTACTGATCCGCATAATCACGACAAATTGTCAATTAATTATGGACTTTTATTGATTAACGCATTTACGCTTCCATCGCCCTTTACATGTACATATACCACGAGCATGAAATTATAATAATGATATAAATGTCCCGTGAACAGGTACTAAAATCGATTGTGAGCGTTTCAGAAGTTGAATCAGTACAACAGTACAATACGTGCAAAGCGGGTTACCATTTCTTAAACGTTTCGCGGACGTTCTTGTATCCTGAACGCATACTGTGAGCAAAATGCAACGAAATTTTTAAATGCTATCAACAACTAGAAAAAAGGCCTACTGATCTTTTTACCGACAATTCACTAAAAGGAAACTTTATCATCCAACGAAGAACTTTTATTAAAAAGATTCGGAATGGCATATGGATTGAAATCAACGTTTTTTTTTTTTTTTGTTTTTGTTTTTGTGTCTTTTTTCAAGGGGGGTGGGGTAGGGGGGGGGGCAATTCTAATTGGGACTTGGTTTGTAGAGTGCTTCAGTATTTTATTTTAGAAATAATCCTTGTGAAAAATAATTCTATAAATCTCTTCTCCTGTTTATACCTGCCAAATGCCACTTATTCTTCCGGATGACAAATTAAACACGAACCCTTTAATGAGATAACCGATAAAAACGCCCGTAGAAAATGCTGATCCTTTAGTCAATAACGATCTGACAGATTTGCTTGTGAATGCTGATATTGTTATTTCAAATGAAGAGTCTGAATATCTCCATACTCGGGTTAGCTACTAGTATTATTTTCTCATAGACGGACGGACGACGGATGGTGAGTGATCACAATAGCTCACCTCGGGCACTTTGTGCTCAGGTGGATTAAAAATACGCTCTTTTTTTTTGTGTGGCCTCGCGGACCAATCACATACTTTGTATTCCACATAAGCCAATAAGATCGTAGAATAATCTGACCGATTTTAATTAAGTGTTTATCAAATTTTTTATCAAATTTCAAATATTTCTAATGATTTCGGAGCGTTTTTCATCGATTTGAGAGAACGTTTGGAATGAATGAATAAATTGATTAATTAATTTAAGAATGAATGAATGGTGAATTCTGTGCTGAGTGGTCGATTAAAAATGGTTTTGGTTGAGATGGTTGCTAATTTCACGATGTAAAACTTTTTTGCTTTCGTATTTGAAAAAAAATGCGTGTAAAGAAATTGACAAAAAAAATAAAAAAAAAAAAAAACTATCGATACGTGGCGATCAAACCATCGTAATGAAAGCTGGAATATGCTATAGTTACAAGACTTACCCAACGTCGATATGTGGGTTTATTTTATACCAATCTGGAACAAGTGGTATCAGATTACGATTATTTCATGGTCGCCGGCACTAGGTTGTCAACAAAGCCGGGAAATGAAAAATGAAAAGCTTATTGAATATTAAATCGACCAGACAGGTGGAAATTGATCTGCGTGCTGCCGAACCATCGTAAATATATCGGCCGTGAGTTCAGGATCAAAAACAAGAAACGTTGAAAATAGTACACCGCCTTGCACGTGTATTTTGAATGATAATTAATATCATTAAATTATGTTTTTATGTTCTCTAGACAATGCAAGAGGACCATAATGGTCCTAAATCGCTCACCTAAGTCTTTTTGACCCCTTAGACATCACATCAATTAAATAGGCAGATGTCAACAAGAAGAGAAATCATTGCAAGATATGGAATGAATCCTTACCGTTTTCCATTGGATTCATCCTGAGACCTGGCCAGCAATTTCACAAAGTTTCATGAAGGCCATATTTGTGGCCTCTAGAGTGTAAACAAGAAAATTGTCATTAAGGCCCCATTTCCTTTGATATGTCCTTGTGATGTGACCAACATTCTGACCAAGTTTGAAGATTGGATCATATTTGTGGCCTCTACAGTGTAAACTCTTAAATTGTTGACGCCGGATGACGGACGACACATGACGCACGACGGAGGACGGACATTCAATCATACCTAAAGCTCACCTTGAGCACGATGTGCTCAGGTGAGCTAAAAAATGATTAATTGGCCGTGATAGATGACATTCGCAGTATAAAGTGACCTTGACTTCGGTACATGTAGATACTTATTAGGGGTTAGTTTTAAAGTAAAAAACAAAGACTGACAGCTTGCAAGAGTGACATACTGATATCGATGAGGCAATGTCCCATCGACCTTGTCGATGTGTGGTCATACAGTTAACAGCATCGTGAAATTGACAAGGTGAATGAATTTGAAATAATGTCTGAATTAAATTGAATGGGTGGGTGGAGCTATTTCTGCATGAAAATAAAGGGAGTTATTCCAATAACTCAATTTAGTCCAATTGGACGAAATTATCTATATATTTCCTTCGCTGCCTCACATAAATATAATACGTACTTAGTGTTTTGTATGGAAAAAAATATCTAACGAGGTTGGGAGAATTGATCATTGTCGAGGCTCTGCCGAGACAATTACCAATTCTCACAACCGAGTTAGATATTTTTTCATACAATACACTTAGTACGTATTATATTTATCTTATAACCTCTTTTTGTCTTGTTTTAGTCGATGTTTCTAACTTAAATGCTAGTTTCTAAAAATAACTGTATGATATTATTGTTCTAAAAATAACTATGTGATATCATAAAAAATATCATACGGGTTGTTATCATACGGATACTTGTATAGTTATAAGATAATATTAAAATCTGCGTCCTTTTGCGTCTGTGTCTTCACGAACTACTCATTCGCTAAATGATTTTATAGCATGGAATGAGTTGCAGTTCGTTTTGAACGATTTCAAAATGTGTTTGAAAGATTTTGCAGCGTTTATGAATGGTTTAGGTGAGCGTTTGGAATGAGAGGATGGAGCGCTGAGTGAGCGTTTTAGAATTGTTTCGATCCAGGTAATTCCACGATGTTACTAACTATATCTCTGAAGCCCAAAACTCAGACGAAATATTCTGGATCTATGGGCTCGTGTTTGACCCTTAAACTAGGGGTTTGACTCCCAAAAATCCCATTTTGACCCTCAAAAATTTCCTGCAGGGGTCATTTTCCCGTGGTGCACCTAAGTAATATTAACAATTATACAGATCAGTCGTATTTTTTAGTTTATTACAAAAGATCAACATAAATGATACAACATAAACAATAAAGTGTGTATACACTTTATTGTTAATGTTGATTTAGCTATGTTGATTACTTTAAAGGCTTGTTCGTGTTTTGCTCTTTTCTGGCCCCTTCAAAACTAGTTTTTATCTCTAGAATTTTATTGTCAAGGGGTCAATGACTCCCTAATTTGAAAAGCTAGAACAAGCCCTGGATCTATCTAAAGTTACAGTTACGTTGTTTTGGAAGCAAGTTTATACTATTGACTTCGGTATGAAATATCAAACAATAGACAACTGGCTATATTTGCTGTACGGTTCGATTTCCTAATAGATCAATCGATGTAAACAAAACCCGTCAGCAAACACTTCAAGCATTATCGTGTCCCATGAATACAAAAGTATCCCAAGCTCTGAAACGAGTAACAAGGGCTATCAGATAGAGGTCGACAACGCTCGAAATTTATCAAAACGACGGTCATTTTTCTATTTCTGATACATAACGCGAAAAGTACAATCCTGAAAGGGCAAAATTTTTCAAATGATTTTGGAGTATTTTTGATCGATTTTAGTGAGTGTTTAGAATGAATAAATGGAGCGCTGAGTGAATGATTTGGAATGATTTTGATCGGAATGAGTGTCAATTTCACAACAAAAATTCTTCGTTATTTCTATGCTAAATATCAATGACTCTTTGAATACCGTGATAAGCCTTACGAAAACCTAGTCATCTGCTCATGAGCTACCTTTTTATACCAGGTAGAATTTAAGGGTAGTCAGCCATTATTTACCAGGTAGAACTTAAGGTTAGTCAGCCATTATTCGGCCCTCCTTCAGTTGGAGGTTATAGTTATACATGTACATATTTACAGGATATGCACACACATGCAAACCTACACCGATGCATATGCCTATGAACCCTTAATTGGAGACCAACCGAGTTTATTGTCACCGTGAGTATGATTTTCAATATATTATATTAAATACAGGTTTAAACAATAATACGTTTCTATTGAGGTTCAGTATATCAAGAGTATGATTTTTCAATAAACTATACAGGTTCTAACAGTGTGACGTTTCTTTTGAAACTCAATATATTAAGAGTATGATTTTCAGTATATAATACAGGTTTAAACAATGTGCTGTTTCTTATAAAACTCAGTATACTAAGAGTATGATTTTCAATATATTATACAGGTTTTAACAAAGTGACGTTTATTTTGAAACTCAGTATATTAAGATTATGATTTTCAATAAACTACACAAGTTTTAACAATGTGACGTTTCTTTTGAAACTCAGTATATAAAGAGTATGATTTTCGATATATTATACAGGTTTTAATATGTGACGTTTCTTTTGAAACTCGGTATATTAAGAGTATGATTTTCAATAAATTATACAGGTTTTAACAAAGTGACGTTTCTTTTGGAACTCAGTATATTAAGAGTATGATTTTCAATATATTACACATGTTTTAACAATGCGACGTTTCTTTTGGGGCTCAGTATATCAAGAGTATGATTTTTCAATATATTATACAGGTTTTACTAATGTGACGTTTCTTTTGAAACTCAGTTTATTAAGAGTATTAATTTCAATATATAATACAAGTTTTAACAATGCGACGTTTCTTTTTGGGCTCACTCAGTATATTATATTTTATTTTAAATTTAAAATTTAAATTTTATTCAACCATTAATGTGCAACTTTAAAACGGAATTTCTTTCTATAACAAAACTGGAAATAATCACTTTTCTATTTCCAAAATTCAATTCCAAAACCTCGTAACTACAGCTTTGATCAAAGCTGTAGTTACGACGTTTTGAAATTAGACTGATTATTAGCACGTTAGAACCAAGGTCTCGAGGACATTCCAATTGTCAAACTGTCAAGCGTTTTTCCTTCCTCGTAATATCGATTAGCACCTGTTCTGGCAAAGAACAAGAAAATGGTAATTGGTGATCGATAACGGCGATTGATTAAGCGCGCCCTTGTACATGGCTTTCCAATTTCACTGGTTTTCCTGCGGAATTGGATACTGTCATGCACTGTCGCTTCCCCGAGTCAACGCGCTTACCATTGCAGCTTTTTTTCCTTTCGATTGAATCTCTAAAAGTAAAAAGTCCCCGTTCCAACTGCCAAGAGATGCCATTCTCCTTCAAAATAAGGGAGAACTTTCAATCTTAAGAGCAAAAGATATCCCCAAATGATAACGGAAAAAAGTCATTCTATTTGATTGAATGGAGTTTAACGCCGCTTTCAACATTATTTCAGTTATAACGCGGCGGCTGGAGCACCTAACAATGGATTCCTGGTATTTCTCTCACCAGTACAACCACCACATCCTTTCCTAGCCTCCGGCTGCTATCTCACATAGGTCTACGATTATCAACCCATTGCTGAGAGACAAATAGTCGGAAAGAATGATTGCCGCCATCGACCCTTCAAAGTAAGAAAACCTCTAAACAGATGATATTCTTTATGTTATGTTGTTGAAACCCATGAGAATCACCACAGGTTTCAGCAAGACTTACACGGCAATCTATATATGCTATAAAAATGAAGTGGCTTATTTTTTATGATATTTTGTATTAAGCAGTCATTCCTATAAACGACCGCTTTTTTGGTGATCCCGTGAGTGGTCGCTTAACACAAGTCTTACTGTATTCATTTTATACCTGCAAAAAAATTAAATATTTTTCATACTGAATACAGAATTTACCCAATACATGAATAGGTATTCTGCCCTACCAAATATGCATCATAATCCAATGCAGTTTCAAAACGAGCTTGTTCCTATCGTTCCTATTTAAGCGAAAATACTTTTGATTTTTCTGAACTACCAGCGCCCAACGTAAGCGAGAGATTCCATTTGTTTGTTTCAAATGGGTTTAACGCCGCTTTTAACAATCTTTCAGTTACAATCAGGAGCACCTTACGATCGATTCCTGAAATTTCTCACATGTTCTACAATAACATCGTTTTCTAGCCTCCAGGTACTATCATACATAGGTCTACCATGATCTACCCATTGTTGAGAGACAAATAAGAACTTTTAGTCGGAAAGGATGATAGCGCCGTCGCGGACCGAACTGGATGCTTTTATATTATTAGTGACAGTAACTATGTATCATACATTTTGGCACGTGGCTCGAACTCATACTCTAACTAGGCAATCGTTAATCCGACAGTTTCGACAAAAGTCATTGCGACGCAATCCATCTGTCTTCTACTTATTTTGTTAAGTAGTGCGCATATATAAGGCGTAACTAGAATTTTGAAATTCATTCGTACTCGGAAGGCGACCACCAAAGAATGTATGGGATAAAGGCGATAAATGTAGACAGTGACAAAAGCCAAACTTTTTATGGCCTGCACCAATACCCCATATTTTATGATTTGAGCGTTGGTGAATAATCAAAACATCGTACGATGTTTTGATCATTCATCAACGATACTTTTCGAAAGATGATTTATTTGTAATACGCACTTGCGTAATATGTGTAATGGTAGTTACGCCCTTGGCATACGTTGGATCAGCAGCTGGTTGCTAAACAGTAGGAAATGTGTTGGTTGTGCTTGTGTGAGAAACTACGGGAATCCATCGGTATTGGATGCATCAGCCCAAGCGATAGAGCTACAATAATGTAGAAAGTGACTTTAAACCTCGAACATTCAATCTATCATAAATTCCCGATTACCCTATTTAATGAAACATGCCGTTTGCTTGGGGACACAATATAACAGCAGTTTTATAGGCCTAATAAAGGAATTCATGATCAAAGTTATCATAGATTGAGTTCCTAATGAGAAATCTCATTGGAATTAATAGATCTTTTATTTCTGTTTAGATCGGTCGTCATTTCCAATAATACCGCAGTCATTCCTTCATAATTTACATATCGATATTTTTCCATAAAAAGCCCGGGATAAAGACTACATTGTGACACTGACTTTTTTAATGATTATTTTTCAAAATCAACCTTGTGTCTGCGATGGTTTTATTTATTTGTGTTTGTATAGCAGCTGCGGATCGAACACACTAACAAAGAAATAAGAAAAAAATGTGACCTGTCACGCGAAAAAGGGACCATCTGGGAACTCTTTAAAATAGATATTCGAAAAAGAGATTGTGCCCAGCATATGTCAACCAGAGGTCACATATCAAAATTTCTTTCACAGGTAGGTAGATTGATCGTTCAAGGTTCAGAGAATAAGCACAGTGGGAAAAGTCTCGACACTGGACAGTCTGCATAACCTGCGCAGTCTGACAAGGGTCGACACTTTGCGCTCTACCCAGATAGTCCCTTTTCGCGTGACGGGTCACAAATATATGTGACCTGTCACGTGCAAAGAAACCATCTGTATTGTATTGTGTCAGGAACATACATTCTAGTTTGCTCAGAACTAGGTTGTTGTCACCGGACAACTGTTGCCAAGCCTTCAAATATTTGACTATAGCTCAGGGCTTGTGCTGGCTTTTCAAATTTGGCAGTCTATGACCCGTTGACTATGAATTCCTGGGGATCAAAACACTCAAAACTACCGTTGAAGAGGCCAAAACAATAAAACAAGGGGGGGGGGATAAGTAACCACCATATTTCTTTGTAATACAGGTTGACTTCTTTAATTTTCACCTTCATATCATATATAAGTTACTACAAGATTCATTTTTCCTTGAATCCCTCATAATGATATGAAGGAGACAATCTATTCTATTACAATCTATCATATCACTTGACTTTTATGATTTCCATCAGAATCAAGATTTAATTTTTGAAAATTGAAATGGTCAAAATGACCTACTGACAGAAAAATTTAGAGGTAAAAAAAGGGATTTTTTTCAGAATTTTCACTCAAAAACCCTGGTTTAAGTGTCAAACCCGAGCCCTAAAAGATAAAGTTAAGCTTTTGATTAACTTGAACACACACACTCATGGCAGATTTATAAATTTAACTAATTATGTAAACTTTTGAACTCCATGTCGCCAAGAAGTGCAACAACTGGGTCTCTTCAAGTGCCTATCTTACATTATGCATCACATGGGCGTTATTAGAATTTTGAAATCCTTACGCACAAAATTAGCGCGCATCTGGAAACATAAAGGTGTTAGGGAAATACTTAATCAAACAGACGTCCATCCACTACTTTTTACGCGAAATGTCGGACAGAGGGGTATTTTTAAGGGATCCCAAGGGATAATTTTAAAGTTTCATGATTGATGAATGGTCAATACATCGTAACTAGTACTACAGCTTGAATAAGTTCGATGTCATGATATTCATCAACGATATTTTTCGAAAGAATATTTTTTTCTATTTAATCTGCGCACTTTGGTACGTCCTTGCACTACACTACGCAGGTGAACTCGTATTTTGTCTCAACAGTCTTTCAAAGAATATTGTTTTAATGTTACAAGTGAAATAATACCATCGTAACTACAGCTTATTAGAACTGTTTTAATCTTTCTTAATACTGTTCCAAAATGAATGTTTAAATGTTTTTTATCACTGGAAAAACCTCGTCATTGAACACTGAACCAAGGGACACGCAGGGCACTTTCTCATTAAATAAACTTAGCCCTTTTCTCGTCTATATTATTCTCTGATGCTCGCCATTCACGATCGTATAAATTTCAAAATTATAATTTCAATCATTACATATAATTAATTTTAAACCTAGATCTAGTCAAATGGGTAGACTAATAAAGATGCATACTTTGAAATTCGACCGCCAAATTAACTTACGAATGCATTGTTTACAAAATGCTCGCACGTGTTCTTTCGAAGCGCGGACCTTGTAGGAAACACCGGTCAGGGGTTTTTCCCGGTCAGCAATAAATGTCATGCTTGGACGAAGATATAGGTCGTGAGTCATTTCTAAATTTACCAAAAAGCATTAAATTGTTTTACTTACCAGCTTTTAAAAGTTTTCGTCTGTCTTCTTCGTCCGTTATGTACATCGAATTCAAATCTGCATCGTCTAAATGGCAAATGTCACTTTCTGAATCAAATCCCTTTGCTACAAACATGTCATGGTATTTCCCAAGTCCCAGTTGCGTCAGAAAGTTTTTGACGCCTTCCGTCATGATTTTACACCTGTAGAGTTTAACCGATATTGCAGCCGAACAGTACAAATGTCACAGAATGCTCACACAGTTTGAAAATCCGATTCTGAGTTTCAAACTCTCTCAAAGTGGACGACATGTTTCATTGGAAATCTTTATCTAAATTCATTGGATGACACACATTATTACAACCAATCACTGGACAGGTCAGTTGTGGAGGAAGTGTATCGAGGAGTTCTACTGTTGTCCGGCTCTAATTTGGAATTCCCTTATAATTGATGATTAAAGCAGGAAAGCAATTGTTGACGTGTCTCAAAAAATGGCGACAGCAAAACAACCGTCGATGCAGAAAAAGAATGTGGCGTTAGTAACAGGAATAACTGGCCAGGTACTTTATATTTGTTGTTGCTCCGAGATGAATTTTATATTTATAAGCCCAATTTCATAAATTAGACAATACAATACGTAAAACATTTCTTATGTCGCTTCGTCCCAGATACTGTTCGTACATTTTGTGTGCAAGATTACCTAACATATAAATGTTGTGAAACTGCAGCATGTGGTTCAACCATTGCGGGAAATCCTGCGCACCGCCTTAAGCTTTGCAGCCTTATGACATCATATAAACGGCTGCCAATCCTAAGAGCAAAACAACCTGTTAATTGATTTAAGAACAAATACCTTTTCTGAACTAGCAGCCTGGAGCCCCACTGTATCGATCTACTTAGCATAAAGTAAAAAATTCAATAATAATAATCTATCTTGCCTAAATTCAAAAATATTTCCACACATTGCTATGCTTTAGCTTTTTGACAAAGCACAAAATGGTAGTAGGAACACAATTATTTGGCACAAAAATGCCAACATTGGACAGCCATATCAAATGCAGTGAATTGTGAAGTCACTCCATTGTATCAATCTATTGTGGGAAATGATGTCAAAACTTACAATATGGAGCCCTATTAGTACTAAGATTATTGAATTTGATTTGAATGCAATGTTTTTGAGGGAAAACGTTTGTTCTTTTTTGGGAAAATAGTGATTTTCAATTACTTTTAAAATCTTTTTAACTACCACTAGTTCTGAAATTTTGTCAAGAACAATTTAACCATGCTGTTTGGAAGTAAAGGCATGAACATAGCACCATTCTAATATTTCTTTACATCTAAGTCATTATAAGTCTCTGGTGGCCTAGTTACTTATTTAAACACCAGAAAGGTGGCATTTTGATGAAAATATTCCAAAATCTGCTAATAGATCGATACAGTGGATAGATTGATACAATGAGGTTTGAGTATACTTGTATACTTGTGTTTTGAATTTCAACAATTTTACTGCATAACATACTGGTTCTCTACTGTACCATGCAGGTTTAGTTGATAAAAAATGCTTTGATAAAACATGACAGTGACTGTATATCACCAGATTGTATAATCTAATGCATGTTTTGGTACACACAAGATGTTGATTACATCAGGGTTCATGCTTGACCCGTAAACCCAGGTCATGACGCACAGATTTTCTGAAATACTCCTTTTTGACCCCTAACAAAACATGTCCCATGCATCTTTTTGACCCTCGAATGTGCCAGTATAAGGTTGGGACATGTGTTAAACAACCGCATGTTTATCTCACATGACACGCTTCACAAATACAGCATTGTTTACGGAAGGTAACTGTTGCGTGAAAAAAATTGTTAATGGTCATATCTGAAGTCTAAAGCCGTAGGTGTGGCGTTATAAAACAGCAATTGGAACTGATTATCCATAGTTGTCATTTGCGGAGTCTGACTTTCAATGGTTGTAAATTAGCTCTTTCTGTCGGATTTTATGCATGAGAGAATAGCGTTTTTGATAGGCTTGGAGGAAAGCAGTAAATTGACTTTTTTATCGATGATTAAAATCAGTAGATGCTGTAATAATCCTAGGACAGATGAGTAATAAATGTTCACAAAAAAATATTCAATTGGGGTTAAGATTGCGGTGTAGTTTAAAATAATGATTTGATGGTTAATACTGGTTGGAGACCGATTCCTGCCTCGTATCAGATCATGCCAACTGACCTTCTAAAATTGAGACGCAAAAGCGGCAAAATTCTATTAAAACAAATGATTTTCTGAACAGAAGAAGTTGTTGTCTACACAACTTATAAATTAGAAGGGTTTCCTTTCCGCCTTTACTATGAAACAGGGTGGTTGTTGAGAACTGGTTCTTGGCGAGAATTGGTCTCTAACCAGCAAGGTAGTTAGAGATATTGCAAATTTTGATGTTTAATTTGTTTTACCATCTAAGCAAAAACAATATACTTCACACGTTAAGAAGGTACTCCCAAAATTTAAGCAAAGATCCCTATTATAGGGGTGTTGAAATGTGGATGTTTTAAAAAAGACCCAGATGAACATGCAGATGTCTGATTGAGTTTACTTAGCCAAACTTTGACTCCTTACATGCAAGTCTTGACCTCCCAAAAATTGGGTTTGACCCCCCAAAAATTTGGGTCAGGGGGTCATTGCCCCTCTATCTCAGTGCCTTTATTTTCAAGAAAAATAATTTAATGCAATTTAGTGTATAATTTTCATGAATCTGTTGTTATACAGTCAACTCCCGTTTTAATAACATTCAAAACAACAACATTTTCACTTAACAGCACAGATTTGTTTGGAATGGATTTGCATAGTGCATTTTTCATTCGTTATAACGGAATTCTCGTTTTCCGACACCGACACTGATTTTCAGGGAATGAAAGTGCATATTCCCTATATAAGCTTGTTCATTACAACGACACAAAAATTTTGGTCATGATGGTTAATTACTCAGAACCATATGCATGATAGATAAACACATAAAATTAGTTGATAATTGACAAGTCTTTATCTTTTAAATGTGTGAAAATGTTTGACATGCAAACAATGGCAATGTTTAATAAGCACCTTTAACACATCCATCATTTCAATACGCTTCATTAAGATTGGGTCTACATTTGTTTGATAAACTTTTCTCTATTTTGCTATACAGACAATATTAGTTTTAAGATCATGGCATTTAAATTTTGATGGAAATGAATATGGCAAATAAAGTATGAAAAGATCAGTTCAATTAAGATATTCAAATTATTAATAATATAACTAAAAAAAGTGTTTCCATTAATTTGTACATGTACTATACATAGTATATTATATAATGTACGCTGCTTTTTGACAATCCTGTATCAATGGACTTTAGTGTTCATTCAATACACCGACATTTTCGTTACAACGACATATTTTCTGGGAACAAATGTGGTCGTTGTAACGAGAGTTGACTGTACAAATGTTGGTGCCATGTTGCAAGAACTACAATGATAAGACTGTGTCTGGACCAGAGACATAACACAGCAGCAGTAATTCTACAAAATTAAAACAAATTTGGTGTATGTAGACAATCACCAGGGGTGTGGAATTCCCATGCCCGACTTGTCCAACTCGGGCTTTTGTACTTGCGGACAAGTAAATTTTTCTAAGCCACTTGTCCAAGGACAAGTAAATACCAGGGCAAATCTTGGAATGTTACTTAAAAGAATTAAGAGAGAAATCATCCTAATGTTCATATTATAGGGTAGAAAACATTGTTTTTAATGAAGAAAATGCTGGATACCAGCATTTTCTTCATCAAAAGGCAATGTTTTTTTCATTTTTTTCTATTTACTCTATAGCGGACAAGTTCATTTTGATCATGGACAAGTAGAAAATCCGCTTTTACTTGTCCAAGGACAAGTGGAGAAAACTCGTATTTCCACAGCCCTGCAATCACCATGAAAAATTATTGCCCACATAAGGATTGCCTTATTCACTTCTCGGTCAAATATGAAACAACAAGTGACCTCCTTCCCGCGACAATTGAACTATGTACAATACAATCTAGCCCCCGCCTTACATACCATCTTTGTTGAGATTCCTTCTTCAAGTTGAACTGTTCTAACATCAAAACGTGTGTTTTCAAAATTTCAGTCTTAATAGAAAGACATACAGATAGAAGGGGTATTTGGATTTTAGATTGAAGTTTTCTTAATAATAATAGCACCAACTCTATGTTGGTGGTACTCATTTGAATCGTCTTCAATGGAATGTGCAAATCATCTGTAGAGCAAAACTGATCTGTCCTTGTAAGAAAGCAATTAATTTGTAAAATTCAAGATAGCATATTAGTTTTGATCCTTGATTTCTCTCAAGGGTGTCAAAATGACCCCCTGGGAGATATTTCTAAGGGTAAATTCAAGATATTTTCAGATTTTTGGTGGTCAAAACTCCAGTTTACGGTTCAAACATGAGCCCTGTTACATTTAGACATTTTTATGCATTTTCTGATTTGAAAGAAACCTTTAAACTTGTGTCTTTTGGGCCCTTTTCCCTTTAATATAAATGATTGTTTAGATGAATTTTACATCAAATTAAAGTAGAAGTCTCAACAGTCTTAAAATTTAGGCATTTGAAGTGAGTTTTTTGAGTAAATAATGTTGGGGTGCTACTATTAGGGAGGGCACTTTTATTAGAAGAAATATGGTAATAGATTTTCATCAGTAAAATGTAGACCTTTGATTTACCTGACCAAAAATGCTCAAAATGACCTATTGTGATCTGTTAGTTGACAGTCTGTCTGGCAGTCTGTCTGTTTTTCTGACCACAACTTAAAACAATCAATCAAAAAAGATAACTTGCCACTAAATGCAGTCCCCGAGAAGATTAATTGTGCTGCAGTCTACTGTCTGCTGCAGTGTACCAAATTAGTCGAGATGATTTTAATTCTTTAAAAATAGTAAGCTTTTATTTGCAGGTATTATTTCTGTGTATGGCAAATTATGAGTCTAGTAGATGCAGTGTTAAGTATACACTAAATGTATAATTCAATCTTTAACGAAGGGAGACAACTGAACCCTTTTTGGTAAAGTAGTGAAACATGAATTAATTCCCTTGTACTATACTTGATTTCTACTTGTTCAGAATAAAAATGAAATTTTCCTAAAAAGAAAAAAAATAAGATTGTAGATATATTTTAAGAAAAAAATGCTTTAAGAAAAGAAAATACTGGTACCCAGCATTTTTTTAATCAAAATCAATGGTTTCTACCCCTTGATATAAACACTTATACGACTTATTAATCTTTTAGATCTATTCAGTACCGCCCCAAGACTTGTCCACAGACAATTGGACTAGAAAAATGTACTTATTTGCTGGTAGAAAAGCCTTTGTCAGACAAGTCTTGCACGAGAATTCTACACCCCTGACTTATACCTATATTCAATAGTTTAGAGAAAGATTGAATAAAGAAAAGAAATATCAAACCTCAAATAAAGAAAAGAAATGTCAATCTTCAAATAAGTAAATAAAATTCTATCCTCAACTAAAGAAAACAAAATTTTCAATGTCAAACCTCAAATAAAGAAAAGAAATGTCCAACCTCATATAAAAAAAAAGAAATGTTCAACCTCTTATAAAGGAAAGAAAAGTCAAATGTCAAATAAAGAAAAACTTTCTTTTTTGTTTTTTTTTTAAATGCTGTTTCTGGGCCATTCCAGTTTCACAAGCTGAAACACATCTTGTTTTTTACATATGAGAGTTTGACCCTTTAATATAAAATCATCAGTATTTTGATGAAGGTCATAAGAATTAAATGGCATATTTTAAGGGAGCTTGTATTTGAACATGGGCTATTAAAATAATAAATATGGTACATTGGCTGTTGAGACATAAAAGGTACATTTATTGAGAAACTGGCACATAAAAGTGTAATGAATTGATTTGATATACCCCTCAGTAAAGTTTAAGCCAGATGCGACTATAAACAGCTTGTGGAAGGATATATACTTAACTTTATTAAGTTAAAATGTCGACAAAAAATATCGCTTTGGTAACTGGACTTACTGGTCAGGTATTGGTTGTATTTAACCCTTGTCATGCTGAATAGATTTTTGCTAAAAATTTCGATCAAAATCAAAGGGCAAAAAGCACTGAAAGTCCAGACTTTTGGTCAATTTTTATTTGAAAAACTAAATCTATTGACAATTCTGGTTTGAAAGTGAGAAACAGGTGGTGTAGACTAACATCAGACTGCACATACATTGTGCAGGCTGATGTTTGGCTATAGCTCCTGCCAAAGCAGGAATTTTTCCAGGTTCAGCATGACAAGAGTTAAGACTTGAAGTTAAGAACTGAAGAGAATATTTTTGTCATTTTATGGAGGTCTGAAACTAAAATCCTTTAAATCTCACTTAATCACACAGTGTGATTTGTTTTTAGTTTCATACTTCAATGAATTAAAAAGTATGAATGCTCTTCATATCATATGAATTAATTTTATAGCCCCCTAGACAGAATAAAAAAGGCATTTCATGGCATATTCCAGCTGAACGCAAAAGCTTTGGCAGACAGAGCTATAAATAGTGCGTGTATTTTGGATTTTAGACTGAAATAATCTCAATAATATGTGAGTAAACCTCACTGAGACGATTCAAAGAAGTACTCACAACAAAAAGTTTCATTGAGAAATAAAGATTTTAGACTGGATTTACCCCATTTATATCTGTACCTCAAGCAGACATTAGTAGTACCAACCTCACAGAGGCAGAGATCCAGATAAGAGGGGGTAAGAGGGGGTAAAGCCAATTTTTAGCTCGGCTGTTTTCGAAGAAAACCTGAGGTATTGCTATAGCCTCTGTGTCGTTGTCGTCGTCGTCGTGCTAAAACTTTGATATTTTGTTATATCTCTGGTTCTACTGAAGGTATTCACTTGTAACTTGGCACACATGTTCACCATCAAAAGAGCAACATATACTATCAAGGATGATAACTCTAGATGCATTTTTTTGCAAATTATGTCCCTTTTTCGACTTAGATTTTTTCCCACCATCTAGAACTCGACAGCCGAGCGTAGGCACCCGTAGGCGGTGCTCTTGTTATTTCTCAAGGATAGCCTTTGTTGTGGGTACTCATTTGTTTCGTCTTGGTGAGACGATTCCAAAGGGTACCAGCAACAAATTTAAAGGTTGTACTATTTTTATTAGAATACTTTGATCTAAAATCCAAAATACCCCCCTCTATCTGTTGCTCTGTAAAGGTGTAGTCTAATCAGTTAGTGTCCACTTTCTGCTGTCTTCCAATAACTGCAGACAGACTGGTTAAAAATGTTAAATGTTTGTACTGTTGCCATCATCTTTCAAAGTTGCTAATAAACAACATAGTAGTACATACACATGTTTAAATGTAGTCTTACAAAAAGACTATTTAAGTAGTCCTTAAATGAATTTTTCAATAGTATTGACAGCTGGCTTAATTATGTTTGAAGTTTGAATCCTTAATTTAAAAAAAAACACACAAAAAAACCAACATTGAGAAACCCTCATCCTTCAATTTCTCTTTAATTATTTTAATTTATCTATTTATTTTGCCCACTTATGAATTTCATTGTAAATGTTTTATTGTGAAGAGTCTATTATTGTATTTGTCTTTTAGCTATATCCTTGTTCATTTAATTTGGAAAACATTATATTCATCAGTTTATAATTTCAGGCTGATGGCTATGTTATTTGTACATAATGAATTAGCTTTTTCTTGTAACTTTTCAGCTCACCTGAGCACATCTTGCTCAAGGTGAGCTTTTGTGATCATTGAATGTCCGTGCGTCCGTCTTCCGTCCAGTGTCTCCATATCAGGAGAAAAGGGGCCTTAATGCCAATTTTCTCGTTTACACTCCAGAGGCCACAAATATGGCCCAATCTTCACGAAACTTTGTCAGAATTTTGCCAGGTCACCAGGAGAATCCCTTTTGAAAATTGGAAGGATTCATGCTAAATCACAGAAAAAGGGGCCTAAATGCCAATTCTTGTTTACACCCTGGAGTCCACAAATATGGTTCAATAGTCATGAAACTAGGGCAGAATGTTGGCCAGGTCACAAGAATGAACCCTATTGAATATGGGAAGGATCCATGCCATATCACGGTAAAAGGGACCTAAATGACAATTATCTTGTTCGAACTCTAGAGGCCACAAATATGGTCCAATTTCAAAGGAACTTGATCAGAATGTTGGCCAGGTCTCAAGGATGAGCCCTTTTGAAAATGGAAAGGATCCATGCCATATCATGGGAAAAGGGGCCTGGCAAATTATGTTTACACTCTTGTCTGAGGCCACAAATTTGGTTCAATAGTCATGAAACTTGGGCATAATGTTGGCCAGGTCACATGAAACTGGTTTAGAAAAGGCTAGAAACTTGTGCAGTGATGATAGGAATAGAATAATGTCTTTCTTTGAATAATCTAATGGTTATTTAATGATCTTTAAAGCATTTAATTTTGCTAAGGGAAGACTCCAAGAGACGAAGGTGAGCGATATAGGACCATCATGGTTCCATTGTATACATTGTCAAAAGTGGTTGTATATTGAAATCATCTCCTCCGTCTGTTTGGCCATCCCGATGCAGAATGACTGTTCATCTGTCCATGCATATGTCCATACATCCCAATCTTGGGAACACAACTAACTCCTTCATTTACGGACCAATGTAGCTTGATGAAACTTTCACAAAATGAACCCAGTCACCTGACATTGTGCATATAAATTATCTCTGTTTTATGAAATTCATTTGTATTATGGAAAAAGGGGGCTTCATGTTAAATTTCTTGTGATAGCTACTGCTCCTGCATTTATGATCCAATTTGGAAGATCTTTTCACAAAATTTTCCTTTTGACCTGACATATATTTTCTGTCTTTATTTCAGGATGGGTCATATTTGGCAGAATTTTTGATTGAGAAAGGTTATGAGGTAAGTTTTGTATACAAATTGTGTTTTCAAGATTGAGAGCCCAACAGGTTACCCACTTTGCACAGTCTTCTTTTACAATTTATCATGCTTTAGACAAAGATACATTACTATGATTTACGTTTCATGAAATTTTCCAATGTTGTCATTGATTTGCTCTAACTATCCAGCACTAGGAACAGCCTATCTTCACTTTCCTGAGATGGCTCTTGTTATTTGTGACAGCTGCTCTTATTTGAAATAAACAACATGCATTCTGAATTTCTGAAACAAACAATAAGGTATTTAAAACCTGAATACATGAAAAAGGTTTTATAACCTGAACTTGCATGCTGTAAGGACCACTGATTTTAACTATTCTCTTGCCATTCATGACATACATTACATTACATTACATACATACATTTTCTTTGCATACTAAGCTTTGATAGACAGTATAGACTGAAATCAGCCTGCACAAACATTGCAGGGATCATTTTTGTGTGAGATATTGAGATTTTTCCTGTTTCTGCCAGAAATGTCATTGAAACTGGCTTAATTAGAGAAAAGTAGTATTAAGTGAAGGAATTTTTTTGGCTCAGAGCAAAACAGTTGTAACTGCATATGATTATATAGGCAGTTACAACTGTTTTGCACTGATCCATTGATTTGTTAAAGTTTCTCACCAAAAAATTCTTAATCTTTCATTCAATTCAGCTAAATGAGTTATTTTTTCATAATGCTACTCTGAGCAAGAATTACATGTATCCCTGAAAAATGCATTCTGATCTTTGCCTTAACTGCTTGCTTTCTACCTAACTGATATTGGAAAATCTTAATCTAGACTCGAACTATTATTATTGGAACACCTAAGACTGGAACTTATTTTGGAAAATTCTAATCTAGACTGGAACTAACATTGGAAATCCTAATCTAGACTTTTAACTTATTTTGGAAAACCTTAATCTAGACTGGAACTTATTTTGGAAAATCTTAATCTAGACTGGAACTATCATTTGAAATCCTAATCTAGACTGTAACTTATTTTGGAAAATCTTAATCTAGACTGGAACTTAAATTGGAAAACCTTAATCAAGACTGGAACTAAAATCAGAAAGCCTTAATCTAGACTGGTTAAATGTCCAAAAACTTAACATAATTTTTTAAAAGAATTAAAGGCTGTAGGGTAAGGGGTAGTATTCATATTTGTACACAAAAAATATCATTCAGATCAGCTTACTAAGACTATTCAAGTATGTAACCCATGGGCAGCCAAACCTGTTAAGTTTATTTGTTTATATGTTGGCCTTTCAATCCTGCTCTGCATTCAGGATGACAAAACACAGCAATTATACCCCGCTTTGCAAGTGTACTTGTGTGCAAAGTGGGGTAAAACTGGCTAACCTGAATGCAGGGTTGGGTTCTGGCCTACAACAGCAGACTTTGCCAAGTTTCCTTCTGATGATTAAAAAAATTCATTGAGACCTGCATCATTATTTTCTCTCCCACCAATAAGCCAACATTGTATTCAGGATGTAAAAATGTTCAAAGACTTACAAAAGAATGAAACAACTATTTTCATGGTCAAGTATGAGCAAAAGTAATGTTTTGTTAATGTTTTCTCTCTGAACGCAAGGCCTCTATATATGCATAAAAGGAATTAACAAATGGTGGCCTGGATAAAATGTTATGGTTGTAAAATGATGTAAGGAAAGAAGGGACACCAGCATTGCAATCAGGTTGACCAAACGGTGCAAACTGTTTGTAAATTATACCCCGCTTTGCATGATTGTGCACTTGTGTGCAAAGTGGGTTTTTAATTTCCCCTAAACTCAATATCTGTTAATTTGTTTTAAGAGTAAAGTCAAATCAACTAATGATAATCACTATAATTTTCTGAAAAATATTTGGACAAATTTACTGACACACCACAACATAAACATAAATCTGCTTTCTGCCCAGCATTGCCAATAACAGATGGTTCTATTTGATTCAGCGGCTGTTTTCTTGAAAAGGGGTTCAATGTTGGCCTAGAATTCAAGCAATTAATCCTCTAGTATCCATATCTATATAGATAGGGATACTATGGGAATAATTTCTCAAATTTTGTACATGTTTTGTATTTCAGATATCCTTTATTTGTATATTTTCAAGTTCCTGTGATTCCAACACTTCAAAAAGGGAATCTTTGTTCTTGTGTTGCAAAATTATAATTGATTTTGTCCACTACAATGAAGTAATTTAGGTATAAACAGATTTTGTTCGAACCCCCAAAGACCCCTATATATCCACCACTGTGATTTTGAAAAAATGATTTAAGTATATTGTAAATCTTTTATTGATTTATGATTTGATCTTTAAATAATGATTAAAGTGTGCTTTGTTTTTAGGTCCATGGAATTATTAGGCGATCTAGCTCCTTTAATACGGGAAGAATAGAACATTTGTACACAGATAAAACAGCACACAGTGGCGGATGTAAGTCGCATTTTAATTTCTTTGCTCTACACCTTTTTAGCTCACCTGAGCACAACGTGCTCCTGAGCACAACATGCTCATGTGAGCTATTGTGATCACCTTTTGTCCGGCATCCGGCCGTCGTCTGTCGTCAGTCGTCCGTCGTCCATCAACAATTTCTTTAAACAACATCTCCTCCTAAACTACTTGGCCAATTTTAACCAAACTTGGCAGAAATGTTCCTTAGGTGGTCCCCTTTAAGAATTGCTAAAAGAATTGAAATTGGTGAAAAACTCTGGTTGCTATGGCAACCAAAGTTAAAAATTTAAGAAAATCTTTAGAATTCTTCTTCTTCTGAACCAGCTGCCCTACAGCCTTGAAATTTGGACTGGATGATCAGCTCATAGACCTTAATAAAAATAGCTAAAATCATATCTGTTGGGCCTCCAGGTGCGGAGCACCAGGGGTGAGGGGGTAGTACTTTGGATAAATTTTGTAATATTTAACCTTCTTCCTCTTCTGATCATGAAGGCCTACAGCCTTAAAATTTTGCATGTATGATCACCTCATAGACCTTAATAAAAATAGCTAAAATTATATCTGTAGGGTCACCAGGTGCGGAGCACCAGGGGGGAGGGGGTAGTACTTTGATGAAAATTTTGTTATCTTTAACCTTTTTCTTCTTCTGAACCAGGAGACCTTCAGATTTGAAATTTGGCATGGATAATCAGCATATGGACCTTTATAAAAATACTTGAAATCATTGACTGTAGATTCACCAGGTGCGTAGCACCAGGGGGGAGAGGGTAGTACTTTTGTGAAAATTTTGTGATCTTCAACCTTCTTCTTTTTCCTAACCACAAGCCCTACAGACTTGAAAATTGGCATGGAGGATCAGCTAATAGACCTTAATATAAATAGCAAAAATCTTATTTGTAGGGCCACCAGGTGCGGAGCACCAAGGGGGAGGGGGTAGTACTTTGATGAAAATTTTGTAATCTTTAACTTTTTTCTTCTTCTGAACCAGGAGTCCTACAGATTTGAATATTGGAATGGATGATCAGCATATTGACCTTTATAAAAGTAGCTAAAATCATGACTGTAGATTCACCAGGTGCGGAGCACCAAGGGGGAGAGGGTAGTACTTTTGTGAAAATTTTGTAATCTTTAACCTTCTTCATCTTCTGAACCACAAGCCCTACAGACTTGAAAATTGGCATAGAGGATCAGCTCATAGACCTTAAAAAATAGCTTAAATCATGACTGTAAAGCCACCAGGTGCGGAGCACCAGGGGGGAGGGGGTAGTACTTTTGTGAAAATTTTGTAACTTTAATTTATCTTCTAATGAACCAGGAGCCCTACAGACTTCAATATTGACATGGATGATAAGCATATGGATCTAAAATAAAATAGCTAAAATCATGAATGTAGGGCCACCAGATGCGGAGCATTAGGGGTCAGGGGGTAGTACTTTGGATCAATTTTGAAATCTTTAACCTTATTCTTCTCCTGAACCAGAAACCCTACAGACTTGAAAATTGTCATGGGTAATCAATATATTGACATTAATGAAAATAGCTAAAATCATGACTGTAGGGTCACCAGGTGCTGAGTGTCTTGGGGAGGGGGTAGTACTTTGGATCATTTTTGAAATCTTTAAATTTCTTCTAATGAGCCAGGAGTCCTACAGACTTGAAAATTGGTATGGATGATCAGCATATGGACATATATTGAATTAGCTAAAATCATGACTGTAGATTCACCAGGTGCAGAGCATCTTGGGGGAGGGGGGAGTGCTTTGTTGAGAATTTTGAATCCCTACAGCCTTTATATTTGACATGGATTGATCAACTCATTAAAGAAAACTTTAAAAGTCTCAGACTCAGCCTGTATATCTGGCATAGATTAGCTGATCACAGACCTTTTATGGAAAAAGCTTAAATAAATAATGTCCAGGGGAGGAGCAGAGGGGGAGGGAATGATTATTTCAAATGTTATCTGATTGAATAAGTGAAAATCTCTTTTTCTGTGGTTGCATGGACATACCTAGGTAATGAAGCTTTTTTTCTCAGGTGAGCGACCCAGGGTCAACGGCCCTCTTATTTAGAAAAACTATACAGTTCCAAATATTTTAGTTTTTCTTGGGTCCATCTCAATTTGTGCTTTCTGATTGGCTGAAAAATTCATTTCAATCTTCAATGAAACAATTCATAGTACTCAGCTCTTTTGTATGCTTGTGCTCAAAGAAGTCTATTTTATGCTCCACGAATGAAAATATATGAAGATAGTCTTTGTTGGTTTCATGGTGGTATGGAAGGAAAAACATAATTATGCCCCTGTATGAATCCACCATCTTAAACACAAGAATTGTAATTGAAGGATTCAATGGTAGTATTTATACAAGAACTAACAGGAATCCTTTGTTAGGTGATTCAGCCTAAGTGTTTTTACATAGAAACTGTTAAAAGCAGTGTGGCACCTTCTAATTAAATGGGTAAGCACAAAAATATTGTAGACATATATTATTGACAATGTTTACAATTGGTTGGGATGTGAGTTTTATTCATAGCTTGGCCAACTTCCATCCAGTATTTGACAATCAACAGGTGAGTGTAGGCACCCATAGGGGTTGTCCTTTTAAATTAATATATCACTTAGTGTTTGCTAGTCCCTTCAGAAATGAGATCTTGTTTTAGTCTTATATATTACAGCACAAAATTTGTCTGGTTATGTTTCACCCATGTATACATCATTGTTTATTTTCAGCTATGCATTTACATTATGGAGACTTAACAGACAGCACATGTTTAGTAAAGATAATCAACTTAGTCAAACCTACTGAAATCTATAATTTAGGAGCACAAAGCCATGTCAAGGTAAGAACACATGTTTAGTAAAGATATAGATGATATTGAATGAGTGATATTGGAATACTGAATATATTAAACGAGTCATCTATAAAAAGATAAAAACACTGCTGCGCCGCATTTTTATTCATTTAAGATGACGACTTTAATAAATTCGGTATTTTATAAGCACAAATTTTATATTCTATATATAATATGACTTGAATATTCGCAAAAAATCGCCAAAATTCTTGAAAATCGATATTTTGATTTTCTGCGTTAATTATAATGCCATTTAATACTGACGTCACAATAAATACATTATGTCGTAATTTTCACAGTTACAAAGTAGTGTTGCTTTTTGCTCTGAGCTCATTTGCATAGTTATTCCACTAGTGTAATAACATCCGTGTAATATCAAAAAATATTCAATGGGGTTATTTCACTCCAGTGACGTAGGTCATGTTATAAAATCAAATAAGTCAATCTTCAGAAATCTATAATTTAGGAGCACAAAGTGAGGCAAGTGAACCTTTCTATTAAAGTAAAGATTGTAAATCTAGTAAATTCTACTGAAATCTATGATTTAGGAGCACAATACCACATGCATGTAAGGGCTCTAATAAAGATAATCAATTTAGTTAACCTACTGAATTTATAATTTGGGAGCACAAAGCCATGTCAAGGTAAGACCACAAGTCATGCTTCTAATAAAGTAAAGATTATAGATCTAGGAAAAACTACCAAAATCTATGATTTAGGAGTACAAAGACATGTCAAGATAAAAACACATGTTAGGTAAAGATAATGAATTTAGTTTATCTAAAGAAATCTATAATTTAGGAACTCAAAGCCATGTCAAGGTAAGGACACAAGTCATGTTTCTAATAAAGTAAAGATTATATCTTATGTAAAATCTACTGAAATCTATGATTTATTAGCAGCAAGCCACATGAATATAAGGGCTTTAAATGTTAATTAAAGATAATCAACTTAGTAAAACCTACTGAAATTTATAGTTTGAGAGCACAAAGTCACCACAAGGTAAGGAATTTTAGGTAGTTAACCTGTAATAGTTCCACAACTATTTGGAGCATATGATCTTTCACGGTGTAAACTAAGGTTTTCTCATGAAATCATTAACACAGTTAAAGTTCATGACTTATTACTGGTCCACTACCTTAAGCATGTCATACATCATCAATATTATTTGCAAAAAATATTGACAATAATATTGACAAATATTGCCCATTCACAAACCATAGTGTAGACAATATGTAAAATGTATAATAATATTAATTGTGCTTGAGTGATGTAGAAGATGGAATTGATATAAAATTACAGTGGAATACCCTTTATTAGTCCCCCACCGGTTACTGGTTGGGGAACTATAGGTTTGCTCGATTCCGTCTGTCCGTCCGTCTGTCCGTCCGTCCGTCTGTCCGTCACGCTTTTGTCCGGACTATATCTTCTAAACCATATGTGCTAGCAACTTCAAACTTGGTACACTTATAGATCTCATTGAGGAGAAGTGTCATGTTCAAGAACCGTTACTCTGCCATGCCCACTTTTTGAGTTATTGCCCTTTGTTGTTTTTACCCTTACATTCTTGTCCGGGCTATATCTTCTAAACCATATGTGCTAGCAACTTCAAACTTGGTACACTTATAGATCTCATTGAGGAGAAGTGTCATGTTCAAGAACCGTTACTCTGCCACGCCCACTTTTTGAGTTATTGCCCTTTGTTGTTTTTACCCTTACATTCTTGTCCGGAACATATCTCCTAAACTATGTGTGCTAGCAACTTCAAACTTGGTACACTTATAGATCTCATTGAGGAGAAGTGTCATGTTCAAGAACCGTTACTCTGCCACGCCCACTTTTTGAGTTATTGCCCTTTGTTGTTTTTACCCTTACATTCTTGTCCGGAACATATCTCCTAAACTATGTGTGCTAGCAACTTCAAACTTGGTACACTTATAGATCTTATTGAGGAGAAGTGTCATGTTCAAGATCCATAACTCTGCCACGCCCTCTTTTTGAGTTATTGCTCTTTGTTGTTTTTACCCGTACATTCTTGTCTGGGCTATATCTTCTAAACCATATGCGCTAGCAACTTCAAACTTGGTACACTTATAGATCTCATTGAGGAGAAGTGTCATGTTCAAGAACCGTTACTCTGCCACGCCCACTTTTTCAGTTATTGCCCTTTGTTGTTAGCTCCACTGGCTGAAAGCCACTGGGGCTATTGTCATGGCGTTGTGTCCGTCGTGCGTCCGTCCGTCCGTCCGTCCGTGCGTGCGTCCGGTCGTAAACTTTTTCTTTAAAAATCTTCTCCTCAGAAACTACTGGATGAATTTCAACCAAACTTCACAGGAATGATCCTTGGGTGACCCTCTTTCAAAGTTGTTCAAGAAATTTTGATCCAATGAAAAACATGGATTTAATGGGCGTGGCTAATTTCCAAATATGGTAAAAAGTGACTTTTCTCAGATCCTAATTAATAGATACCAATTAAATTTTACATGAATGATCCTCGGGTGACCCTTTATCAGTCTACCAAAAATTATTGTGATCGGATGAAAAATATGCATTTTATGGGCGGAGGTCATTTCTCTATATGTTATATAGTGGAAGCTTTGAAAATCATTTTCTCAGAAAGTAAAGGATGGATATAAACCAAATTTCTCTGGAATGATCCTTGGGTGACCCTTTATCAGTATTCCAAAAATTATTGTGATCGGATGAAAAATATGCATTTTATGGGCGGAGGTCATTTCTCTATATGTTATATAGTGGAAACTTTGAAAATCATTTTCTCAGAAAGTAATGGATGGATATAAACCAAATTTCACTGGAATGATCCTTGGGTGACTCTTTATCAGTCTACCAAAAATTATTGTGATTGGATGAAAAATATGCATTTTATGGGCGGAGGTCATTTCTCGTTATGTTATATAGTGGAAACTTTGCAAATCATTTTCTCAGAATGTAATAGATGAATATAAACCAAATTTCAGTGGAATGATTCTTGGGTGACTCTTTATCAGTCTACCTAAAATTATTGTGATCGGATGAAAAATATGCATTTTATGGGCGGAGGTCATTTCTCGTTATGTTATATTGTGGAAACTTTGAAAATCATTTTCTCAGAACGTAAATGATGGATATCAACCAAATTTCACTGGAATGATTCTTGAGTGAAGCTTTATCAGACTGCCAAAAATTATTGTGATCAGATGAAAAATATGTATTTTATGGGCGGAGGTCATTTCTCTATATGTTATACATGCATAGTGGCATTTTTGAAAATCATTTCAACATCAGTAGAACCAAAAATATCTTAAAATCTAGTCAAACCTTAGATTTGCTATTTCAAGAATTTCAAGCCTGTGGAGCGACTCAAGCCATTCATGGCTTTCTAGTTTTTACCCTTACATTCTTGTCCGGAACATATCTACTAAACTATGTGTGCTAGCAACTTCAAACTTTGTACACTTATAGATCTCATTAAGGAGAAGTGTCATGTTCAAGATCCATAACTCTGCCACACCCACTTTTTGAGTTATTGCCCTTTGGTTTTTTTAGCCTTACATTCTTGTCCGGATCATATCTCCTAAACTATATGTGCTAACAACTTCAAACTTGGTTCACTTATAGATCTTATTGAGGACAAGTGTCATGTTCAAGAACTGTTATTCTGCCACGCCCTTTTTTTGAGTTATTGCCCTTTGTTGTTTTTACCCTTACATTTTTGTCCAGGTCATATCTCCTAAACCATAAGTGCTAGCATCTTCAAACTTTGTACACTGATAGATCTTATTGAGGACAAGTGTCATGTATAAGAACTGTTACTCTGCCATGTCCACTTTTTGAGTTATTGCCCTTTGTTGTTTTTAGTCTTACATTCTTGTCCAGATCAAACTTTGTACATGTATAGATCTCATTGAGGACAATTGTCATGTACAAGAACAGTTACTCTGCCACACCCACTGTTTAAGTTATTGCCCTTTGTTGTTTTTACCTTTACATTTTTGTCCGGAACATATCTTCTAAACCATAAGTGCTAGAAAATTCAAACTTGCTACACATATAGATATCATTGAGGACAAGTGTCATGTACAAGAACTGTCACTGCCATGTCCACTTTTTGAGTTATTGCCTTTGTTGTTTCTATCCTTACATTTTTGTCCCGTACTTATCTCCTTAACCATAAGCCCTAGCAACTTCAAACTTTGTACACTGGTAGATCTCATTGAGAAGAAGTGTAATGCACTTCAAATTTTGTATACAGTTGTAGATCTAGTTAGTAGGAGATATATTATAAGAAAGGATTTTTTGTTATCCGGTGGGGGACTCCTGTATTGCATCGCAACATGCACTTGTTTCAATCCTGATACATGTAATAGCATGTCAGTGCTTAAATGCAAGTATCCTTGTGCATATACAAGAAATCTTAAGGACAAATGCTTCTTTTAAATCTTCTAAATATCATTTTCTTGTTCAATACATTAAGAAAGTATCTCATCAAGTCAACTATTGCTAGATGACAAAATTTTTGGTGTGCCAGAATTAAGATGAGTTGGGAACACATTTAAACGTTTAAAGAATTTATCAGGTGATCTTTATTTTGCAGGATTAAAACATTTCGGGAAATGAAGAAATAACTAATTGTTAGATTATTAAATTAGGTTTGACTTGTAGCAAGTATACAATTTATGTATATATAGGCACCTAGAACAATATTGCTCTGACCCCTCAACGTGTATAATGAGTATCAAAATGATCTTTTTCAGGTTTCTTTTGACCTGGCAGAATATACGGCCAATGTTGATGCTGTGGGAACGCTACGACTATTAGACGCAATAAGAACCTGTGGGATGTCTGATAAAGTGAAATTCTACCAGGCTTCCACCAGCGAAATGTTCGGAAAAGTGCAAGAAATACCTCAAAAAGAAACAACTCCATTCTATCCTAGATCTCCCTATGGTAATTATTTATACTTTAGGCTTTTGGCCATAAATACCATGTGAAAAGCCGCTGTCAAAGCGCAGTGTTATAAGCATATCAAACTGTCAATCTAGAGATCCTGGATTCAATCCCAGCTCTTATTCTTTTTGATTATTTGTCTTCCACCAATAGGTTGATAATCCTAGACCTCTGTGGAATAGTAGCTAGAGGCTATAAAATAATAATAATGGACATTTATAAAGCGCTACAACCCAAAAATTCAGGCTCTTAGCGCTGCACAAGTTAAAATGTTTACATAAAACACAGTTTGTCACTGATCAATGTAAAAATTTCAATCAATTTAGATCTAGTTATAGGATACTCGAAAAAGGTGAGTCTTAAGGGCTATAAAGGATGTAATACTAGTACTGGTGTGAGAAATACCAGGAATCCAATGTTGGGTGCTCAAGTCGCCAGGATATAACTATAGGTCAAATTGTCTAAAATTGTGTTATGTGATAGATGATTGCATGTCAAGGTAATCGCATCATTTC
This sequence comes from Fragum whitleyi, assembly GCA_948146395.1. NCBI lineage: Eukaryota > Metazoa > Mollusca > Bivalvia > Cardiida > Cardiidae > Fragum > Fragum whitleyi. Next base: position 55,863,259 of record OX411552.1, on the reverse strand, counting down.
TAAAATTGCTTTTATGATGACAGTGTGAAATGAACAAAAGCAAAACGTAAGTTTACCACTTGGTGGGTTTTCACTGGTGAAATTAACAGGTGACAATTCAAAAAATGAATCATAAATATATTGTATTAAAATTTGAGAATAAAATTTAGTTCATGAAAGGGTCTTTTCCAACCTTGGTGAACTATGACAGTAATAATATATGATTAAGTTTTCAGTTTCATAGCTGAATTTGATAAATCGTACCTCAATGAAAATGAAATAAATAATGAACAAACAAAGAAAATTTCTCTTTATCAAATATGCACTGTATTTCAAAGTTCTTGTTTTATGCTTTAGGTGTTGCCAAACTATATGCATACTGGATTGTTGTGAACTACAGAGAAGCATACAATATGTTTGCGTGTAATGGTATTTTGTTTAACCATGAATCACCAAGAAGAGGTAAAACAATGGTTATGGTGGCATGTATCTGCCAAAAGATATAACTTTGAGTCTCAAAATAATTTAAAATTTATCACAATAATATTAAGTTTAAGGGAAATAAACTCAACAATAAACAATTGCCTTTTTCCTCCTGAATTTCAATTCTGTTTTGAACTAATTATTCACTAATGGTAATCTCAGCCAGCCTTGCTCCAAGTATCTAATTTTCTCTTGCTGTTCTCTGCCAATGTCTACTATACAAAGAGCTTTTGTAGGGAATGTAGACAATGATCAGCCTGCACTAAAATGCAGCCTGGCCTAAGCCTACACTGCATTGCTTCTTCTTAATTAAGAGGGCAGAGCTTGAGCCAGAGAGATGGTGTCTTCCCCTAATATTTACAATTTGTTTAAATCTGAATATGAATTAAGTAGGATTAGGCTTTAGAAGGAACCAGACAGTGTAGGCCAAGATCAGACTGCATATCTGTGCAGGCTGATCTTAGTCTATGCTGTCTGTCTAAGGATTTTGTACTGCAAAAATATAATATGAAATGCATCAGGGCAGGATAAAACATTGTTTTCCTGTTTTCTTACAAGCAGAGAAAGTATTGATCATGCATTCAACAGCTGTTTACCATATATAATAGAGGATAAACAGTCATAAATATGTGGAATATATGTGATGTCAATGCAAATCATGAATAATGTGGAAACATTAAGGGTATTTAACATGTTACACCATTTGGGATCAACCGAACTAGGACTGTTTTAAATAGCTTATGTGGTCAACTTCAGTTCTGCTTCTATTCTGCATTATAAATTTTAGTATGTTGCAGAATTAGAACATCAATTAGACTCATATTTTGTCTTGTTCAACACTGACAACTGTCTGTCTGTCATCATGTCCATTTAGATGTCAGTATGTCCACATTTTGAATGCAACTTCTACATTATGGAACGATTTAGATTTAGAAATTTTGACCGATTGTTCCTTGTCACCTGACCTTATGCTATTTGTCAGGATTCAGTAAAATCCTGTTGCACATGTGCTATTTTGTGTCTGGGTATTTTGTGACTCTTCATCTCTTGATAAAACAATATTCAATAATACCTAAGGTGGGGGTTTTAGGTCAATGAGGTACAGATTAGAAGGTGTAAAGCTTGTCTAAAATCGTTATTTCTCTATGAAACCCTATGTTGTTGGTACTTTTTTAATCGTCTTGAAGAGACAATTCAAATGAGTACCAACAGCATTTGATTTATTCTGTAAGCATATGAGCATACAGAGAAGTACAAACTAGAGGGCCTAAAGCCAGTCAAAAATCTTTATTTCTCAAGGAAACTGTATGTTGCGGGTACACTTTTGAATCGTCTTGATGAGATGAGATGATTCAATTGAATACCAACATCATTTGATTTATGCTTTTATAAGTGAAACCTTTGCTCTAATATCCAAAGTACCCCCCTCTATCTGTAGCTCTTGGACCAACTGTAGCAGTCCTCTTGTAATGTTACAGGTGAAACTTTTGTCACAAGAAAGATAACCAGGGCAGTGGCAAAGATAACTCTTGGTCAACAAAAATATTTGGAACTCGGTAACCTAGACGCAAAGAGAGATTGGGGCCATGCAAAAGATTATGTTGAGGTAAATAATATGATTATTTATGGAAAATTTGTCATAAAGTTATTAATTATAGGTGTGATTACAAGGTAAAATCTTGACATCGTTCAATAGGCCAAGATTATGTGATGTCAAATAAGGTTTGATAAGGGACAGCTTTTTGATGATTTTTATTTCGGTACAGGGGCAAATTGTTTTACCGTTGTCTGTCTGTCTGTCTGTCTGTCTGTCTGTCTGTCTGTCTGTCTGTCTGTCTGTCTGTCTGTCTGTCTGTCTGTCTGTCTGTCTGTCTGTCACCCTGTCTGCCTGCAACACTTAACCTAAAACTTAACATTTCCAATATTTTCAAGCCTATTGAAGATTCAAGCCTCATATTTGGCAAGGTGATAGGTCTCAATGATATACATCTACTGATACCACATTTTCACTCTTTTTTGACTTGGAAATCTTGGTTATGTTTTAATGTGTAGCTGATGTACATCTGTAATATCTCTGTTTCCTGAAAATCTATTGCTTTGAAGCTTTGCACATGCTTCTGAGATCATCATATCAGCCTCTAGAGAAAGATTCATTACTCTGATATTGAATTGATTGGAATTTTCCCATGTCAACATTGCTGTTAGTATCCAGCGTTAGGAAGCTTTGCTGTCTTCTAACAACTCTTGTACATCAAAAGTTGGTTTTTAATTTACATAAAGGGTGTTTATCTGAAAAAAAGAATCTGATACTTGTTTTTCTTTTCTTGAGACATGCTGATCTCAAATTCGTCTAGAATAGAAAATCTCTTTAGCTTGCCAAGGCTCTCCTTATATTCACATTATATTAACATTTGTTTAAGATCAGCTTGTCTCTAATAAAATCTCATGACAGATTCTTAATATCTATATACAGGCAATGTGGTTAATGTTGCAACAAGGTGAGGCAGAAGATTTTGTGATATCTATGAATGAGGCACACAGTGTTAGAGAATTTGTTGTGGAATCTTTTAAAATATCACAACTACAACTAAATCATTATATATTTACAGGCAATGTGGTTAATGTTACAACAAGACGAGGCTGAAGATTTTGTGATATCTATGAATGAAGCACACAGTGTTAGAGAATTTGTTGTGGAATCTTTTAAAAAAGTTAATATTGATATAATGTAAGTATGTTAATCTTGGCAATTAAGCATCCAAAACTTGTCATTTAAGGTTAATTTAAGACTTTTTGTGACTCATCACCAAATGTTAAGACACTATCAAAATTTTTATGCCCCCGATAGGGAGGCATCATAAATTTGACTTGTCCGTCCGTCCGTCCGTCCGTCTGTCCGTCTGTCCGTCCGTCCGTCCGTCCGTCATTCCGTCCAAAAACTTTAACATTGGCCATAACTTCTAAATCAAAGCGGTGTCGGGGGCATTGTCATCTTACAGTGACAGCTCTTGTTTTCTGATAAATTGCTGCATAAAAGTCGACTAATCATTATATCCCCACCTACTTTTCACATACATGTATAATGAATTTTCTGAATCTAGAGCATTGACACCTATAGGCAGTGCTCTTATTAACTTCAGGTATATAAAAAAATGAATGTATTTGTAAAATAAGTAAATTAGTGAGCATATTGAGGGGCCTTTGCAATACTAATGTAAGTGCCCGTAAATAAATAGGCACTTACAATAGTATTGGGCTGACCCTTTGATTTGTTTCAAATATACGTCTCTTGCTATATATATATAATCCTATCTTTTACCAGATGGGAAGGAGAAGGAGTGAATGAAGTAGGGAAGAATAAATCCACCGGTGATGTTCTCGTCAAAGTAAATCCAAAATATTACAGACCCACAGAAGTGGTGAGTGTTTTTTAGTTGGCCCGTGACGAAAGTCTCGGAAGAGCTATTGTCATACCCTCGGATGTCGGCGTTGGGGTCAGCGTCGGTGTCGGCACTAAGTTAAAGTTTTTTATTTCTATAAATATTTATCCTAGAGGCTTTATTTTTTACAGAAACACTCATTAGGGCATAGGCTTTCATTTGAGACCAACATCCATGTCGAAATGACCTTTAGACTGTGATCTTGGCCCTTTCAAAAAAGTTTTAACCAAAAACTTTAACCAAAAAAACTTTAACCTTGCTTATATTTTCTGAAAGCTTTTAACTAGAGACATCATTACTTCATATGCACACTCATTAGGTGATAGGCTTTCACCAGAGACAAAGGTCCTTGACAATTTGACCTCGACCTTGACCTTGACCCTTTGTGGACTTAGAAAAACTTTAACCGAAAACTTTAACCAAAAACTTTAACCTTGCATATATTTTTTAATGCTCAAACCTAGGGACATCATTACTTCATATATATACTCACCAGGCTGGAGGCTTTCACCAGAGACCAAGGTCATTCACAATTTGACCTTGACCTTTACCATTTGTGCACTTAGAAAAACTTTAACCTAAAACTTTAACCAAAAACTTCAACCTTGCTTACATTTTCTGAATGCTTTAACCTAGGGAGATCGTTTCTTCATTTACATACTCATTAGGTGATAGCCTTTTGCGAGAGACCAAGGTCCTTGATAATTTGACCTTAAACTTGACCTTTTATGGACTTGGGAAAAACTAAAACTGAAAAACTTTAACCAAAACTTTAACCTTGCTTATATTTTCTTGAAGCTTTAACCTAGGGACATCATTACTTCATTTACATACTCACTAGGTGATAGGCTTTCACCAGAGACCAAGGTCCTTTACTATTTGACCATGACCTTTTTAAGGACTTGGAAAAACTTTAACCAAAATACTTTAACCCAAAACTTTATCCTTGCTTATATTTTCTGAATCCTTTACTCTAGGGACATTATTACTTCAAACACATATTCACTAGGTGATAGGCTTTCACAGGAGTCCAAGGTCCTTGACAATTTGACCTTGATCTTGACCTTGCTTATATTTTATCGGTCGTTCTATGAATTCTGGATTCTTATTTATACACTGATGTACAACAGGCAGCGGGTAAGACATCTGTATTTTTTTTATTTTTTTATGCCCCCGTATCGAGAGATCGGGGGCATATTGTTTTACTCATGTCCGATTGTCTGTCTGTCTGTCTGTCTGTCCGTCCGTCTGTCTGTCCGTCTGTCCGAAAACTTAACCCGAAAACTTAACCTTGCCAATATCCTCAAGCCTATTCAAGATACAAAGCTAATATTTGGCATGATGATAGATCTCAATAATCCGCATCCGCTGGTACCAAAGTCAAGGTCATGTGACAAGGTCAAGGTTATCTGTCAAGGTCAAACTTTGAAAAAACTTAACCCGAAAACTTAACCTTGCCAATATCTTCAAGCCTATTCAAGATACAAAGCTAATATTTGGCATGGTGATAGATCTCAATGATCCACATCTGCTGGTACCAAAGTCAAGGTCATGTGACAAGGTCAAGGTCTTCTTTCAAGGTCAAACTTTGAAAAAACTTAACCCGAAAACTTAACCTTGCCAATATCTTCAAGCCTATTCAAGATACAAAGCTAATATTTTGCATGATGATAGATCTCAATGATCCGCATCTGCTGGTACCAAAGTCAAGGTCATGTGACAAGGTCAAAGTCATCTGTCATGGTCAAACTTTGAAAAAAAATGCTGTTACGGGGGCATTCGTGTTTCACAAACACATCTTGTTTATACATGAGATTTAAATGTTTGTGAATCAGTCTCACCAATCTTTACAGCAACATTCAAATTCAATGGTAATATATTTTCATAATATATTGCATAGGTTAAAATGAATACTCTCACATTTCAAATACAAAAAAGGAACATTAAAGTTGTTTATTCTTGAATGATATCAATTAATTTCTAATTATACAATCTGTCTTCAGGTCTTGTCAAATTATATCCTCAGGCTCCCTAGATCTTTTTAGTACCCTCTTCCCCCCCTTCCAATAGCTTCCTTCCAAGGTACATGATTTTACATATATCTATGTGACAAGCATCCAATAGGGCGAGCTATGTTGTCCTCTGACAACTCTTGTTACTGTTAGATCCACAATAATGAAGAAGAAAGCAGACTGTGGGCTTAGATCAGGCTGTGCATCTGTGTAGGCTGATCTTAGTCTATGTTATCTGTGAAAGCTTTGTGTGATTAACCAATTAAAAGTGCTTCTTCAAACCAAACTATGTGGAATAGAAGCTGAAGGCTAGGAAAGGATGGAATGGTGGTTCTGGTGTGAGAAATACCAAGAATTCATTGTTAAGTGCTCCAGCCAAAAGATAACTGAAAGATTGTTGAAAGGAGTGTTAAACCCCATTCAAACAAACAATGATTGTTGACCTTCCTTCATTTTCTGCCATTCTGCTTTAAATAATTTTTGAGCAACTGAAGGCTCGGTAAGGATATAATGGTAGCACTAGTGCAAGAAATAATAGAAAACCATAATTGAGTTCTCCAGCTTGGTTATATGACTGAAAATTGTGAAATGCAGCATTAAAACCCATTCAAACAAACACACAGATTGAATTATATAGAGGATGATCGTTTGTTTCAGTGTAAGATCGATTTATATTTCATTGAGTGAACAACAAATGCTTTGTTTTCACGAGTGGCAGAGCCACGAGTTAAAATATAGCTTTTGTTGTTCACGAAATGAAATATTAATTGATCTTACTCGAAAAACAAACGATTATTCCATTTCTTTAATGCAAAAATGAGACAAAATGTTTAATTTCTAGGATATATTTTCGTAAAGCGTGTCATTTTGCATGTGATTGCTATGCAACGTTCATTGTAACGTCACTTATTTCGCCCCGCATTGATGACGTCAGATAGGGTGAAATGCACACTAGCAGGGTATAAAAATTTGGTAATTTCACTGCTTTTCAGTGAGATAATCAAGTAATAATCTGCCGTTATTTCTCGCTAAACCACCAAAAAGCATTAAAGAAATTGTGGTATTCTGATACACTCAATCAGGATACAGCCAACAATTCTTTTAATCTGTGGTATTCATGGTCTAAGGTGTGTATTTCAGTTTATTTATCGTCGCTACCGTAGCACATTCCCATATAATTGCAATCCAATAAAATAAAGAATTCTGATTGGTTCAAATCGCATCACGTGGGGAAATCCATTGCACTTTATTTCTGTATAAAATGCAATAGGTCTTTCGGGAAATCCCTGCAATTCAATCTGCAAGTCCTGTGTTGTAGGAACTCGAATTAACCTAGTTCCCGTTCATCAATGCAACATTGCTATTCAATCTATTATGAATTAATATATTTTCGAAAGAATTTACGATTACAAGCATGCAGTTCTGATTCTGAGCCGACCTAAACTTAGAAAACAGCGAGTCGACAAAGACCTTCAAGCAACCCTCTAAACTAAGGCCGACCACGCCGTTTTTGTTTAAAAATACAGACTAACTTGGCAGAAACAAGCTTTTTTGCCATAAGTACCTCTACGAATTATATGTCTTTTATTTGTGTATCATTTGTTTTACTATATGACCTTTCACTTCGATAGCGAGAAAAACAATACACGATCTAAAAAAAGATTGTGTAATTTATATACGCGCAGTAAGTAGACTGGAACCTTTAATGTTTGGCTGAGTATTATAATAGTTTCTTCGATCTTGATGATTGCAATTATAAGGGACGAGTGTCTTTTTCACTGCATTTATTGGGTATAAAGTGCAATTGCCTTAGCACATGACTTAATCATAACGCCTTACGGGCGTTATTTGCCATATGCTAAGGCAATTGCAATTTATACCCCAATAAACACAGTGAAAAAGACACTCATCCCTATAATAAGCGACGCCTCCAGAAGAGGTTAGTTATTACAGGGGATAGTGCAAGGATACATGACATAACTACTGCTGAGATCCGCCATGGTTTTTTTACGTGTTTGGTGTAAAGCACTGTCTTACGGGGCCTCATTTTAACGTCTAATTGGAAAGATAATTAGTTTTTGTTAGTTTGCCAGCCTGGGTTTGAACCCACGCCGTCAAACCATGGTCTAGAGGTAGAGTGTTGGCCTTTTATGTTCAAGATAGATAACTCTTCAAGCCATGTAATCATGCTTTTACCATTTGAAGATTTATGTCCCTTGAACTACTACAGAAAAAGCGACTGATGTTACATATTAGATTCTGCTTGAAATAAAAGAGATAATGGCTAGGAAAGAAGCTTGGAAATCTATGTTTTTGGATACAATTTAAGTTTACGTCCCAAATATACGCCCTCTTCAAAATAACATTGCCCCTTTTTTCACCAGCTCTGGTCAAATGTGATCATACAATTATCTATTGTAGTCCAAATTTCATTAAAATAGCAATAGTTGTAAGTTCATAATCTAACATCATATCGCAGTAAACTGAAATATTGCTGAAAGTGCCATAAAACCCAATCAAAACAAACAAAAAGCATTATTTAACTACTTTCCCTTTGTCCTAACAAAATTAGGTAACACCATAGGCTATTTTCTTCCTGAAAATTACTCGTTTTTATTAATGTTTCATCAGAAAATTTTCAGTTTTATACCAGATGGACTTTACTTTGCAAAATATTCCACCTGATAAACAAAGCTATGGGCTTGTCATGCTAGGTTGAACACTGGATGATTTGACTTGATCAAGGGGTTAATTCAAAACTATTGTGACTTATAGGCATTTACAATACAATAGGTCGGCTCAAAACTATTGCAAGTGCCTATATAATTATAGGTAGTGTTAGGCAATCTGTTTCAAATCAGGATCATTAAATCTGTTATTAGTTGAAAAAGTGTTACAATTAATGATTGATTGTTCAATACTTTTCTTAGAAATTAATACAGCACTCCCAGTATCATCCTTTGAAGAATAGAATGTGAAAGTTTAGTTAAAACTCATTACCTAAAGATTCTTTCCTCAGATTTTTTTACCAAATTCATGGCTTAATGTGAAACAGTTGCAACTGCTTAGGCAGTTACAACTGTTTCCTGTTGAGTCATCAAACTGATGTCAGTATCAAAAACAATTTATCATGGCTTTCATTTATGTGTCGATTATGAAATTTCTTAGTCTGTTATCCTAATCCGAAGCCCAAACCAACTGATTATCGATTATTATTAGTGATGGGCAGATTTATACAGCAAACAGGAGGAGAAGAGTTCATTAATATACTTCAAAACAGATTCATACATTTCAACGTCTCAGTGTGTAACAGTTGTAACTGCCCATATGTTAATAGGCAGTTACAACTGTTTTGCGTTGAGCCATTGATTTGTACTTATTAAGATGACTTTGAATTTCAAACATGGTCTGGTTTAGGTTCAAGGACAAGGTCATCGGTGATAATCAAAGCCTTGCAGGCTCGACACCAGCTAGCCGGGTGTTCAAGACAACAAAACATATGGCAAACTGTTTGCAAAATTATAACCTGCTTTGCATGCAAAGCGGGATATAATTTGCAAACAGTTTGTTGCATTTTGTTATTCTGTAAACACAGGGCAGTTGGCATAAGACATCCTTTCTTGTTTAGAAAAAAACCCTAGCTTGTTTCCTAACAGTATTATTGATTTGAAATAAACAAAAAGAATCCCACACCTGGTGTAGGCCAACTTTCTTATTGCAACAATCCAGATAAAGAGCAAACAGTTTCGAAACTTTAATTCTTGTCCAAACATTTATTTAGCATTTATGAAAATATATACATTTCCACGTATCATAAAAATTGAATTATCCCAAAGTAACAATTTCTCATCGAATGGGTTTTATTTATTTAATATAAATGTTCTTGGTCTGTCACTAAATTTTTACCTTTCAAACTTGAATGCTTTAATTGAAGAATATATTTACGCTACACTGCTAATGTCAATAGAAATGTCTCATGGGTAATTTTGATCTTTTCACATGTCAAGACGCTTTTTCCATGAGTCTTTTGCAGTTTAATTTATCAAATATTTTCTTTTTATCTTGTATTAAGTTTTATTCACCAAATGATACTTTTAAAAAAATAAAGAAAAAAAGATGGATTCTGCTACTTTTGAGCCAGTGTTCAATACAATCATTCAAGAATCTAAATTGACCTAGATGTATTATATTAACTTCCTATTTTACCAAATTTTGGACCTGTCCAAATTCGAAGGTTTTGCAGACGAAAATTTAATGTGGATTTAATTTGAAATAACCCTTCAGTAGGGTAGAAAATAGTGTGGTCAAGAAGAAATTGCTTGTCAGAAGCAATTTCTTCTCTTTTCACAATGTTTTCTCAATCATAAAATCACAGGCATGTAAAAAGCAGGGATTAAACAGCAAAGGGTTAGAGAATATATATCAAGAATTCAGGGCAAAACCATTATAAGTGTAAATATTATACTGTGTATATGTAATTACAATAGTTTTGCACAGACAAATTGATATGTTAGAACAAAAATATTTTAACATGATTGTGTTTCTCACCATTTATAGTGAACTTAAAAATGCAATAATAAATGCAATAATTATAACTATCTCAATTTTGTTGTTATTTCCCACACATGATTAGATCTACAGTTTTCATATCAAATAATTGATAAGTAATTTACAAAGTAACTATTTTGATTACATATTATACTTTAATGTTACCAATAAAACTTACTAAAGTAAATATTAAATTCAAGTCTTTAAGAAAACAAATGTATAGTTTTCCCAAAACAATTGATGTGACTTAAAGAGTTTCACACAAGGATTAGATATATTTCATATGAATTTATTGACAAAGTTCTCAAACGGTTGTTTGTTTTAAGCCTTAGCTTATGATAACTTTGTCCAGCACAAAGTATACTTTAAATAATTATCACTGTTTCTTTAAGAAATTATCAACTGCTACAATTCAAAGATATTGAATTGTTCCCCTATTTAGATTTCAAAGAAATGGTTTTTGAATGTTCCAGAATGTTCAATGGCAGATGAAGAACTAGGACCAAGAACTTGTTCATGAAGTTCAAGAATTTGTTCTAGAAATTCAAGAACTAACTCTTAAACAAGTTCTAGAACCCTGAGTTCTTGAACTGCCAATTATTGAAAAGTATTTCTTTTGTGAAATTCTTAAATCTTTTAAATACATCTTCAATCAATGTGTTGGTACAATTTTTTTAATTGTTTAACTAATTGTTAAATTGTTTTCCAAAAAAGAGAAAAAAAATATACATGTTTTGCTATAATTTTCTTGTGGAAGAGTTGATTGATAATTTCTAGCCAGGCTGTTTTCAGAGAAAATCTGAGGTACTATGATCACTGTGTTTTTCATGTTTGCGTTGGCATGACAATTTTTAACCTTGGTTATACCTCTCTTGTTATTGAAGATATCTTCATGAGACTTAGCATGAGTGTTCACAATCACAAGAGCTACCCAGACTATCAAGGGAGATGACTGGAAGCATTTTTGTTACAGTTATTCCCCTTTTTTTACTTAGAAATTTAGCATTATCCAGCCCCTGTAGCTGAACATTGCACTTGTATGTGATGCTCTTGTTTAAATTTATATCAGAGAATAAATTAATGAAGTAAAGCAGCTTTTAGATACATCTTCATTATGGGTTGATGACAATAAAACTTGGTAAAATGTGCCGCTGGAACCTTGGGAAGGATGTTGTGCTATTACTACCCTGCATTCAGGATGACAAAATGATGCAAGCTGTTTGCAAAATGAATTCCTCTTTGCATGCAATTGTGCATGCAAAGCGGGGGTTTAATTTGCATGCAATATTCCAACAAACAAATCAAATTTGTTGAATTTATATAAAAATGAAGCTATCTAAGAGTAGCTTTCATGCAAATGCACATCACAAAAAATATATATAAACCAAAATGTTACAAAAAAAACAAAATTAAATTTGTTGACACTATATAAATAAAGCTATGAAAGAGTAGTTTTCATGCAAATGCACCTAACAAAAATATAAACCAAAATATTCCAACAAACAAATCTTATTTTTTTTTTAATTTTTATATAAAAAGATTAAGCTTTAGATTAAAGAGTAGCTTTCATGCAAATGCAGATCAAAAAAAATATATATACATGTATATAAGAAAATATTCCAAATCAAATTTGTTAAATTTATATGAATATAGAGATATTTAAGAGTAGCTTTCATGCAAATGCACATCACAAAAATATAAATATATTTACCAAAATATTCCAACAAACAAATCTAATTTGTAGATTTTATATTAAAATGGAGCTATTAAAGAGTAGTTTCCATGCAAATGCACCAAACAAAATAAATATATAAACCATAATATTCCAACACACAAATCTCATTTGTTGAGTTATAATGAAAATATAGCTTTAGATTAAAGAGTAGCTTTCATGCAAATGCACATCACAAAAATATATACATTAACCAAAATATTCCAATAAACAAATCTAATTTGTTTGAATTTATATAAAAATGAAGCTTGTAAAGAATATTTTTCATGCTAATGCACATCACAAAAAGTATATATAAACCAAATAATCCAACAAACAAAATTTATATAAAAAAAGAAGCTATTAATGAGTAGCTTTCATGCAAATGCACATCGCAAAAAAATATATTTAATTTGCTGAATTTATATAAATATTAAGCTATAGATTTAAGAGTAGCTCTTATGCAAATGCACATTACAAAAAATGTATATATTAACCAAAATATTCCAACAAACAAATCAAATTTGTTGAATTTGTATAAAAATGAAGCTATTAATGAGTAGCTTTCATGCAAATGCACAACGCAAAAATATATATAAACCAAAATATTCCAACAAATAAATCTAATTTATTGAATTTATATAAAAAACTGAACTTTAGATTAAAGAGTAGCAGTCATGCAAATGCACAAAGAATATATATAAACCACAATATTCCAACAAACAAATCAAATTTGTTGATACTATATAAAAAATAAGCTGTTAAAGAGTGGCTGTCATGCAAATGCACAAAAAGTATATATAAACCAAAATGTTACAAAAAACAAAATTAAATTTGTTGACATTACATAAATAAAGCTATTAAAGAGTAGTTTTTATGCAAAATGCACCTAATTGAAAATATATATAAACCAAAATATTCCAACGAACAAATCTAATTTGTTGAAATTATATTAAAATGAAGCTATAAAAGAGTAGATTTCATGCAAATGCACATCACAAAGATGTATATATAAACCAAAATATTCCAACAAACAAATCTCATTTGTTGAATTTATATAAAAATTAAGCTTTTAAAGAGTAGCTTTCATGCATATGAACATCACCAAAAAAATATATATTTACCAAAAAATTCCAACAAACAAATCAAGTTTGTTGAATTTATATAAAAATTAAGCTATTAAAGAGAAGCTTTCATGCAAATGCACATCACAAATAAAAACCAATTTTCTTGTTTATTAACATAATTACAAGTCATAATATTTACAGGTTACCTGTTAATGGCTGATTATAATCAGGTAGCTGTTAAATCAGTCTCGTGTTAAACATTGGCACTTCTGGTAATCATGCCCAGCAGCACGATCTTGTCAAACACTTGGGAGATCGGGCGTCTTGTCTGTTCAAACAGTGTTTGTTTATAGTATTGTAATGGGATTAATGTACTTTTATTACCTGCTGGCTTATAACACAACAAATAGACAGAGTTGATGAGAAAAGTAAATAGTGTGCTAACATTTCTGTACTATAAACATACAGTTAACATTATGAAGTAATTGACACTCGCATCATTCAAAATCATTCAAAATTTCCAACCCAGCTCTCTGTTTATAGCATTGAAAAAAGCAACACTCAACTTGTTCCAAACACTTTGTCTTTAAACTATGGTCCAAAGTGAATAAAAAGGCTTCACTGGACTTTTTAAAAATCGATTGAATCATTTGATAGTTTTATTGGTTGCTGATGATTCAGAAGGTGATTTCGATTGGTCCTTGAATTAAGACACACAATTTTATGTATTGAAGCTAGTGAACTAAACCTTGCCCAAGGTTATAAAACTTTTCTCAGACTCAGGCTCAATTTTCTCAAATTTTAGGTTAAATAAATGTGTGAAAGTAAAAGATAATATTGATAAGTTGTTATTTATTCTTTTTATTATTCTTTTTATGTTTATTCATTTAAATGAGTAATAAAACAAAATTATGACTTTAATTTCAAATTGAAATTTGAGAAAATTTAGCCTGAGTCTGAGAAAAGTTCTATAACCTCGGGTCTAGATCAGTGGGACAGGAGCGAGTCCATCATTTCTATAGACCATATACTTAAAGCAGGGATGTGGAGTTCCCATGCCTGACTTTTCTGACTCTGGCTTTTCTACTTGTGGACAAGTTCATTATCCTAAGGCTCTTGTCCGAGGACAAGTAAGTTTAGAACAGTCTTCAATGCTTTTCTAAAGTTGCTCCCATGAAGTTCAATGGGACTCTCATCTGATAGTTTTGAGTGTCCTGGCTAATTATTTTTGAGTCTCAGATTCACAAAAACTGCATCCCTTAACCCTTTGCTGTTTAATCCCTGCTTTTTACGTGCCTGTTATTTTATGATTGAGAAAACATAGTGAAAAAAAGAAGAAATTGCTTCTGACAAGCAATTTCTTCATTTTCCACACTTTTTTCTACCCTGCTTAAAGGTTATTTTTCAAATTAAATCCACTTTTAATTTTCGTCTGCAAAACATTTGAATTTAGACAGGTCCAAAAATTTGTAAAACAGGAAAGGGTTAAAACCCTGTTATCAATCCATGTAGTTGTATGATTATAAGGTGTTGGAATTTTATGTCTGATTAATTTCAATATTTTTATCTCTTTTCAGGAATTCCTACTTGGAGACTGCTCAAAGGCCAAAACCAAGCTCAAATGGACGCCAAAATATAATTTTGATGTGAGTAAAAAAGGCAAACCTTTTCTACATGTAAATACAATGTAACCTCAGTATGTTTATGACTTCCTAACTGTTAATTTTTTGAAACATTGATTTTTATGCCCCCGTATCGAGAGATCAGGGGCATATTGTTCTACTCATGTCCGTCCGTCTGTCTGCCCGTCTGTCTGTCCGTCTGCCCATCCGTCTGACCGAAAACTTAACCTTGCCAATATCTTCAAGCCTATTCAAGATACAAAGCTAATATTTGGCATGATGATAGATCTCAATGATCCGCATCCGCTGGTACCAAAGTCAAGGTGATGTGACTAAGTCAAGGTCATCTGTCAAGGTCAAACTTTGAAAAAAAATGCCGTTACAGGGGCATTCGTGTTTCACAAACACATCTTGTTATAATTGATTTTATTGCAAGATCTCATATACACCCTGGAATTGTTTTATACCAAGGACAGAGGAGCTATTTAGAAATAAAAACTCACTGTGGCTCAACCTTAATGGCCGTCTTTGATTCAGAGACTCCTTATTTTATGGACAATTTTGCAAGTCAATAGTGGAATGAGAAAATTTTGACAAAAAAAGAAGCATGGCAGTTTCCTTTTCAATCATTCAGTCAAAATTTCAGGGCCCAAGATTTAAGGTTATCAAACTTTTCTCAGGCTCAACTGAAAAATTTTCTCAAATTTTAGATTTGAATAATGTATGAAAATTAAAGATAATATTAATGAGTTGTTATTTATAACAACTTATTGATATTATCTTTTATGTAAATACATTAAAATGAGTGTTAAAACAGAATTACGGCTATACTCTCAAATTCAAATTTGAGAAAATTTGAATTGAGCATGAGAAAAGTGTTCTAACCTTGGGCCTAGATCTGTTCAATCCAAAAAAATAGAAATTCTGTAAATATTTGCTTGCATCTATTAATTATTTTGGAAGAAACCAGCTAATGGGTTACAAACTTTTGTGGAAAAGAAGAAATTGCTTGTAACAATAGGATATTTTAATCTAAAAATGTACTTTCTATAAATACCTATTAGGACATATTCAAACCTTATTTTTGTTGGATTTCAGAGTCTAGTTGGAGAGATGATAGAATCTGACTTGGCCTTAATGAGAGCAAGACCAATGGCATAATGTGATATATCAGGTACTGTCCATAATCATTTAATATTTGGTACATTGAGGTATTGTATACCAATAGCATTATGTGATATATCTGGTACTCTTTCAAGACCAATTGCATGATGTGATTTATCAGATACTGTATCAAGACTGTTGATATTTGGTACATTGAGGTATAGTAAAACCAATAGCATTATGTAATACATCTGGTACTCTTTCAAGACCAATGGCATAAAGTGATAATCAGGTGCTGTATCAAGACTGTTGATATTTGGTACATTGAGGTATTGTAAAACCAATAGCATTATAACTGTTACTCTTTTAAGACCAATGGCATAATGTGATATATCAGGCATTGTGTCAAGACATTTGATACTTGGTACATCGAAGTATTATAAAACCAATAGCATTATGTAATATGTCTGTTACTCTTTCAAGACCAATGGCATAACATGATATGTCAGGTACTGTACACGTATCAAGACATTTGATATATGGGACATTAGGGTATTGTATACCAATAACATGATGAATCAAAAAGGCTTAGAAGATATTATTGATTCACATTTAATACTTCAGGCTTGATAAAGGGATAGTTTTCATTCAAATTTAATATTCAATGCTTAATAGAGGGCTGGTTTTCATTCAAATATAATATTTCAAGCTTAAGAAAGTTTAAGTGCAGTGATATTCAACTCTTCTGTGTATGGTCCCAAGATTAAACATCCATGTTTTTTGATGTTTGAGAAAATATTGTGAAAAAAGAAGCAATTTCTCCTTTCTCCACAATCTTTCCTGCCAATTTTGATGGTTTCTTGAAATTGAACCCTCTTTTGTTGTTTTCATTTGCAAGGCCTCTTTTAATTTGAATCAGTCACAAGTTAGAAATAAAATGACTAAAAAGATATGAATTGTTTTAATAACATGTTTTGCCTTTCTTTTCAGATCTGACAAATTTTACCATGTGGACCAATATTAGAGGCTGTAAGAGAACAGGAAATCTAATTCACTTTTAGAAATGCCTTGGCAAATCAACTATGAAATCCATTGTTCAATAAATTAACTCATCAATAGGGGTTTAGACTGGCACATATCAATGGCTCAGTGCAAAACAGTTGTAACTGCCTATAAGTTTATAGGCAGTGTTTATAGGCAGTATGAATTCTTTTGCACTGCGTCATCAAAACGAGTCCCATCAAGCAATAAAAGACTATCTGAGAAAGGCTGAAAGGATCAACCACATTGAGACTGTGTGCAGATTGTACAGGCTGACTAGGACCTGGACTTTTCAACATCTGTACATTTTCTGAATATAGAATGATTATTCTACATTCCAGTATTTTTATGTTACGCCCCGGTCTCACAGACCCCGATTTCCCAAATAAGCGTAGTGCTTCGGGAGAACGCATTTTCTCAGATTTACCACGAATTTGAGCCGGTTTTCTCCGATCATCCTTGGACGGGGTGTATTTACAGACATACATGCTGTGTGTTTCCTGGGCTGCGAAAAACTTCGATGCGATACGATTTACTACGCTTTTGCCCCGATTTTGTTCCGAGGTACCCCAAGTTTAGGACCCGAGTAACTACGAAACAGTACAATCTAGGCCGACTATCCCGATTTCTTACTACGATGGACTACGATGTACAAAGATATACTGCGACATACGCCAACAGATCCGGATCAACTATGAGTTTCAAATCTTTTTTCAGGATTATGTCCCGATTTCGTACACTAGGTATGTAAATTCAGTGATTTAACAGCAAAATAAATCAGTTATCATATGACTATTAGAGTGACATTATGCCAACAACAACACAACAGACAACGTTATAATTGCAATCTCGAAAGGGAAAATGCTCCAGCTGAAAGAGTCTTGAAGAGCTTGAGTATAAACTATGCCAGATACAGCCTAAGCATAGAAAATAAAGGCGATGGTGGGTACGGCCTTGAAATACCAAAAACAGGAGGCAAAACACTGGACAATTTCATCAGCTATTGCAGCATGAACTACCTGCCCATGACCACCAATCAAAGTATAGGGAAGCGTCTCGTTCAAAGGTTTTGAAGTGGTGAATTGTTTGCAAAGTTGATGCGCCTTTTTATACTCCTCTGAAATCAGGGTTCTTCGTAGTACTACTGGATGATATCTTAGCAGATCGTAGTTATTCGGTGTAGGTCGGTGTAGGTCAGGTTGCTAGTCGTGTATCTCGTCGTACTTCACCAGCGAGAATCGGGAGTTACTCATAGGGCATCGGCCTTATTCGGGGTTCATGGCCGAGGTAGGTACACAGCAATAGGACCGATTCTGTTGCCGAATACCGCCGATTTGCTTACTAAGAACAACTCGGCTTTGTACGAGGTACACCGAGGTGCGCCGATTTCGGCACGATTTTAGAAATCGGGAGAAAAATTTGCGCATGTTGAAATTTTTGTTCCGATTTATTGTTGATCCGGAATTGATGCCGATTTGAGTCAGGAGGCACTACAACTCTCCCGAAGCTAGACAATTTCGCGCCGATTTTGAAATTTTCGAAATAGGAATTAAATCGGGGTCTGTGAGACCAGGGGGTTACCTCTGATTAACATCTTCTAATTTTATTATTTTTTAATGCCCCCTCCCTCTCCCTGAAATGGTAATGGGCATGTCGAGGGGTCAGCAAAACACTATTGTAAGTGCCTGTAAATATATAGGCACTTACAATAGTGTTTCGCTGACCACTTGCTGTAGTTACCTCTGTCCATGTTTGTGTGTGTGTCCCATTCCTATCTCAAGCAGAACTTCTACATTTATGGATGAATTTCAAAAAAGCTTGGCACAGCTGTTTCCCTAGATGAGGACTAGTGTCATGCAAAGAGTTTGTCCAGATATGTCCATGGTTAAGGTCACGACTGAAGATCAAATTGTTCATCGGTAAAAATTAATTATTTGGGGGAATATTCACTATACTGATGACAATTTACATAAATGTTCCTAGTCACTTATTATCAGGGTTTGGTGACTTTTTGACACAGACTTGTGTGGCAGCATATATTGTGATTTTGCTATCTTGTTGGTAACTAGAGAAAGTTTTCTGAGAGGCTTTATATCTACCATGTAGTGTGATAGGCATACTGTATGGTCCTATTATATATCTTTTCTACATTTCAATGGCTTAGCGTGAAACAGTTGTTACTCCCTATAAACTTTTAGGGAGTTACAACTGTTTCACACTGAGCCATCAATTTATTTTTGTCGTTCAAAGATCTGTATTGAATGAATTGTGTGAAGAAGAATGCTTCACTTTATCTCAAGGAGTAGAATTCTTTATAGTAATAATAGTTCAGCGCATCATATAAAATCACTCTTATTTTTGGCTCCACTGCCGGAAGGCCAGCTAGCTATTGTCATGGCATTGTGTCCATCATGCGTTCATGCGGCCATGCATGAGAAACTTTTCTTAAATATCTACTCCCGAACCAATGGGCCAAATTTTACCAAAGTTGGCAGAAATGTTCCTTTGGTGACCCTCTTCTAAAGTTGGTCAAGAAATTTTGATTGACCGTCAAATATGGTTGTGATAAGGCAGGGCTTTTCACCTTGAAATCTCCTCCCAAACATCAGGCCATTTTCAATGAACCTTGGCATGAATGTTCCATACATGACCATGTTCAGAAATTGGTTTCTATTTGGAATAACCTTTTTTTTTCAAATCTGGAGATGTTAAAGCCAGTGGAGCAATACAGGCCCTTTTTGGCCTCTTGTTAACTAACACTTTTTGTCTTTATTTGTATTATCATAGTTCTTCATGTAAGATTTAGTGCACCTTTAAATTTATTGAAATAGCGTATAGTCCATTTTATCTGTCTCCAAAACTATATATATTATCATTGACTCTTAAACCCCTTTTATGCTATCCCAGCAAAATTCCTACTATAGCAGGAGTAATAGTCTACAAACAGCGTGTCATGATGAAATTATATTGCTTTTGTCTTCCTTCCTGTGAAAATTATACCATTAAGAGGTTATTTACTATGATTGAGTACAATACTGAATTCTATTGGATAAATACCCTGCAGAACCAGTGTATATTTGATGAGACGGCACTCAAGTCAAAATAAAGACTAGTTCTGAAGGGTTTTAATCCAATGAATTCAGTATTTTGCTCTGCCCTCAGATTTTACCTTTTGCATTCAACCCCACCTCCATCACACTTTATTCCTGGACACATCAATGTTAAGATGAAATTATTTCATAAGTAAAAAAATGGCAATTTGTTTGAAACCAAATTCAAATTTTGCAGGATAAGGTCTAAAAATAGAAATTCCATTAATGATAAGGCCAAGGTCATGAGTGCTTGTTAATTGGTAATTTTATTTATTCCTATTTTATGTATATAGCTATGAGGGGCTATCAAAAAGTTTTGAGACTTTAATCATAATTTCTAAAGTAGATGTCCGACGACTTAGAAAATTGCATGAGCTGAATCGTATGCCTTCTGAATACAAATATACCAGTAGAGTAGCATAAATACACTGAATTGCATGTCAAATTGAATTGAGATGGGTGCGGCGTCTCTGGGCAAAATACTGACGTCATGAACGTCAGACACACTCTTGATGGCATTTATAATCGGTGAACTCCTATCAAATTCCATCAATTAAATTTTCCCAAAAGGGCATTGCACATCTTCACATTTACATACAATTCTTTCAAGTAAAACTCGTTTAAAAGATGAATTTTTGAGTTTTGCTTTAACGTTTATGATAGACAATTCAATTTCCACTGTAAACACATTTAGTATTTCAGACAGGAGAAAACACATTTTACAATCTTCGATAACATTTAAACAAAACAGTACGGAAATTAATGTTGAGGAATTTAATTCTGATCTTTATTTTTTTATTTGAGACACAATGTGACTGCAATAAACGGCATTCTATTAAAACAATAACCCATATTAGTTAATCACCATTTCAAGTACCCTGACGTTACGGTATTTCCGAAAAAATAATGTCGTGTAGGTTGATTAAACTTCTTCCAGCGTTGAGCCTTTTTAAGTTAACCTCATGGTATCAAGTACACTTGTTGTGAATTTAATGCTTATTTCAACACAATTTGATTTTTTTTTCAAATCTCTATTTTGCATTTTGAATGATTTTTTTTCTCAACAGTGAGTTTAAAACTAAAAGTGTTCCGAAAGTGCATCATTCGGTTTCCATAGGGATGGTTCCTTTACAGGCATGTGGTCATATTTGGTTGCATGTTTATATAATTAGCACTTACATCCATACGAATGACTACTAGCAGTTTCATCAAAATCTGATGAATGATAAAAATGATATTGCAATTGTCTCAGAACTTTTTGATACCCCCTCGTAGAAGAGGGACTTCATTGCTATTGGGCAGGTCGAGTTTCATTAGAAAGCTCGTGTTTTTTAAAAGTTCTGATCCTTTTTTCAAGACATACAATTTGATATGTAGTATTTTATTTCTGTCTTTTATCCGCTGTAAAATGTATGCAGTTGAAAATTAATTTCCATTGCTTAATTTTATTTCAGCTTTTGCTGTTGTATCTAGTATTGTGCAGCTGTAATGATACTTGGATACCACTTGTAAGCTGGACTGTTTTTGGAGAAAACTCAAGATATTGTCATCACCTTGGCATGGTTTGGGTTGGCGTTGTTTTTGGCATTTGTGTGACTAACTTTAACCTAGGTCAAATCTCTTTTGCTATTGAAGATATAATCTTAGAACTTTGCATGTGTCTTCACCACAACAAATGCTGTCCAGACTATTAAGGGGGATAAGCCTAAATAAAATTTGTAAGAGTAATTCCCCTTTTTAAACTTAGATTTTTTACATTATCCAGCACCTGTAACTGATCGCTGGCACCCATAGGTAATGCTCTTGTTTGGATGTACACCTGTCCTGCATTCAGGATGTAAAAATGTTTAAGATGGTGTAAAAATTGTACCCATCTATGCATGTTAGTGCAAAACTAGACAGGGTTCATTTTCCTAAACGATTCACAAACATTTGTCTTAAGTGCATGATTTTTTTTTTTTTTTTGCTTGATGTACAATTATGAGTTGAAATTATGAATTCCTTTTATTGAATATTTATACAAATGAAAAATGTGTGAATTGTATATTCCTTATGATAAATTTGACATATCATTGGTTTGGTGCAAATCTGTAGTTAGTGTATATACATTGTATATACACTTACTACAGTCTTGCACCGAATCCTCGATATGCTTATCCACATCAACATTTTAAGTGTTTACACTCTAGAGGCCACAAATATGGACCAATTATCATGAAACTTTGTCAGAATGCTCTCCAGGTGACAAGGGTTAACCCAACTGAAAATGGGAAGGATCTGTACCATATCACGGGAAAAGGGGCATAAAAGACAATTTTCTTGTTTACACTCTAGGGGCAAATATGGTCTAATCATCAAGAAACTTTGTCAGAATAATCTCCATGTTACAAGAATGAAAGCTATTGAAAATGGGAAGGATCCATGCCATATCACAATTTTCTTGTTTTCACTTTAAAATTATAAATTATGACTTTTGCTGGAAAATTTGATTATTATCAATTTTGACAAAGAAACGAAGGCGGGTGATAAAGGACCATCATGGTCCTCTTGTAATTGTTACTTACATTCTCTTTCAATAAGGGCGAGTTTATAATAATGATATGCGGGAAAGACAAGTTTAGAATATTGAAATGCAGGAAAGAATAAGATTATCATTTTGCTAAAAGACGAGTTTAGAATATTGAAATGCAGGAAAGAATTACTAAAAGACGTGTTTAGAATATTGAAATGCAGGTTAGAATTACTAAAAGACGAGTTTAGAATATTGAAATGCAGGAAAGAATTATTAAAAGACGAGTTTAGAATATCGAAATGCAGGAAAAGAATTAGATTTTCATTTTGCTAAAGGACGAGTTTATAATATCAAAAAACAGGAAAGAGTTGTATTATCATTTTGCTCATGCAAACTTGGGCTTTTATTGTGTTGTTTAAGATGTATTTATTTCAAGAAATGTCTAAATTATGAGGGAAATTTTAGAATAAAGGGGGCTTAATATAATTATATGTTTGTCACTTAATTCAATTTTAGTCCATGTTCTTACTATATTTCGGCTGACTGGTCGTACTGCACTTAGCAGTGTGTCGGTATCCCAACTATGAGGTCCAGGGTTCAAATCTCGGATGCAGCGAATACATTTACCCTTCTGATATTTGTCTCCCACCAACAAGTCTTGAGTTTGAACCCAAGCTCGGCCTGCTTTAATGTGACATTTGACAAAAATCAAATTTGATACATTTAATAACATCGTGAAATTGACACAGTGAATGATTGTGGAAAGATTTTAGAATGAAATTGAATGAGTGAGATGAGTAGGTTTTGAGTGAAATTAGAGGGAGGTTATCCAATATCGCAAATTTTGTTCAAGAAGAACAAAATTAGCGATATTTATTACCCCTCTTTAGTTAAATATGCATACAAGCAGTTTCCTATTTCTGCAAGAACCAATTAGACACGCATGATTTAAAATATGTAATTGAAATCGCGATTTTTTTCCCAGCTATATGTATTTTTAATGTACCGTTTGTTTTGGGCGTTTTTGAATGGTTTGAATGAGTGTTTGAATGAATGAATGAATGGAGCATAGAGTGAGCGAATAAGAACGGTTTTGGTTGAGATGAATGCAAATTTCACGAGGTTACTAAGTGTACAAGTGGTGTGTCTCCTATCAATAGGTGTATGATAATTACATGTAGTACGCCTAAGTAGGGTGAGCAAGTGTTGTAACAGGCCTACGTCGTCGTTTGGCAACAAAACGATCGTAACTTCAGCTTGAATAAAGCTGAAGTTACGATTTTTTTTTTGTTAACCAAAAGACGATATTGCTGTCGGAGGTCTCACGGTGCTTTCAAAGCAGTAAAAGAAAAAAAACTTCGTTGTGTGACCAAATATTCGTAACTTCAGCTTATATGAAGCTGAAATGAAAATGTTTTGGTCAGCAAACCATAAAATGTCACTAAATTCATTCTGCTTTATAAAGCGGTAATAGACATAAACGTCGCCGGGAGACCAAAGTATCGTAATTTTAGCTTGAATAAAGCTGAAATTACGACTTATTGGTCACATAGAGACGATTTTAGTAGCGTAGGTCGGGCGGTGCTTGCAAAGCAGTTAACACAAATGAAACTTCGTTTTATGATAAAATCATCTTAACTTGAGCTTGAATAAAGCTGAAGTTACGATGTTTCGGTCAGCTTGAATAAAGCCGAATTAGGCTTAAAAAAGCTGAAGTTTCGATGTTTTGGTCACACAAGGACAAAAATAGTGACCGGGGTTACGCAGTGCTCGACTTCAAACTGCACCGAACGTCTGAATATACGGGGCATGCATGGATGGACTAAATTGAAATGTCAGTTCTTAGCAGTTAACATGTTAAAATTACCAAAAATAATAAGATCCGGACGTTTATTGGGGATTTAACCGTTTTTATGGAGACATTTCCCGACTTTAATTGATATAATAATTATCTATGTTGCCGGGCCGTGTTTAGTTTTCATGACTAAAATAAACAAAGTCCGTCGTCTTAAGTTTGCGGTTGAAAAAATAATGTCTGAGCCCAATTTTGAATATGTTTCAGTTCATTAGGTTGCTTGACGACGGTATGCAAATCCTGCCCTGCGTTCAGGATGACAAAACGGTGCAAACAGTTAGCCAATTTTACCCCGCTTTGCACGTGAACGCGTGTGCAAAGCGGGGTAAAATTGGCTAATTGTTTTCACCGTTTGAACATCCTGAACGCAGGGCTGGGTCGTTTGTTTGAAACCAGACTCGCCCACATTCAACAAAAGTTATTGTGACTAAATTGTATGTTGCATACTTACAAGCCCATGCATTTACTTGAAGTTTCTTTACGAGAGAAACGAAAAATCCAACCAACCAACAAACAAACAAACAAAAACTTGGTGCATTTGCATCGTATAGAAAAAGAGCGACCAAAAGATTCTCACTGTGATTTTGTAGTGCACTTTTATCATGCTTTTCGAACAAACAAACTATATGTTCGTACATTTATTCATACACGGGGCATATAGTTAGGTTACTTATCAGACTACTAGAGACATAGCTAACCGCAAACCGACATTTAATAACATCGTGAAATTGACAAGGAGAATGATTGTGGAATGATTTTGGGGTGAAATTGAATGAATGCAATGAGTGGGTTTGGGGTGAAATAAGAGGGAGGTAATCCAATATCGCAAATTTTGTTCAAAAAGAACAATACTAGCGATATTTATTAACTCCCTTTAATAAAATATGCACACATGAATTTTAGGTAGCATCCTATATCTGCACGAACCAATAAGACGCTTATAATCTAAATCATGTCAATGAAATCGCGATTTTTAAGCTATATTCATTTTGAATGTAGTTGTTGATCTTATCTTTTTAGTGATTTTGGAGCGTTTGTGAATGGTTTGAGTGAGTGTTTGGAATGAGTGAATGGATTAATGGAGCCCTATGTGAGAGAATTAGAACGGTTTTGAATGAGATGAATGTTAATTTCACGATGTTACCAACTTTATGTAGATTGAGAAGATGAATTCTCTAAAAGGACGTCGGGGCGGTACTATTCAAAGAAAGAATCCAGAATGTCACGTTATGTGCTTCAGCCGTCGCGACACGACTGCAAAAATGTTAAAAGTGAAAATAAATCCTATTAAAAATGATAGAACGCTGGTTTGTCCCATTAAAATCATACATAGCTCACCTACTCGAACATTATTTATAGTGACCTCGCTGAAAATTACCGTTCCATCGGTCATTGTACTGATAAAAAGTAGAACCTTAAGAAAAACAATTGAAACGTTGTTTTGCATATTTTCTTTAACGTCGTGTTCGAACTTCTCGGTGCATGATTTCTTAACGTCAAAAATACAGTGTTTTTAAAGTATCGGCTATAGACTAAGACATTTTATTAGCTTAACGCATTCAAGTCCTGTTAATCGGGTTTAATTAGCGAGTTTTGTTTTCGCTAATTTTGCAACCGATTGAAAAAGCAAAATCAAGATTTTCGCACATTTGGTGTGATAAAGAACAACTCGATGACCCGTTGGTGAATAGGTCCTTCCGACCTTTTTGTACTGGGACGCCATAATTTGACTAGCCTAACTATAAGATATGAAGTCTCCAGTGCGTTTATCAGGACCAAGGCCTGAGGGCGCGAAAATTACCGACGCGAAATTTACACGGTTTTCACTACTAACAGCTTACATCTACGTTTGTATTTATGCTGTTATCTTATAACAAAATGGATGCACGTAGACTGTCCTGCGTTCAAGGTTCTAAAACTTTCGTAAAGGTTTATAAATTGTTCGCAGCTTTGCATGTAGGAACGTGCAAAACGGAGTACGGTGTTAAATAACGTTTGGCGGACGTTTGCACCCAGAAAGTATGGCAAGCACGGTAGAATTATATTTTAGGTTCATTCTATCAATCAAACAAAGATGAATAAATTCTGAATTTGTTGAGACTGTAATTTGCTAACAAACTTCTTAAAAGCACCTAACTCACTAATGACGGACGAAAATTAATAATGTTGCTTGATACTTTACATGACACGACGTTAACGTGAAATGACGTCTATAGATAAGAAATAAGGTGTAACGTGAACCCCGCACGGAGAGTGTCACAAACGTTATAAACGTCGTGACCAGTTTTAGATAGACATTGAATAATTTACTCAGGAAGCCATAATACGTTACTAGCATCATTTCAAAATGTAACCTGTCCGATGATACAAAAGGAAGTCTTCGCAGATCTACCTTTCACACAAAGCTAGCCATGTCTTTCATAGCCAACAGTTTTCAGGGATAATTATCATTGCCTTACACACGTGTAATATTACATTTTAAATATCGTCATTATGACGTCATCTACATGTAACGCACGTCCACAAAAAATGCTGTTTAATGTGAGAAAAAGAATCTGTAACCCGATTTTTTTTTATTATTTTTTTTTTTGAGACAAGCTTATCTTAATCTCTTCTGGAAATAGAAAAGTTATTAAGCTCGCCTAGGCTCGCTAATAAACGTGCGTAAGATTACATTTTAAATGACGTCACTACGACTTCATCTAATGCACGTCCACAGAGCATCCAAAAATTGGTAAGATGTGAGAAATGTGAGAAAAAAGATCTGTAAACCGATTTTATTTTTGAGACAAGCTTATCTGAATCTCTCACTTTTAGAATTGAAAAGTTATTAAGCTCAACAAGACTCGCTTTGTAACATTTCAATTTTAGGCTCAGTTAAGATCAAAGTGCCTCAAATAGAATCTCATGACAGTTCCGATACGTCAATTATACGTGTATTTTGATTAGAAGTTTCGTTTTTTAAAAACATGAGTGAATAAATGGTTAAAGAAACCAATTTTTATAATTCTTTTCGGTGGATTATCGAGAATTAACGGTGGATTTTCATTTGATGAAATCAACGCTAACCAGTGAAACTATCAAAAACTCATACCCCGCGTTCGTCCATTTCACCCCATCTGACATCATCTAAGCGGACCAAAATAAATGACGTCACCATGAACGTTGCACAGTAATCATATGCCAAATTCCAAATTTATTTGATAATTGGCCACCGGCCTTTACATACATACACATATTTAACAATTCTATGCAAAAAGATGTCATAGAAATTTTCATATTTTGTTTCATTTTTGAAAATACAATGACCGGGTGAGATCTCGACGCTTCGTAGTAGAAAATATTACTTTTATATGCGTTTCACGGGCGTCAATTCTTTCCGCGAGCAAAAGCAGTAAAGAAACTACATGTATTATAAACCCGAGATATCGCGACGTCTTTATGCATTACAATGCCTCTGATATCATTTATTTATTAAATATTACTATTATCCGCCAATGAAAATAGCGGATATAATTAAGATTTTCAATTTTCATGAAAACTCATCATTTTTTTTTGTTTGTTTGTTTGATTATTAAATCATCCGAAGGACGAGATCTACGAAAAACAAATATACTAGACGAAAAAGAAACTCCGGGTAACTTTAGATGATTGTTTTAAGGATAAATTGTTTTATTGGATTATTATATTCATTTTTGTATGAAATGTCATCTGATTTTGTGAAAAAAATACACCCTTTAAATGTTGACCCTTCTTGTTTTGCGAAACACGACAGGACATATCAGTATTTTGTGTGTCCTCCATGCGCAGATGTGGCAGTCCTGATTCGTCTATGTTGCATATTTTATGTATCCCGGCATTTCTTTTTCGTCTTAGTATATCTTAAAATGTTTTCTGATGGTATTGGAGGGAATAAGCTTTTAATTAAGTCACTTGTGTTATCCATCAATCGGTCATATTTCGAAAACGCTTGCCTAATGGCCCTGTCACACCTCAACGTTTTAGCCAGCGTGTGCCTAACGCGTTTGAGAAAACGACTAAGTCCGCAAAACGTCGGCATACGCTGACCTACATTTTCTTTTTGTCAATTCACGACGCGCTTGTAGCGTGTTCATAGCGAGTTTGAACGTGTGAGTAACGCGTGAGAAACGTGTCCAGAACGTGTTGATAGCGTATGTCAGCGTATACCAACGTTCTTGAGCGTGTGTCCAACGTTCTCGTAACGTCCTCAGAACGTGCTAAGCGTGTTTGTAACGCGCTTCTAGCGTGTTATAACGTGTTCGCAGCGTGTTTTGGATGTAAATATAAATTCTGCAAGAAATTACCACTTTAAACTCATTCTTTTAAAATATAAACAGGCTAAGGCCACTAAACATATTCAAATTGAAAGTATGTTGCTTCATGTAAATGAAAAATAGGAAAAGACGAAAAGAAAAATACACTGGCACCTGTTACATATGAAAACATGCATATAACTTATAAGATTACAAGCTGATTAAAGCTTCTAGTACTTTTCACTCGAAAAATATTGCGAAAGGGTAAGGAACTATTTGTCATAATGCACTCCTTTCTTCCTCAATATGCTCTACCATGAAGGATGACTTTCTACAACCTCCCTAACCTTGAATAGCTAGTCCTATATTAAGGGGGAAAAGGTGTACCAAATATCAAACTAGATACATATAGTACATATAATAGAATCAAATATTCTGAACAGAGCAGAATATAGTAAAACACGTCTTGTATTATGTCCACTAGGTACAACGATGTACTTTACTTGTCTTTTTGGTAGATTGATAATGATCAAATGAGACGAATGAATGTTTGTATTTTCGCGAACGTATTGTTATTCTAACCAAAGAGCAGACGCACTTGTAAAGCTATAAACGCAATGTTTAACACACATTTAGGCTACATTCTCCACCTCGACAATCTAAGGAATTAAGAAAATCCGTAAAGGATTCATATGGAAGAAAAGACAAGCAGCTTATAACATAACATAACATAACATAACATAAGTTTTATTTATATGACTTGAGCGAAATCGTTCATCGTCAAATATAGAGAATGCCTTTCAAATCGAGTTTTCAAGTCATTCTTAGACTGGTCATGAGGAAACATGCAGATATGAACATGTCAAAGGGGTCATACACACGTACATGCACAAATTCATTTATTTACGAGAAGCTGATGGTAGAAATTCAAGACAAACATGCAGCGAAACTTTTATATTTTCATAGAAAACTGAAACGCTGTCATACGCCAGAAACACGCTGTGAACTCGCTGGCAACGCGCTAGACACACGTTCAGTATGCTGAAGACACGCTATGCACACGTTCCCAGTACGCTGGAGACACGCTCGAAGCAAGTTAAACTTTTGGCGAACGTGTTTCTAGCGTGTCCGTAGCGTAAGTGAACGAGCTCCTAGCGTGTCTCTAGCGTGCTGAGCGTGTTCGGAACGTGTGCGGAACGTATGCGGAGCGTGTTCCAACACGTTCGGCACACGCTGAGAAATTTTAAGCATGCACAAAATTTTATGAGATACTTAGCGTATCGCAACGTGTGCCAACGTGTTACAGCGTGCCGATAGCGTGTGCGGAACGTGTCCATAGCGTACCCGACGTGTTCGCAGCGTGTTATGAAAAATCCAACACGTTCCGCACACGCTGGCTAAAACGTTAAGGTGTGACAGCCCTATAACGTTCACGATAATCGCTTGCTATAAAAAAAATATTGGCAGCGAGCGCTCTCGAACCCTGAACGCAGGGCTGGATGTGTTTGAATAAACTTACGAAATATACAATTAAGCAAGTGCGTGATATTTCCAACAATTTGAAATGTACGTAAAGGAAATTTACAAAATTTGAGCGGCAGAGACGACCACAAATTTTCAATAAATTTTACAACTGTCTAAATACACTTTGAGACCTTGTCTTACTACGAATCGCAAAGTAAATACTCTGGCCAGGCTGTGCGGGTGAACAGGATGGTCAGAGTCTTTGCTTGGGGCATTTGAAATTGTTGGATAGACTCAATTATTATTTACGCCCGTATCGAGACAAATTGCTATTTTGACGTTAATTTGCCAACCCGTATGCCTGTTTGCCTGTTTACTACTTAACATGCAAACTTATGATTTTCTGCTCATTTAGATTGACTGATTGATTGAATGGAGTTTAACGCCACTTTCAGAGCTCTAGATAATTTTTGGGTCAAGGGGTATTTACCCCTTATAATTTTTTTAAGGGGGTATTTTTCAATAAATATTTCAACAGACGGGGTATTTCCCTCTTAATTAATCTTTTACAAAAAGTTTCCTTTAAATTTTAGGCATTATTCTTTTACAAGTGAATAGTAAAAATGCCAAATAAAAAAGAGATGAAGATAAGAAAATTGAAAGACAGTGATAATTAAAAGAAGAATACAGAATATCCGAAAACAAATTTCCAACTATAAAGAAATATTTTTTAAGTGTATCTGTAGAGTTGTTTAAACTTAAGTACCAGAAATAGTATCACCTGCAGTAGGCTGCTACATGTAAGTAGCCATTATCTGAATGTCAATTTTAAGAGGAAATACTAATTGAAAAAAATAAATAAGATATAATATATTATATAATAATTTTTAAAAGGGTTTCATAACTTTTGTTCTAGAAATAATAAGATCTGCCTAGTTATTATTGAATGGTTTAAATTTTTGGTAGAAAATAATTTAAAGAACAATTCTTAGATATAACACAAAATGTCTTATTTTTTATTGTCAAATTTTAATGGGGTATCTTACCTTTTGCTCTAGAAATAATTACATCTGCTTAGCTATTGTTGACTTTCTTTGATTTTTGATGAGAAGGAGAATTAGACAAAAAATATCTAGATATACGACAGCATTGTATTTTTTTAATAGTCAAATTTTATAGGGTGTCATAACTTTCGTAAAAAAAGTTTGGGGTGTCATAACTTTCTTCAGTCAAATTTTAAAGGGGTGTCATAACTTTCGTAAAAAAAAGTTTGGTGTGTCATAACTTTCGTAGCAACGTAATTTGACAAAATTGGAGTTTCGACTTTATTATTACTCCAATGTCCATCATGGTTATTGTCACTACAAAATCAATCTATTAGTTAATCAATTAGTCAGTTAGTCTATAATTTGCTTTCTTTTGCTTTGACCACATCACTGCTTTAAAATTTGTCTTTGTTCTAAGAACCCAAAATATCGAAATATCTAGTCAAAACTTATATTTGCTTTTACATGAATTTCAGGCCTGTGAAGCGATTCAAGCCATTCATGGCTTTCTAGTTAGTTACTATATAAATGATTTACGAACACATATTAAGCTTTTTGTGAGATTTTTTGTTTTATTTGGAAGTCCACTGCATATTTATTAACGGCTATTTGTGAACTTATTTGGATTATTTTCTAAATAAACTTCAAACCGCGGATATGGCTAAACATATATTTCCATTTCTATGCTGCGTTATTTTTATTTTGTATAAATAGAAATTATCATTGGCACCGAAAAAGGGGCATTCAATCATGTCAATGGGCAATATAATCGATTCTACATTAAATTCCTAACCAAAAGATGGGCCAGAATATGGCATTTTTATTATTGCCAATTGCATTAAAAACTTTCTAACAAGCAAAATTGCAAATATGACAACTTTGAGACTCTTCGGGAGACCTTCCGACGGACTTACTGTGAAGCTGGTGCTAATAAAACGTCACCAACGACGTTAAAGACAGGATTTGTCAAGCATAAGATTCTCTCCATCTCTCTCTCTCTCTTGGGGTAACGTCAGTATGAAACTTGAATACGTAGCAGTTTTATGAGAAATGATATTACTGTTAATCACATCTTGAAATTCCGATGAAAACCATTCGATTATATAAAATGGCTGTCTGCCATTTCTGTTCATGGCTCATCTTGTCGGACAAGCAGTCATGTAAAATACAGTTAACAACATAGTAAAATTGACATAGTGAACGATTTTGGAATGATTTCGGAATGATGTCGAATGAGAGCGTTGAGCGAGTTTTGAGTGAATTTCAAGGTGAGGTAAACCAATATGGCTAATTTTGTTCAAGATGAACAAAATTAGCTATATCTTTTACCTCTCTTTAATAAAATATATGTAATGTTTAGTTTGTGTGCTTTTATGGACAAAACAAACACTTTAAACTCTTTATCAACCAATACAATCGTACAATAATCAGATCGACTTGAATCAAATGCTGATCGCCTTGGTCGATTTCGAAATGATTTCTAAAGATTTTGAAACGTTTCTGATCGAGTGTTTGAAGTGAATGAATGGAGCACTGAAGGAGCGATTTATAATGGGTTTGATCGGATTGAGTGTCAATTTCATGATGTAATTAAATGCACCTAATTTGATTACACTTAATCTGGCACCTTGTTTGCAGTATTCACTGACATTCACACGATAAATATTCAATAACGATACTGATAATCAAAATGATCTTATCCCGCGATAATAATTTCATATGCCATCGCTGGTTTTAATGATGAAAACGGTTTGTCAGAGAATAAATTGCATACTTTTTAGCTCGTAGAATAGGTGGTTATTCTGGTCACTCGGGCGTCGGCGTTGGTGTCGGTGACAGCGCATTGCTTGCAAATCTCTATCTTTATCTCTATCTCAATCTATATCTGTTTATGCTATCACTTAGAACTTTGAACATGCTTCTAGACAAAGATAAATTACTCTGATTTTGAAGTCAGTTGGATTTTAACCCTTTTTGGACTTGGGTATCTTTGTTAAGGTTTACATGCAACTGATGTTTATTTGTCTCTCTGTTTCTACTTAAGCTATTGCTTGGAAAATTAGCACATGCTTCTGTGACCAT
The DNA here is from genome assembly GCA_948146395.1 of Fragum whitleyi. Taxonomy (NCBI): domain Eukaryota; kingdom Metazoa; phylum Mollusca; class Bivalvia; order Cardiida; family Cardiidae; genus Fragum; species Fragum whitleyi. The sequence continues at coordinate 55,829,927 of OX411552.1, read as the reverse complement.
AATTTTAGCCTCTCGACAAGGATTCGTTATATTGTTATTTTTAAAGTGAAATTTTAACTCTTTGACTCTTTTGACATTGATGAAAAGCATTACAGAGATATCATATCCTCTTTTAGTCTTTGGACAACACATGCATACGGCATGTGTTTTCAATTATAAAAAACATTTAAAGATGTTTTTATCGATGATTTGAAAATTAGTCCATTTATAGCGATTTTGTGACTTTTTGAAAGGAGGGTACCGTCTTTTTCTCTTTCGTAACAACATCTTTTTAATTAAAAAACTAGTTTAATTGAATTCACAGAAAATTGGTTCGGCTTTTGTGCAAAAGCATTTGACAAATAATCGTGTGACATCTGGTATTTGAAATCTTAAAAGTGAACTGTCCTTTCGTATGTTTTTCCCAGTTTACTTTGTGACTGTCCAGCCAGCTAAAATATCTCTCCTTCTACACTCATCAAATGTCACACACAGGTTCATATAGACATTTTTAAATTAGTCCTTCTACATTTGTATATGCCGCATCCTAATACATCATAATATGCCGGTTAACTTCAATGGTGCTCGAATTAAAACATTTTAAAATGTTTATGTAAAGCATGGGGTCCATTATAACAGATATTGTTAAACATTCTGGTATTGTTATTATTCACCTTTAATCAACCATCCGCTAATGATACTATAAACTTATGGCTTTCAAAATATTTGTAGTATTAAAATATATTGGCGACAAAACGTGGTCCATTGAAAACAGCCCCAAGCCGTATGTCTGTTTTGGGTTCAACTGAGCTTTTATACGCCACAAAAGGTGGACCTACGAGGGTTGGCCGAGGAATTCGTGAACTTCCGAGCGTACGTTTTACAGCTGTATTTCTAATTATGACCAGGGAAATCCGTAAAACTTTTATCAATCTGTTGCAAATGTGTACGCGTTGTCAACTAAATAGTTTTATTGTTAAGTCGGACGCTTGATTTTTGAAAAATCGGAATGTCAACGAATTTCTGGGACAACCCTCGTATATTGGTATAATCTTCTCAGGCTGGTTGTCAGTCCGTATTTCGGTAAGTCCATCCGTCTGAATGTCTTCTTCTTGTAAACGCAGTTCTTACATTAATGCATGGAATGACATGAAGGTCTCACAGAATGTTCCTCGTCATGTGAGTTTTCGCATATTGTCGAGGTTATGTGGTTTTGTGCTGTGTCATAGAAAAAAGGGGATTTAGTTGAATATATTCCTAGGGTGACGTGTATTGTGACGTCATTACTCTTGCCTAACATAAAATATAGAACTTGTATTAGCGACGACTTACAGAATCATCAAAGAGCATTCGTTGAAAAGTATGGTCGTTTAGAAAACGTTTGTTTTGTTTTTAAAGGAAAAAAAAATATTTAAAACGTATACTTGAAATGAAATGATTATACCTCAATAATCCTATGTTGTAAACACTATTTAGAATCGTCTCTGTTAGACGATTCTATTGTGTTTAACAACATAGGATTAGTTTACGATGATTTTTAAAACCAATAATATGTTCCTTGTAAAACAGTTTGATATAAGGAAATGGATCTTAAAAACGGTCGCAATAAAAAATGGTCGCTTAATAGACGTGGTCGCTCGGGCAAGATTGAGTGTTTTATTTGCTATATATATTAACACATGTAGTTTAGATCAATTCGATATTAAATGACCATCCAATACAATAAGCTAAACATCTATAAAACATGATAAAGTAGATGACGATTATGCTACTCCTTATCGAATCAAAGTACTGAAGGTACTTTTAAAAAGCAATCTTTTATTCTTGTCAAGGCATTTCTTACACTTGTCAATTTTGCCTTACACGTGAGCAAATTTAAAAAAAATCGATCTAAAAAATGTACAATTGCATCACCGGTAACACTGCTAAGAATTAAGGTTATGCGTGTTCACCTCAGTTGTGTTTCTTTTCCGTGGAACTATTTTCTGAAAGTAGTTTCGAAAATATATAACCTCAGTGCAGTTCATTGGGGTAACGGCTATGCTCTCCAATTTGTATAAAAGTATTATTTATATGAGGATTTATTCCACGTCATTAGCTCGTGTTAAAAGTGCCTGGGGTATTCTTGAAAATAAAATAAAATGTTTGTTGAAATAATTAAAACGCTAAAACAATGTTTATCTTCAACTTAAAATGGTAAGATGGGCCTAGTGCTCCATTTTTGCCGCTGGTGTTATTAGTTAATATGACCTGGCCCGCGAAAAGGGATCAATCTGGGACTCTGTAAAGCAAATGAGCCATTGCGTGAGATTTCCAACAATTTCAGATATGTGCAAAGAAAAGACTCCGGCAAGCCTGTGCATTGAACAGACAGACCAGAGTCTTCACTGTGCGTTTTGTAGATAGGTAAGGTCTAAAATTATCTGTAGACCATCATGTAACTTTATATATAAAGTATGGCATTGTCTACGTGCTCCTCAATGTTTGCACATCACTCACATTTCAAATTGTTAGAATGTCACGCATAGGCGCATTTCTTTAAGAGATTTGGATTCTGCGCAAGTCAAATTCATTCCTTCATTTATTCATTGACTTTATTTATCATTTATGGGGACAAATTGAACATTTGTTAATCAATGTATTACATCAAATTATAAAGTAAAGATATTTACACACAGAACATACATGTGTTTTAGTGGAAGATCGATTCATCTTTCTATGGATGAGCAACATTTAATTTCATTTTTACGAATGGCGAAGACTCGAGTGAAAATATAGCTTTGTTGTTCACAAAATGGAGGATTTATCGATCTTACGCGAAAAAAAACCCACACATTTTTTTCTGTTTATTTAATGCAAAATTTGATACAAAATAAGATTTTTGGGACAAGTTTACTTAAAGCGCGTCATTTTTCGCGTGATTTCTATGCAACTGTATGCCGTAAAAATGTATGTATTAGGCTCCGCTTAGAAAATGTTAAATTATCAAGTGAAAATCAACAGTTATTTCTCGATAATCCATCGAAAAGAATCAAAGAAGTTCGTTTCATTAATGCATCTCCAAGTAGGCTTGTAGGGATCATAGTAACATTGATATACAAAATTAAGGCATTTTATTCGGGACAATACGCCCCTTCTCATTGTGCAAGCGAGACTAATCTTGAACTCACACTACTTGGCTTCCAGAGGCTCCCTCACTCGCCCTATTCACCAGACTTGGCACCGCTTGATTTCGCTTACTTTCCTGCCTTGAAAGCGAATCTTCGTGGAACAAGATTCAGCGGATTGAGCGATATTCGCCGAGAAGTTAAAAGATTCAACGCGAGCCTTGGTCAGCAATGGTTTGAGAGTGTTTTCAGCAATTGGATCTACCGTCATATAAAGTGTGTCGAGCATCAGGGACGCTACTTTGAAAAGGAGTGACCAACATTGTGAAACGACGTTGCAGGTAAAATAACGACGTTAAGAGCGTGCGCTGACAGCCGTATATAGGTGTTGCGTTTTAATTTAGATCTCAAAAAGTATTTAAACCAGCCATTTTTAATTTCATCGGACGTTACGTATCTAAGTTATTTTAAATGTTCACAAATTTCTGGGACAACCCTCGTATAGTATGCTTCGGACATTTTATAGTTACCCCCCCCCCCCCCCAAAAAAAAAAAAAAAAAAAAAAAAACGACAAAAATAATGATAATATAAAGAATAAAATTTGAATAATGATTACTAAAAAACAACAACAACAGCAATAATTATAGTAATAATGATAATAATGATGATAGTGAAAATGATAATCAGAAGAAGAAATATAAGTCTATCAAGAGTCGGAGTTTCCGACTGGCTACTTTTTTAGTCATAACTGCGTGATTAAAATTTTGAGTGCGTACCTAAGAAAGTTGTTTCCTAAGAAATCTCTCTTAACCTTCAATGCGGTTAAATATCTACTTATTGTTTGATGTTTATAAAATGTAGGAGGGCTTATTGGTTCTAATGCTTTTGAGAGATAAAAAGCGTTAAAGGTATCCAAGAAAACAAAGTATTGATGAAAACTCGAAGCATCGTTATCAACAAATATCATTCACTGGGTGGCTTTCATTGTAAATAAACACGCAAGCTTCCATAAAGGAGTACCCGTGTTTTGCCATTAGTAACATAAATATTATTTTGGCAGCAACGTGAGAAAATCAAACTCTGACGAGACTGATAATTCGTTATCAATACACTATCAAATGACATTTTGTGTATTCGCTGGGCATATTAACGGTTTAATTCCAAAACCTTGTAAATGCAGCTTGATAAAAGCTGTATTTACAAGGTCTTAGAATTGAACGGACGATAAATAACCGATCAGTGAGAAAAGATAAATAAACGTGTGTCATAAAACAGCCATTATGATTTCGTGATTTCGTGGCAAGGACTCCCACAATGCAATATTTGCTCATTTCATTTACGTCACATCCGATTTAGAAGCGAAGTTCCCGCCTTCGGTGATTTCTTTTTCATTGTAAAGGAAACGAAATTATTTGCATATTATTCAGATAAACGCCTCAAATTGAAAATAGAAACATGTCAGCCTTTCATTTAAACAAAGAAATTTTTGCGTGGAAGTTCCAACGGTATTTAAGAATTTTCGAAATTTTACTTTTTTTGTTTGTTTTTGTTTTTATGAGTCTGATTTTTTGTAACATAATGTTTATCTGATGTAATCTTAAATGGGAAAATATAGATTTTGTCATTATTTCCGATAACTCAATTTGGGGATTTGTTTATCAAAAAAGCGTTTTGTTTTTTTTTCTAAAAATACTTCCATTTTTTGTAACTCTCAAAATTGCTAGAATACTTACTTTTAGAAGAAAGAGAATATTTCAAGAACTCGTGGAGGCTCGGAATTGGAAACCTTTTTACTCTGATACTGGTATACGAACCTGCTTCGTGTGTTTTTACAGTACAACTAGGTTGTGAATTTCATGAATCCATTGATTACAGAAATTTCTTCACTTCAAGACTTAAGCACAAGTAATTGCACCAAATAATAATAATAGATAACATGATTTTTCAGGACTTGGTCATAAGATAAGACAGTTTTTCCTTTAATTCAGCTTTACCGTTTAATATATGATTGATAAGATTATTATTTAAAAATTAATTTAAAAGGAAATTAAACTGATTTCATACTGATACAGTTAGTAACATCGTGGATTGACATTTATCTAGTCAAAACCATTCTAAAACTATCGATCAGCGCGCCATTCAATGCATTCAAACCACTCACCCAAATCACTCAAAAACGCTCCGAAATCACTCCAAAACGCTCCGAAATCATTCAAAAATGCTTTGATATGTTTTAAATCGATCACCATTTCATTAATGTCGATTGAATTTTTGCACTCTTTTATTATATGGTGTGAATAAAAAGTGTCTGATTGCTCCGCGAAGCCACACTAACAGAAAAATTCGCATTATTTGATTAAAGGGAGGTGAAAATATCGCCAATTTTTTTGACGAAATCGGCGATATTGTATTACAACCATTTAAATTCACTTAAAACTCAATCAATTCCGTTCCAATATCATTCTTCTTGTCGATTTTACGATGTTACTACTTGTACCTCGTATTATCAACCGTTTATTCAGAGCACATTTGACGTGTCGAGAAAAACAAATGTTGTTGAAACAAACAAAAACACAGTACTTATTATGACCAACGTGTTAATCGCCGTGTATTTTAGTCAAACAACAATTGCGTTAACGTTACAAAAATATTATCGTGTCTTCAAGAAATGTCCGATAAATTATTTTTGATAGTTAGCTAAAATCTAAGTTTGTATTTAGTAAAAGTCCATGGGACTAAATTACGTTCGAAATTGTTAAATGCTTTCAAGATGAAAGCGTTCGCTAACGTTTAAGATAAGTAAAAATAGAATAAAAATAAAATAAGTGATGTCTCGTTTAGAACGTGTATCTTCGTGCAGAGCGTCATAGCGGGTTTTTTTTCCAAAGATTGCAAACTTTTTGAGATCATGAACGCAGAACTGCAGGGTTCCCTCTTTGAATTTGGACGCACGTTTAAATCATGGTAACATTTTAAAACGTTTCTTTAAATTTGATACCTAGATAATTTCCACTTCTAAAGGAATCCACATGTTGTCGTTTGGCCAACAAAAATCGTATCTTTAGATAATACGAATTAAGAGTTTATATTCAATGCCGACACGAAAATTCTTCGTTCAATAAAATGATCAGGTTCTTTCTTTCTTTCTTATCGGCGGACGAATCATATTGTCCGTCTGCAAATTTTTTTAAATTTACTTATTCAAACCCGGTGGCGGATTCATAAGGGGTTCTGGGGATTCCAACCTCGATAAATTCCTGTTGTGAACAAAGGTTTGGAATACAGAATAGACTTAGATCAGCCTGTACAGTTGTTCAGCATATCTTAGCATACAACTCCTACCTTATTCTTGATTTTGTGTACAATAATCCTGAGGCAGACTTGATGATAAGTCCAATTTGCTTATGGTAGTGGACTAGTAATTGTTCCTCAAAGTTTCGGAACTAATGATCTTTCATAATGTTATCCGCGGTTTCCTAATGGAAATTATTAGGAAACCTTGGTTAACACTGTTAAAGTTCATTACTTCTGAAACGTTGTCGAACTATTAAGGATCCACTACCTTAAACAAAATTTAAATTCAGTAGAACAAGGGGTAATATGTTTATTAATGTTTGTGACCTATTGTTATATATATTATAAGTGGATTGATTTTGTGAGACGATGTACTTTGTACAAGTCAAAAAATAAAATTTTCTGTCTGTCTGGTAAAATCTATAGTTCTAGGAAACTCTTTTTGTATGTTTGAAACCCCTATGATGAATATCTTGATCCGCCGCGGAAACCCCCTTTTTGAGCGGGATTTTATACACAGCGCACTTAGATTTAGATAACTTTAAGAACTTTGAATTTGAACAGACTGTATTAATCTTTAAACAAAATACGTGTTTATAAGTGAATTAACCAAATGCTAATATAAACGCGATATTAGTATTTAAACACAACCACAAAGGTACCGCCTCCAATCCGTAATCAAAATAGCCATTTGGAGTGTTTGATTGGACCAAAACTTTGCACCTTCATAAATGGTGTATGGTGTTGCCTTTTTTTTGAATTTCATTTTTAAATACAAATCGAATTCGCTCAAGATTTTTGGTCAATACCGATAGCATTTTTTAGGTAAGCAAAATAAAAAAAAAATCGAAATTTCAAATGTCTTCTTTTCTTATGTTCTTTTCTTATAAACATGTATAAATTATACATATATTATTTCGCGTAAGTATTTGTTTTATTCTTTTCTTCTTCATTCTTCGTATATTCGTGATTTTTTAATTAATCAGAAAATTCATTTTGCAATATGCTTGCAAATATTCATTTTTAGTGTTATATTTTCGAAATCAAATTTGTTGATATTTTGGTTCAGGGATATGAGGAAATGCCATCTTGACATTTTCTTTTTATACTTTCTCTCCGAAAGACAGACAAGGAGTAATGTTGAATACATGCTTGTTGTTTCGCTGAATATTCTAAAATGGGAAAATATGCTTCCAAAATTTGACGAAAAAATATTTTTTTGAATTTGAACAAATGTTTACGCATTTCCCAAAACGTACCTGTAGCTTGAATTTCGATTCGTAGTTCTAAAACGATCGCTTAAACAAAAACGTTTTTAAGAGAGAAAAATATAAAAAAAAAAAAAAAAGAAAAACGGGCGAGCGCACGTCCTCAATTCATTTACATCGGCTTTTGGGGCGCGTCTTACTAAACTTTGTACGATCATTTTTTGCGGAAGACAAAAATTAAAGTTGCTTCTACAGTAGTAACTAATTATGGACTTCTACCGAGCATAGTCTCATTGAAAACGTCTCCTTAAGACGATTCCAAAGAGACAGAATCTATTACCTAATGAATGAAAACACCAGGTACAATTTGTGATTGTGACTTACTATTAATTTTTTCGTAAGAAGTTTAGTAAAACGGTCCCTTGGTTCCGCCTCTCAAAGGTCATATTTGAAGGTCTCATTGTTCATTTATATCACCATGAACATTTTTATAACTTAGCTATTTTGTTTATAAAGATACCATTTTATTCATTAAAAACGTCTCGAATTAAGTAAAACTTTTGTTGTTTATTCATATTCATCTATATACCCAAAGTCACTGAATGACTCATACAACACGGAATTTTGAATAATGCAATAAATTCCTCTCGCATATTGTAATCTTATCTTATTAATTTATAGACTCGAGTAAACCACATCAAAGGACTGAAAGTGTTTCCAAACTTTTTATTAAAGATCGGACAAATTTTAAACATATAAATTTTAATCTCAGAACAATCGCATCTCACTGCCCCCGACAAAAAGGATAATCCTAAACGTACATTTTCTCTTTATATTGAAGTAGCGAATTAATTGATTTACAAACAAACTTCGAGTCAATCACTTGAGTAATTTCTAACACCTGTGATGCAGCACTTTTCAGGGTTATTTTGCTCACAGAAGAAAAATGTACTTTGGTAAATGTATATTTGTAACTTTGTTTTGCTCGTAAGTGTTAAATCTTTCCTTCTTAGACGATATCAAATATCGCGAGCACGAGTTTATCATTAAGTAATATCCAGTGAACAAAATCGTGAAATTGACGAGATGAGTGATAATTGAAATGATTTTGGAAAATCGAATAATTGTTTGGAGTGGGTTTTGAGTGAAATTAAAGGGGGGTTATCCAATATCGCTAATTTTGTTTATTATTAACAAAATTAGCGATTTTTATTACCCCCTTTTGTAAAATACACGTATTTTTCTGTTTATGTGTCTTTGTGGACTAAACAGACAATTTTAAATCCACACCGGCCTAAAATATCGTAGAATAATTTGATCAATTTGAATAAAATGTTGATCGTCTTGGTCTATTTCGAAATGTTTTTAAGTGAGTTCGGAGCGTTTTTGGTCGATATAAGTGAGTGTTTGGAATGAATGCATGGAGCGCTGAGTGAATGATTTTGATCGGAATGAGTGTCAATTTTACGATGTTATCAACTGCATATTTAAAAAATATTATCTTTCTCTCTACGTCTTCAACTACGATCAGTAATTAGAATACAGAAAATAGAATGAAGTAACATACGATTTTTGGTAACACGATGCAAGCGCTATATATACGAGGGACGTCAAAAACGTTTAGGGAAAAGTGGTGCCAATCCATTATCATTCGGTATTAATCAACACTATTTGTAGTAATTAAAGATTTAACAATCTTTTACCGGTTCGTTAAAGCATGTTTATATAAAAAAGAAGGAAAAAAATATCACATTTAATATTGTCACCAAAGCCTCGTTTAATTCACGTCATATTGTAAAATTGACCTAACGACTTTGCGTTCATTGTTCATAGAATTTGCACTCCAAAATGTGAAAAATTCTCATATTTTGATTGTGTGAATGTGTAACGACATATAAACATAAAAATGTCCTTGTAAGAACATTTATGTACAGACAACAACACTTCCTTTCTTCACTGAGACTCAGAAACTCAGAATACATGAAGTGGAAGCAAAAAAATACTCTTTTTATGCCAACATCATTCAAAATACTTAATCAATCACTAAAGACACTTTTCTGTTGTAATATAGTTACCTTGTTTTATCTTTTATGCGCGCCTTCTCCTCTGCTGTCCGTCTTAAGCGAATCCCTCACTCGAGTCCAAGATGGGTAAGGGACTAAAAGCGCTGATTCGAGCTTTCAAATTAAATTCATGGCGATTTCTACAAGTATACAATTATACAGCCGATATTGCTCGAGAGGCCACCTCTAATAAGCGACCACTTTTATTAAGTTAACATCATACAAGCTAACTGTATGAAAAAAGTGAACATTCTTAAAAATGGTTTATTATTGAATTTCATGATGTTGGAACCCATTGGAATCGTCTGAGAGACGATTCTCTTGAGTTCGATCATCGCAGGATTCAGTTAAACATTATGAGACAATCTATAAATGCGATCCGAACAATGATATATTGTCTTAAGCGACCATTCTTATAAGCGACCACTTTTTAATAGTCCCCTTTGTGGTTGCTTAACACTAGTTTTTCTGTTCATGTAAATGTATGTTATTTGTTTTCATTTCACAATCGTTTACACTGTCTTTGATTCCTTTTCCCCTTTAAGTTATGTAACATTTCGCTGGTCCTAGTAATATATCAATAAATTAAGTGGTGATCGGGAACCCCCGGCGATTCTATGGAATAGATCTCGGGAATAATACGGGCGCATCCATGAAATCACGACATTTCGCACGTGGGTGACTTTGACGTCACAAACACCGTCAATCCCACTTTAGGGATGACGTTGCATTAAACAAAATCAACGAAAGAATAAAAGTCGGCACATTATGACTTGATAACAAAAAGCAGTGTTTTATTGCGTTTCGTCATCAAATCATGCTAAGCCAAAAAAAGTATCCACAGACGAGCAGATAGAATTAACAAAATGTGATTTTCTTCGAGCGTATTGAATAATCGAGGTACCACCTGGAACCGAATTACCTAAAAGAACATTCGGAACAACGCTCGGCTATTTCCGTCACCTGCAACAGATCGTAGATTGGCCGAGAGGTGTTCCGATTGCTAAAGGAATGACCCAAAAATTACTATACTTACGACCGAGGTACTTTCCAGTAAACGGAAAAGTACGAGCAACGTTGCGAATGATTACGTGGGACAGAAATGGGACACATGTTTTCTAAGTGATAAATGGTAGAAAATAGTAAACATTATTTAAAGACAAGAAAATAAAAAGAGTGTTAATGTTTCTGACATGATAATTAGTAAACAATACTCTTAAAATATCTTTCTTCTTACATTCTCCGTGAGATTTACCTCTTAGATTTTTAGGAAGAAAACGTTTTTTATATAAAAACGAAATAATTATCTATTTTTTGAAGAATAATAGTTTTTGTTTTCATGAAGGCAAACTAAACAAACAGAAAAACAAAACAAAACAAAACAAAAATATGTGAGTATTCGAAGTGGGATGATTATAAGTATGATTAAGCTTTTCTATAAAAAAGAGAAATATTCTCTCTTCATATCATATTATTTTAAGACATAAAGAATCCAGAATATCTCACTAATTCTGATAAATCTTTATTGAAATAATTTGTGCATAAGCATAAGAAGATAAATGTTTACTAAAAAATATATTCATTGGAGGTATGAATCCGACTTTTCATCCAATCAGAACCACTGCTTTTGATTAATAGACGAAAATAAATGTGCACCTCTTTTTGACCGTTTTAATTATCCTCAAATATCTCGAGTCTTAGTGAGATTTATAAATACTAGAAAAACTATCTATTTAAATTATATACGCGTTTGTATCTTGTCTTCTGCAAGAACAAGAAAAATGTTTTATTCTCACATCTTGGTTATGTACATGGTATTTGAGAACAATAAGCATAAGCACAATTTCAATTATAGTATCAAGGTACATAGTATACTATCCTTAAGTGTTTTGTATTTTCGACAATCATTATGATACAATTATTACATTAACCCTATGTTGTTGGTACTCTCGAAACGATTCTAATGAATACCAACAACGTAGAGTATCGTAACGGTTGGAAAATTTCGATTTCAGGGTCTGAGGTTATAAGACTTTTCTTATTCTCAATTCAAAATTTTCTCACGTTTCAATTTGACATTAAAGCCGCAATTTTGTTTAAATACTCATTTTAATGTATTAACATAAAAGATAATATTAATAAGTTGTTACAATAACAACTCATTAATATTATCTTTTATTTTCATACATTTATTAAGATTTAAAATTTGAGAAAATTCTCAGTTGAGCCTGAGAAAAGTTTAATAATCTTGGGGCCTATGGTGTATCCCCCTCTTCCTTACACATCTAATTTCATAATAGGCAAAAAATGTAGGAATAAATTACGACACGAAATTAAGTAAAAAGATCACGAGGTGGTGAAGCGATCATATTTCTCGTTGACAAGAAAACATTCAAAAACACCGTTTTTTGTCCCAAAATTGCAAAAAAACGCTCGAAGCATCTGTATGAGCCCAGGTGTATTTGTATTATTATAACGTTTATGTTTTTTGCTTTTTTATGACAGTGAAAGTTTATTTCCTACTCATACGCTATCTTTCTTTTCCTTTTGGACAAATTATTTCCTTTCTTTCTGTATTAGCCGCCGTTATGGTCTTGTTGGTAGCGCGTCGGTCTTCCAATAATAGGGTCACTGGTTCGATCTCCGATGGCGACACACATCTTTCCAGCCAAGTCAGCCCGATTAGCTCAGTCGGTAGAGCACCGTACGTCAGAACAATAAAAGTTCGATCGCGTTGGTTCGATTCCCGGGCTAGCACACTGAGAAAACCAATTGTCCAGTGGGACGGTGCTCGTTTAAGGATCATGGTGGATCTCAGCAGCAGTTACGTCATGTATACTTGCACTATTCCCCGTACCAATCGTCTTCTGTGGGCTTCGCTCATATGGGCATGTGTTACGGCAGCGACGATATATAAACGGAAATACACACACACACACACACACATACAAAAAAATGTGAGAATAAACGAAATACCAGGAATCCATAGTTAGGTGCTCTAGTTGCCGCGATATGTCGAAAAGACTGTCTTAAGCGACGTTTTACCCATTAATAGAATCAAACAAATTCGTTCATTGTTGATAGCTGTAATTCTTGGAGTGATAAACCGATCCGCATCGAATTTTTGGAGCCCCTAACTGTGACGCACCCAGTGCACGATCATTCGGGAGTTCGTGACCTTAGTTCGGGGCTGTTAAATTTTTTGTCCAGAATTCCTCCTTTAACGCACCCATATTCATTTAATCTAGTTGAAAATGAGTAAGGAACTTCGAGTTTTACCTGGGATATAGTCGTGAACCTGTACGTTCCTTGGTTCGTGGGGTATCGTATTCATGCAATTGACGAGGGGCCTGTTTGACTAAACATCTTACGATGATTTTTTGCGTAAGTAAAAAATTAAGGTTGCTTCTACGGGTGTAATAAATATGGAATTCTGTCAGGCATCATTTCATTGGAATCGTCTTCTTAAGACGACCCCAAAGAGATATTGCAAGTCAGAATCTACTATGAATAAAAAAACACCAGGTACGATTTGAGATTTTGTCTTACGATTATTTTTGTCGTAAGATGTTTAGTACAACGGGCCCCTTATTCAGGACTGATTTCGAAATGAATATGCATAAATGGGATGACGAATCATAAAACGATATTTATATATCATTATAACAAAATGTCAATGACATTTATAAAAAAAGTTAATTAAGAATGCGAGCCTTTCAAACTTGCAAGACATTTTCAACAATTTCAAATATGCGCAAATATATATAAGCAAAGACCCTAGAAAGCCTGTGCATCCGCACATTCAGACTAAAGTTTTTCACTGTGCGTCTTGTACAGTTAACAACATCGTAAATTTGACACGGTGAATGACTTTGGAATGATTTTGTAATAAAATTGAATGAGTGTGTGGGGCGGGTTTTGAGTAAAATTAAGGGAAGTAATCCAATGATTTTATTCAGGATGGACAAAATGAGCTATATTTATTACCTCCCTCTAATAAAATTGCATACAAGCTCTATAAATAGCTTCATATTTCTCCAAGAACCAATCACACCTTGTAATTTCAATTATGTTATGAAATCGCGAATTTTCCTTTCTAGATTAATTTTGGTTGAAGTCGTTGTTCTTACCCTTTCAGTGATTTTTGAGTGTTTTGAACGGTTTGAGGTTTCAAGATTGTCGCACAGTGTTTGCCCCTCAAATCGTTTGAAATGCCACGCACAGGCCTATACCATTGTGGAATTAGTTTTTACAACGGACTGAAATATCCACAGAAGATATTCAGAATTCCATTGTGCAAAAACCATAATAATCACATATCAGAAAAAGATTTAAGGAGTAAGGTTTAAGAAAATGTGAACGATTTGTTTAAAAAAGTAGTGATAATATAAGACAAGTAGACGCCAAATGTTTTAGATGATTCTTGAAATCTATCATGCTCTTTTCAATGTTATTCTATTTACTCACCGTTGGCTTATCAGTTCAAGCCTAAAGCGTGTCTGTAATGGGATGTCGATCGCGTTGGAATCAATACCACTTTTTGTATATTTGTACACAGTTTGAGAGGGTGGTGTTTGTTTCTAGAGATGTTGTCGTAGAATATAATGTCTGGGATGAAGATCCTTTCTTGTTCTGCTAACTTTCGCGCGATTAATTGAGATTTTTCTCTTAATTGGATTACCAACCGTAGGTAATGTCCATAAAAACTATTGATTTATCAAATATGCTTAATGTAGGGCTCGAATACACATCATTCGTATAGAAAAGTTTCTAAAACTTGTTAATCGCGAGGAATGAATTGTTAATATATCCAAAGTTTAAACGGATTGATAAAAAACCCAAAAAAATATCAGCCACGAGTGAGGCTCAAACTATCGTCATACGAATAGTCAAGTCATTCATGTTACGTGAAGAAGATGTGTAATGTCTAAACACCGTTCGCTAACCGATAGATAAAAAACAAAATTTTATACTTCTGGCCAGACTCAACATCAAAGCCAATGCATAACCAAGTCTCGTATGTTATAGACAGGCAATTTCAAGTGAGTGATCAAAGATCAATTCTATATTGAAAATAATAGGAGGTAATGGTTTTTCGAACCTCGCTCTTGCTTGTGGACAAATATGTGATATAGGCACCGTATAAAAGTGCGATACTCTTACAAAAACAATAAAGAAGAACAAAAGACAAAATAAGTGCTCCAGGTGAGGCTCGAACTCACAGCCTCCGCATAGCCAAATCCCTCGTGTGATGAGAGGAAGGCACTGTCTATAAGTACGGCGCGCTAACCGATTGCGCCACTGGAGCAACGAAAATAATTAGATACATACAAAGACATATTCTTGATATATTGATTCGGTGGTGTTTCCCCGCCCTGCGTTAAGGATGACAAAACGGTGCAAACAGTTATCCAAATTATTCCCCGCTTTGCACGTGCAGTCTCGTGCAAAGCGGGGTATAATTGGCAAACTGTTTGCACTGTTTTGTCATCCTTAGCGCAGGAATGGTTTCAATAAGTTTAAATGAAACGCACGTTAGCTTTGGCTTTCAAAACTTCTGTATGAATCAAATAAATTTAGCAACAAAAAAACTGAAGTGTCAATGAATATAAAGTCTAATATAAAAAGCCCCCCTTTTTCACGAAGAAAATCTATACGGGTAAGACATGTATACGTTAGAATAGACGCTGATTGCGCCATGGCTGTGGCGGATCCGGGAAATCCGTAAATGGGTTCGAATATGCAAATAAGGGGTTCATTTTCCTAATATTACCTAATTTTCAATGCAGTTCTTAATGGAAATGAAATATTTAGGAAAACAATGGGGTTTCATTTGAACCACCCGAACCCCTTCTGGATTCGCCGCTGTATGTCGTTACTAATTCATATTTACATTTTCGACCCAGTTGTGTGCTGTTTTTGTGAAAATCTACTCGGACAGACTTCTTTGTTTCTCATTTATATAACGTATTGTAACGCCGCTTTTGACATTTTTTCAG
Organism: Fragum whitleyi; assembly: GCA_948146395.1. NCBI lineage: Eukaryota > Metazoa > Mollusca > Bivalvia > Cardiida > Cardiidae > Fragum > Fragum whitleyi. The sequence goes on along the minus strand of OX411552.1, from coordinate 55,814,276 downwards.
TCATAACACAGCTGAATCACAAAACCATTGATTCCTTGCATCTCTCGCTCCATCATTATCACGACATTCTATTCGTCTCCCTTCTTAACCCACATGAGTAAACGATTATCCATCCATTCGTTCCAGCGTGGACTGGCTCCCGTCCCACTGATCTGAAGTATTGTGAAATAAGCATAATTTAACTAGAGAAAGATAATTCTTTATCAGCTTATATTCTTCTGACTGGCCGATCAGTCAGTATTTGAGAATATGGGAGGTAATCGGAAATTGAAATAGTAAAACATAAGTAGTGTACCTTTTTTATTTCTAATTCAACACTAACTGACAGCCTGGGAGCCAGGCTAGTTCCAGAGACAAATTTCGAAAAGGATGTGTGCCGCTGCTTAGAATCGAATACATCAAGGGCGTAACTACAGTCACGCACATAAAGCACGCGCGTAATAGAAATAAATCCTCTTTCAAAAATGTCGTTGATGAATAATCATAACTCCGAGCTAATAGCTTGCTGAAGCATGTTTTGATCATTCACCAACGCTCAAATTATAGAAAGGGGAAGCGAACGGTGTACATTCATCATTTGCCACAATTCACATATATCGTCTTGGCCCTTATATTCTATGTTGGTCGCCTTCTGAGTAAATTTCAAAATCCTAGTGACGCCTATGGTGCTTATGCACATGGCCACATGCCTTGAGAGCCTACGGTCTTCCAACTCCGGCTGTGACAAATGAACGGATGATCCAGCATGAACAATATTTACTACAGCAAAATCATCTCGGAGAGTATGAAAATCAGCCCAAACATCTTATCAACTTAATGAAAGACAATCCACGCGCCCAGTCTATTTTACAACGATCACGTGATCTATCTGCTCAATCAGGTTGCAGCTCACCCATTTTTTCTCCTATATAAATACATGTGAATTCCACATTTTTAACACTATGACACAAATTCCACGACATTCGTTGGGCTATATGGGTGTCTAATGTTAATAGATTGTGCCGAGGACTCTTGAAAAATCCCAATTAAACCAGATCATGATGCATTGGATTTTCCGCAAAATCAGTACGAACACACGTACCGTCTAAATTCCAACACAAAACAGTCGGCTCAATCTACACTCCCCCTGGAGTACACCAACCAGCTGAACACAGAAACTAGACCTGAAAAATAAAGGAAATATTGGCTTGCTTACTGCAAAAGAATACATTGTCAAAGATCTAACACTAAAAGAGCAGAAAGTTCTTTTTTATTTGCCTACTCACACACTTGAAAATGGGGTTTATTTTTTTAGGGACTATTTCAGCACCCTACGACCCCGGAAGTACTTGGCCAGGTGACCTTACACCTAAATGAAACCTTATTTTTTTCATAAACTCAAAGAAAGAGTTTATTCTAGCTATCTAGTACCTGAGCATCTGTAAAATACAATTATAGCCACAGATTGTTCGGTTTCAAGCAAATAATGTCTCCTCAAAAAGATGCATGTCTCGCGACTTAACTTGAATCCGCGTCTGTTTTTCGACATTCTTCAGACTTGCCTTGTAACTCCAAATTTTGCTTTAAGTCATGAAAACCATTTCAACCGCAGTGAATTGTAATTCATCCTCAATGTTTAAAGGTGTTATTTGCCATTAGAATTGGACAGAGATTCTTATGAAAAATTTACCGTATAAGTGGGGTTTTAGCGACAAACTATATTATGCGTATCTTGTCGGAATGGTTAATATTCAATTTCAAAACATCCAAATAAGAATCAACTGCGGAAGAATGGTAACAGTTGCAACTGTAAAAAAGGTGTAAAAACTTGTGGAAAACATTGTGGTTAAAGGAGAAATTGATTGTTATGAACAGTTTCTCCCTATAACATGATGCTACCTGAGATACATTGTCAAATAGGCCATGAATAGTCAGTTTCAACAGTTTCAAAAAATATAAACAAACATTTTAAAACATGAAATTTGCTTTAAAAACCAATTTTTAAAGGCAAATAGTAGCTTTGAAACTTTTAAAACTATTTCAGTTGATTATCATTGTTTGTAGAAGCAGTGTGGCCCCAATATGAAGTTTGCACCAGTCAGGAGCTGTCAATTTAATTGAATTTAAATTAAATTAATTTAGATTTAATTCTGAATTCAAAATTTGACTCACCAGGAATAAAATTTCAATCACATCTAGTTTTTCATAACATGATTATGCTGTAGTCCAAATTTGAGGCAGAAAGGTTGATAATTGGCTGGGATATTGAATTTTTAAAAAATGAGTACGAACTGCCTTTAGGTTGCAGCTCACCCATTTTTTCTCCTATATAAATACATGTGAATTCCACATTTTTAACACTATGACACAAATTCCACGACATTCGTTGGGCTATATGGGTGTCTAATGTTAATAGATTGTGCCGAGGACTCTTGAAAAATCCCAATTAAACCAGATCATGATGCATTGGATTTTCCGCAAAATCAGTACGAACACACGTACCATCTAAATTCCAACACAAAACAGTCGGCTCAATCTACACTCCCCCTGGAGTACACCAACCAGCTGAACACAGAAACTAGACCTGAAAAATAAAGAAAATATTGGCTTGCTTACTGCAAAAGAATACATTGTCAAAGATCTAACACTAAAAGAGCAGAAAGTTCTTTTTTATTTGCCTACTCACACACTTGAAAATGGGGTTTATTTTTTTAGGGACTATTTCAGCACCCTACGACCCCGGAAGTACTTGGCCAGGTGACCTTACACCATCAGTAATCAAAATGGCCGCCAACGAAGCCATTTTCAGTTGATTATTTATAAAACGTGGTTTTATCGAATTTGTTTACTTGTTGAAAAATAAACGTTTAAACATATATCCGGCGGCTGTTTTATGTCAAAGAGGTTTACGTGCGTTTAAATGAAAGGTTTTTTTTTTCTTTATTTAATCAGTCGAAGTTTTGGAAAAAGTAAAATGTTGTTTCTAAACACCGCCTTTTTAAAATATTACATTCCATATGTTTTTGAAATATTTAAATTGATTAAAATGTCAGTTTGTTTAGAAATATGAAATTTATACGAAATCAAGCATTTCCAGAAGTTAAGAAAACAAACAAACAAAACAAAAAAGATACAAACAAACAAAAAACAGAGACTCGTATGACGAAACAATTGCTGAGCAATCCACGTTTTGTTTATGAATTAAGATTTGTCTAACTGCTTCCAGGATGACAGAACGTTCGCGAATATTTAAAAATAAAAAAAGACAGATAGTTTGGGTCAAAGTCTTAAGTCATTCTGTAAGCGTAGGTTAAGTCACGAAACCTGTGAAACAAAAACACCAGAAAACAAAAACTTCGAGGTATTTACAAATACGCGATGTCTTCTTTCGAGAAAGGGCCATTAGTTAAACCGTAAAAAACTGAATGTCGAGATTAATTAGGCTGTTGTAACTTATGATAGGTATTAAGATTATTAAAATGCTACAAAAACTTATGTACATCAAAGCTAGGAGAAAGTGATATTAATTATATAATAAAGACACTTTTGTTTTGCGAGTACAGTTCTCTTGTTTTATGACTTTGGATCACTGGGTGACAACGCCGTATTGTCCCAAAAAGTTACTTTCCTTGAAAATATGTATCAGATCGAAATATACTGAAAATAACTTTGAATCTTAGAAAAAAAAATAAAATGAAATAAAAAATAAAACAAAATAAATCCCGACAAAAATTAAAAATAGTGATATTACCTGTAATCAGTTAATGCTTTATATCATTGGTTTGCATAAAAATGTATTATTCAAGTAGTATATACGACATTTATCCATTTGCCATGGCCCACGGAACATCTTCATTAGAATAAGAGCCATGCTCTGCGTCTTTCCTCGTTGAGATCTACCCACCTATGAAGTTTCAGGTTGATTGCATGAATTAGGAGATAAGCTCCAGACAAGTTTAGTGACAGAATGACCGAATGACGACAGGATGTAAGGGCGGACCGAGAATATTACTACATCTCCTTCGCCGAAGGGCGGGGTGGGGGAGGAATAAAAAAACATAGGTTAAACCGATATTTGGATATATTCGGATATTAAGGGAGCGTCCCCTCGCTTCCTAGACTTAGATACCTGTTCGAGATTTTTGTGGTGTTCGAAAGTTCCCGTATTCGAGAGTCTGAAGTTTGATTGTATTTGGATTTTAAGGGAGCATCTCCCTCTCTTCCTAGACTGGGATACCTGTTTGAGATTTCTGTGGTGTTCGAGGGTGCCGTGTTCGAGAGACTGAAGTTCGACTGTATTCGAATATTAAGGAAGCATCTCCCCTTCTTCCTAGACTTGGATGCCTGTTTGAGATTTCTGTGGTGTTCGAGGGTTCCCGCGTTCGAGAGACTGAAGTTTGACTGTATTCGGATATAAAGGAGCATATCTTCCTCACTTCCAAGAGCAATGTTATACCCGGAGTTGTCGAAAAGGGGCAAACAAAAAACAAAAAACAAAAACGAACAGGTCACGTGCTTGACCCTTAAACCAATATATCTGATAATATCTAATTTTGACCCTTAGAAATTTCTTTTAAGGGGGTCATTGTGATCCCCTTGAGACAAATTTCTAAGGGTAAAACTTTTTAAGATTCATTTTATATAATATCTCAAAATTTACAAAGCAATCGCTTACATCATTTTTTTTTAAGAAAAGGTCAAATGACTTTTAAACCTATATCAGTCTTACTCGTGATTAGCTCTTTCTTGTCTTTTGACCTCTTTAACATATGTTTTGACCCCTGGAATTTCATTGTTGGTGGATCAATGACTGCCTAATTACAAACATTAATTAGCACGAGGCCTGAACGAAGGAAAAAGAAACTTTAGCAAAAATTTGTCTCCAGATTTGGTCAATAATGGTTCAAAAACAAGCGATTCCCTGCGTGCTATTTCCAATAATTATTTTTGCGCATCGCTTAAACTAAGGCTAGCATCTGCATCCGCACAGTCTGGTCAGGGTCTTCTCAATACTTAGAGGCTACTCTTGATGCGCTGTGTGACTGCCTAAAGAGGCTCCGTCAGGATATGCTCTGTGATCCTCAAAATCCTTCTGTTAAGGTAGTAGACCTATAATAACTTCGTGTGGTTGTAGGCCTACTGCTGTTAAAATTGACAGATAACCATCGAAAGGTTCACCAGCCGCCGCGTTATAATTGCAATTATGTTGATTTTTGCGATAAAGCTGCTCTTTCACAGTATTTCATTGAAAAAAATACAAAATGTATTCTTAGATTTGGAAATGTGTGTATTTTTAGATGATTAAGAATGACCCAATGGCATTGGCACTATAAACAACATATTTCAATAATTTTGTAAATTATTTTTCCGAAGCAGCAAGATCAGTAAGGGGTCCAGTCTATAAATTTCAAAATCGTTCTTTTCCGTGAAAAATCTTTCATTTTGGTTGTATTGATATGAACTTTCTAGCTGTCAAATACTCCTATCTTAATCTTTGATTGAATAAGACAAACATGCGGAATGCACATGCATAAATAGTTGGCTCAAAATTGAAGAATTCTTTTTATGTGTTAGTAGATGCTTTATTTTTTCAGAATATATTTCGCTAAATTCAGAAATATCTGTCTTCCTTTCTATTCATTTCCAGATGGAATCTAATTATTTTAAAGGCTTCAATGTGATGAGATAGTTACTTCCGATTTATTTTACGAAAATTTTCAAAAATCACATTTTCCATATCTGTGAAAGAGCAGATTTAAACCTCTTACAAACCAACAAAGAAACAAACAAATTTACATTTCGCGGCATTTTTAGTTACGTACAATCGATTTTATATTGCGAGCAGCGATCTGTAAAATAACAGGTCGCTGCCATCAATCAAAAAATCGATTGACAAATAAAATCACTCATTTAGAATTAGATAACCATTGAGATCATAAGATGTTTCCCGTCATTTTTTTCCTTAAAGTAATTAAACCGATTCGTTAATGAGCGACTTCAACGTTGTAATTTCAACTTAAATAGGCTGTAGTTACAATTTTTAGGCCGCCATAAAATCGATTTGACTGTTTTCAGGTCTATAGCCAAACATTTTGCAGAAAAATTGTATTTTAATATCTGAGGGGCAATTAGGGACAGAAGTAAAGAAGCGGGGCCACCTTACATCAATTGTCACAATCTGTCAGACAGACCCATTTAGGTTCAGATTTGGACGAGAAAAGTTTAAAGTCCCAAAACGATCAATGATTCTCTTAAGCGTTTAGGATAATAAACGATGTAAACTGTTGGCGATTTTTACCCCTCTTTGCATGCAAGTGCATATGCAAAGAGGGGTATAATTTGCGAACAGTTTGCACAGTTTTGTCATGCTGAATGCAGGGCGGGTGGGTTTTTTTCAGCAAAAGCCTTTGAAGAGTATAAGTTCAAGGATAGAAGTGCACGTAGACTGGCTCCCGTCCCACCTATCTGAAGTATTGTGAAATGATCAATTCAAGTAGAGAAAATATATTTTCTTATCAACTTATATTTCTCTGACTGAACGATTTTGTTTGTTTGTTTGTTTGTTTTTTTTTTGTTTGTTTTTTTTTTTTTTGAGAATATGGGAAGTAATTTCAAATAGTACAACATGAGTAGTGTACCTTATATAACACTAACTGACAGCCTGGGAGCCAGGCTAGATTGCACGCTCTGAGTTCAAGATTGACATCGCGAGCGAACCATTTAAAATTGGTTCCCTGATTTGTACATGCAAGTAAGTTGTAGGCCTGGAGCATTTTCAATCGTTCGCGAAAGTTTTGCATTCTTAAATCGGGACAGTGAGTCGCCTGTTATAACAGTTGCTTCAATTTATTGGAACAATGGTCAAACAATTTAATAGAGAGAAAAAGATCGCAGATTTGGTGATAGATTCTGGACAGAGAGAACGAATGGGAGAAGTTAGTGTCTTAACACATTAGTGTCTTAAAATATAATTGTTATCTGGTCGAGGTTGGTAGAATTTATTATGACGAAGCTTTGCGGATGCATGATAATTTCTCACAGTCGAGGCCAGATAACATTGATATTTTAAGGCATTTACATGCTATTCTATTTATCATGCAATCATTTTCAGACTGTCTGATGTTATGTTATCAGACAGGCGATATTAGGTCAATACAGGCTTCATTGCATGATTAAAAAAAGTTATTTATGGTCTGTATTTTAATATTTAAACTAGATCTACAAAATGATAATTATTATCGTTTTGCCTATTACGAACAAACCATTTAATTTTCTTCAAAATTGGTGTTATATCCTTATGTAAAAAAATATTGGACGCTCTTTTCTTCGTGTAGAAGTATCTCAAATTTATTAAACTTTATATTTTTTATTTATGATTTTTTAATAAAAAGCAATGAAGATTTCTTTTTTTTTGTTGTTGTTAACTTGTGTTTTTCTACAATAAGATATATTTTTCGTTTCGAAATTCCATAAAAATCACTTAACTGTCTTTTTAATTTACAGTTAAAAACATCGTTTAATAGACATTCATCTGAATCAAAACCATTCCCAAACGCTCACTCAGAGCTTCATTCATTAATTCCAAACACTCACTGAAACCATTCAAAAACGCTCAAAATGATTAAAATTATAAGATCAACCACTACATTAAAATTGATAAAGCAAGAACAAAATCGCAATTTCACTGACATAATTGAAATTGTAAGCGTTCTTGGAGAAATAGGAAACTAATTATAGAACTTCTATGCATATTTTATTAAAGGAAGGTGATACATATCGCTAATTTTGTTCATCCTGAACAAAATTAACGATATTGGATAACTTCCCTTAAATTTCACTCAAAACTCGCTCCTCTCACCCCTCTAACTCATTCAATATCATTCCGAAATCATTCCAAAATCGTTCATCTGGTCAATTCACGATATTATTTACTGTATGTTTATAGCGCTCCTTTACTAACGCTCGATTTGGTTGTACTTACCATACTTTATCTTTTTATTGTATTTATTCATATAATTTTCATTTTATGGAATTGATAAAACACGAATAATCGATATCAGAATGGGTTATCTTTTCATTCTTGGAGCACACGACGAAAAGAGGCACAGCTTTTTAAATATTGTTTGTTTTTTTTAGCAACAATACAACATTACAAAATCCGTTGATTTGATTAATTCTAAACCTGATCTAGATTGACACATTTCCGTCCAAATACCATTATGAATGTACGAAAATGATACATTTAACCCATAGTTCTTACATTTACTTTAAAACAAAATCATATAGTTAACATAACTTTAAGTTTAAATGAATTCTTAGATCTACATATTAGAACAAAATGTATTTCTATTAAGCTCCTTATATATATATATTCATATATATATATATATATATATATATATATATATATATATATATATATATATATATATATATATATATATATATATTGTATTTCTAATTAGCTATTAAAAATAATTACACGGGGAATATGTAAAAAAGAACAAAATCTAGAAATCTGCATTACCTATTCACATACAATTAACCTTTCTACTAGGAAAGGTTTTTACATTTTTGGTGAACTGGTTTGGATAATTCTTTCTTTATAAAAAAGGAAAATGGGAATTTAAGTGTTACGTTTCAACTTCTTTATCTTTATTTTGTGTTGTTGTTATTATTCCATGTCAGTTCTTTATTTGTTAACTTTTCAAGACAGAGAATATTTTGATTTGATCTTTTGATCATAGACAAAACGTCTATCAATAAAAAAAAGAAAAGAACAACAATGCTATTCACAGGCGTTTGATTCATATGCGGATTTTGTGTAAATATATATGTCTGATACAAAAAAAAAAATGAAACAACCGCCCGTGTTCTGATAGGGAAAAAAACACACCTCTATTGAAAAGTCTTTTGGCACTCAGTAATTTGTCTTGTGCAAAACTGATTCTATGAAAATGTCTCTAAATTCGTAAAGTATTTGATGATTTGCTTGTAGTCATTCAATTATAGGAATATGGGAGATATTTCTCAAAAACATGGAAGTATGAAACTAAAAAAAACTAATCACACTTATGCAGTGTGATTAGAATTTTAATTTACATTCCTCTATGTATTTAAGAAAATTATTTCTTCTTTCATATAATATTATACTAAAAAGTAGCTGCGATTTAATTTCAATGTCTGAGAACTATTTGCGATGTTTGTAAGATACGAAAAAATAATTTGAGAAGAGAAGGTCGTTTGAGTAGATGACAAGAAAGTAAAAACTAAATAATAAAGAAATCATTTTTAACATAAAATCTATACATTTATTTGTAACAAATTGTCTATTTAATATTATAACAACAATTAGCATCAACAATCTATAATAAGGCTAAACGCTAAAATAATGCGTTTATGTGAAATAAAATTATTTGAACATATTGATTAACATGTAAGTCGTTTTTCAAGGAAAGTGTTTTCAAATCCTGCGTTCATAATAACAAAACGTTCGCAAAAGTTCAAAATTAGTTCTCCGCTTTGCACGCAAACATAGTTGCAAATCTTAAACGTTTTGGGAACGTTTTCATCTTAAACGTCGGGCAGACGATTTCTGCTTTGAGTTACGAGAGAGTATGACAATTCAAATTCTTTTCACGATAATGAAATTGCCAGGATTTTTCTCTATAGCATTAAATTGCTTGAAAGAATTATTACTAAATAATACATTTTCGCCAGATAGCTCAATTTCATACAATTTTACTTTTTGTCGCCCACGAATAAAGAAGCCTTGGGAAACATAGAGAACAATGAAGAAATTGCTTGAAAAAATTATTTCCTCATTGTCCACCATGTTTCCTCCAAAAGGAAAAAAAAAACTTACTTTAAAAGATTTCATGAGCAAAAAATGAAATCGCCAACTTATTTGATTTTGAACCAGTGAAAAATTTTGTGGTCTTGCAAAGGGTTAATGCCAAGAACTGCCTTTTAAAATATGTACATTTTAAGGTAGTGGACCCGTGATAGTACCACTCCATTTCGGACCTTGTGATCTTTTACAGTGTTAACCGAGTTTCTTAACCTAAGGAAATTTTGGTTACACGTAACGCTGTTTTAAGTTCTTATCTTCGGAAGCTTTTACGGGTCAACTACCTTAAATCATCCATTTTGATGAATTTATATTTATTTTTCAAACACATATGAATTCATATTTATTTTCCAAACAAATATGATTTTTTTTTTCGTTTTATGTTTTGTAGAAATTCTTTTCTATAAGTGGACAAGGAAAAGATTATTGTTAAAAGTTGTAGTTCTAACATTTTGGTTGTTAAGGTAGTGGACCTGTAATAGCTCCGCAACGTCTAGGGAGTAATGAACCTTAACAGTGTTAACCGAGGTTTCCTAATGTTTTATTAGGAAACCTCGGTCAACATTGTGAAAGATAATGATTACCGAAATGTTGTGGAACTATTACGGGTCCACTTCCTTAAACAATATATTTTTCGCGATGTCATTTGCGGGGATAAAGGCACCTAAAATCCATATACATATGTTTGTAGACACCTACAACATTTTGGCGCTTACATCCAGGGATTTCAGCGCAAAATTTTTGTAAGCGTCTACAAATATTTTAGAGACTTACGATGATTTTACGCTGATAATCGAGAAATTCCATGCCATTAGCCTAGTTATGAAATTTCCAATATTTTTTGTCTTCTCGTGATATTTTTAAATGACTGCAACTAACCTCGAACACCATAGCAGAAACATGCCGCAACATACAAATGTATTTTAAGATGACATAATTTTCGACTGTTGTATCTCAAGAAAAAAATAAAGGCAATTCAATTTAGAACTAAAGATTTCTGATTATGAGCCACCTACTAATTACAGGTTCTTAATTAAGTTGATTATATATTAATCACTATATGGCTTTAAATAGGATAATAGTCAGAAAAATATAATAATTACTTTCAGTCTTAGAAGGAAATGAGGATTACATATCGAGAATTCACCCTTTGACACAATATATTTATCTAATGTTCAAAGAAAATGAAACCAGCAATTGTATATTCACTATCACTGTAACCTCGGCGTAGAATGAAGTTGGGGTGCGCCCGGGGACCAAATTGGAGGACTCGGCGATGACGCAATCGATGGATGGTTCTCGGTCAGAGGCAGGGACAAGGATGCTGGGGTCTGCTGGAACATCATTTCTGGTACCCCTTGTCCTATCCCAGCATACATCGGACGCGGCACGTGACTGTATGTTGCGTACCCGGGAATGTTCGAATACATGTTCGGAAATCCGAGTCCATAAATTCCATTTGCTAGTGACAGTTGAAGAGTGCTAATATTTCCGCCTTTCAGATCGATTATTTTGGGCGGGGGACTGGGAATCTTATCAAATATATCTGTCTTCCTTCTTTTACACGATCTTTCAACACTTTCGTCCACGTATCTTTCGGAGTGTAGGCCACTTTCGTTTTGATTTGATTCGGTGTCTTTATCATCACTACCTATAATGCTTTCTATCGTGAAAAGTTTTCTTTTAATACCGGAATATTGAGTCCCTGAATATTTGTTCACTGAGTTGTTCACATTATTATCACATAATTTGATATTCGAACAGTCATTCGGAAGTCTGAACCTATCGGCAACTTCCGTCGATTCTCGTGAATTTTCGTCCTCACTTGAACTTGAGCAAACGTTAATACCACTGTCATTGACTGAGGAACTGTCCTTGCCTCTCACCTCATTGAGACGATCCAAACATTCGGATTTACTGACTTCGCCCGCATCACTAGTAGAATCAGCATCTGAATCATTCGCGATATTCGTATCATCAACAATTATCTCTGGTTCGTCCTTGTAAGGGGCTTTCACCCTGCGCTTGCGTCGTCGATAGTTCCCATTTTCGAACATCTCTTCACAGTTCGTATCCAATGTCCAGTAATTCCCCTTTCCGGGTTTCCCCTTTTCCCGCGAAACTTTCACAAAACAATCATTCAAGCTGAGATTATGACGAATGCTGTTCTGCCACCCTTGCTTATTGTCATGATAATACGGGAACCGTTCCATTATAAACTGATAAATTCCATTTAAAGTCACTTTTCTGTCCGGCGCGTTTTTAATCGCCATAGCAATCAGAGCGATGTATGAATACGGAGGTTTCTGCGGTTGTTCTCTACGCTGTAACTCCTCGATCATGCGTAATGCATACGCCCGGTTGATATCAGCTGGATGGTAGTACATGCCTGTATATCCATAACTACCGGCGCTGCCCAGACCACTGTAGGCTGGTGGAAATATACCTGGATACAACGCTGACATTCCGTGAGGTAGAAGGTCGCTTTGTAACATAGGAGGGGATGACATGTTTAACCCCTATTTTCGGTAAAGTTTCGCAGTATATGAACACAACACTTGATAAAAAGCTATTATACTGGATTAAAAGCACTTGTTTCACTTTTTATGTCCAGCTTGTTATATTATATAGTTTCACAAATGATTATATATCGAATACATGTAACAGAAATTATATGTTTATCATATGAAACCCAACGTCTGAGTGACCTCTTTCGGTTAAAGCACTAAAATTTATATTCCATCTCAATTAATTATTAGTCTTTTTTAATTGTAGATTGGAAAATAAATGGGCGATTATAGAAATAACGCTCAATCCGTCTGGGAGCCCTTTCGGCCAATTTGTGCCAATTATTCCGACGTCACACCTTATGTTCGCAATTATCGAATCAAATTACGTCTTGAGTAAACATTGCGATATTAGGCCACGGTCATTACTCCGCCCACCCATGCGCAGTAAGACAGAAAAGGAGGGATTGTTTATTTTGAAAATTAAAACGGAGAAATTTGGCCACCCAAAATATAAACATTATTTTGACGTGAATTTACAAAGTATTTCCCGTTTTTCTGTTATTTTAGAAACTCATCACCACAGCGATAAAAATTCGAATCAGATCTGGTGGGGATTTATTTAGATGGGTTTTCAACAGAGCATGTTTAGTAAAGAGAAATGTTAACAAACACATAACACACTTAAACAATTTCATGTGATTTAAAACATTCGTTCTTGGTTTTAGACAACACTTATTATCAGAGGATTCTTGTTTTTTTTTTTTTCCTGGAAGACTCTTACCAGTCCTGCGTCCATGATGACAAAACGGTACAAACTGTTTGTAAATTATACCCCGCTTTGCACGCGCACATTGGCAAACAGTCTTTAACGTTTTATCATTCTGAACACAGGGCTGAACATAATAAAACAAATCATTTTTTGAGGTTTTGATACTTATTCAATAAACTAGTTTTCATATTTTTTGAAAAAAAAAAAAAAGTTTTCATTCCTAACCCTATTTTATAAATCAGTTAGTATTTCTTTGTTGTTATTTTCCTGAAATTATTCACCAAATTTGTATTGTATTAGTTCTTTATATAAACGATAGATATAATAATATTAGTATTTTATGATCAATGTTTATCGTCATTTTAGTAATAATGATAATAATAGTAATAATGAAAAAAAAAAAAATTTAAAAAAAATCGGAGTAATAATGAGTTTAATTGGAAAAAACGATGTAGCGGTTTAATGTTACCACATTGAAAAGGAATTTAGAGATTGTACCGGGGAATATATTGAAAAACAGTTCCTTTGGCAAAAAGCAGTTCGTATTTTATTTTTGTTTCGTATACCACGTAAAGCCCATTCGGATTGGCTAAAATAAAATTACACAAAATCTGACAGTTGGTGAACATGTTAACCCTTAAATGAAAAAGTGCTGAATTTCTTATTCATAAAACAAGAAAAAATATGTAATTCTTCAAAAGATGAAATGGCAATGTAACCGTTTGTGTGATGGTTATTATTATGATTACTATTTAGATATTTTGAAGTCTCCTTTCCATATTGAACGTAAATTGGAAAAAAATGCTTGCGATTCCCTTGATTTTTTACCAATCAAAAACTTGTCCGTTTTGTAATGCATTTCGTCAGTGGGCGATCAAATCATCGTAACTGCAGCTTATCTAGATCACCCAAGGACGATTTGTTACACAACTGAAATTTCAAAGTGACGCCTTATTTTTTTTCCTCTGAACAACAGATTTCGAACGAAGAATGAATGGAAATTTATTATTTTTGAGGAATTACCGTTACTAAAAGCGTAATCACAATGTATGAATCCGTGTCGAGCTTTAACATAACCGCGTGAACTGGTTAACTTTCATACCTCATGTTATTGAACCAACAACGACAATGTCAAAATTTGTTCTTTGTTTAGTAAAAAGATATATGATATACATGTATATACTTCTTTAGTTCAAATTCGAAAATGATCTTCCCTGCGTTTAGAATTCAGAACCGTTTGCAATCGTTTTGAAATTGTACCCTTTTTTTACGTGTAACATTTCTTAAATGTTTCAAAAACGTTGTATGCAGGTCTGGGCTTCCAGTCTAGTAAATTTCATCACGTGATCTCAGATGACGGAGATGAAGCAGGCTCGTGTTTGTCGGATGTTTATGTAATTAGATAAATGAAAATAATTTGTCAGGTCGTATCGATTCCGGCGAAAATAGATATACCGAAATATCTCCTGGCAGTTTATACAAGGCAAATAAAAATAGAAGTTCTACGGATTGATTATACTGATACAGAATAGAAAATATAACGTTATAGTTCCGCAATTTAGAATGAGTGATCAAAGGTCAAATTTGTCTAGACAAAAATTGACCTTTGGTCACCCACTTAAACTTGTGGATCTATACATCGGTCGAATAAGTTATTTATATTCAATTTAAGGTAGTAATAATTTCTCAAAATTTTGGAACACATGATCTTCCACATTGTTAACCGAGGTTTCCTAATGAAAATTAGTGGGAAACCTCGGTTAAAACTGTTAAAGTTCACTACTGCCGAAACGTTGCGGATCTATTACGGGTACACTACCTTAACACCGTTTTCAACATTACTGTAGCTATATCTCGACGGGTGGTGCATCTACCCATGGTTTTCTGTCTTTTTTTTTACACCAGTACAACCACAACATTTCATCCGAGCCACCGGCTGCTCATCCCACTTGGGTGTGCTGCGCTTATCATACACCCATTGATGGGACACACGTGACTCGTGTCATGTTGATTTTGAATGGACGAGTTTGCCGAGCCGGGGTACGTACTCACGACCACAGGATTAATAGCCCAATGCGTTACCACTGAGCAAGTCGGACTCGGTGCATCGCTATAAGCTCGTTTTTCAACGTGTAAATATCTTGGACAATAAAATTATTTAATATTTGGAGACTGTTTTGGGTCTAAAACAACGATTTAGATTTTTTTCAAATGCATACTCATAAACCCTGTCAAGGATATTCGACACGGCCGAGGGTCGAACCAGGGACCGCGTGATTAAAAAAACACACAAACAAACACAAAAACTGCGCTATTAATTGCACTACGACCGTTGATTAGCCATAGTGAACAATGGACTAGGTATTCTCTCTGACTTGAACATAAATGTTCCTCGACAATTCACATTACATATATTACATACAGAACAAAAGAACAACAACAATATTCAAACAATAATACATATATCAATATATTAGATCTTCCACTTTTTGCATAGTTGATTTGTCAAAAAGCGGAAGATGCCTTCAAAACTTATATAATACACAAAAGTTAAGTGCCTTAGTAGTTAAGTTGGTTTACATCTAGGAATTCTTTTCTAACTTGAAAGCTTTTGATACAAAAATAGCCAAATTGTTCAAAACTAAAAGATTTTCACTATTAAAAAGTTCTACAAGTTTATTACCTACCTTAAAGAAATCTACGTACTTTGCGTGTCTGCGTATGTGTGTGTCTTAGCACACCAATCAGACGCTTTGAAATCCACCGTGACCAGCCGAAATAAATCGCAGAATAATTGATTAATTTCAAAGATATGAACATGATCGATTTGAAGGATTTAGAATTGTGTTTAACGATTTCGGAACGTTTTGGAATGTTTTGAATCAGTGTATGGAATGAATTAAAAGAGCACTGAGTGATTGATTTAGGATGGTTTAGATCAAGATTAATACCAGTTTCACAATGTTACTATCAGTATAAATGCATACGTTTCTGTTAAGTGAACAAATGTCTAATTATTTAATCACTCTTTGAAATTTGTGCAAGAATATTCCATTTTGTGTTACAAAAGAAATGGAAAATGATATGTTGTCAGATTATGGACCAATTTAGCAATAAAAACACAACTGGTTTGAATTACAAATTATGGATAAGCATCAAAATCAAAAGTTTTTTATCATAAGCATCAAAGATAAGCAAAACAGATTAAAGATCATATTATTATGTCATAGATAAACAATCGTTTTAGAAACTCTTTATCTAACATGTTATCAATCGGCACTTGAAAGATTTAGATTTATGAAAGTAAATACAGAAAGGGGTTGTGTATAAAAACTTATATACGCAAGGATTAGAAACTAAGTAAACGATTTCTCTTTTTTTCTCAATAATTTACTTCCCCGACAATTTTTCTTCAATAAGCCATTTGTGTAAATAATTTTGTAACTAAATGTTCAAGTAGGACATATCAAATTCTTGCCCCCCCCCCCCCCCTTCCCAACTTGGGAAGCATTGGACTAGTGAGAAACGAAATCTAATTCCACAGCCATGCAGATAGACTGGTAGCCGTCTCTGAAATAGAGGTTAGTTATTGAAAATATATTCAACAAAGTCATGTCTAGTTTCTCAAAGCCTAATTAAGATGTTTCTTTGAAGAGAAATTATGCCATTTTAAGACCTGAAGGTTTCAGTTTCGTTATCTACCTTGTTACAAAAACTGAGATTTCCAACAATTTCAAATATGCACAAAGCAAAGACACTGGTCCGCACAGTCTGACCAGAGTCTTTACTATGCGCTTTGTAGATAGACAAGGTCTCAAAGTATCTGTAGACCATCAAGTAACTTTATTTTTAGTGTTTGTGACTGTCTATGCCTCTCAATGTTTGAACCTTGCCAACATTTCAAATTGTTGGAAATGTCACGCACAGGCTCAACTTCTAAAAACAGGGCCCGAATCCCAGGCTACCATGCAGACGGAATCAATCTTAATCCTTAACGCCACGTCTAGGATTATTGTATCGAGGATGATTATTTATAATCAAAAGCGATTTGATTTGATACAGCAAAAAAAGAAGTGTTTTTATAGACGATGGATTTGTGATTGCGTTGATAGCATTTGAAGATAGTCTTGGTAGCTACAATTCGTTTATAAACTAAAATATAGTTATTGACCATACGTCAATATGGCGACTGCGATATCTTTAAACTTTTATTTCACATCCATTTGTTCTTTCCTCTTGCGTCTTAATATTTATAATGGAAGGAATGAAAGAACATGCCTTTTCCCGTTGTTCTATTCATTCGTTGTCATATTTTCGCAAAAGAGACAAAATAATTGGAATTAATATCTAATTACTAGCATGATCAACATTCAAAAATATAATTAATATAAAACGTAAGAATTCTGTCTATGGGTTTAGTCTAAAATGTTCGGGAGAAAAACAAAGTAGTTAAAGTCGCCATATGGTCAATAAATAATTTTAACACACTACTGCAATTCAGAATTTTCAATTGAGTTTGGAAAGTAAAGCTATTTCTAAATAATATTCACATAATTTAATCAATTTGAAATTCATAGTTAGCTTTAGGAATACTCTAGCACTGCTGCGAAACAATACAATACAAACTCTAGCACGGTATAGATTGCAATTAAATGTGTCAGACAAATTCGATTAAAGAAAAAAAGTAATAATTATTTTATTATTGTAAAAGGTACACGTTATCGAGTGGTTAGCACAAGGAGAGGTCGCAGCGAATTGAGGCTACAAAGCGTCACGTTACAGCTGCGGATCCAAGTTGTTTTTTTTTTTATATATGGGGTTTGATATCGGCCTATAAAGTTCGACCGTCATAGCGATCATAACCATTCTAAATCAGTAACTCAGAGATACATTCAAATCATTCTAAACATTCCAAACTCACTTAAAACGTATAACAGCTCGTGAGATTTCCAACTTCATTCAAAATGATGATAACGAAAAAAAAAAGAAAGAAAAGAAATAGCAATTTCACCGACATTATTGAAATTGTAAGCGTCTGATAAGTCCATAAGGAGATAGGAAACTATTTTAAGAACCTGAACATTTTACCAAAGGGAGGTAATTAATATCGCTAATTGTGTTCATACTGAACGAAATGAGCTATGTTGGATTACCTCCCTTTAATATCGCTCAAAACTCGCTCCACAAACTCATTCAATTTCATTCCGAAATCATTCATTTCGTAAATTTCACGATGTTCTTAGCTGTACCATTCTTCTATCCTATATACAAATTGTTTGAAATTCGACCACCATATTTTCTACAACAAATCTCCTTTTCACGATCTCATTCTTCTGATTTTTAGATGGCCCCTTTTCGCGTGACGGATCACAGATATATATCATTGTCCATATTCGGTAGGCTTAGATATCTATAGATGAGAGGTTTATTCTGTTCTGATGATATTTTCGTTGAAATTGAATAGTATAGGATTCGTGTTTTACACACGAACCAAGGTTTTCACTGCAAAATACAATGAATCTCAATTTGACCCTTGGTAATTTTTCCTAAAGGACAGTTTGAAAATGTCATAATAAGGTTTATCACTCAAACTTTCTATGATGTATTTCACATTCTATCTTTTTTTTTTTTTTTTTTACATTGGCTATTGCTTACGTCCGATCTTCCCAAGAAAAGGCAAATTGACCCTTAACCTACAAAGTTGCACTCGTGATTTGTTTCCCTGATATTTTGATACATGGATACATGTTTATGATTATTTTTCGTAAAGCAAGACATTAAATTTCTTATACTAGACTTAGTGAATGTATCAGAGTTGTTTTACTTTTTTTGCCAGGGGCTATGATTCACTTAAGATACTTAAAATTTAAGCAAACAGCTTCCTTTTAATCCAATATTTTGGGCACTTTGACCCTGTTTGAAGGATTAAAACACCGACCACGACAGGTGACGAATAAACACGTTTGTTTAATAATTTAATTCAATACGGGGGCTTTAAATGTATCAACTTTTTGAATGAGAAAGGAAGCATCGCTTATAAAATTCTAATCCTAAGGTATGAAGATCTCTCGTTCAAATTTGCTTTTGTTGAAATCGCATCAATTTTTTCAACATATGACCGAAGGCAAGATTATTTCATTACCTGTAATGTTTATAATAGAGTAACATCTTATATCTATTGTTATTGAATATTAGTAGCAACAACAAAAACAAAGGTAATAATGATAATAATAATTTAATAATAACAAAAATAGTCAACACAATACCCAGTATTATCTTTGAATATTCTACAAATTAGAGAAAAAACAAAGAAAAGGAATCGGAATTCAAACGTTGGTAAACGATAAGAAATTGTACCCCGTTTTGCACGTGATTAAACGTGCTAAGTGGGGTACATTTCGCAAACGTTTCGCGATGGCTTTCATCTTGATTTGTCTGATTGAATGGGGTTTACATAACGCCGATTTTAACTATCATTCAGTCATATCGCAGCTGAAGCACAGCACAGCAACCTTAAGTTTTGAATGATCATCCCACAAAGATTTACTATTTTTCTCCCACAGAGGCAATTGTTGGAAAAAAATAATTGCCACCGTCGGGGATCGTATCCGTGACCCTCATGAATTGAAGATTGAGAGGCGGGCGCGCTACCGCCTGCGCTATGACGGTAGTCTCAGCTTTAAATTGGCTGTTCAATTTTAATTTAGATTCTTCTTATCCCATGAATTGATTTCTTTTATAGAAAATGAAGTTCTCGGGTTTAAAGGAACGTTTACTAGTGTAATTTTGTAAGGTTCAATTCAGCTAATATATATCTAAAGACTAAATGCAAATTTTAATCAAGCGCTCCAAACTTTAAAAATGCCTTTGATGGTATTTTATTTCTAATTTCTCAAATTCTGCACATGATATATATTTTTTTATTTTGTAGAATTTCAAGTTCCTGTGATTCGGGCACTAAAAAAGGGTAGTTTTTCTTGTACATGTATTGCAAAATTTTGATTGAATTTGTCCACTATAGCAGGGACTCTATGTATATTTATAATTATATAATAATATTCAATAATAAGTTTAGAGTATTTCGGCCAAATCAGTACAAAATGAAATTCAGTTTCGACCTATGACATTATTATACAATATATGTCTTTTATAACTAATAATAACTACGGATCAGTTATATTGGACCCGTATCTACAAAAAGATATCGCCATGTGATCAGTTGCACATAAAGGGTTAAGTTGTTAATGGGTCTTAATAAAGGGCACGGGCACCCGGGATCATGTTCAAAGGGGCCCAGGTGTTATAATTAACCAACCCATAAATCTAGAGTAAATTTATATTGTAATCTTGTAATATTTTGGAATAATAGAGTCTGGGGATGGATTAATGCTGAAGAGGATATCTTTTGTTGATCAATAAATCAGTAATACAAATTTCTTGTTTGTGCAGACGATTTTGGCTTTACCCCGCTCTAATCAACCGCTAACATCCACAGCAAGATTGAATGCATTTCCAGATTTTTGTAACAATACTAAATGTGTTCTCATGGTTCGACACTAAGGGGAGTCCGAGACTCCCCGTTTACCAGTTAGGACTCCTTCCATTTGCAAATAAGGGGCCCGATGCCAATTGTTATATGAGAATATTCTCAAAATACACAGAGCAGTGTCCTTTCTGAAACTTGCCAAAACTGTAGATCTTTTCACTACAAAAATTGTTGAAGAAAACATTTGCTTGAATCTTGTAGTGTTTTTAGAAAAAAAAAAACTCTTCTTTGGAAGAACATTGTGGAAAAGAAGAAATTGTCTATTACAAGCCGTTTCTTTTTTTCCACAATGTTCTCCCATTATGAAAATTCGGAATCCTTACTTTGAGCTTGGACTCCTTGATTTCATGTGTTAGGAGTCCAATTTACTCCTTAATCTCAGGAGTAAGTGTCAGCCATTGTGTCCATCGCTACATGTAGCTGTCTATACTTTGAGAGAAACGTCTTAGAGGAAAAGGGATAACCATATTTCTACAACACCCCCCCCCCACTAGTCCCCTCACATTTCCATTATTGAAAATGTTTGGAGAACTTTATAAATTAAGCTTCAAACTGGAGTTTCAAGGATTCATTCTAGGCAAAACCCATCTTAGCGTGTCAATGGGTATCAAATGGATAGCTTCTTCTCGATAACATTTATAAGTAAAACGTTAGTAACCCTCGGTCCTCGCAGCGACAAGATGGACAGAACCTAATTTACAATATTAAAGAGATATGGCAGTCACTTACTCCTATGATATATAAATTCTCTTTTAAAGATTTTACCTCGAAGAATGAGATCAGCTGGAAACAAATGGACATAGGTGTATCACCAAGTACTGAAAATAACAAGTTATCGTGAATTCTGGTTGAACAGTTTTATGTGTTCAAAGTTTTTCATAAGGAAGTGGATCCGTAATAGTTCTCCAATGTTTTAAAGCAATGAACTTTAACATTGTTAACCGAGGTTTCCCGATGATTTTCATTAGGAAACCTCGGTCATCATTGTGAAAGTTCATGAGTTCTGAAATGTTGAGGAACTATTACAGTTCAACTACCTTAAAGTTCGATATAACAAGTACTGAAAATAACAAGTTATCGTGAATTCTGGTTGAACAATTTTATGTGTTCGAAGTTTTTAAGGTGGTGGACCCGTAATAGATCCCCAGTGTTTTAAAAGTAATGAGCTTTAACATTGTTAACCGAGGTTTCTCAATGATTTTCATAAGGAACCCTCGGTCAACATTGTAAGTTCATGAGTTCCGAAATGTTGCGGAACTATTACGGTTCCACTAACTTAAAGTTCGATAATTGGCGGCAATAATTGTGGAAATTAAACTTAAACCAGCTTCTAATCGGTCACTCAAATAAAGCACGAAAAGTAATGCTTAATATGGTTAAAGATGATTTCCGAAAGTCCATGCACTTGGTAGATGGCAAAACCAAAATGCTTCAAAAGATTTTCCAGGGAAAACAATTTAACTTGCATGAGAACATGGGTACCCTCAATTTCAAAATTAACATTGGTGGGGGGGGTTAAATCTAACTAACTCACCTCATATACGCAAATGAACGTCTAAAATGATGTTTCATTTACTTATTTCTATTCAGCTATATTTAAGGCATCGAAAGCATAATGGTTTTTGAACAACATAACGGTATTTCTCCGAGTAAAATTTTGAAAATTCCATGCATTTTGCGAGTTTTGTGACTTTTTCAAAGTAGAGTTGGTGTCTTCATTTGTCGGCTACAATCGTTCTGTCGGTTCTTTTTACACAATTCCTTCACCAAAATCCTTGGGATTGATTTGTCTTTGAATGAACGTAATGCTCTATTCATTTTTTTTATTGTAAGTGTGTCAAATAGAGAAAAACATGCAGTGACCGATTAGAAGTTGGTTTCAGTTTACTTGGCAAATTGGTGTATATATGTGACCCTTCATACATAAAAGGACCGTCTGGGAACACCGTAAAATGTATATGTAACCCGTCACGCGAAAAGAGACCATCGGGGCAGTACGTGATGCTCCGACCTTTGCCAGACTGTGCGGACTGCGCAGACTGACCAGGGTCGAAACTGTATACACTTAACTAATTTTCTGAATCTAGAATGGTCAATCTACCTTACTGAGAACGAACTTTTGAAATGCGACCTCTGATTGGCATGTAATAGAACTAATCTCTTTTTTTCAAATATTGATTTTATAGAGTTCCCAGATAGTCCCTTTTAGCGTGACGGGTCATGTGCATATTTAAAACAGTACTTTTAAAACTGAGTTTTAGTACAGGTCAACCGGGGGTCTGATTTGAAAAAAAAAAATGCTTCAAAGAGTTAGCTCATATGATAACAAAGTGCACAAGTGGGCAATTATCACGGATTGCATTAGATTTCAGGCGTCAATGCATCTTCGTCCGTGAATAATTCCGGTTAGAAATAAGATTTCCCCTTAACCACTAGACCAATAGCAATCATTACCGGTCAGAAATGTTCATAATGCGGTCTCTTTCAAAGTGAGGACTAGAATTGAAATCGGAGTTGAAACTCTGGTTGCAATGACCTGAAACAAGGTGAAATCCAGGCTTGTCTAGAACCTACATTGAAGGATTTCTATTGTTTCAAATGTATCTCCTCAGCAACTTCATCGTTTTAAAACAATTTTGGAAGGATGGTCCTCAAATTGTCTCCGCTTAAAAAAAGGGGGGATGCTAAAAGTATTGGAATAAGTGCAAATCCTTGGTGGCATGGGATAGATCTAGTAATAAATGTTAAACAACAATTATAACTTATTGTACTCAACCGAAAATCTCAGAAAGTCATGAACTGCCAAATTAACTTTTTTTCAGTATAGCCTACCTTGCATACCGCGTGATATATGACTTGGAGCCTTAGCCTATGACATCTGTGCATATTGAGCCTTAGCGACGTCACTCAAGTTTTTTCAAGCTCGCAAGATCTATGAAAAAACATAAAATGCATTGTTTGGGTGAGAACTCAGATTTTATTTGCATGTGTATAAAAATGGAATGTAGAGATCTGAAATATGCACTTTTTTAACGAAAAGTTAATTACGGCCTTTTTTGTACACCCCCCAAAGATTACGACGATTGTTCACGATCATGTAATTTTTACAGGACCGAAAAGTTTTTCAGGGGAAGTCACTCTCACAACACAAATAAACAAGAAAAAGCTGTCAAAATGTTACCAAAGTTTTACCAACAAATTGCATGGAATGCATGCATTTTTGGCCGCTATTTTCGACGTACAATGTCGATGAAGACTGCTGCCGATCCAAGGTAAGCAATTTAACAGCTGTCATAAGTGAAAGACTTTGTTAAGGGCATTAATTAGAAGAAAAATATTCGAGGATTCTGGCTCATAACTTTATCTATGGAGTTGAAGGTGATCTTGAGGCCTGTGGATCATTTTTGTTGTAAGTCAACGATACAATAAGTTAAAGGAAAAGTAAAGATAGATTTTTTCTTAGGTACAGTGCTTTAGCCACATAAGCTTTATTTGGTTAGTAAGCTGATGGCTTAGCTAGAAACAGTTGTAACTGCCTATTATTATATAGGCAGTTATAACTGTTTCACGCTGATCCATCAATATAGTCAGCATTAATATAGCTGCTGGCTGTAGACCGATTTTCATCCCATACCAGTTCTCGCCATTTGATAAAGACAAAATATTATTTGACAGGATTCATTTCTTGAATAATAGAAGTTGATGCACACATAAGCTGGAAGGGTTTCTTTCCCATCTTTACAGTGAAATAGGTTAATTGTCAAGAACTTGTACACGGCAAGAATTATTCTTTATTGTATATAGCTCTTTTTTGACAATGTGACAGAGAAAGATAAAAAATAATTATGAAAAATCCATTATCCTTCAATAAGAGGCAGGAAGTACAGATAAGAGGGGGTAACACCAGTCTTTAATCTTTATTTCTCAATGAAACCATTTATTGTGGGTACTCATTTGAATTGTCTCATTGAGACAATGCAAATGAGTACCCACAAGCTAGGGTTAAAGCAAGAACTAGTGAAATATTAAAATTTGAAATCTAAAATACCCCATCTATCTGTAACTCTGATAAGACCCTAAGTTGTGGTTACTCAATTAAATTGACTCAAGAAATACCAATTGATATCCGTTCCATACACACTCTTTACAATTGTGCTCCTTGCCTGTTTGCACTGAGTCACCGTCAGTGTGGCCTACTTTATTCCAGTTCACCCTTGATTTTATAATTAACCGGAAAAGAGTCAAATAATTGTTCATGGATATTGTATTTTGTGAAAATGCCTAATTTCAATCAAAAAGTTCTGTGTCCTACTCCTTTTTCGCTTGAGGCAAGACAATAAACTACCTGTTCTGATTATCTACATATTTTTTCATCATGATCCTTTCAAAGAGAAAAAGTAAAACCATTTATTAAGGAAGTAACACATTGTATTACCACAATTGAAGAGGTTCCAAAGAGCATAGACCTGATAAGTGGGATATGTATGTAATCAAAATATCACAGCATTGTTTCAAACTTTGACCTGTGATGACTCGCTAGCCTCAAACTATAGATATTTAAAAGGTCAATTTCAGTTCCTTTAAACGAAATTCTGAACAAAATTCATGAAAATTGTGAAACAATACTTATAAAAATTCTCTGTCAAATGTGCTAACTGTATGTATATTTAAACAGGGTGTCCATGCTTTACTGTTCAATCCTTGTTAATATACAACTGAACATTTTAAAGCATTATCAGAGGTATGAAAACTGGTGATTTTATGGGAAAGGCAGGGGTTTAAAGTTAAATGTCATTTTATTTTTTGAAATATATGTTAACCTTTTATTTCAGATTTTTCACATTATTCCAACATGCCCAAGCCAAGCAGCTAGACTATCAAAGAAAAAGGTAAGGAAAACAAGCCTTGTGATGATTATTCAAGATTTTGAAGACAGAATATGGATTGAGTATAAATTAGAAATTGTTTCTGAATTGATTTTCATTGTTAGTTTTATTTTGTGTTTCTACAAAGTTGAAGTTGGCTATTATATCTTGTATATTATAAGTGTGTTCACACAAAGATATATCGGTTAGTAATCTTATTTTAGAATCTGCTAATTGCAATGTATGAATGAAAAATATAAGAAATAATCTTATTTAATGAAAAATGATTTCATTTTAATGAAGACATCAGAATAGATAAGTCTTTGCATTTGATTAACCCTTCTCATGACAACCTGTACAAATTTTTGGCATACAGTATAGACAAAGATCAGCCTGCACAGTTGTACAGTCTAATCATAGTTGTAGGAAAAACTTGAGCTAGATAGGTTAAAAAAATGGCAATTTGTTTAAAAACAAAATGTAGGAGTCAGTAGGATAAGGTCTTTTTAGCTCACCTGAGCACATCATGCTCAAGGTGAGCTTTTGTGATCATTGAATGTCCGTCGTCCGTCGTGTGAGGTGCATTGTCTGTCGTCCGTCGTCTGGGGTCCAGCGTCAACAATCTTAGTGTTTACACTCTTGGGGCCACAAATATGGCCCAATCTTCATGAAACATAGTTAGAATGTTGGCCAGGTCACAAGGATGAGCCCTATTGAAAATGAGAAGGATCTTTGCCACATCATGGGAAAAGGGGCCTGAATGATAATTTTCTTGTTTACACTCTAGAGACCACAAATATGGTCCAATCATCATGAAACTTGGTCAGAATGTTGGCAAGGTCACATGGAACTTGTTTAGAAAAGGCTAGTAACTTATGCAGGGATGATAGGAATAGTGTATTGTCTTTCTTTGAAAATTCTAATGGTCATTTAATGATCTTTAAAGCATTTAGATTTGTTAAGGGAGGGGTCAAGGAGACGAAGGTGAGCAATATAGGACCATCGTGGTCCTATTGTTTAAGTTTATGTTTATTGAAGCCTTATCACAAAATGTCCACCAAATAAAATCATAGCCACTATAATTTCATATACAAAATGTGTTTACTATCATATTTTTCAGCGGTGTTTTGTCACACAAGATAGAAGTACATGGTGTGAGATTACATTTTGAAATGACAGGCTCTGGGGATCACACAGTGCTACTGCTTCCTGGTGCTTTAGGTAAGAATTAAAGGACACCGGGGATCACACAGTGCTACTGCTTCCTGGTGCTTTAGGTAAGAATTCAAGGACACCGGGGATCACACAGCCCTGTTACTACCTGGTGCCTTAGGTAAGAAATAAGGGCTATCATGGCTATTGAAAGCATTTTAAATTCATGAGTCTGTTTACCTCTTGAAAGCAGATTTTTATGGGTCAAAACTGCCATTGAAGGTGTCAAACAAAGGAATTAGTTTGGAATTAGTGAATAACTCTTGGTTTTGCTGATTGACTTCTGAAATTATCTCCTTCAGATCTATAAAAGAGATTCATATGGAATATGAATCTTTTATAAAGATATGAAGGAGACTATTAGTTCTGGTGCAGTTATGATTTGCAGAAATTATCAATATACATACTTTGCAGCAATTATCAATATACACACTTTGCAGCAATTATCAATATACATACTTTGCAGCAATTATTAATATACATCTACATACAATACTGAAATTTTCTCTTGCTAAGTGTGATGCCTATTACTGTATTTCTTCTAATAAATGCTCCTGGGAGCTATACAGAACATGGTTGGGGAGCTTTTATTTAGTATGCATTCACTGATGAAAAAAAGTCTTTATGCCCTTCTCCCTTTAATTTGAGATAAATTTCAAGTTGTATTTTTTAAGTCAAAAATGTAGGGGTGCTACTATTAGGGAGGGCACTATGATGAGGGGACTTAGTATGTGTTTATTCCCTAGAATAGCTTACAACTACAAGGTAATCAAGATTCAATGGTAAGAAGCATGAAGGTAAACCTTCATCATTATGCAACTTGTGAAGTTAAATATACTTCAAATGTCAAAATCATAAAATTGCAATATCTTGGGAATCATTCATGAACACATTGTATCTTTAACATTCTTAATTAAATCAATTTAAACATATTATTTATTTCATAGGATCTTCTCAAACAGACTTTGGTCAACAACTATCCAATTATAATAAAGATCTTTTCACCCTGATTGCCATGGACCCTAGGGGTTATGGAAGGAGTCGACCACCAGACAGGGACTGGCCCCTGGAGTTTTTACAAAGGGATGCTGAAGATGCCATTGAACTCGTACGAGTAAGTCTTGGACTGAACATTTATTAACCCCCCCCCCCCTCCCTCAAAAAAGAGGGGGTATATTGCTATCCCTTGGTTGATCTGTCCATAGACCATTTTTGTCCGGAGCATATAACAAAAAGTATGCTAGCTAGAATCATGAAACTTTACAGGTGGATAGATCTCGTTGAGAAGTAGTGGAGTGCACAGAACTATAATTCTACTTTTCATATAATATATCTTCTGGGTTATTCCCCTTGTTAATTTACAAAGAATATGCAATCAAGCTGCTCTTATTGGGGGGGGGGGGGGGTATAATTTTTTTTTCAAACATCTCTTGTTATATTAAGATTTAGAATGAGTGGTCATGAAATACTAAATTAATTAAATGAATCATCTATAAACAGAAACATTAAAGGATTTGCTGAGTTTTGATCTGTTTTACATGACAAGTCTAATAAATAAATTTGATACAGCTGTTTACAACATTTATGCACTGAGCCATCAATATTTGATGCTCATTGATTACTCTGAAGGATATATATCAATCTGCATATAGTAGCAGTCAAGATCATCTTTCAAGGTCTAACAAATTTTAAAAATTCCTAGTTTCATACATTGTATTTCCTACTAAAGGTCATTTTAAAGCAAAATAAATTTTTTTTAAATCATTATAGAGCTTAATGTCTGCAATATTTTCTCCCCTAAGACACATAGAATAAAAAAATTTGTCTGCAATTTTGATGTACATCAAAATTGAACTGGTCTAGAATGTTGTCATCTTGCAACTATGAAATAATTTCATTTTCGCGTTGATGTGTCCACGAATAAAGTCTGATTGAGGAGGAGTTATATGCAAAAGGGAAAATCTGAGGGCCGAGCCTGAGGATTTTGCTTTGTGTATAACTCCTGCCCCATCAGACTTCATTCATGGACACACTAATTTGAAAATGAAATTATATCCATTATAACACGATCAATAAAATTAGTTGTTTTTTAGCTCCACTGGCTGAAAGCCACTGGGGCTATTGTCATGGCGTTGTGTCCGTCGTGCGTCCGTCCGTGCGTGCGTGCGTGCGTGCGTGCGGTCGTAAACTTTTCTTTAAAAATCTTCTCCTCAGAAACTACTGGATGGATTTCAACCAAACTTCACAGGAATGATCCTTGGGTGACCCTCTTTCAAAGTTGTTCAAGAAATTTTGATCCAATGAAAAACATGGGTTTAAGGGGCGTGGCTAATTTCCAAATATGGTAAAAAGTGAGTTTTCTCAGGTTCTAATCAATGGATACCAATTGAATTTTACATGAATGATCCTTGGGTGACCCTTTATCAGTCTACAAAAAATTATTGTGATCGGATGGAAAATGTGCATTTTATGGGCGGAGGTCATTTCTCTATATGTTGTATAGTGAAAACTTTGAAAATCATTTTCTCAGAATGTAACTGATGGATATCAACCAAATTTCATTGGAATGATCCTTGAGTGACCCTTTATCAGTTTACAAAAAAATCATTGTGATTGGATGGAAAATATGCATTTTATGGGCGGAGGTCATTTCTCTATATGTTGTATAGTGGAAACTTTGAAAATCATTTTCTCAGAATGTTACTGATGGATATCAACCAAATTTCATTGGAATGATCCTTGGGTGACCCTTTATCAGTCTACAAAAAATCATTGTGATTGGATGGAAAATATGCATTTTATGGGCGGAGGTCATTTCTCTATATGTTGTATAGTGGAAACTTTGAAAATCATTTTCTCAGAATGTTACTGATGGATATCAACCAAATTTCACTGGAATGATCCTTTAGTGTCCCTTTATCAGTGTACTGAAGTGTATTTGGATTGGATGAAAAATATGCCTTTTTATGGGTGGAGGTCATTTCTCAACAAGTAATAAGTTGAAACTATGAAAATCATTTTCTCAGAATGTAACTGATGGATATCAATAAAAAATTTTTGGTATGATCTTTGGGTGACCCATTATCATGCAGCCGAAAATCATTTTGATTTGATGAAAAATATGTCTTTTAAGAGCAGAGGTCATTTCTCTATCTGTTATATAGTTCAAACTTTGAAAATCATTTTCAATATCAGTAGAACCCCAAATATCTAATAATCAAGTCAAAACATTTATTTGCTTTTACAAGAATTTCAAGCCTGTGGAGCGACTCAAGCCATTCATGGCTTTCTAGTTTATCCTCTTCTGGGTGTAAAATAGTATTAAAATATTTTTTCTGCATGTACAATTTATGAATAAGTAATGATATCAACGCTGGAAGAATTTCACAGAAAGCCATGCGCTTCATTTAGCACATTGGTTATATGACGTTGAAAAAATCAACGTTTGCACTAAAGATGACATAGAAAAAGACAATAGAAAATGGGCGGAGCTATCTGTGTACACAGTAAAAAACACATGACATATGAATTCTATTGTGAATAAAGTTCTATGTAATTTCTCCTAATTTCATTTACATGTATTTGATTTACACCATCATGTTATAATAAACTATATTACATGTTTGTTACTGTGTATTTCAGAAGTTAAATGTTGACAAGGTATCAATACTGGGCTGGAGTGACGGAGGTATAACAGCCATGATAGCGGCGGCGAGATATCCTGAAATGGTGAACAAACTGGTTGTGTGGGGGTCAAACACGTACATCACGGAGAAGGATATGGAAATTTATAATGGTTAGTTCTGCTCTTTATTCTATAACTAGCCAAGGGTTCTAACTGCAACAAGTTCTGAATTATGGAAAAAGCATAGTAATCTCCCTTACCTAATGGAGATTTATTTCTTGACAAAGTTGAGTGAAACAAATTCAACAAAACATTAAAACTGGGCTTATTATAGTTTGATAACAAAACGCTGTAAAACACTGTGTTTTTGTCTTCAAATTATAATATGCCCTAAAGATCTCCATAGATGATCTTAAAGCATTTAAGAAATTTGTTTTTCTCTGATTCTATTGACCAAATTACCACCAGGGCCCAAGGTTCTAAAACTTTTCTCATTCTCAATTCAAAATTTGCTCAAATTTCAATTTGAGATAAAAGC
This sequence comes from Fragum whitleyi, assembly GCA_948146395.1. Classification (NCBI taxonomy): domain Eukaryota; kingdom Metazoa; phylum Mollusca; class Bivalvia; order Cardiida; family Cardiidae; genus Fragum; species Fragum whitleyi. The sequence goes on along the minus strand of OX411552.1, from coordinate 55,783,382 downwards.
CGATTTAATTTAAATAAATATTAAAATATATATTTATATATTTTAACATAAAAGATAATATTAATAAGTTGTTATGAATAACAACTTATTAATATTTTCTTTTATTTTCATATATTTTATAAAAATTTAAATATGAAAAAATTCTCAGTTGAGCATGAGAAAAGTTTTATAACCTTGGACCCGGAATCCATATTTTCTAAACATCAACTCCACCATCTGAGGTACTTTCTAGTTTAAGGAAATGTTTAACCCTTTCCTGTTTTACAAAATTTTGGACATGTCCAAATTCAAAGGTTTTGCAGACGAAAATTTAAAGTGGATTTAATTTGAAAAATAACCATTCAGTAGGGTAGAAAATAGTGTGGAAAAGGAAGAAATTGCTTGTCAGAAGCAATTTCTTCTTTTTTCACAATGTTTTCTCAATCATAAAATCATAGGCATGTAAAAAGCAGGGATTAAACAGCAAAGGGTTAAGAGAAGTTCCCAATGACCCTGACCCTATTAATGGTGATAATACAAAACTTTTGTCATAGGAAATTTCTTGATTTATTCCCAAAATATTTGGTATCATTACGAAGGCTAACAATTCTCTATAGAAGTCAGTGTTTTTATTTCTAGTGAATTAAATACTTTCATGAGTTTTTAATTTTGCTAACTTTTTTTCAACATAAGTTACATGGAACTAAAATGCACAGTATATCCACTTACTTTGTGGAGATGTTTTTAATGACAAAGAATTAGACTGCTTATATGGATATTCTTATACTTTGCATTTAGTCAAAAGATGAAAAGAAATCTCATAAATTGATATATAATAATATATTCTTAGTGTACTGTATGAAAAAAAAAAAAAAACTAACGAGTTTGGGAGAATTGATAATTAGCCTCAACAATTTTCAATTTCCACAACTGAGTTAGATATTTTTTTCATACTATACACTAAGTACCTATTGTATTTATCTTATAATTTTGTTAGCCTTGTTTTCTTTGATGGTTCTAACAGATATACAGAAATGCTATGTTTCTAAAAATAACCACATTATGTCATTGTAACCAGGCCTTCCAGCACTTTGCAACCCCCCGTTGGGCGCCAAATGTAACCCACAGATAAATATTCAACTCCATGGGGATTCAAACCCGGGACCTTGACATCCCAAAGCAAGTGCTATAAAAGCTAGCTTGTATGGCAAGGCAGTACAAATACCCCTTATACTTAACCCGGCTACATCATTGTTCTAAAAATATCAATGTGATATCATTAAATAATCAGATGAGCCTGTGCATGACATTTCCAACAATTTCAAATATGCTCAAAGCAAAGACTTTTACCAGCCTGTGCATCTGCACAGTCTGACCAGAGTATTCACTATGAGCTAAGTAGATAGATAATGTCTCAAAGTATCTGTAGACCAAAAGGTAACTTTATATTTACAGTATATGGCTGTCTACGCAGCTCATTGTTTGCATCTCACGAACATTTTAAATTATTGAAAATGTCACACACTGGCTCATATTGGGTGTTATCACATAGATATTTGTATAGTCATAAGATAAAATTGATATATAAGCTTCCACCGAGGAGTTTTGTTTCTCTTCTGATTATTGTACACATACTACTTTTTCAGGAATTAGAGATATATCAAAGTGGAGTGAGAAAATGAGGAACCCATTTCTGTATTTGTATGGTGAGGCCTATTTCAAAGAACACTGGAATAACTGGATTGATGCTTTCCAGAATTATGTGGATAAAAGAGGTGGTAAGTTTCTTTCATTTAACCTTGTCATTCTGAACTTTCAATGATGGCACTCAGATTTTTTACCCTTTTGATTACAAAGCAATTTTGTTAAGGATTTTAGTCAGCATGAAATGGTTGAATGATACCAACCTTGAATGATCACTGAATGTTCAACTTAATTTCAATATACTTTATGCACCACTGTGTATGCAAAAGCTTTCAAAATAGCCTTGTACTCTGAACTTTATCTGCAAATCATATATCCTGTTTTTTATAGACAAGAATTAAGATTAAATAATTTGATGACAATTAATTGTACCTCTAGATCTACTGATGGAGCGGTTGTCAGAAATTACTTTTTATGCCTCTGTATTGATAGAATGGAGAAGGGGGCACATTTTTTTACCACCTTCAGTCTGTCTGTCTGTCTGTTTCTCTGTCTGCAAAAAATTGACCTATGAACTAAACATTTTCCTGTAACTTCAACAATTTTCAAGTTCAACTGAAAGATTGTTGAAAATGGCGTATAATCCCCTTTCAAACAAACAAACAATCATTAATGTCAAATGTTTGAAAAATCTGCTATTGCAGGAGCTTTTGTGTTTTACAAACACATCTTTTTTTCTGAGGCTTTTTTCTTCAGGGATGACAAAAAGAGAGATTGTGTGGAAAGGGGTCAATTGACTACCTTTTCCATCAACTTTCATTTGACATACACTTTTTATTTAGGAGATATCTGTAAAGAAGAGTTAAAGAAGATCAAAGCTCCAACACTTATAATACACGGCAGAAAAGACCCAGTGGTGCCTTTAGAACATGCAGATTTTGTACATCACAATATCAAACATTCAAGGTAATTATATATAGGTTTTTCTAATGTGGTGTTATTAGTTGAATGTTTTTCGTTTTATGCATACACTGTTCCTTAAATGCCTAGATATTCGATCTTAATATTTCCAGCTATTTTTGGAGAGAAACAAATGTATTTATATAGCCTGTAATGTTGTTGTATTTGTAATTGTGGTGGACATCCCTGCAGTTGTTGTTATCATTGATTATCCAAAACTTTGACATTTGGAAAAGAGAGTTAAAGACATTGTGGAAATTACCATGATGAAGTGCCTGTAACAAGCAACTGTTGATTTCACATAGTGTTTTCTACCAAAAATGACAAGAAAAATACAGGATTAAATCAACTTTTGATTAGCCTCTCAAACTTCACTCAGGTTAGACCAGTCTGAAATGTGCTGTTGTAACAGATTAATCCTTGTCTTACTGAATGTGGCAAAATAAACAATAAAATCACAGTGCTGAAATCACTGAAATCACTTAATGAGACGGTGTGACATTCAAACAATTTGAAATGTACATACAGTGCAAACATTGAGCAGTGTAGACAGCCACCTGCTGTAAATGTAATGGTGCCTGGTGGTGTACACATACTTCGAGACCTTATCTATCAACTGAATTCATAGTGAAGACTCTGGTCAGACTGGGCAGATGCACAGGCTGGTCAGAGTCTTTGCCATGTGCATATATGAAATTGTTGGAAATTTTACAAACAGGCTCAAATATGAGTTAGTATTTCTTTTGAACTAATTTTTGCCTGGTGGTGTACACATACTTCGAGACCTTATACAGGTGGTATAGAGTTGGATCAGACTGCACATTATGTGCGGGCTGATCTTTGTCTATAGCTCCTGCCAAAGCAGGGATATTCCAGGTTCATCATGATAAGAGTTAAGTACCAATCATATCCCCATTTTTCTCATTCTAGATTATACATAATGCCAGAAGGAAAACACAACTTACACATTCGATATTATCGAGAATTCAATTTCTTGACGGAGCAGTTTCTCAAACAGCCGACTGTCAAGCCTAAATAAGATGATTTATGGTTGCCTAGTTTATAGAAGATTGATGTACAGACGTATATTGGCAGTATAATGTTTAATTCGGAAAAATGGAATCCTTTTTAAAAGGACTGTACAGAATGTGTTTGTATCCCTTTTATCCAATGCTGATAGGTGATGGGATATTGCTTTGATGTCTTCCGTGTGTCCGTCCTCCCATCTAACTGTTCTTTTGTCCAGATTTTGTTGGAATCTTTTAAATCCTACAATAATGGATGGATTTTTATCACGTCCCCCCACTCCTTTTAAGAAAAGCGTTTATTTTGCTGTGTACTTGTTGGTCTGTTGCTCCATCCAGAGACAATTTTTATTAGCTCACCTGAGCACAACATGCTCAAGGGGAGCTTTTAGGGTGATGCTGTGTCTGTCATGTTTCGTCCATCATTCGTCGTCAACAATTTAGAAAAACTTCTTTTTCTCCTGAACCAGGGGATCGATTTCAATTAAACTTTGAAAAACATTTTCTCAGAAACTAACAGATAGATTTCAACCAAATTTTACATGAATGATCCTTGGGTGACTGTTTATCAGTCTACCAAAATTTATTTTGGTCAGATGAAAAATATGTATTTTATGGGCGGAGGTCATTTCTCTATAAATTATATAGTGGAAACTTTGAAAAACATTTTCTCAGAAACTAACGGATAGATATCAACCAAATTTTACATGAATAATCCTTGGGTGACCCTTTTTCAGGCTACCAAAAATTTCTGTGATTGAATGAAAAATATGTATTTTATGGGTGGAGGCCATTTCTCTTTATGTTATATAGTGGAAACTTTGAAAAACATTTTCTCAGAACGTAATTGATGGATATCGATCAAACTTCATTAGTATGATCCTTGGGTAATCCATTATCATGCAGCCAATGGATGAAAAATATGTCTTATATGGGCGGAGGTCATTTCTCTATATGTCATTATAGTGGAAACTTTGAAAATCATTTCAACATCAGTAGAAACCAAAATATGTAAAAAATCTGGTCAAAACTTAGATTTGCTCTTACAAGAATTTCAAGCCTGTGGTGGGACTCAAGCCATTCATGGCTTTCTAGTTTAGCCAATCAGAATAAAATAATTTTGATGAACATAACTAATATTGGTTATTATTACTCAGTGATAGGTATCTTATTAGTGTATCAAGACTTTAGCACTTACTCTTGCTCTTACTTTTCTGAATACATGTTAGGTAATTTCTATAACTAGAATGCAAATCTTGAGTTTCTGTTATTATATTGAGAATCTCAAGTTTCTGTTAAGGTAATGAGAATCTTGAGTTTCTGTTACTGTAATGAGAAGCTAGAGTTTCTGTTACTGTAATGAGAAGCTTGAGTTTCTGTTACTGTCATGAGAAGCTTGAGTTTCTGTTACTGTCATGAGAAGCTTGAGTTTCTGTTACTGTAATGAGAAGCTTGAGTTTCTGTTACTGTAATGAGAAGCTTGAGTTTCTGTTACTGTAATGAGAAGCTAGAGTTTCTGTTACTGTCATGAGAAGCTTGAGTTTCTGTTACTGTAATGAGAAGCTAGAGTTTCTGTTACTGTCATGAGAAGCTTGAGTTTCTGTTACTGTAATGAGAAGCTTGAGTTTCTGTTACTGTAATGAGAAGCTTGAGTTTCTGTTACTGTCATGAGAAGCTTGAGTTTCTGTTACTGTCATAAGAAGCTTGAGTTTCTGTTACTGTCATGAGAAGCTTGAGTTTCTGTTACTGTAATGAGAAGCTTGAGTTTCTGTTACTGCCATGAGAAGCTTGAGCTTCTGTTATTGTAATGGGAATTTTGAGTTTCCTTTACTGTAATGAGAATTTTGAGTTTCTGTTACTGTAATAAGAATTTTGAGTTTCCTTTACTGTAATGAGAATTTTGAGTTTCCTTTACTGTAATGAGAATTTTGAGTTTCTGCTACTGTAATGAGAATTTTGAGTTTCTGTTACTGTAATGAGAATTTTGAGTTTCTGTTACTGTAATGAGAATTTTGAGTTTCTGTTACTGTAATGAGAATCTTGAGTTTCTGTTACTGTAATGAGAATCTTTAGATTCTATTACTGTAATCTGTTATGAGAATCTTTAGTTTATATGTACTAATCAAGGACATATAAGAGTGGCTAAAAGTTTTTGTTTGAGACAAGCTGATCTTAACCAAGTCTAGAATAGTCTCAATGGTATTGAGTAAGCCCTGGAGAGTTTAATAACTTTTCTATTATTGATGAAATTATCATCTACTTGTCATAAACAAAATTTAGTAACCAAATTTTTTTCTTAAAAGGATCAACTTTCTTGTGTTTTAAAACACAATTTTTATGAATGCACAGATGACAGAAATACTGTGAAAATTTGAGTTAGATGATGTGAAACAATGATGTCATTTGGAATATGATCTTTCACATGTTAGAGATGGATATCAATTCAATAGTTCAATAGTGTATTTCATAGACTTGAACTTTTCAGTTCATCGTCATATACATAGTATAATTTACATGCATCTCTGATGGCTGTATGTTATAGAGGACAAATTAAGCTATGTGTGAAAATAATTATAATATGACCTACGTCGCGGGAGTGAAATAACCCTGTTGCATATTTTTTATATTACATGGGTGTTATTACACTAGTGGAATAACTATGCATGACCACTCACTCAATATCCTCTATGTATCTCATGACAAATACCTAAGTGCATACATCAATCATGTAGTGTTGAAGCGTGATCAGTAAATGCTATTGGGAAAGAACATCATAGTTTTGAAATTGTTTTGATTTGAGTGTTTTGTGTTTTTAAACAAGAGTAAGTATATATGTGAATATGTTATATATCATCCATGATAATGCATATGCAGAAAAATAGGCAAAGAACAAATAGTTTTGAAATTGTTTTGATTTGAGTGTTTTGTGTTTTTAAACAAGAGTAAGTATATATGTAAATATGCTATATATCATCCATGATAATGCATATGCAGAAAAATAGGCAAAGAACAATAGGGATAATTCAAAAACTATTCAGCCAAACCAAACAGAGATTAACTGGGCTACAAAAAAGATAGGAGTTCTGAAAGGCTAAAATTTCTCAGTTGAACAAAAAAATCACAGTCAAAGCTGTGAAAAAATCAAAATGGTTACTCCTGGTTTTGATTAAGTTAGCCTTCATTTTGTTTTCTGAATATTAAAATGCTTTACCAAAATACTTTTGATGTCACATTGTACCTTAGAAAATCATTCCTGCATTTACGATGCCAAAATGTTTGCATAGATTTAAAAATTGTAATCTGCATTTTATTTCAGAACACATGCAAAGCAGGTGTTAAATTTTCTCTCTTTTTTTTTTCCATTTTTCAACCGGTGCACAAATGATTGTTTGTTTCTAGTTGTGATGTTTTTCGAAGGATATCAAAATCATGTGGACAAAGATCTTGAATGTAAGGCTGATATTTTTTACTTATGAAAAATTTATACCAGAAAGTAGTGAAACAGATTTAAGGTATATAATTGTGATCCGTCCTGCAAAAACGGGCCATCTGGGTAGTACATAAAGTGTAGACCTTAGTCAGGCTGTGTGGATGGCACACCCTGACTAGGATGAACACTTTTCATTATTTATAAATTGTCTCACATAACCCTTTTCATGCTGAATTCAAAGTATTCCTGCCTTGGCAGGAGGTATAGACAAAGATAAGCCTGTACATATGTGCAGCATGATCTTAGTCTATACCACCTGATTTTCCTCTCAAAACCAGAAAAATTGTATAAAGTACACATGCAAAATAGATACACCCCCAAAATAAGTGCATCCAGTACTGTGCACTTTGATTTTAATGCAATTTTATCAAGATTTTTTATTCAACATGACAAGGCTATGAAGATCATTCTACCCTACTAAATGAATATTTTTGATCAGGGGATTCTGGTTAACCTCTACTAGAACCAGTCTCATTTTCATATATTTGACCCGTCATGCAAAAAAGGGACGATCTGGAAACTCTGTGAAATAAGTATTTGAAAAAGAGATTTGGTCCAGCATAGGTCAAACAGAGGTTGTAATTCAAAAATTCTTTTACAGAAGTTAGATGGATCCTTCAAAATTCAGAAAATAAGCAAAGTATGAAAAGATTCGATCCCAGCCAGTCTGTGCAATCTGCACATTATTTATCTGCATATTCTATATAGTTCACAGCTGGTACCTTTTTTGTGTGACGGCTCACAAATTAGCCTGTATGTGACAATTCCAACAATTTGAAATTTTCGTGAGGTACAACATTGAGAAGTGTAAAAAGCCACATACTGTAAATATAAAGTTACCTGATGGTCTACATATACTTTGAGACCTTATCTATCTACTAAATGCAAAGTGAAGACTCTGGTTAGACTGTGCAGATGCACAGGCTGGCCAGAAGCTTTGCTTTGTGCACATGTGAATTTGTTTGAAATGTCACACACAGGCTTAATGAGCCTTTGCATGACATTTCCAATAATTCTACATGTGAGCAAAATTAAGACTGATCAGTCTTAATGGATGGCCGTTGTCCTAAAATCTTTTTTCACAACCTATAGACAAATTATTGTGTGATTGTTCAGGCTGCTCAACATTTGTCCATCACACAGACATAAAATTGTTGGAAATGTCACGCACATGCTCAAATTGTAATTAAGTGTCTGTGATATTGTGTTATAGAATAACCTGAAAATGACATTCCCAACAATTTAAATGCATATTAAACAACATGTTGAGAATTTTACTGACTTTGAAAATAAAATTCATTATGCTGTTCACAATATGTTTGAGCTGTTTGTTTGAATGGCGTTTTATGGGGCTTTCGACATTTTTTCAGTTATATCAAGGCAGCTAGAGTACCTAACAATGGATTGCTAGTATTTCTAACACCTATACAACTATAACATCTTTTCCTAGCCTCCAGCAGCTATCTCACATAGGTCTAAGATTATTGACCAATTGGTGGAAGACAAATGGTCAGAAAGAATAAGTGCTGCCGTCATTTTTGAGCTGTACATAAAGCTTTGGCAGACAGAATAGACTAAGATTAGACTGCACAGAATGTGCAGTCAAATGTTAGCCTCTACTGCATGCTTTCTTTCTTATAGGTGTTGGAAAAAAAAAATCCAGATTGGTTTGTATTTCAGCAAAATTGACAATTTGTTATGCCACCCTTCAAAGAAGAGGGGGTATATTGCTTTGCACTTGTCAGTCGGTTGATCTGTATACCATTTAATTTGTCTGAAGCATATCTGATAAAGTATGAAAGCTAGAATCATGAAACTTCACAGGTGGATAGATCTTATCGATGAGAAGTGCAGTGTACAAGAATCATAACTCTACTCATCATATTTTTGAGTTATTGCCGTTTGTTGATTGACAAAGAATAGGCCATTGACTTGCTCTTATGGGGGGCATAAATGTTTTACAAGCATCTCTTGTTAGCTCACCTGAGCACGAAGTGCTCAAGGGAGCTATTGTGATCGATCGTTGTCCGGCGTCCGTCTGTCCATCTGTCCGTCTGTCCATCTGTCCGTCTGTCCGTCTGTCCATCTGTCCGTCACGGCGTCAACTTTTTCTTTAAACGACATCTCCTCCTAAACTTATGGGTCAAAATCAACCAAACTTGGCAGAAATATTCCTTGGGTGGTCCCTTATGAAAATTGCTCAAATGGAAAGGATCCGTGCCATATCACGGGAAAAGGGGCCTTAATGACAAATTTCTTGTTTTCACTCTAGAAGCCACAAATATGGTCCAATCTTCATGAAACTTGGTCAGAATGTTTGTTAGGTCATGAGGATGAAGTCTATTGAAAATGGGAAGGATCCGTCCAATTTCACAGAAAAAGCCGCCTTAATGACAATTTTGTCAACAATATCTTTAAACGACATCTCCTCCTAAACTTATGGGTTAAAATCAACCAAACTTGGCAGAAATATTGCTTGGGTGGTCCCTTATGAAAATTGCTCAAATGGAAAGGATCCGTGTCATATCACGGGAAAAGGGGCCTTAATGACAAATTTCTTGTTTTCACTCTAGAATCCACAAATACGGTCCAATCTTCATGAAACTTGGTCAGAATGTTTGTTAGGTCATGAGGATGAAGTCTATTGAAAATGGAAAGGATCCGTCCAATTTCACAGAAAAAGCCGCCTTAATGACAATTTTGTCAAAAATATCTTTAAAAGACATCTCCTCCTAAACTTATGGGTTAAAATCAACCAAACTTGGCAGAAATATTCCTTGGGTGGTCCCTTATGAAAATTGCTCAAATGGAAAGGATCCGTGCCATATCACAGGAAAAGGGGCCTTAATGACAAATTTCTTGTTTTCACTCTAGAAGCAACAAATATGGTCCAATCTTCATGAAACTTGGTCAGAATGTTTGTTAGGTCATGAGGATGAAGTCTATTGAAAATGGGAAGGATCCGTCCAATTTCACAGAAAAAGCCGCCTTAATGACAATTTTGTCAAAAATATCTTTAAAAGACATCTCCTCCTAAACTTATGGGTTAAAATCAACCAAACTTGGCAGAAATATTCCTTGGGTGGTCCCTTATGAAAATTGCTCAAATGGAAAGGATCCGTGCCATATCACAGGAAAAGGGGCCTTAATGACAAATTTCTTGTTTTCACTCTAGAAGCAACAAATATGGTCCAATCTTCATGAAACTTGGTCAGAATGTTTGTTAGGTCATGAGGATGGAGTCTATTGAAAATCGGAAGGATCGGTGCCATATCACAGGAAAAGGCGTCTTAATGACAATTTTTTTGTTTACTCTCTAGAAGCCAAAAATATGGTCCAATCATCATGAAACTTTGTCAGAATGATTGTTATGTCATGAGGATGAACTCATTTGAAAATGGGAAGTATATGTGCCATATCACGGGAAAAGGGGCCTTAATTACAATTTTCTCGTAAGAGCTCCAAACACCACAAATGTAGTCCAATCTTCTTGAAACTTGATCAAAATGTTTGCCAGGTCACAAGAATGAACTCTGTTGAAAATGGGAAGGTTCATGCCATATCATAGGAAATGGAGCCTCAATGATAATTTACTTGAAATATCAGGTGAGCGATTTAGGGCCCTCAGGGTCCTCTTGTTTAAAATGAAATTCAAATTTGGAAGGATAAGGGTTAAGACACCATAGCTATGCACTTAAAACTCTGCTGATAGTCTTGTGATTATTCAGGGTCTCATAATTTATCTATATTATTCCCAAAAGTTTGATTAAATATTTAACACTGCTGAACACTACTGTTTTTGACAATGATACTATTTTAAGTCTGAATGTAGCTACACACGAACAAAAAAGTGTGAATACAAAAATTGACAATATTACTGTTGTTTGTGCAATATAATTGACCATAAGAGGACTATTTTGATGATTGGTCAATAAATGGAATCTATATGAAAGTTAATGATATTGGTTGTCTAAGGACAAAGACTTTTTAGAATTGTCATATTCAGGCTATGTAAATGCTTTGTGCCTTAAAGGATTTATAATTGATCATGTATACAATATGTGCCATAGTAGATTACAATATATTGAACTTTTTAGTGTTGTATATAGTTATAATATTGTTTTATATAGTTTAAAGTAGAGGACCCGTAATAGATCTGAATAGTAATGAACTTTAACAGTGTTAATCAAGGTTTCCTAATGATTTTCATTAGAAAATCTTGGTCAAAATGGTGAAAGTTCGTGAGTTCGAAATGTTGCACAACTTTTACAGTTCCACTACCTTAAGATACTAGGAATGGCATTATATCAGTGGATAAATAGCAAGAGCTCAGTAAGAGACTATAGTAAGTGCCTATAGATATATAGGTACTTACAATAGTTTTGTGCTGTACTCTCAAATCAATGTGATGAATGTGACCTGTCACAGTAGAAAAGACCTTCGTGTGAAGCCAAAAAACTACCAACACTTTTTAGACTGCACAGCCTGAGCAGGCTAATTAGGATCCTAAGTTGTTGCCTCTGGGAGATTTTTAGAATCTAGCATTTTACCTTTCAGGGATAAATCTGGTTCAGAATTTCATGTGTAAAAATTTCTCATTTAGCTGATTCTAATGAGAATTCCAGGGTTTTAGCAAAGACTTTACCAAATCCTTCAATACATTACATTTTGCTTTGGGATTTTTCTCTCATTAAGGCAGCCCAATTAGATTTCTGGCAGAAAAAAATTGAGAATCTCTCAATATCTCACCCCAAAATGATCCCTGCCTGTTTAAAGATCAGTATAAGTTTTCAAATTGCAATCCCTTGTTGACTTGTGCTCTACACAATTCATTTTTTAATGATTATGGCATGGAGTTCTAAGATGATCCCTATTTACGTGACAGGCCGTGTATTTGCCTATTTAAGCATCCTACAGCCGATCGGTATTACAATGTATTGGCAATAATATTTACAATTGAATTGACATAGTCGTAGAAATTGCCCTTCATATGATTTTTGTGTTTGCAATTTTGATGCTGTACCAATATATTGATTTAACATTATTGTCAATAATCTGTATCGCGTATCAGTTGTTAAATTTGTAATTAGTAAAACGCATACTGGTATTTGATATGTTATAACCTTGCTTCATGATTTATTAAACGGTGCTGTGAAAAAACAACAACAGAAAAAGAATGATTTTGAATTATTGTAGTTTTGTTTATCTGTACAATCCCAATTATAGTTTAGCTTCATTAGCCAGAAGTTCAGCAGACTTTTGTATTGAGATGTGTCTGTTGCCCGTGTGTCAGTATATCCGTCCGTAAGCTTGTTATTCTGAGACATTCGGAACGCAACTCGGCCAATCTAACGATCGTGGTCTGTTGCAGTTTACGGAAATGACCAAGAGTTGTTCCGAAGAATCCTAAGATAGAAAAATGCATTCCAACACAATTATTCGTTACTTAAATGATCGTAGGGAAATCTCCTATCAAGCTTACATGTAATTCAGTATTCAAAAGCGGTATTAATGTTACTCGGGGATTAACAAAGACACCAGTCTTGAGACCAGGTGCCTGTGAATTTTAAGGAGGACTGGTAGTAGCTATTATGTTGCAGATGTTTCAAACCTATAGTGATTGTTCATACATGTAGGTCAAAGTCAATTTTTTGTCCAATTTTCTTTTCTGGACTTTAACTTGAGAAAAAAGCGACCTTCAATCGTGAAACTTTCATACAAATATTGCTTATGACCAAAGGAAATGCCTTATTGTTTTGGGGTCATATAGGTCAAAGGTCAAGGTCACAGTCAATTTTTGTTCAAATTTCGTTTGCGGAATCTAATTCAATAATCAAGCGACCTAGAATCACGAAACTTCATACAAATAATGCATATGACCATATTATTTGTTACAATCACATCCTGCACAAATAACACTTACATTTTGACAAAGTACTGGTGGGGGTATAAGTCCACTTTGCGACAGTTCTAGTTAGTACAATGGTAATAACTCCAGTAATGTGCAGACTTTCTCTATGATTGTTTTATTTTTGCTTCAAAGTCAACTCCATTTTACAAAAATAATTTCTTCTAATTCTATTTTAATCAGTACAAATGATCATTTAGGTTGTTATGTTTAATCTGAAGCAAATACCTCCACCTATCGTCGACCTATGCGGGATATCGGCTGGAGGCTTGGAAAGGATGTAATGGTAGTGCTTGTGTCAGAAATACCAGGAATCAATTTTTAGGTGCTCAAGCCGTCGTGATAAAACTGAAAGATTGTTGAAAGTAGCGTAAAACCCCATTCAAAACTGAACTCAAACAATTAGTAAGTAAGTGTCGGCACAGGTCTACCTAAAGTTGGTAGCGAAGTGAAGTTGCAATCATTGATAAGTGGAGTTTGAATACTAACACGGTCCTTAAGCTTTCAGACAATTGACAAAAGCCATCGAAACATGCGTCAAATACATACGTCAACCAACCAATAGGACACGATCCATGTACTCAACATGAATTATTTCCCGAAAAAGGACAATCTAGGTAGTCAGGGCTCGTGTTAGTGTTTGATATTAGGGAGTCATTGACTCCTCACTTTAGAAATTCAGGAGCTCAAATCTGAATTTAAATGGGTCAAAACGACAGAAAAAGCGAATCATTAACAAAATTTTTCATATTTAAGAGTCACTTTAACTGTTTCTTGTAATGATATGAAACAAGTTATTAATGTGAAAAACTTAAGAAAGTAATTTGTAAAAAACATGTCTTGACCCTTAGTAATTCCTCTCAAGGGGGTCAAAATGACCGCCTTGGGAGAAATTTCTAGGGGTCAAATAAGGACATTTTCAGATTTCTGGGGGTCAAAACAATGGTTTAAGGGTCAAACACGAGCCCTGATAGTGCGTCAAATATCATCCCCAGTCAGACTGCACGGATTGCGCAGTCTGACTTGGGTCGATTTTTTCACATTTACCCAATTTTGTGAATCTAGAATAAACACTCTAACTTTCAGTGTAAGAATGTTTGAAATGTGCTCCTAGGTTAACCTCTACTGGTTCCAATCTATTTTCAAATCATTTTGGATTTTTTGAATTATAACGGAATTACCAGACACCCCCCCCCCCTTTCGCGTGACGGATCAAACCATTCTCCTATTCTTTAAGTGTTGTGTAATTATTACATCGCTACATCCTTTTAATTCAAGTAAAACACTTGAGAAAAAGGATTTATTTTATGCATTAATCGAAATGAAGGTAAAAAGGGGGTCATTTTTAAGGAAAAAATTCAAATGAGGTTTTAAGCCTTTACTTAAGCCAACCAACTCCCATTAGTCATTGTGATTCCACTGAGATTATCAAACTTTTTCCGTGCTCAACTGAGAATTTCCTCAAACTTTGATTTTAAATATACTTATGAATAAATATGTAACAAGAATTTAGATATGTGTATGTACATAAAAGAAAATATTTTTATAAGTTGTTAATTTAAACAACTTATTGATAATATATTTTATTTTCATACGTTTGTTGTAGTATTGCAGCAGAATTAAAGCTTAAATCTCAAGTTGAAATTTAAGATATATTCTAGGTTGAGCATGTGAAAAGTTGTATAATCTCAGGCCATGATGAAATATATAGCAGTGACGCCCTGGCAGAAGTTGGCATTTGTTTCTTGGGCAGAACAGCACTTGTGTTTAAAATAATGGGCGACAAACTTTGGCAGTCCGCCTATGCGTCTGAGATATGTAGGTAAATAGTCGCCAACGCGCTACGAGATGCCGAAGAATATTCACCAAATGCGATGAAAATGGTAGAACATCTGCATTCTTCAGTATGTAAAATTAAAGACATAAAATGCCTAAACAGCAGTCAAAGACTGGACAATATTTCCAATTTTAAACACATGCTGTAGAAATTTATAGAAAGGTTAACTTTGATTTTTTGGCTTTCTACTCTGACCTCTGGTGTAGAAACATTGTTCAGAGTTATACATATAGGGTGTTAAGAATAAGAATCTATTATAGTAAATGCTAGCAAGAACTATAGTGAAGTCAGGACATTAATTTATTGCTTAAAAATGCCCTGAGCCCGTCCGACGATCGGCTGTGGTCTTTGGTATAAGTTTCGAGGGGTTAGAGCAACACTATTGTAAGTGCCAATAAATATATAGGTACTTGAATTAGATTTGCACTGACCCCTCAGTTTGGGTAAATATTACTTTAAGTACATTTTTATCGAAAGGTGATATTTTAATGGCCCTTCAAAATATTGAAGATTGTATATTAGTGTTCAACTAATGTCAGGTCTAAATCTAAATATTGTCCAGATAGGAAAGATAATATTTGACAAGAAATTTCTTGTCAAATGAGCCCCCAAATAACATAATTGTTGGTGACCGACTTTGGAATACAATTAAATGAGTGAAATTAAAGAGAGGTAATCCAATTTCGCTAATTTTGTTAAGATTGAACAATATAAGCGATAGATATTACCTCCCTTTATTAAAATACGCATGCAAGTTTCATTCATAGTTTCATATATATTCAAGCACCAATCAGACGCTTATTATTTCAATTTTGTCAGTGAAATCGCGATTATTTTCTAGGTATGTTTATGTTGAATATACATGTAGATGTTGATGTTATCCTTTTTTGATTTTGGTCGTTTTTGAATGGTTTGAATTAGTGTTTGGAATGAATGAATTGAGCGCTGAGTGAGCGATTTAGAATAGTTTTGATTGAGATTAAAGACAGATATACGGAAATTTAACATTTTATATCAACCCATTGAAATTCGGCTTGTTCAAGAACAGTAAACCCCATTTTATAGAAGGAAACAAAACGAAAACGTGATGGTTATACGGATATTAATTTATTGTCGACGAAATCAAATGCGATAACTCGAAGCGATATAAAACAATTCATTATGTGAATTGAGCCGTATACATACATTACCATATAAGGAATTTATTATGAAGTTTGTATGTTGTCACCTGTTGATTTGTTATCTTTTCTACCTTTTAATACATGTAAAAGGTGAGTGTATGTTTTTGTATAATCATGATTTTTTTTTATTCTAGCTCCTGCATAGCTGCATTTGAAATATGTATTCCTGCTTTGTCGGGAAGTATAGTCAGAGTCAGCCTGAAAATGTATGCAGCCCGCACTTAGTCTGGACCATCTGATCGTCCTTCATCATCAACAACAACAACAACAACAACAACAACAACAAAGATTAAACTGACTCAAATCTAGTGCATACGGTGCTTTCCGGAATTTGCTTTTAAGGTAGTGGACCCGTAATCATACCGCAACTTTTCGGACCACACGTTTTTTTTTCCACAATGTTAACCGAGGATTCCTAATGAAAATCACGAGAAACCTCGGTTAACATAGTTAAAGTTCATTACTCCCGAAACGTTGTGGAACTATTACGGGTCCAATACCTTTATTTAATTTTGCCAAGATTTTTATTCAGTCGGACAAGGAGCCCTTAGACGACCATTTTTATTGGCAATGATACTTAATAAATGTGATCCGTCACGCGAAAAGGGATCATCTCGGAACTCTGAAAAATTAAAAATTTGAAAAGGAGATTTGGTCCAGCATAGGTCAACCAGATGTCACGTTTCAATTTTTTTCACTTGGAGGTAGATTGATCATACTAGATTACGAAAATGAGCACATTGTGAAAGTTTCGATCCCAGTCAGTCTGCTCAATCCGCGCAGTCTGACTAGGATCGATACTTTATGCACTTCCCAGATGGTCCTTTTTCGCGTGACGGGTTACATATCAATAAAGTTTTACTATCTCCCATATTCGACCAATAAAATTGTCAGTCTACTGCGGTTAAAATATCGTGAAATTTACACTCATTCCGATCGAAATCATTCTAATTAGTTCACTCAGCGTTCCATTCACTCATTCCAAACACTCACTCAAATCGATCAAAAACGCTCCGAAATCTTGAACAAAATTAGCTATATTGGATTACCCCCATTGAATTTCACTCAAAATTCGCTCCACACACTCATTCATTGTCATTCCAAAATCGATCCAAAATCATTCATCTTGTCACTTTCACTATGTTCTGTATACAAGGGCACTATAAAAACGATTAAAAACGGTCCGAAATCTTAAAAAACATTTCGAAGTCGTTCAAGACCGTTATAATTCAAATCAGATCCTTCAAATAATTCTACGAAATGATGGCTGGTGTGGATTTTAATTTGTCTGATTGGTCCTCGAAGAAAACGAACAGAAAAAATTATGTATATTTCATTAAAGGGAGGTAATAAATATTGCTAATTTTGTTCATTTCGAACAAAATTATGATATTGGATTAACTGCCTTGATTTTCACTCAAAACCCGCTCCATACACTCATTCAATTTCATTCCATAATCATTCCAAAATCATTCATCTTGTCATTTTTCACGATGTTTTAACTGTATACAATGGCACTTTAAATAGTGGCATAAGAGCGATATAAAATATTGATTCATTTATTGTTATATGTAATAGAATTGTCAACTACTTTGTCCTTGCCGAAGGACAAGTTGTCCATGACCAAGTCAGTGTGTTCGTCGCGCGTTCGTCCAAACGTAGACTGGTAACCTGTTACAAAATGTATATCTACGCTACCCTCCGATTTATCGATAGATAAGGCAAAGGCTTACCAGTCAAGCCTAGTTCTTGGTCTGCGGATTTTTTTCTTATAGAATCTTATCAGAAGATTTTAAGACTCTTTCATGTTTCATAAACATCAAGACAGTTCTATTCGCATGTTTTGGTTGGTATGTGGTGTAATTATACTAATTTATATAATTGTTTTTACGTTTTGCCGCGTTTTTTAAAACATTTTCAGTTACATTGCAACGGCTTGTACACCTAGCCGTGTTCCTTGAAGTTTTACACACAAGAAACAACAACACTTCATCCAAGCACTGGCTACGACTTGATCAGTTGAAGCTTATTTCTATTGTTATATATATATATATATATATATATATATATATATATATATTGATAGTGACAACCAGAATCAATCGAAAAACGACAAAGGATATTTAAACAAAACTTAAAATTAATATTCTTTAGTCTGAATCTAGTTTTCTATATAAAAAAAGGTATGAGCCTTACAGTGACTTTTCCAACAAATGCACATGTACGCATTGACAATTGGATCAGCCCGTGTATCCGGATTATTTCTGTCGATTAGTTTGTATTTGTAAAGAATCAATAGACAAAAGCTAAATACAATATCAATTATAAAATTCAATGTTCGGCTTACTCTTATTTAGAGTAACATCACTTTTTCTAAATCGGGCTGCGAAGCAGTTCGCATTTATTAATACCGTTTTTCAGAAATCCAGTCTGTTTGACCTACTACATTTTTACCATTATCTTCTGAGCAATGTGTTCAAACCAAATTATGTGTTTTCAAACACCGAAGAAACGGCCTTTTCAGTCACAATCTACAAACTTTTTTTTATCTTATTTACTTTTCGACAAATAGAGAAGAGGCTAATACAAAATTTGATGTAATTTTCGCTTTTAGTAATTTCCAGTTAGTACTTTCAGTGTTTATAACAAGATTTTCGGTTGAGTAAAGGAGTTGAAAGGTACAATAGGTTAACTGTATAATAAATTTGTAGCACTTACAATATTACTGCTCTGATTTTTTTCTCGAACGGTCATTTACCAGTTGTAGGGCTGACAACCAATCAAATTCTGTTATGATTATCACTCGGTCAAAACCCACGTGTAAATTCAGACCACGTGGTAGATGCAAATGGACATCGTCTGCTCGAAATGTGTCAATTAAGTTGTTTGTCATTCATTGGTCAATGGTCGTCTGCACTCGGACAGGGAGCGTGGGAAGTTTACTTTTTGTTCGCATGAGTACTGTTGACTATGTGTTAACAAATGGAAATAATTTTGTAATTTTGAAATATTTGATTTTAATGAGCACTCTGATCACGCTCCAATCCTATTTTCAATAAATTCAAATTTGAGTATGAAAAAAAATTATTCAACAACAAATAAACCGACAAAAACATACGATAAACTGATAGAGGATAGCAGTAAGAGCGATCTATTTTTAGAACCACTCATGAATAATCATAGAGTGCTGCTAGATTTGATCGATTGGTCAGAAACCAAATATCTAAATAGCATAGTTGGCGATTTCACGTGTTTCTCGAGGGATAATGCATTTATAGTATTTGGGAAAACCCAATGCTTGAAACACAAACATGTTGGTAATCAAAAATGTAAATGGTTTAATGAAAAATGTTTTGCTCAACGTAAAAATATCCACTAAGAAATAATTTAGACTAGCAGAGGGCTATCGAATCAGCAAACTTTCAAAATCGGACCCACGAGGTTTTTGGTGTAAGATAAAAGGTACATATACAAAAAAATCCACTAGATTCTCTCTCCATAGAACAATTGTTTGATCATTTTAAAAATATAATTGATACACCAGACGAAAACACCCAAAACGAACAATATCAACAAAGCAACATTGATATGCAAAACAGTGAAATTAAACCCGAATTGGACATGATCTTCTTAGAAGAAGAAATTAAGAAAGCTGTATTTATGCAAAATAACGGTAGAAGCCCCGGTATCGATGAAATTCCTTGTGAAATTATTAAAGTGTCTTACGAAATTATTGCACCTTTCCTCTTTGCTTTGTATAATCGCATGTTTCAAACGGGCGACTACCCGGAGCAATGGGGAAGGGGGATAATCACTCCTATTTTAAAAAGGGTGATCCTAATATTTCGGAAAATTATAGAGGTATTACCTTAATAAACATATTTTCAAAAGTTTATTCTCAAATCCTGCTTAAAAGACTCACTAGGTGGACAGAAAAGAATAAAAAACTTAATGATAGCCAATTTGGATTTCAGAAAGGAAAATCCATTTTAGACTGCATCTTCATTATGAACTCGGTTATATCAAAAGTGTTATCGTCTGCTGATAAACTTTATTGCGTGTTCATTGACTACGAAAAGTGTTTCGATAGTATTAATCAGGAAAACATAAGCACTCATTTTGTAAAACTTTTAAGATCTATTTACACGTCAGTAAAAGCTTGTGTTCGTTACGAACATGAGTTCTCACGATGTTCGTCAATGACGTCATCGAACATATAAATTCCGATCTTGATGAATTTTTTACTTTTGGACCATGTGAAATTATTCTTGATATTGTATGCAGATGACCAAGTGTTATTCGCGAAATCTCCAACTTCTTTACAATCCATGTTGAACGATTTACAAGCATATTGTACTTTATCTGGCAAAAAAAATAACACATCTAAGACTAAAAGCAATGATTTTTGAGAAGGGAAGACATACTAGTTATACGTTCCACATTAATAATGTCGCCATTAAAACTGTCAAATATTTTAAATATTTAGGAATTAATCTTTAAAGGATTATGGTCTCGTACACAAAAAAATATTGCCAAACAAGCATTATTTTCTCTTCATAACATCAGCAGAATTTCAGTTAATTTAGAATTACCCATGTCGCAACAATGTAAGCTATTTGATAGTCTGGTTGGTTCCATCCTTCAATTTGATTCACCTTTGTGGGGTTATCACACTTCAAAAGATATTGAAAACATTCATACTAAGTTTTTACGTCTCGCGCTTCGCGTCAAAAAATCGACCCCGTTAGCCACACTATATGTAGAAAGAGGTAGGACACCACAAAGCGTTTCAAATCAATTCAGTATGATTAAATATTGGACGCACATAATCATCCAAAATGAAAACAGCATTCTCAAATCAACCTACAATATGTTAAAATCGGACTGTGAAAATGGAAATACATACAGGGGAAATAACTGGGCTTTCCAAGTTAAAAGTATACTGCAGGATAATGGGTTATCTTTCTTATGAATTAATCAAAGAATGCCCCACATAAATCTCGCATCTATCTAACAACGACTATTTGATAATTATGTTAAGTTATGGTCCTCAGAAATTAATATTACGTCTAAATTGGCCTGCTACAATCTATTTAAGGAATCCCTTGTACCTGAAAAGTATCTAGATATTGAATATGACGTAAATATTAAGACAGCATTAACAAAATTTAGAACCTCATCACATGATCTTAACATCGAAAAAGGTAGATATACAAACATCCCTCGTGAAAATAGATTATGCTTAAACTGCAATATGAGTTGTATTGAAAACGAATATCATTTTCGATTGGTTTGCCCAAAATACTCAGAATTAAGGAAAAGGCACATGAAGTAATATTTTTACACCTGGTAATTTTCGTTTTTAATAATTACCAATAAGTATTTTCAGCGTTTTTTTACAAGCCTTTCGGTTAAATAAAGGAATTGAAATTATCTTCGTGCTGTTCTAATTTATTGTTCTAAAACCTGTTTAATGTGATCAATGTCTATCCCTGCGGCGGGGATACATTGTGAAAAAGGGGAAACAACTTCTTATATTTCATAAAAGAACAAAAACAACAATTCCTTACTCCTCCTTCCTCTCCGTTTTCCTTCGTCTCGAGTTCTTTCTTCATTTTGTCGTCTGTTGTAATCGTCTGCTTCTATAGTTGACATGGTTTAATCATAGTCTATTTTTAGCACAGATTTCTTTGCCATTGGATTGATTTTGATCGGTTTATTACGGTTTACACCGTTTTCGACTGATGTGGTCATATTGAGCGGCTGGAGCACCTAACCATGGATTGCTATTGTTTCTTATACCAGTACTACCACAACACCTTTACCCAGCCCCCAGCTGCTCCATCACATAGGTTCGCGATATCAAACCATTGATGGACGACATTTTTGTCTGAAAGGGTATTTGACGCGGCCGAGTATCGAACCCGGGACCTCTCGAACGAGAGGCGGGTGCGTTAAAAATTGCGCTAAGGCCTAGGATTGCTGTTACGTTTTGATAAACCGTCGGTGCTGATATAAAATGTCGTAACTACGGCTTTACTGAAGTAGTGGTTACCAGATTTATAACAACACTCACGAAATATTGTTTGTCCGATATTGCGTCATTGTTAACTGGATAAAATCGTTCCCCATTGTGTTCTAACTTTTAGCTCTCTGCGCGAAAAAGGCATTTTGCAGTCCACTGGACCAAGGCTAAATAACTTTATCGAAATTTCATGTGCAATTTCAGCATCCCTACCAAATCTGCCGTTATCTGCCTCTATATAAATGCTTCCCTCAGGCATCAAATTGATGCCGGTTCTACCTCCTTGACGTTTGACCGTAGAGCGCAGTTGGTAGCATGTTGGATAATCAATCTTAGATGAACTGGGTTCAGTCCCAGGTTGAATGGAAAATGTTTTGTGACATATCTCTCAAGTTGGGTGGATACAATTCTGCAAACTCCAGTTGGATGAGCTGGCGATGTCCTCGAAAAGATGGAGTGTTAAGACAAAAAACTCACAAATTGGTCAAATACTTTACCAACTTTTATTGTCATAATTTGAGCCCTTTTGATTGGCGAACTATTGCACTATTGATATTCTGTATCAATAGGATAAGAAATAGATTATCCTGCGGTATGGATTGGTAGTTTTATGGTACGAAACGTATTTTCCTATGGTACGAAACGTCTTCACCTTTGGTACGAAACGTCTTCGCCTATGGTACGAAACGTCTTCGCATATGGTACGAAACGTCTGGTACGAAATGGTTATGGTACGAAACGTCCATAATTTATCCCAGCCTCTCAATGATGACCGATTTACAGTGCTGACAGCACTTTGATTTATCTTGTCACGTCTATCAGACAACTCAATATTCCAATTGGGGTCTATACTTGAACAAAACCAACAAAGATAAGTCACATTCTATTCTTTGGACGTCAATCACGTTAATATAGGTTTAACCTTAACGCTCATAATTGACGACAAAAACCTCGTAACTACAGCTTGTTAAAAGCTGTAATTACAAGGTGATGGTCGTCCATTCACGAGATTTTAAGAATCAAGGTAGTGTCATAGTTCCGCAAAGTTTTGGAAGTAATGAACTTTAACAGTGATAGTCGAGGTTTCCTAATGATTTTTATTAGGAAACCTCGGTCAACATTGTGAAAGATCATGAGCTCCGAAATGTTGTGGAACTATTACGGGTCCGCTACCTTAAATCAACCATTGTATTTTCTCTCCTAAACAGGCAACAAGTACAAGAGAGTATGTTATTACACCAACTGGGCACAATATCGACCGGGGATCGGAAAGTTTGTACCAGAAAACATCGATCCGTTTCTCTGCACACACATTATCTATGCTTTTGCGAGGCTAGACGGTACAACTCTGAAACCACTAGAATGGAACGACGAACAAATGTATGTCAAATTTCTACATTTAACAACATCGTGCAGTTGACATTTATCTCGATCAAAACTATTCCAAAGCATTCGCTCAGCGTTCCATTCGTTCATTCCAAACACTCACTCAAACCATTAAAAAACGCCCCAAACCCACTTTAAAAGATAGAATCGACAACGTCATTCAAGAGAAATAATGCTAGAAAAATCGAGATCTCACAGACATACATGTAATTCAAATTGCAAGCGTTTGATATGTTCTTGAAATAATAGGAAAGCTATTTATAGAACTTGGCATATTTTATGAAAGGGAGTTAATAAATATAGCTACTTTTGTTCATGCTGAACAAAACTTGCGATATTGGATTACCTCCAATTTAATTTACCCAAAACTCGCTCCACACACTCATTCACTTTCATTCCACTATCATTCACCTTGTCAATTTCACGATGTTCTCAAATGTATATAGACAAACGATTCTTTAATGTTTCTTTTATCATGAATATTTAGGAACAAAACATTTATGTATTTTCATAACCTAGGCGTCGTCGGCGTTATCGTAGGCGTCTGCGTTGATGTTGTGGTTGGCAAAGTTAGCAAAGATGGCGTTGCAATGATAAATCTTAAATTACCTTTCCTACATCTTAATGCATCTTTTTAAAACTTGGCATTTGTGTTCACTTTCAGAACACAAGTCTAGCCCATTTTATCAAGAGGAAATACTTATACGTCACCACTTTCTTACAATTTCTACCGATCATTAGCATCTACAAGTATTAGCTGGCTTAGGCCTTAATGTCTTCCCTTATTTCCCCCACTGACCGAAGGTGTCTGTCGTCCGTGCGCCCGTGCGTGCGTCCGTTCGTCCGTAAAGTTTAACTTTAAAAATCTTCTCCTCATAAAGTACTGAATGGATTCTAATCAATATTCACAGGAATGTTCCTTGAGTGACCCTCTATCAGATTCCTTCAAAGAATTTAAATCTGTTAAAAATCATGGCTGTAGTGGACGTGGCTAATTTCCATGTATGGTTATAGGTGACTTTTCTCAGAATCTAATTGATGGATATAAACCAAATTTCACTGGAATGATCCTTGAGTGACACTTTATGAGTCTTCCAAAAGAAAGTTATGATCAGATGAAAAATATGTATTTTATGGGCGGAGGCCATTTCTCTATATATTATATGGTTAAAACTTTGAAAATCATTTCTCAGAATGTAACAGATGGATATCAACCAAATTTCACTGGAATGGTTCTTATGTGATCCTTTAGCAGTCTACAAAATATATTGTGATCAGATAAAAAAAAATATGTATTTTATGGGCGGGGATCATTTCTCTATATATTATATAGTTAAAACTTTGAAAATCATGTTCTCAGATTCTTATCGATGGATATCAACCAAATTTCACTGGAATGTTTCTTTAGTGATCCTTCATCAGTCTACAAAAAAAGAAAGAAATAACAAAAAAAAAAACAAAAAAAAAAACAAAAACAAAAAAACAAACAAACAAACATTGTGATCAAATGAAAAATATGTCTTTCATGGGCAGTGGTCATTTCTTCAGTTATATCCAATAACGGAATATCCAATAGAGGGAAAACAAACTTTCTCAAAGTTTAAATAGATGGATTCAACCATATATCATAGGAATTTTATTTCTGCAAAGTTGTATCACTGCTAAAAATATTTTGATTTGATGAACAGCATGTATTTTATTAGCAGAGGACATTTCAACATATAAAGTGAATATTTGATCAACCCTACCTAAATGATGAATTTACCTAGATTTATAAAATTTAGTAGGTGTAAAGATTGTAGGTTAGAAGGAACAAAACCTTTGTTGAAATCCAAATGTATAGAAACATTAGTTGAAATAGGTAGCCGGAGAATACCCACTGAGAATTGGTCAGTTTAGTTGAACTAAGGGTGACTCTGCACAGAGAGGACAATAGGTGTAAACCTACTGAGGTTCAGAGTGGGGTATAAAGAGTTGAGTTGACTGCACTCTAAGGCATTAGGCAGAATAAAATAAATAAATTGGATTGAATATTTAACTTTTTAGCATAAATAGTTAGAATTTTGTTTTGATGACAAACAATTATTGTGCAGTAACATCCTTTAAGTAGTGTTTAATGAAAAGCGGAAAAATCTACAATTAAAATATTGCGGACAAAGTATATTGTATATCGTGCAGTAGTATTCTGTTAGTGTTGATTTTTTTTTTATTTTTGGATTTCAACCGAATTTCACTGAATGATCCTTAAGTGAACCATTATCAGACTGCACGAAATCATTGTGATTGGATGAAAAATATGTGTTTAACAGGCAGAGGTCAATTTTCAATATATGTTACTTTTTGATCATGATATTGTCTTTGTAGAAATATTTCAGTATATGATACTTGAAAACACTTATTTACTTGAAAGAAGCATTCACTTCATCACTTATCATCTTCTAATAATCATCATCAGGATAAAAAGCATACAAAGCATGAAATTTTAATAATTAAATTATATTCCGTTCTTTTCGCCGGACACTTTATATAATCGTTGGATATTTATAAAACCTGAAAGGACCAAAATATTATGACATATTATACGCTCAGGTAACGACCAGGACATCATAACTACATGAACAGTTAAAGTTAAAGTTATGAAATTTTGTTCGCCATTTAACGACAATTTTGTGAATGGTTTTTGTAATGAAACTTAGGTACCCGAAAATCCACGAGCTTAAGACGAAGAACAAAGAACTGAAGACACTGATAGCTGTTGGCGGATGGAATGCCGGAAGTTCTATATTTAGTAAAATGGTAGCCACGCCCACAGGAAGACGGTTATTTATAGATAGTACAGTCCAATTTCTACGTAATCATAGCTTCGATGGCCTCGACCTTGACTGGGAATACCCGGCAGCTAGAGGAGGGGTACCAATAGATAAAGCAAATTTTGCGTTACTCGTTATGGTGAGAATTTTATTAAGATATTTTATAGCAGCATCTTTTTTCTGTCTGAGGCGTGTTCAAAGAGCGTGTTTCAAGAGAAAAGAGCTAAAATGCAAAATACATAAAATAATTTTGCCTTGATAAAAGATTGAATATTAAAGGGTTTATCCGTATCATGCTGAATCTATTTTTTAATAAAGCATCCGGTCTTCTGACATCTCTTTCAGTCTTAGTCAAAGTTTTCCTACAACCACTATGTGGGAAGCAGAGAGTGTATGTTACAGTAAACAACATCGTGAAATTGGCAATGTGAATGATTTTGGAATGATTTAGGAATGAAATTGAATGAGTGTGAGGAGCGCGTTTTGAATTTAATGGGAGGTAATCCTACATCGCAAATTTTGTTCAGGATGAACAAAATTGGCGATATTGATTACTTCCCCTTAAAAAAATGAATTAAAGTTCTATTCATAGCTTCCTATTTCTTCAAGAACCTATGAGACGCTAACAATTTGAATTATGTCAGTGAAACCGCGATTTTTCCCTATGAAAATTTATTTTGAATGACGTTTTTGATTCTATATTTTTCAATGGGTTTAAGCGTTTTTGAATGGTTTAAGTGAGTGTTTGGAATTAACGATTGGAGCGCTGAGTGAGCGATTTAGATGATTGTCAGTTTCACGATGTTTTTAACTGTAAGATCAGAATGTACTTATCCCATGAACATCATGACAGCAATTAAGTAAAAGGAACTTAATCGTGAGTAACTACTGAAAAATAAATTACGTATATATGACAAATCAAAAAAACAGAGTGCTGTTATAGATTACTTTTCACTTTTAGATAAAGTTTGTTTCATTCACTTAAGCCTTTGTTATTTGTGATGATTTCAAATGTTATATCTTTACTTTTTAACGCCTGCTCATTCATCGTCTATTTCAGGAGCTCAAGGAAAGGTTTGGAGATGAGTTTCTGCTGACTGCAGCTGTTCCTGTAGGGAAATCAAACATCGACAATGGATATGAGATACCCGTCATTGCGAAGTAAGTTTTCTGGAAGATAACGTAAGATTTTGGAAAAAAAAATCGACAGTGCGTATTGCATTCCCATGATAGCTAAGTAAATTTCTGAAAGCTAAAGTAAAAATTGGAAAAGACAAATATCGACAATGTACCTAAAATACTAGTTTCTGTTAAGAACGAGAGATGTAGTTTCCCAGTGATATAGTACAAAATGTAGAGGTCCCAGGTTAGATCCCCGACGGCGGCACTCATTTTTCCGACTTTTTGTCTCCAACTAATGGGTTGATAATCGTAGTCCTTCGTGGGATAGCAGCCGGAGGCTAGGAAAGTGTGTGATGGTAGTACTGGTGTGAGAAAAACAAGGAATCCATTATGAGGTGCTCCAGTCGCCGCGATATATCTGAAAACTTGTTGGAAGCGGCATTTAACCCCATTCAATCAATCAATCAATCAATCAATCAAACAAAATGTTTGTTTGGTATTTACGCACCCTGCCAAAGCATTTCAGTTATGTACATTACGAATCAACCGGACAACAGTTCGGAATGTCGTCCCTCCATTTCAGGATAATGGGTTCATTGTTACATGTGTCATCAGAAAATCTTTTTCTAATGTATTACTCTTGTAATTGTGGCACTTCTTGTGACGATATCTGAAATGACATGCAGATGATATGATATATTTAATTTACATATAACTGTAAACGTATATGTAGTTGTTAGATTAAATTATAATTATGGTTTATTTTGCCACTTAGTTGTGACGATATTATTTCCACTGTTTCAATGTATTCAATGGTCTAGGTAATTACTTAATACCGGAATTAGCTGTAAAATGATTGATATGATAACATCTATATATAAGGATGTCAAATCTTGTGTAAAAATGGAACCTGGCATGCCATTTTCACACCTATTCGACGTAACAACAGGTTTAAAACAAGGAAATCACTTTCTCCTCTACTTTTCATATCATCCATTAATGATATAAATGACTGCATCGACTTTAACATGCTCACTGAAAATGATTTAAATCTTTTAAGCATGTATATGTTGCTATATGCAGACGATATCGCCCTTTTAACCACAGACCCAATTAGTCTACAAGCGCAGTTAGAAATGGAGTTTAAATATAAATGAGCAAAAAAAAAGTTTGCGTTTTTGAGAAAAGAAAACCAACCGTAACTTTATGCTTTCCATAAACAATGAATCTGCTGAAATTGTTGATCATTTCAAATATCTTGGAATCGTTTTCTTTTATAATAGATCGATAAAAAAAATCTTTTAACGTTCTTACGCAGCAAGCACAAAGGGCGTATAACCGTTTATTGTCACTCTTTTCTCGTGTGCAACTTGATTTAAAAACAAAATCTCACTTTTCTAAACATTGGTTTCCTCTATTCTACTGTACAGTTCAGAGATCTGAGGAATATACAATTATAATGAGATAGATAAATTACAAATCAAATTGTTCAAAAGAATGCTTGGGGTACGTTCAACAACTTCTAATTTGGCTGTTTTCGGAGAATTCGGTCGCTACCCGCTATCTATTATTTGTAAAGAAAGATCGTTAAAATAATGGTTAAAAATAATGAAAAACGATCCTTCAACAATCAATAAGATATTTCAAGAACAAATAAGAACAGGTAACGAAAATAGCTGGGCTAATTATGTCAAGAAAAATCTTGATAACTTGGGATATATGGATAAACTTTGATCAATCGATTAGTTATTTCCCTTTAATTAAGCAAAGGATATGAGATCAGTTTCTTCAAACCTTGGCGGCAACTATAACTGCTTCACCTAAACTAAACTACTACAGCAAATATAAAACTGATTTCTCCTTTGAAAAATATCTTATTCCTAATGATAAATTACGTAAAACATTAAGCTGTTTTAGATTGAGTTCATATTATCTGAACATTGAAATGGGAAGATACTCAGATATACCCAGAATGAACTGTCTGTGTAAGTGCTGCAATATTAATCAGATTGAGTCAGAATATCATTTTTTTTTGTGCTGTCCATTATATGCAGATCTTAGGAAAAAATACATAGGTAAGATCACATGGCCCAGCCTGACTATGTTTTCAAATATTTTATCATCTATGAGTTCCTCAACGATAATCAATGTTGCAAAATATCTAAGAGATGCATATACGCTTAGGAATGAAAAAAATAAACAAACCGATGATGGATAATTCTCATCATTACCTCACAACTTCCAAAATATTTCATTATTTTAAGTAATTTAACTGAATTTCACAAAAATAATATAATAATATACATGTACTGTTTTAACTATGCAATTGAGTCATGATTTCTCAATGTAATTTTTGACCAATGTGCTTTTCATTTTTTATATGTATATTGTACCTGTGTTGTAATTTGCCATATTCGTGTACAAATTATTTGTTATTGGCCATAAGCATTGTTTGCTGATTTGCCGAATAAATGAAATGAAAATGAAATGAAATGGTAATTGCAGGCATTTAGATTTTATAAACCTGATGGCCTACGATATACATGGCAGTTGGGAAAAAGTGACCGGAGAAAATGCACCGTTGTATCCGAGATCCTCCGAAAATGGCACAGACCGATATCTAAATGTTGTAAGTGAGAATATCAATAAATATGGAAAAAATATTCGATTAAGAAAAAGTTCTCCGTGTCTTTGCCTAAAATAGATAGCATTTGACTGATTCTTTAATGTTCTTTTTTTAGTCTTATGTCGTTGCGGGTCGTCCGTCGTTAGTCCGTGTGTATTTCTTTCGTTTAAACATCTTCTTTTCTATCAACGCTGGACAGAATTAAACAAAACTTCAGGGAGATGCTCTCTTCGGTTCCTTCGTGAAATTTTGATACGCTCCGTGCTGTGGTGTCACGAAATAAGGCCCCCTATAGTGAAATGTGTAGAGGATAATTCAGTGTTTCAGTGTAAGATCGATTTATAATTATTGAGAGAACAACAAAAACTATATTTTCACGAGCGGTGGAGCCACGAGTGAAAATATAGCTTTTGATGTTCACTCAATGAATATAAATCGATCTTACTCGAAAAACAAACGATTATTCTATTTCTTTATTGCAAAAGTGAGATAAAATCTGAATTGTTTAGGACATATTTTCGTAAATCGCGTCATTTTGCGCGTGATTGCTATGCAACGTTCAATGTGACGTCACTTATTTCGCCCCGCACCGTCAGATAGGATGAAATGCACAAAAGAAGGATATGTTTTTGATAATTTCACTGCTTTTGCGATGAGATTATCAAGTGATAATCTACCGTTTCTCTCGATAAACCACCAAAAAGCTTTAAAGAAAAAAATCTTTTCCTCAAAAACTGTTGGTCTGAATTCAACCAAACTTCACAGAAGGATATAATTCATGACACGAGCATTTTCAGATCTCTTCGTTTAATTTCAATCGGGTTGATAACATGCGCGTATTTGCCTTCACCAAAAATGGGCCTGCATGGTGAAATATGTAAAAGAAATATTCGTTGAACGACTGAACAGAATTCCACCAAAATTCACAGGAATTGTTCTTGGGACATGTTCTTTCAGATTTTCTCGTTCAATCCCGATTGGGCTTCATGCACTGGTTTCTTGAATGGTCGTGTCACCAAACAACGTGCCTGCATGGCGAATTAAAAAACATAATCTTCTCCGAAACTATTGTACCAACTTCAACGAAACTTCATTGGAATGATCCTTGGGACAACTCTTCTAGACTTCTTCGTTATATTCTGATTGGGTTGATATCATGGGTGCTCTAGGCTCCCGCTTCACCAAAAATCATCCCAATTTGTGAAATTAAAAAATGTTCTCCAAAACTACTGGTCAGAATTAAATCAAACTACAAAAGAATAATTCTTAGGACATACTCTTTCAGATTTATTCGCTAATCTCAGATCGGGTTGATAAAATCGGCGCTACGGACTGTCCTGTAACCAAAAATAGGACACGCATTGTGAAATATATAATCTTCTTTGAATCTACTGGTCGAAATTAAACCAACCTTCAAGGGAGTTGTTCTTTGGACATCGTGTTTAACATCTGGCACTGACCTTGACCTTCGACCTACCTTTTTAGAATTTTTTAGAAGTTATTAGGTCTATGACTGTTTTGAATCAATAAGAAAGGTTGGCATACGACTGCCGTTCATATGCCAACTTCATATTGAACCCCTGACCTCAACCCTGACCGTTGACCTACTTTCGAAAATATTGAATCGTTAAATCTAGGACTCTATTAAGTCAAAAATAAAGGTTGGAAGATGATTGTCTTTCATTCTGGCATCATGTTGAACCTGACCTTGGCCTTTGACCTACTTTCTAGAATATTGCATTAAAAGGGTTAGAACTATAAATTGCTACTAATGAGAGTTGGTAGATGAGTGTCGTTGATTCTTGCACCATGTTAAATGTTTGACACTAACCCTGACCTTTGACCTTCCTTCTTGAATATTTAATTGTTAGGTCTTTTGCTATATTGTATTTCTTGAAAATGTGAGTAGATGATTGTCTTTGATTCTGACATTATTTTTGACATAATTATGACCCTAAGCTTGACCTACTTTCTAAAATATTGAATAATACTTGGGGTAGGACTTTTTAATGTCACAAATAAATGTTGGAAGATGATTGTCTTTGATTCAAGCATCAATTTAAACTATTTGCCCAGACCCTGACCTATGAACTGGTCACAAAATCTCGATTTACTTAAGTTGTTCTTAATGCAAATAATGATTCTACAGTTAATTACATCGTAAAATTGACCCTTATTCCGATCAAAATCATTCTAAATCGCTCAATCAGCGCTCCATTCATTTACTACATACACTCATTCAAATCGATCAGAAACGTTCAAATGTCTTTAGAAATCATTTCGAAATCGACCAAGCTTTCAACCTTTAATTCAAATCGATCTTATCATTCGACCATTTTATTTGGTTGTGTGGAATTTTAAGTGTCTTTTTTATCCATGAGTACAATCAAAAAGAAAATTAGGTATGTTCTATTTCAGGGAGGTAATAAATAAAGCTAATTTTGTTCATTTTAAACAAAATTAGTCATATTGGCTTACCTCCCTTTAATTTCACCCAAAACCCGCTCCACACACTCATTTAATTTCATTCCAAAACCATCCCAATAGCATTTAGCATGTCAATCTCACGATGTTGTAAACTGTTCTGGTTTTCTTGGAGCAAATTTCATTGGATCGATAATTTGTTCTCCTGGGCTTGAGGCATTTTTTCCAAACAACAAAAAAAGTTATGAAAAATAAATCTAAATTGATAAATTAACTGTATAATGTCTCAAAAGGTTGCCTCGAATGTGTTTCCGAAAAGCTGAAATTTATTTAAATATGCGCTGTTTAAATTGACTTAATGCTGCATTTTTACTGATATTTTTAACCTTACACACGTGAATGTCTTATCAGGAATGGGGCGCGGACTACTGGATAAAACATGGTGTACCAAACCATAAACTAACAATCGGTCTTGCAACCTATGGAAGATCATTCACTCTTGTGGATCCGAGTAAACACAACATAGCGGCTCCAGCGAGAGGGGCCGGCCAGGCAGGGAAATTTACTAGAGCGGCAGGATTTCTGTCTTATTATGAGGTATTGTTTAAGATTTTTTAATCCTCTTATATTAACTAACCAAAATATTCTACAGATGAACAGATTTTTTTTGCGTTCACACAGATATGAAAAGAACATATCTAATCGTACTATTTGAATACGGTACTTAGCGAGAAAGGCTTATTCAAACTAGTTTTTAAGTTGGAATGCGGGGTTGGAATGCGGAGCAATTCCAACTTAGATTTAACAAAACCGCAAAATGAACACAAGATAATTTAATTTCGGGTTTCTTGAGAACACATATCACGTGAACAGGATGTGATTACACTTCGGCCTATTTTGTATATCTCAACTTCACAAAGACATGCAGTTTATTTCATCAAAAAGTAATAATGCTGTACAATTACACAACTATCACTTCACGTATATTATTAACACGCTAACTTATGTTTTAAGCGATATTTATTGAAAATCGTGTACGAATATATTAGTATCACATGTTTGCAATACTATATTTGGAAATCATGTGATAAGTCAAGTCCAATAAGGTCAGCAATTGACAATAGCACTAGCCAATCACGTGATCTGCTAATTTGGTAATGTCGCGATCTGTTTTCTCTTGTATTGTAGCAATAGCACAGATTAATCACGTGATCTGCTCATTTGGTAAGGTCGCGACCTATTTATCGTAGAATTATGTTATAGCTTCTTTTAAAGGTATAGTTTCTCTTTCTGAACGACCTTTCTTTTGACAAGGTGTTATATTGTAAATTTCTGTCTAAGCTACGAAATAAAAATCTTTTCTTAAGGTGATGATACACTTTTAAAGTTAATAAATACTTTTGCAACATATTGTCGTTTTTTTCATCATATTGCAGTTATCTACATGAATCTTTCATTGTAAAAACCCTATACTCAGAGAGCATTAAGAGCACCACCATACAGTTAGTTACAGTACATCGTGAAATTGACATTCATCTCAATAAAAAAAACATTCTTAATCACTCAGCGCTCCAATGATTCATTCCAGACACTCACTCAAACCATTCAAAAACGCTCAAAGTTATTAAAAAAATAAGATCAACGTGTACATTCAAAATGAATTAAGCAAGAACCGATTCGCGATTTCACTGACAGAATTGAAATTTAAAGCGTCTTGTTGGTTCTTGACGATAAAGAAAGCTATTGATTGAACTTTTATGCATATTTTATATAGGTTTTATATATCGCTAATTTTGTTCATCCTGAACAAAATAAGCGGCACTGGATTCCCTCCCTTAAATTTCACTCAAAACTCGCTCCGCTCACTCATTCAACATCTTGCCTAAATCATTCCAGAAACATTCACCTTATCAATTTCACGATGTTATTAACTGCACCCCCAACTCAGAAGTAGAGTAGCATATATTGATTTCATTATGTCTGTCTTTCAGCCCATTGACCTTTTGCTTTCCGCTAGATAAACGGAGAAGCAATTGACCTGCAATAACGAAACTTTGCACAAATATTGCCCATGACCCAAAGAAATGCCCTATTGTTTCGGGGTGATACATGTCACGGTCATTAGTCGGCTGTATGGTCCGTATTATTTTCTTCCTTTTTAGCTCACCTGAGCACAACGGGCTCAAGGGGAGCTTTTAGGATCACCCTGACTCCGTCGTCCGTCGTCAACTTTCTTAAGACTTCTTCTTCTCCTAGACCACTGGGCCAATTCAGTGAAAATTTGCCAGAATGTGACCCTCTTCAAAATTGTCGCTAAATTCTAATCAGCCAATAAATATGGGTATGGCAGGGCGGGGCTTATTTTGAGCCCAAAATCTTTGAACGACATCTCCTCCTGAACCATTGAGCAGTCTCAATCAAACTTTACAAGAATGTTCCTTTGATGACCCCCTTCAAATATTGTTGGCAAAATTGTCATTAGCCCATAAATATTGGCGTGGCAGGGTAGGGCTAATTTTGAGTCTCCTCTGTAATGAATTGGTTGGCAGGGTCTATTATGACTGCTTATAATTCAAATAATGTCTTCTACTAAAAAATTAGGCAAATTTGAATGAATCTCTGCCAGAAAATTTCTTGGATAAGATCCATTGGACCAATCGAATTAAGGTAAGCGGTTTAGGGTCATTCTGGCTTTCTTGTTATCATTTTTCTTTCATCAGATTCAGGCCTGTATAGCGAATCAGAGGTTTAAGCGTCTCTCGTTGTTGAAATACATTGATTTATATACGCCCGTCAAAAGACGAGACGTATTATGTGATCACCTGTGGTGGGCGGGAGGCGTCAGCTTCGTTAGTAGCTTGAGGTCACCGTCTCTTGAACGCATTCCAACTTATCAGTACTTTCAGTACTTTGATTTTTTTTGTCCCCAAGTTTAGAATGTTTTCAGAATAAATTTTACATTTTTCTGTTTTTTTTTTTTACATTTAATCACAAAAAAAGAGTTTGGTAATTCAGTCGAGTCTTCAGATCTAAAGTAGTGGACCCGTAATAATTCCGCAACATTTCGGAAATCATGATCTTTCACAATGCTAACCAAGGTTTTCTAATGAAAACCACTATAAAACCTCGGTTAACGCTGTTAAAGTGTATGAATGCCTAAAGGTTGCGAATCTATTATCGGGGTCCACTACCTTAAGTGACAAGTATTCAGAATCTCTGGTCATAGGATATCTTGTCAAATATTTGTAAATGAAAATACACTGCAAGACCGCTTTGAATCATACAGTTAAAAACATCGTGAAATTGAAATGAAAGATGAATGGTTTTTGAATGATTTTTGAATGAAATTGAATGAGTGTGTGAAGCGAAGTTTGTGTGAAATGAAAGGGAGGTAAAGCAATATGGCTTATTTTGTTCAAGATAAAGCAATATGGCTAATTTTGTTCAAGATGAACAAAATTAGTGATATATTACCCCCTTTAATGAAGTATACGTATTTTTTGTTTGTGTGTCTTCATGGACCAGTTGGACATTTTAGATCCACAACAGGCAATAAAATCATAAAATAATTAGACTGGTTTAAATTCAATGTTAATCCACTTGGTCGATTTCGAAAAGTTCTGTAAATGTTTTTGAACGTTTATGATCAATTTGAGGGAGTGTTTTGAATGAATGATTAGAGTGCTAAAACAACGATTAAGAATGATTTTGATCGGAATGATTGTCAATATCATGGTGTAATTAACTGTATGACCGTCAAATATTTCTCTATATCTACTTAAATGTATCTGGTCATTTTTAGTAAAAAAATATTAGTTTATTTTATTCGCGGGTAATACTTAAATAGATCTTGCTAATCACAAACATATATCTATTTACAATTGGATAGTAATTTCAAAGACTTGAGCACATTTGAGGTACAAAAAGAGTGTTTATTTGGTCAAAAATATTCAAATCCGCAGAAAACAGTGCGAGAAAAACAGTATGTAAATGCTTGTCTTTTTTTAAACGATTGGGTTAATTTCTTATAGATATGTATGATGCAAAGCAATCCAGGTGGCTTCACGTATCGGGACAACGAACAGAAAGTACCGTACTATGTCAATGGAAACTTGTGGGCGGGGTTCGACGATATTGAAAGCATCACTATCAAGGTAATGTAGATATATAATACGTAGTGTTTGCATTGAGAAAATTCTGACGAGGTTGGGGGAATTGATAATTGTCGAGGCTCTGTCGAGACAATGATATATTCTCCCAACCGAGTTAGATATTTAATCATTCGATACATGATGTTATAACCTCTATTTGCCTTGTTTCCGTCGATGTTTTAACAGAAATGCTAGTTTCTTAAAATAACCGCATTATGTCATTGTTCTGAAAATATCCATGTGATATCATAAAAAACCATATGGGATGCATTTGTATTTGTTGTAAGATAAATATATATGACCAGTCGCACGAAAAGGGACAATGTAGATGCCCATTAGAACAACTACATTGTATGTAACCCCTAACGCAGCACAAAAAAAGACAATTTCGTTTGTGCGTAAATTCTGGAAAAGAAACTACAGTTAACAACATCGTGAAATTGAAAAGGTGAATGATTTTATTACGAATGAGTGGGATGAGTGAGTATTGAGTGAAATTGAAGGGAGGTAATTCAATACCGCTAATTTTGTTCAGGGTTTACAATACAAGCGGTATTTATTAACCCCCCCCCCCCCTTTTAATAAAATATGCATACAAGTTCTATAAATAGCTTCATATTTCTCAAAGAACTAATCAGACGGATATAATTAATTATATAACTGAAATCCCGATTGTATCTAGCTAAATCTTTTTTGACTGAAGTTGTTGTTCTTTTCTTTTTTAGTGATGCTTAAGCGTTTTTGAATGGTTTCGGTGGGTGTTCGGAATGAATGAATGGAGCGCCGAGTGAACGATTTAGAATGGTTTTGATTGAGAATAATGTCAATTTTACAAATGTAACTAATTGTAAGTTCTTCATTAGATTCATAAGAATGCAATGTTCGCGGTTAATAATAATACGTTACTTTGAGAACCAGCTCATATGCATAGCCATTAAACTTTTTCTTCTGAGTGCTATTTAACGTTTCATTTCACTAAGCATAGGCGTAACTAGGATTTTGAAATTTATACGCACTCAGAAGGCGACCAATATAAAATATGTAGGATAAAGGCGAGGTGTGGATTGTAAAATTTTGGAAGCAAAAGATGAATATCTTCCACCCGCTTTCCTTTTCTTTGATTTCAGCTTTGGTGAAAAATCAAAACATCGTAACTACAGCTTGAATAAGCTGTAGTTTCGATGTTATGACCATTCATCAACGACTTTGTTTGAAAGTGGATTTATTTCTATAACGCACTTGCGTTATGTACGTGATGGTAGTTAGTCCCTACTTAATCTTCCTTATTTCAAATCATAAATTTAGTATACATGTATATAAAGTATTTTCAAAACCATTAAAAGATTTATCGTCCTATTCAAGGTAGTTTACTGCTGCACATAAAGATTTGGCAGACATCATTGACCATGATAATTCTCCACTTTTTGTAGTTTAAGGTCCCGGAAGAGTTTTTTGAAATCAAATTCAATGCTGGGTCTATTTACAAAAAAGGACATTTTGCCAAGCTTAACAATATATCAAATTGAAGCTGTAGATAAGCAAAAGCAATTTCACAACATTAGAGGTCTCATCTCATAACAGAATAGCCAAACCATTATGGAAAAGGGGTATTTTGTTCAAAACCAACAACTTCATTTCGGCTGGACAAACTGCTTTTTCTTGGAAAATGGAGTGCCCTTAATGTTGGGTCTCAAACACTTTACGTAAACCTTAATTCAAGCTTGCACTGCTTTTTTTTACTCACAGATCCAAAATTTGTGGGAAAAAAATTTCAAGCCCGGCTTGTTGAAAACTCCAAAATATTGGCAATATGATTTAATTAAAATGTAAATTCACTAGGTAAAGTATTCAGTTACTTACATCGTGAAATTGATATTCATCTCAATCAAAACCATTCTAAATCGCTCACTCAGCGTTCAATACATTTATTCAAACCATTCGGTCAAAAAACGCTCCAAACTCACTGAAAAAACATGGAACAATACCTTCTTTAAATCTAAATAATTGAAAAATTCGAGATTTCCCTGAATCTTTTGAAATTATAAGCGTCTGATTGGATCTTGAAGAAAAAGAAAGCTATTTATAGAACATATGTGCATTTTCTTAAGGAGAGGTAATTAATATCGTTAATTTTGTTCATCCTGAACAAAATTTGCGACATTGGATTACCTCCCATTAATTTCATTCAAAATACAATCCTCGCATTCATTAAGTCCATCCCAAATTCATTCTTATATCACTCAGCTTGTCAGTTTCACGATGCTCGTAACTGTAATCTCTAAATCTTTGATTCAACATTTTCAGTCAAAAAGGATCATAGAAAAGGGATATGGAGGAGCAATGGTATGGGCGCTTGACTTGGACGATTTCAACAAAGCCTGTCGATTGTCGCCTACCAGTTATCCTTTGTTGAACACAATCAAGAATGTGTTTAAAGGTGGATCTACCGGAAAAACATCTACAACAACAACAACAACTTCCAAAACAACAACAACGAGAACTTCGACTACTTCAGTAACGACGAAAACAACCACATCGGCGACTACAACGAAGAAGTCAGAAAGTAAATCTATATTTCAGCATGCATTTACGTTGGTTTACAAACTTTTCTATGTTTCAATGTCTCTTTTTGACTCTTTTCAATATTTGTAAAAAAATAGATAAATAAAAACGGTTCGTTTGTTTTGAAAAAGAATATACATCGTACATTAAATACGACAACGTAGACAGATCCATTGAAAGAAGAAAAGCTTATAATACAGAAAATCAGGACGAGTAAGCAAAAATAAGAAAAAAAAAATTTTCCCTTTAATGTTTAAATTCTTGCTTACGAAATGCTTCTTCTTTATAAATAAGGAAATGCTTAAGCGTTCATAAGCCATCAGGTCAAGCTCAATATGATTAAGAGGTTTAAAATGATCGATATTTATCACGCAATGAAGCCTTATTGACCTTTTATCACATGTCTGATGTCTGATAACATCACATGATATCAGGCAGTCTATTTTTAGAAACAATTTGCATACTCTTTTAACTGAATATCTTTAATTTTTATTTTTTATTGTTTATTATTATCAATCGCTGAAAAATGATTGCATGATCAACAGAATAACATGTAAGTGTCTTAAAATATCGATGTTATCTTGTCTCGGCGTGAGAAATAAGTGTGACTCGGCAAAGCCTCGTCATGATAAATTATAAAAACCTCGATCCGGTAACATTGAAAATTTAAGAAACTAACATATTATTCTCTATATCTTAAGATGAATCTTTCAAAATTTAATGTTTTATTTGCAAAATAAATGTAGATTTATACGTTTATATAAAATGCTCTTAAAGTTAGATGTTAGAAGAGTTTTGAAAATGTACTTAGTACATGTATGTGCCAAATATAAGATTTTTGTTCTTGTATCTTGTCTTAAATCTTTTGACACACAGATATAAATTAGTATTCGTTTTCTATAACATGCTTGATACAATTCTGACGTGGTCTTTTTTAATTGAAGAAGTGTAATACCTGTGTTTTTCGATTTTAAGATTGTCCGAAATTCTCAATGAAATTATTTTTTCTTTTCATATTCAAATAGGTTCCTATATGATTTTGTTTTTATTTTTAAACCACCATGGATTAAAGAAAATCCGTTAGATCGCTTAAAGTTGCATTGAGAACATCACGAAATTAACAAGATGGATTGTTTTGGAATGATTTCAGAATAAAATTGAATTAGTGTGTGGAGTGAGGTATGGGTTCAATGGAATGTAATCAAATATCGCTAATTTTGTTCGGGATTTACAGAAATAACGATATTTAT
Source organism: Fragum whitleyi (assembly GCA_948146395.1). Taxonomy (NCBI): domain Eukaryota; kingdom Metazoa; phylum Mollusca; class Bivalvia; order Cardiida; family Cardiidae; genus Fragum; species Fragum whitleyi. The sequence continues at coordinate 55,743,002 of OX411552.1, read as the reverse complement.
TATCCCCTTTAATAAAATATGCTTACAGAGTCTATAAATAGCTTTCTATTTCTTCAAAAACAAATAAGACACATTTAATTTCAATAATGTCAGTGTTATCGCGATTTTTTCCTAGCTATTTTTTTTTTTTTTGGTTGTTATTGGTCTTACATTTTTAGTGATTTGGGAAAGTTTTTGAATGGTTTTAGTGAATGTTTGGAATGAATAAACGGAGCGCTGAGTGAGTGATTTTAGACTAATTCGATTAAGATGATGTCAATTCTCCGATGAAACTAACTGTAGGGCCGAAATGAAATAGCATGTTGATGATTCGATGTTGATGCGATTATTTAATATAAGTTGACCAATCAAGCAAAAAGGGAACACATTGGAAGTTTGCAAAGTATCAACATTGATTAAGCTGCTCATACCATGCAGCCTAACCAAGGTCGAAATTTTTTATTGTCTGATGAATTTCTTAATCTATAAGATTATCTAAGATACGAAATACATGCATTTAGTTTTGACGTACCATCTTCTTTACCTCGTGTTGATCCAATCCATTTTACAAATGTTTGTTTATAGAGATTCAAGTAGGTTCCTTTTTGCATGACGGTTCACTCAGTTATATTCCTATTGTCTAGGTAGCTCTTTGGCTGCACTACAAAAACGTGCAAAAGCATTGAAGCGTCATGCACAAGTTCAATCATTTGTTCTTATTTTGCTGGATTTTGAATTGTTTCCGAATAAATCGCCAAATTAAAGTAACATTTTAACCACCCGGCTCAAATGTACCAATGAATTACATGTACCCACTATAATTCAGCATGAAGCAAGAGGTGTAGACTTTAACCAGCCCTCTGCGCCCTCTGCTCAGAGGCAAAACGGTGCGAACCGTTTGCTAATTATTCCCGGCTTTGCACGCAAGTACACGTGCAAAGCGGGGTAAAATTGGATAAGGGTTTGCAGCGGTTTGTCATCATGAACGCAGGGCTGGGCCCTAGATATTAAACCTTTTCTTGTGCTCAATAGAGAATTTTCTCAAATTTAGAATTGCATTAAATGTTTACAATGAATAACATAGTTAAATTGGCACACATTTCGATCAAAACCATTCAAAATCACTCGCTGGACGAACCATTCATACATGCTTAAATTCTCAGTCCCACCATTCAAAAACGTTCCGAAATTGTTCAAAACGTTTCATAATCTTTCAATATGGTCACTTGTTTTACTCAAATCGAATAAATAATTCTACGATTTCACAAAACCAGAAAAAGTATTTGGATAGAGGGAGATAACAAATATCGCTTTTGTCTAAATGTATATATGGAAAATGATATAAATAAGTTGTTATTTATACACGTAATAACTCGTTAATATAATTTTTATGTTCATATATGCATCAAAGTATTATAACAGAGTAACACATTTTATGTCAAGTTGAAATTTGAGAAAATTCTCAGTTGAGCACGAGAAAACTTTTATAAACACAGACCAAGACTGCACGTGTGTACGGACTGGTCCTTGCCTAAACAGTTTGCCGAAGCACTGTGCACAGCAGGAGTGTGTCCTGAGCAGTATGAGAAGGGATAAATTTTCTTGCAGGTTTCAGCTGTGACGGGCGTAATGACGGACTGTACCCCGATCCCGAATCAAAGCGCCACTTTTACCAGTGTGCCGGGGGACGAACATACCGAAAGGCGTGTCCTGACGGTACTGTTTTCGATCCCCATTTGAAAGTTTGCGTTTGGGAACGGAAAGTAAAGAATATCTTAATATCTGCACGTGCGCATGATATGTAAACATATATACAGCCAATCTTACTCTATCGACTATCTGTATTCAGCGACAACTTGTATTAAACTACCATTGTAGAATTGTCTTTTCTAATATGCAAACTTGCAATATCTGGAAAGACGGCATCTTCGTTCATTTCACACTACGTGTTGTCATCTTTGGAAGCGGGGTCCGTTATTCCAAACACGTCATCACTTGAAAAGGAACCACCAGAAAAGTGTTAAAAGTGTAAGCATTGTCCTTTTCTAACACCAAAATCTCGTAACTGCATCTGCTTTAATGTTCTTTAGTGAAAATTTCATTGCTAAACTAGTAAAATAATTGGAGTAGTTTACTTATCATTTTCATGGATTTAACGCCGCATCAGTCCATTTTTCACTAGGCCTATAGGTTCACGTTCTTGGAAGCGGAGTCCGTTATATAGAGAAAATATGGTTGGTGACTTGAGATGGAAAAGTTTATCGGGCAAGGCGTAGGAATTTATCTGGTGAGCCGGAGACGAACCGGATAAATCCGCAGCCGAGCACGATAAACTTTTTCATCTAAAGTCACTAACCATCTATTCTATTTATCCTGCTACAGTCTTTATTAACTTCTATTCGACATTTATTTACGGAAGTATAATCTAATCCCAATTTACAACACTGACGGCTCATCATAATGGTGAATGGGTAGATGAGATGGAGTGATCGCTACGACCAAAGAACTCGATAATTGTAAGGATTTCTGATGCTGTAGTAAGAAAATATGTAACAAAAGAACACTTTAAGAATCACTTGCATACCTAAATGATTAAAAAGGTGTATTTCTTGCTATTTTCAATTCAATCGCCATCTTAACCGTCCATTTCATTCTCAAGTTTTGTTGTCATGCAGCTAAAAGAAAGTCTCAATTCAATGCCTTCCTTGCTGTTAAATAGAGGATGGTAATAGATTAAGGTCAAATGCAAAGCTACTATCTCCGAAATCCTCCTCGAACAAAATCTGAGACGAATCAATCCAGATAAATGCTTAGAAATCCTGACAGTTTTCGAGGTTAAATGTAAATACAAATGTTAAGCTTCATCACAATTTTATATAGATTACGTCATCAGTCTTGTACTACGTTATCTATCTTGTCGCAATTTGATTATCAAAAATAGGGGAATCGAGCGAAATTTTTTTTTTTAACGGAAAACGACTCTCAAATTCAAAAGAAAAAGGGTGTTACGAAGGTCTCCTTTTCAGGCCTAACAGCCACAAAAGAAGATCCGGCAGGTCACGTGACCAAGTGACATGCTAAAGCCGTCACGTGATCAAGTGAGATGATATCAACAAGTTTATCATACCCCCCTTTTATCAGGCAATATTTATAGCTAGTGACCGGATAAATCGTTGACTTCATCACGTTACCTCGTTTATCACGTGATAAGTAAACATCAAAGAAGAGTAAGTAGTTTTGCACTTCGCGCAAATTGACTACGGTCGAAGCGCTACCATCTTTCAAGTTTTTTTCTTTTTTTTTTTCTGAGCATAGAATTGCCGACGATTTTGGAATGAGGCCTTAGTACGACATTTAAGTCGCCATTTTGCAAAATATTTGTAACAAAATGGCGGTAAATGTCGGAGTTCAACATAATAAATGTACACAGGGGGACAATAAATGCATTACCAGAAAGATTCAAAACACAGAGAGGGGTGATCTAGCGTCTCTGATGTAGCCTTCTCTATATGGATGATTGTATTTTTCACTGCGTCTATTGGAGTATAAAGTGCAATTACCTAAGCATGTGGCAAATACATGCAACGCCCGTATGGCGTTATGTTTAAGACATTTGCTTGGAAAATTACACTTTATTCATCAATAAACGCAATGAAAAATTCACGCTACTCTTAGAATACAAATGTGACAAAAATAGACGACAATTTTGATATTTCTAGAGGTAATTATGGTCAGAAAATTATTTCCAAATGTATGTCTCCATTTTCAAACGATATCTACGCAATTGAGCATGGTTGAGGGGGTTGCATGATGGTGTCAGTCGACTCGTTGCTATCGTTTGATCGGAATCAGATGATTGCATGCTTGTAATAAAAAAAATCTATTGAAAATGCCTTTGTGTAAAGCTCGCTTCGCAAATGCCATTCATCCATCAGTATACACTTTTTTGGTTCTAATCAACCAACTTTGCATGTCAATATTAGTAGCAATAAGTCTTACCTTCATTTCAGAAGTAATTTTAAGGAAAGATAATCCTTTATTTTCAACTTTCTTGTCAAAAAGTAGGAGTTACCTCCCTTATACCTATAATAAGATACTGTTTATCAAATTTAATATGTTTCCCTTCCATTAAAGCCAATTAATTGTCACATAATTTCCTGAAGTTTGTAGGACTTTGAACACGGACCATTTTACGTAAAATAGCAATCAAATCATAAATTTCATAAGTTCTTATACCTCAGTTGTCTACCGTCGATGCTATTAATATTCTTTGTTGAACTAAGGGATTTGAAAAAAAAATCAGAAAGGAGACCATCCAGCCCGGCATTTAAGATGTAACCATGGTTCACAAAATGTTTGAGCAATGGTATTCCGCTTTGAAAGTGTATTTACGTGCAAAGAGAATGACGATTTTCAAACATTTTTTTTTCATTCTCAATGCAGGGAAATCGTTCAAAGCGCGCCTCTGCATATAATTGTAATTTCCTGGTAGCATGCTAAGAAACGATGCGACGGTCCTTCTTGGATTCATAATGTTTGTATAAATGCAGTTATGACTTAAATAATCGTTTATTATTGATATGACAGGGCGAAACTTAGCCGATACGTAATGTGATTGTTCAACTTATCAGTTTATTGGATTCTGTCAAGAGTCAATTACGTTACCGTGTTGTTATAGAGAATTTGAATGAGTGATCATTGATTACCGAATTTAAACGAGACATCTATAAACAAATAAAAAAGAGGTTGTGTCGTGTTTTAGCTTCTTTAGGTGATGAGTTTGATAAATTCGGTAATGAGCACAAATTTTATTTTCTATTTTTAGTATGACCTGAAATTTCTGAGACTTTTTGCATAAATACACAATTATTCCTAAGGGAATAGAAAAAAAATTAAAAATAAAAAACACTCTGTATTTCAATATTTCGGCAAATTATGCCCTTTTTCAGGAAAAAATGTAACAACTCTTAAGACTTCATCTTTGATATTGTCTATTAAGCTTTTAGTCTACTCACTATTCTCATTGTTTTGAGTAAGTATTGTGCCATGTCTCATGTATACAAAGGTCATCTGATTAAGGTCAATGTAATCTGTCAGGGCCAAACGTCAGAATAATATTTGCTGTTTCGGAGGCACTAGTCATAAACAATCGCAATGTTTAAATAGAGGATATTGAATGAGTGGTCATTGAATACCATATTTATTGAACGAGTTATCTATGAACAGATAAAAACGAGGCTGTGTCGAGTTTTTTTTTTATTTTAGATGACGAGTTTTGAGAAAAATTCGGCATTTAATACCCACAAATTTGATTCTGTTTATAATATGACTCGAATTTTTGTGATAAAACGAGGAAACTTTGAGATTCATCGATTAAATATATTCTGCGACAATTAATAACGCCATTTGCAAAATAACGTCAGCAAATCCATTATGACACCATGTTCACATCGAAAATATAACGTTGGTGTCAATTCTTAGCTAATTTGTACAGTTATTCCATCAGTGTAATAACACCCATGTACTATCGAACATATTTATTTCACTCCGGCGACGTAAGTCATATTATACATTTTTTAAAAAACTTTTCTTTTTAAATCTTTTTTTATCCTATTTCAGACAACCATCGTTCAATAAAGCTGCAGATAAAACTACCAGATATATACGGAGTATATTCTTACGAGTGGTAAGCGTTGATCACAGCGGACAGCATCAAACAATTTATAGGAAAAAAATAATCATTGAGCCCGTGTGTGATATTTCCAACTATATTTCATGTTTGCATGATGAACAGACATTTGACAGCCAAAAAGTGAATTTAATTATTTTGCGATTGGAAGCAGAATCTATAATTCCACAACTATTTGTTCATCGCGTCGTGCAAGCTCTGATAAAACTGTATGGATGCACAGACTGGGCTCGGTCTCAACGAATCGCTTATGAGATATTGTTGGAAATGTTACTCACAGGCGTATCTATTGAAAATTGACAAGGTGTTTGACAAAAGTTCAAGGCCATTTTTCAAATGGATTTTACTAAGTTTGATATTTCAAAAAGGCAAATAAATTAAAAAAAATGTATCTTTGTAGCTCATGTCATTGACTTTACGAACATTGTATGCAAAACTTTTGTTTTATCGGCCTTTTAATTATGAAATAAATTTAAAAAAAAATACAATAAGTTGCAAGCATATGAATGGAGTACTTATTTGGCTTTAGGAGGAAGCATCCAAAGTGTTATGTTTCAGTATCGCAGTATTCTTTTGGCTCCCAAACACACACATCCATCATTGTGGACTAGAATCTGAGACCAAAGATAAGTGGTGTGATCTTGGAAATAATGTATGCTTCCACATAAAATGCTATGAGAAAATATATCTAGATTAGTTTAAATGTTACGGGGGTCATATATGTGTCTTATATACGTTCAAACTGTATATTTTTGTTTGTATACTCATGTCGAATAAATGTGCTTTTTCTGTGAGTTTGTTTGCGTATGTATGGGTAATTTGGTATGTAATTTTGCTTGTTGATCGGTGTTAGTTATAGTGAGTAAGTAAATGTATACAGTTAGTAATTTCGGGAATTTGACATTTACCTCGATCGCCGACTTGGCGACACTCCGATGGCTCAAAAACTCTCCGATATGGTTTCATTCAAAACCCGCTCCACACACTCATTCAAAGTCATTCCAAAGTCATTCCAAAATTAATCAACTTGTAAATCACACGATGTTATTGACCGATACATGATTGCTTCTGTGCGATAGCGAGCGTATGATATCATACATGTTTGTCTTATTTAACTTCAAATTTGTTCTTTTTTCTTTGTTTTTGTAAAGAAAAGCTCGCCCTTGTGACGGAGAAATAAAATATATAGTGTTCGAACACACTGGAATCGTTTCATGGAGACATTAACACTTAGTTCTAACATCATAGGAATAAGTGATGTGAATCTTTAGACAAACCATAGACAACTTATTAAATGTTCGCTTATTGAGATAGATCGCTACAACGACAAACTTGCTCAACAATAATATCTGTATAAGCATCTTTGCTATTTATTTAATAATCACGCTAATTTCTGAGTCATACAGTGCTCGAACCCATTGGAACCGTTTCTCAGAGACATTACCACTTAGTTCTAACAACATAGGAATGAGTAAAATCTTAAGACAAACCATAGACAATTACTCAAATGTTCTCTTATTGAAAGAGATCGCTAAAACGATGAACTTGCTAGACAATAACATCAAATGAAATTAAAAGATATTGTTTCTAAATTCCATATATGCCGTACTTACAATTTGTCACTACTTTTTGTTTAACTTTGTATTGTATTATATTGTTTTGTATTGTATTGTATAGTATCATATTGTATTATATTACTTTGTTTACAGGCCAATCAGCAAATGAAATTAACTCACAAATCATTTGGAATAACTCGTTATGGGGGTATGATTAAGAATTGACAACCATGCTCCTGATTGGGAAAGAAACATTTGTAAATTCCTATCTATAAAAACAAATGGTTTGGTGTACAATGAAAATTTTTAAAAATGGCAGGCCTTTTATTTCACTTATTTTCTATTTTCCCCACATTCATATAAGGCATCAAAAATGCAAGTGAATGAGGTGTCCAACTATTTTCAATGTGAGATGTCTTTTTTTTCTTTAAATAAATACTTTTTACAAAAACAGTGTTTTGTTACTGTCACATAATAGGGTAGATTTTTAGTAATCCACAAAGCGAAAAGGGACCAACTGTGAAGTGCGGAAAATGTCGATCCTAGTCAGACTGCGCGATTTGCGCAGGCTGACTAGAATCGACAATTTTCGTTATTAACAGATATCCTTTATCAAAATTGATTGTAAATCCCCAATACTCATGTTTTACCTGATCCGAACATCGGTTTACCACCGCTGTATTGAATCTCCTATTGAAGTATTCATTTCAAGTAGTTCCTAGGTATGCCTCGGTTGTAGGACTTACTTTATTTCCGATATTTATTTTCAAATTTGTTCGTGATTCCTTTGAGTAATTCGAGAAACGTCGTTGTTAACAGAAAATATACACGGCGAGACCGCAACGAAAAAACACTAATTGTACCAAATCAGCGATATTTGATTACCTCCCTTTATTTTCCCTAAATACTCGCTCCTCCCATTTTATTCGGAAGTCATTTAAAAATAATTCACATAGTCAATTTTACGATGTTATTAAGTAACAATAACGATAAAAGTTTCAGGGAGCAATGGACATAAGGGGTTATTTTTTCCACCGAATGATTTTTTTCTCTTTAACATATATTGGAGATTGATATTGTATAGACATTATATCAAAATTTGAATGTTCGTTTCCATTCTCTTTTTTCTTTGCTAGAGTTATCTGCCCTTGGATGAAACTGGTCGTTTTTCAGTAAAATGGCAATATTAGCTTTCGATCTACTTAAAGCTCAATACCAGGTGATAGTTATAAAACACATACCTATTGATAGACCCTATATACATATGCGCAATGACTATAATCAAAGAAATTTCTCTTTGATCAGTCAATTGCATAATAAACAAGTAAGAAAGTGTTTGGCTATTTTATAATGACCCATCCAAATTGAACAATATTTCTAAAGGAAATATACTTTTAAATTCAATAGTCAAATCAAATAATTGATATATAATGTTAATCAAAGCGCTAAAAGCGCTGAAGACCTGGTTTATAAAGAGGCAAGGTGACATTTGAAGGCATGCACTCCAATTTTTGAATCCTTTTAGCAAGGCCTTTTTAGGAAACCAAGGGTTCCGAACTCACTTCAAAGGTAAAATGTCGAACGGTATGCTCACTATATAGCGCTGAGTCCGCAAAAACAACTAATTCCCAATGTATAGATTACTAAGCCCTATACCGCTTTGCAGACAGGCGCATCTCGCGTTTTTATAATTTTAGTTGAGTTGATTTGTTTGCTACTAGTCAGTCAATTTATCCATTCGATCATTCCGTCTTACAATCGTTGTAATGCTGTTTTTCTATGGGCACAAGCTCGTCGGCTCTTTCTTTTAAAGTGAATTGAATTCCATAAAGAAGTTGTATTTTACTGTGGGAACACAAGAAACTGATAGGGTCAATTTCTCCCTTTTCAACAATATGGTCCACCCTATACTCATACCCCATTATGTTTTTAATTCCTACCCTAGATATGTATCAAATTACACACATGTTGATTTATTGTATGCAACCTGTCCCAAGTTGGCCCAGTCTAAAATTTTGTCGTCTGTTTAAGGGTTTAAGGAATGGGCAAGGCTTTTAATTAAATGGTTCTTATTTAGATTAATCCATTCCAAGACAGCGTAGTGATATGCAAGCACTGCTTTGAGCACACAAAGCACTTCGTGTCGCACAAAAGTTGATGACGTATACTAGGCCTATTTTTTGCGCGCATGATCACAAAAAAGCTACGTAGTACTCATGTTTTTCGGTTTTTGAATCGATTATCTTTTCCTATGGTTATGCGATTTCCAGGATACAGGGTGTCTCCTATGGCCTGCTAAACCAGGTCAAAAAGTAGTTGGTGGTGAAATTTAAGTATCGTTATTCCACTTTATCTCATTCACGAGAAACTTATTTAAACAACGTGTAAAAAATGCGTAAAATAAACCAATACCCGCTTCCAGTTTATAGAATCCGGACGCCGATGTTCCCTGCTACCCTAACAGCCAGTACCCATTACAAAGCCATCAACGAGCCGACTATATTGTTTGTCTTCATTATAGTGTATTGTATTGTATTGAAATCATAGGTTTACAGTCTTATTAGAGTACATTTGGAAGAACAAGAATAGCGACTCATTAATAACATAAACTAAATATATGGTAACTTAAACAACTTTTAGTTTCATAATCACTACAGAATTCTTATTTTCGATCGCGAATCATGATATCGTATCAATATGTAATAAAATTTCGTAACAAAACCGTTCTCAGATCGTGCCCAAAAGTCATGATATTCTTCGAAATTTACATTCGTTAGTGAAATAATCATTTCATTTCTAATTAATACACGTGAGAGAAGGTGTCATTAGAGACAACCTTGTTCTATAATTTCGTCATGAAATTTACAAATATAGAGAAATGAGGTAGGAGTGATATTGGAAACATAATTAAAATAGTGACCATTGCAACTTTAGTACATGTTACTTGTATACCTGACGCGGGTGCTTAAATGAGGCGTTCTATGAAATCCCTTTTTCTTGCGATAGAACAATTGTTTAGGGTTGTTTAGGAACAATGAATTAAGGAATTACAAGATGTCTTATTTCATTTTTACATCCCAATAAAGAAGTTATAGAGCGGGCTGATGTTTTCAATAGATTGCAAATTAAATAGAACTTTCAAGCTTCAGCATAGTACATATTTTTAGAAACATCGTGACATTAATCTCGATCAAAACCACTCTAAATCACTATGTCGGCGCTCAATTCATTCATTACAAACACTCACTAAAATCTTTTAAAAACGCTCCAAAATTACTTAAAATGATGAGATCATTATTCATATTCAAAATAAAAATCGGTAGAAAAATCCACGATTCCACTGAAATAATTGAATTTCGTAAGCGTATTATATGTTCGTGAAGACATAGAAAGCAATTCATTGAACAAGTTTGCATATTTTTTGAAGGAGGGGGGGGGGGTTAATTAATATCGCTAATTTTGTTCATCTTCAACAAAATTAACGATATTGGATTACCTTCCTTTTATTTCACTCAAAACTTGCTCCACACACTCATTCAAATTCATACCAAAATTATTCCAAATCATTCATCTTGTCAATATCACGATGTTGTTAACTGTATAATTATAGCAATAACTTATTGTTTCAGGTACAAAATTACAATTCAAAACATCGTGAAATAAATTCCCCTTCCGATCAAAATTATTCTAAATCATTGACTCAACGTTCCATCCATTCATTCAAAAAATCTCACTCCAATCATTCAAAAACGTTTCAAAATAATTTTGAAAACATTTCGAAATCGATCAAAACGTTTTATCCAAATAAATTAAATTATCCTACGATTTTCTTGGCTGGTGTAGATCTAGTATTGTCTGAATGGTCCACGAAGACACACAAACAAAAAAGTAACCATATTTGTAAATGAGAGGTAATAAATATCGCTTATTTTGTTCATCGTGAACAGAATTAGCGATATTGGACTACTTCCCTTTACTTTCACTCAAAACTCGCTCCACACACTCGTTTAATTTCATTTCAACATCATTCACTGAAAATGTGCATACAGATTCTTTTTTTATATTTATTTGGAATGTAGTAGTTCGTTTTATCTTTTTTAGTCATTTTGGAGCGTTTTTGAGTGATTTGAATGAGTGTTTGGAATATATGAATGAATGGAACGATGAGTGAGGATTTTCGAATCGTTTTGATTTAAATGAATGTCGATTTCACGACGTTTTAAACTGTTGCAGTAATCGAGAAACCTTTTCGCTGATACTGAATAAGACAACATCTAATTTGTTTATTTAGATTAAAATGATTCTGTTTATAGAATTTGAAATTTCAGGAAATTTCAACGCGAGTTATAATGATAAACATCATGGAATTGCAATGTTGAATGATTTTTGAATGAGAGTGAATTGCTGCGTTGAAAGGGTTTTGTATGAAATTGAAGGGAGGTAGTACAATATTGCCTTTTTCGCCAAAGTTGAAGAAATTGTTGATATCTTATTATCTCCCTTTAGCAAATTTCTATAAAACAGATTCGTGTCTCTTTGTAGAGGGTTCCAAATCAACACTATCCAATAAAAATAATTTGTACAATTTGTCTGATGTTATGAAGCATTGTGAACGATTCTATGGCATATTGGGAAATGTTGGAATATTTCTGAATGGATTGACTGAACTTTTAGGCCGGGCGAATAGAGCGTTCAGTGAGCGATTTAGAATGGTTTGGAATTGGAAAGAGTCATTTTCATTATGCTTTTAACAGTTTTTAAATATTTTACTAACTTGTGTTCTGATATGCACGAATTGAAATATATATATATATATATTGCTACATAATAATGGGAAATAAGGTGTTTGGATGAATGGCCAATTTCGTGTTCAACTTGTTATTGGAGTTTAACGGAAAGGCGTTTGTTTGTGATTAAAAAATAAGATCCGTTTAACGAGAAACCCAGCTTCGAATGTTGAGAAGGAATGCGGAGAAATATCTGTTAAAGTATTTAAAGTTATTTATGTAGGAAAAAAGCAGAAGCCTGATTTATAATGATATATAGATAGTATCAAGTGATTGATATGTGTTAAAGTTTGGTACGAAGGCATTACTCACTCGAATACAAAATGTAAATATTTATGTTTTGTGTTAATTGCTGTACTTTCGAATTTAGTGCACTAGGTTAGGCAAAAAGTTATGTCAAATCTGCCCTGTGTTCAGGATGTAAAAATGTTTCGCGAGCGCTTTGAGATGATACCCCGCTTTGCACTTGCACATACGTGTAAAGCGAGGTATCATTTCGAAAACGCTTCGCGAACGCTTTCATCCTTAACGCAGGGCTGATCTTACCATGCGCTCAGGATGCAAAAAAAAAATAAAAAAATAAAACGTAATTAATCAAAGAACTGATAAAACTGAAAACCTGGTTAAAATTTAGTGAACAGTTAAGAAACATACTTTCAAAGGAGTAATACATAATTTGGATACATGTTGATACAAGCAATGCATATGGTGAAGATTCTTATTAATTTGAGTTATACATGAAAATATGGCCAGCGACTTGAAATTCTTGGAAATTTCCATTCTTAAATGAAAAAAATGTGAAAGATATTTTTCATAAAACTTTCATTGTAAGAAGAAATATTTATTTCATTTTCTTTCGCTACCGTTTCAATTGGCAAGGCAAATTATCATGTGAATTCAAATTTATTTCAAAAATATAAAAGATTGACTATCAGGTAAGAAAATACAACAATTCTACTTCAAATAAATCACTTTTTGATAGAAACGTTGTTATATTTGAAGAGTTCGGTCACGGTTAACCTATGTGGTACATAAAAAACATCAATTTATCAAAACAAAAATAAATCTGTGAAATTCCATGTGCCAATTTTCTGGAGAGGTACGCCAATATCGGCTGAGATAATGAATTATAAATAAAGTGAACGAGTGAACCACCTGTAGATCAAATACTGATTACAACAAGTTCAACGAGTAGAGGAAACCCTTGTTGAAATTCTGTAAGCGGCGAAATGAGGCTTTTTTGGGGATGAAAGTTTCGATTAAACTATTTTAGAGAGACAATGGTTCTAACTTCACTTCTTTTGGTCCTCTCCGTTCAGAGTGACAAAACTGTGCAAACTCTTTGCAATTTTTTTTATCCCGCTTTGCACGTCATTGCGTGCAAAGCGGGATAAAATTGGTCGACAGTTTGCATTTTTGATTTGATTTTTTATGTTCGGTGCTCACTTGCAACGGTAGCATCGGGCAAACCTGCCTTGCGTTCGGTATCATCGGACAATGAACTTCTTACGAATTTACGTGCAAAGCAGGGTATTATTTTCAAAAGTTTGAAAATGTCTTGTAATCTTGAACGCAGGGCGGATCTTAGTTGAAGATGAAACGGTCTATCGAAACGTTTTCGAATTGCTCCCCCACTTTGAACGCGAATACACATATACTCACGTGCAAAGCATTGTGCAGTGACCTATCGTTAGAAAAAGATTTTTCATTATGAACGGAGGTCTTTTTCAATGTGCAAGTTAGAATGAGACGGTAAAGATGCCTGCTACTAAGATATCATTTTCGCAGCCATGCTTTTTTATTCACGGGACCGAGGTTCTTAAACTTTGCTTCGTACTCAAATCAGAATTTTCTCAAACGGATGTATGACCATAAAGGATAATGCTAATAAGTTGTTTATAAATATTATTTTTTATGTTCAATCACAACTTATTAGTATCACAATATAATTACGGGGTTGATATAAAGTTGATTTATTTGAGGGGAAATTTGATTTTGAATATGAAAATTTTGATAAACTCGGGCCCTGACTACTGTTAATAACATTTTGAAGTTGACAAGATGAATAATTTTGGAATGATTTTGGAATGAAATTGAATGAGTGCGATGAGTCTTTAGTTAAGTTAATGGGCGGTAGTCCAATATTGCTCATTTTGTTTGGGATGAACTCACATAATTGAAATTATAAGAGTCTAATTGCTTCTTGAAGAAATGGGGAGATTTTCATAGAATTTGTAAGCATATTTTATTGAAGAAAGGTATTAGTGATTGTTGTCTCTTTTTTTGTTCACCCTGATAACCTCCCTTTAATTTCACTCAAAACTCACTCCTCGCACTGAATCAATCTATTCCAAAATAAATCTTCAATCATTCACCTTAGCAATTTCACGACGTCGTTAACTGTTCCCTCGTATCCTACCCGTGTTTAAAGGGCTGTGGGTTACGAATGATAATTTTTAATATGCATGTAAAAGTTATTGCGTGGAAAGGTCTTATAAATGCGTTTAGAAAACGACTGAAAAATTGCCTCCCGTTACCTTTTCCTTGAACTTTCAGTACATAAATAACTTTCTGTTTCCATTCACCTGTACAGAAATCAAATTTTGTCCTACTTTTAGCAGGAGACGCATTATCCCTTGTATTATTAATTTTGGCGCCATTATTTCATCTTATATGAACATTAAATAAAATGTAATTCTATTGTTTGGAATAATTGAACGCCAATTTCATAGTATATTATTTATCTTAACATGCAATAAAACCTTGCCAGACAATAGGTTTATGAGAAATACACAAATTTGTTTATGAAACGTGGAATGAACATACGCCTAGTATGCGTTTTACAGTTAACAACTTCCTGAATTGACAAGATGAATGATTTTCGAATGATTTTGTAATGAAATGAGTGTGTGGAGCGAGTTTTGAGTGAATACAAGGGAGGTAATCCAATATCACTAATTTTGTTCAGGATGAACAAAATTAGCGATATCAATTACCTCCCTTTAACAAAACATGCATGCATGTTCAATGAATAGCTTTCTATGTCTTCCCGAACGTGTAATACGCCTGCAAAATTTGGAATAGTTTCAATCGAGATGAGTGTCAATTTCACGATGTTTCCAACTGTATAAGAAATGGTACCTAATTTTACACGTAAACTTGAACACAAAGCTGAGGCCAATTTTAAAATAAGCGAACCTTTTGAGCATAGAAATAGTTTGGTAAAATGTTCAATATAGACCGACCCGAACTTAAATGAATTTACCAATTTCTATCAACTGTACATTTGATTAAAAAATCTCAGGGGAAGGGGCTAAGCCGAAAAATGTACTTTTCTTTAATATCCTCCGCTGGGCGAACGATTTATGTGTTTCCCATTTTTGCACACATGTACACTTGGGAAGCCGGGCACCTTTTCACGAAGATATCGTGAACTTTTGATCTCGAGTGGATGTCACCCAAAGTTTCATTCAAAATTGCCTTGTGGTTGAGCTGTTATTCGAAAGAAAAAATAGGCGCCGCCCTGCAACGCCCATATTTATGGCCCAAACAGAATGGTGTTATTTTTTTTTAATTGGACACTGAAGGAATATTCTTAGGATGTTTCATTTAAAATAGTCTATTGGTTTAGGTGGACTTATTGTTCACAGATTTCAAAGGTCCTACCCTGCTACACCCATATTTATGTGCCGAACACAAGTTGGCGTATCTTATTTTAAGAAGGGTCACCAATGTACATCCATGCCAAATTAAATGGACAGTGTCCCATTTAATTAGAAGAAAAAGACTTTTAAAGATTTCAAAATGAAAAAAACGCCCATTTATTCATTCTTTTATTCATTTAATTAGTTTATTCATTTATTGATTTATCTGTTTATTTATTTCTTCGGGGAATCACAATTTCGCAAGTAGGTCTTGAGACGGATCACCAAAGGAATATTTCTGCCAAATTTAGTTGCAATTGGCTCACTGGTTACCCAGGAGAAATTGTTTAAAGATTTGAATGTCATAAAATACCACGCCAATATTAGGGGCCAATCAATATTCCGGCAACAAGTTTAGAAATAGTTCAACTAAGGAACATTTCTGCCATGTTTGGTTGAAGTCCCCCAATTGGATATTGGGGCGAAGGTGTTTAAAGATTTCAAGGCCAAAATAAGCCTCGCCTTATCCCGTGAATATTTTGGGGTCAATTAAAATTCAGAAATGTGATTTAAAAAGAGTCTTCTAAAGAATATTTCTGCCAAGTTTGGTTGAATTCAGTCCATTTCTTTCTGAGGAGAAGACGTTTAAAGATTTCATGGTTAAAAAATGCGTCGCTTTGCCACACCCATATTTGGGAGTCAATGAAAATTTCATCCAAGGAACATTACTGCCAATTTGGTTGAAATCCGCCTATTGGTTACTGAGTATAAGATTTTATAGAATAAATGTTGACAACTTCGGACGTACGATGGACGACGCACGACCGACAAAGGGTGATTACAAAAGCCTACTTTGCACACGTTGTCGTCAGGTGAGGTAAAAATAAGCAATGTCACGTAGAAAAGCAAATCCGACAAGTCACGTAAATTGTAATCACACATGCATTTACTAAATACGTTATTATTTCCCTATCGTTTTCTACGTCTAAAGAATGTTCTGCGTCGTATAAACTTCTGTTTCATGAACGCCCCCCCCCCCCCCCCCCCCCAGCGTTGGCTATGCGGCGTCGAAGATTTTTAAGGAATCTGTGATAAAATTGGTGACCCAATGGCAACTGGTTGGTGCATCAGCATCGGTAACCCTTGGCGATTCAACTATACAGACTACGGCAATAATACGGGCGCAGTCATTACAGGGCATCGTTTCGCATGTGACTTACATTATGCCACAAGGATCAAGATAGCTTTGAGTGAAGCGGATTTAACGAAAGATTTAAACTGAGCTACACTGAAACGAACTTATAAACGGCCACTTGGTTTTTACTGAAAAAGTTATATTTCCTTTGGCATCTAAAATTCAAAGTAGTCAGATTCTATCAGCAAAAAGCATTAAGGGAGAATCTTAAATTAACATCAACTTGAAAAAGATGTAAGGAAAGCGGCGAATTTGGCGGGAAAATCAATGGTACTCCTGATTTCAAAATTAACATCGGTGGGGGAATTTTAGCATGTTATCCTTTTCAGAAAAACAAAAGAGCCACAATACTGTGTTTGATCGTTTGCTACAGACACCAAGGACAGCAATTCGAATCAATTTGTCTTTTGGAATACGTCAAATTGAACGGCCTTTCATGTGAAAATAAAAGATAGTTCAATAAATGACTATATAAGTGTGAATATGTTAAATTGTGGAAAATGCTAGGTGGCCGTTTAGAAGTTCGTTTCTGTGTTATGATAGGAAAACAAATCTAGAGTTATATTATCCATGATTAGTGCCCTGGCAGGGCGGAGCCAAAGTAACGGGTCGTTGCTCTTAAGGTTAAGGGAAATCAGCTTTTCTCTAAAATAACCTACTTCTAAAGAGAGTCGACATAAATAACTCGAGACCTTAAACCGTAGATTGGTAACCAAATCCTCGTTACTTCAGCTTAATCTACGAGGCCTTGGTAACCAAACGATGAAATGTGTTCACTCTCTCATAGCACGTGAATCCTTTAGGTTTAGGATACAGTTATTTGCACGAGCTAACGATGATTACCGACTAAAATTCGGAAGAACCCAAACTATTGAAAAGTAAACTCGCCAAATTACGTCACAGTTAAGCCCCGCCCTGCCAGTTCGTTAATTACGCAGAATAACACCCGAATAATATCAAAAACATTCATTTCACTCCCGCGACGTAGGCCATATTACAATAGCGTTTCTTTGTCGCATTTCAAGGTGTCGTCGGTTAGATAATTTAGCAATCGCAATCGCCGATGTCCGTTCTTAGAAATCGGCACAAGTGAGAATTAGGAATCGCCGATTTGTCCGCGGTGTCGGTTTTGCTGTGACTTTGGCCTTATTCAATGATTACGGTAAGCAGTAGTAAATGCTTATATATTGAATTAAGAATTTCGACATTATTGCGTTGACACATATATTATAGATATACTTTTTGTATATATTAAAGATCAACTGACAATGTAATTATTTTTTTCATTGTTGTTTTCAATTAAAGCGGAATAATCATATTCATTAGACTGTTCTCGAATTCCAACCCTTTCGAAAAAGAAATATACTTAAAATTTACATGCGTGTTGACAAATCATCGCGAAAAGAAAGCTAAATTTATTGAAATGATGTGTAAATTTTCATAACTTGTTGAAAAAGTATTTGAACCATAGGCGGTTGAACAGCTACGGTCAAGAAGTTCTTTTAATTGACACTTATTCCGTTCAAAACCATTATTAAACGTTTTCTTAGCGCTTCGCTACGTAGTAATAGCATTCGAAACACTGACTTTAATTCTTAAAACGCTCCTACATCTTTTGTGTATGCTCCGAAACAGTTCAAAACGACCCACAGTTTCGTTTAAATAGACCAAAACATTCCATATTTTATTAGCTGGACGGATTTTAATGGGTGTCGTTATTCCACAAAGTTACACAAATCGGTGTATAGAACAAAAGGCATGTGTAGTTAAAGGGAGGTAATAGAATATCGCAAATTTCGTTCATCGTGAACGAAATTTGCGATATTATATTACCTCCATTGACAAAAATATCCCATACTTATCATTACAGTTGAACAAAAGGGGCGATACTCTTCTGCCTTCCTGTTTTAAAAAATATAAGTACAGTCAAATCTGTATTGATCAAGCATCCAAGGGACCTATGAAAACCACTTGCGTATGTAAACCATTCAAAATCGCCCAATCAGCGCTCCATAACATTCATTCCAAACGCTCACTGCAATCACTTGGGATCGTTGTAGAAATCGTTAAAAACAATCCGAAATCGATAAAAAAAATAAATATTAATTTGGCTGGCGTTTTTTTAAAACGTCTGTCTGTTTCCTGAAGACACACAAATTGGAACGTTTTTAGATTTTATTTAAAGGGAGGTAATGAATTTTTGCCAAGTTGGACGAAATTATCGATGGTGTTTACCTCCCTTGTAAATTATTAAATAATCACTCATCCCATTCATTCCATTTTATAAGATTATTCCAAAACATTCACCTTGACAATTTCACGATGTGGTTAACGGTACAAGCAAAATATGCATTTTAAGACTACATGGTAAGGGTTTAGTTAACACGAAACCTATGACACTTAATTTCGGTATCACGTTTCACTTAATTTGAATAAAAGTAGGAATACTGAAATTTAAGAAACCATATTTTCACCCCTATGAAAGTGCTCTATCATTATAGATATATGATATAGTCGCCATATACGTATATATGAACGCTAATATGTAATAAGAAAAGATTGAAGCATCTGTTCAATGTATTGAAGACTCTATAATCCGTCGAAAGAGGTGCTTTGAAATAATCAAAGTACTGAGAGTACTGTTTGGGAACTGTAATTGATCTTGTCACATCAGACCAAATATCTCTGGATTTCCTTCGCAAATCGCATGCGTTCATCAAAATCAAATTTACAGAGCGGTAATACAAATTATAGGGAAACAATTTATAATATATTGCCATGGTCATCAAAACCTTTTTCAGACTTGTTTCCCGCTTTGCACGGGCTGTAACGTGAAAAGCGGGGTATTATTTTTAAAAGTTTCCAAAAGTTTTTTTTTACATCCGGAACGCAATGTAGTTAGTTACCTTGGAGTTTGATGGCAAACTGAAGATACGAGTAGGCTTGTTACTTTTTTCTTTATTTGATTATGCTATTCTTTTGCTCTATATTTGTGTGAAACCGAACACCGTCCATAAACTATGTTAAGCCCTATAAAAAGACGTGTACTTTTCGTTAATCGAAATGAACTTAGGTAGACAAATTTGCAGCTTATCAGGGCCCAAGATAAGAAGAGTTTTCTCAGTCTCAGGGTCAATTTTTACAAAATTTTAAATTAAAATAAATGTATGAAAATACAATATAATATTAATTATTATTAATTAATTATTTATAACAACTTATTAATATCATCTATTATGTTAATACATTGAAGTGAGTAATAAAACAGAATTACGGCTTGAATTTGAGAAAATTGAGCCTGAGCCTGGGAAAAGATTTATAACCTTTGGTCCAGATGTTTAAGGTTAGTCATGCCAATTTGAACTCACCGAGCCCGGCTAATTCGGTCGTAACGCATGCCAGGATATACAATCGTATGGAGCGCTTAGTGAGCGATTTAGATTGGTTTTGATTGGAATGAGTGTCAATTTCACAATGTTACTAACTGTACAAGGGAGTATGGTTGTAATGAATTCTACCTTTACGTCTTAACATCGTATATTCATGGCGTTAAACTATGGATGTGTTAAGCTTACAATTCAGAATGGGTTGCTTAATCAATACTCTTTAATTTCATATAAAATGGATACATTCGTTTGTATGTTTGTTTGTACGGGGTTATATGCCACTTTCAACATATTTGCAGATATAGCGCGATAAAGTTTGTACCTACCCTGTCGTTTCCCATACTACATCCGAGCCATCAGCTGCTTATACAACCTAGGCGTGCAACTTATCATACACCTTTGGGTGGGAGACGAAAAAATGGTATTACATTGAATTTGTCCGATGAAGTTTTCCCAGTCGGGGGTTCGATCATAGGCGTTCATCTTTTCAAACACCTGTTGGTGGGAAACAAATGACATTGGCTGAAATTTGCCGAGTCCGGGTGCGAAGTTACGACCCAAGAAGTGACGTTACCGATGAACTAGCCGAGAACGTTATGGAAAATAGACAAAAGACTTCTTTGAAACTGTTCATGTGAAAGTATTGCCCCTCCTTGGTGAGAGACGTTATATGTAACGTGTGCTTACTGCTAAATGGTGACGTACTAGAACACTCGCAATGAATATGTCTTTTAGCAATAATGTTATTACCTAAATAATGCCTCTGTCATTTTTTCCACACGTTATAGAGTCAAAACAACTTTTATTTTGACAAAATAATATTCTGGCGAGGATTGAGCCCCTCTCTTCCTTTGTACGCTCCCTGTGTACCACGTTAAAGCTTACGTACATTTAGAATCGCTATAAACATATCTTTCTTCCTGGTGATTAGCACCAAGCTCATTTCCTTGTTCCTTGAAAATTATTCGCATGCTTTATAAGTTCAACAGTTTAGGTATAATATAAATACGACCTTATGGACAATCGCTACAATTTATAATAGCATATGAATTTTTCTTCGAAACTTGCTTAAAAGTGATCAACTACATACCCGACTAGAGAACTAAAAAAAAATTAAAAAAATACGGGTTGACTGGATCTGGAAACAAGAGGCCCAAGAAGGCCTGTATCGCTCCGCTGGCTTTAAAATCTTGAGACTTTCATTCAATAAAGCTTACTTTAAATGAATACATTAACACCCCGAAATTTCCTCAGACCTAATTAATAATGATTAACTGGTTCTGGTCCATATTGCACCAAAATACTCAATCACAATGAACCTGCAACCCTTTACCCATCTAAGAAGGAGATGTCGTTCAAAGATTTCGGGCTCAAAATAAGCCCCGCCTGCCACGCCCATATTTATGGACCAATCAAAATTTCTTGAACAATTTAAGTAAATAGTCACGCAAGAAACATTCTGGTAAAGTTTCATTGAAATTAGGCGTTCTGGAGGAGATATCATTCAAAGATTTTGGCCTCAAAATTAGCCCCGCCCTGCCACGCCCAAATTTATGGACCAAGCAAAATTTAGCAAATAATTTTTTGAAAAGAAACACTCAAGGAACATTCTGTTAAAGTTTCATTGAAATCAGCCAAGTGGTTCAGGAGAAAATGTCATTCGAAAATTTCGTGCTCAAAATAGACCCCGCCCTGCCACGCCCATATTTATAGACCAATCAAAATTTCTTGAACAGTTTAAGTAAAGGGTCACCAGAGGAACATCCATGCAAAGTTTCATTGAAATCGGCCAAGTGGTTCAGGAGGAGATGTCGTTCAAAGATTTCGGGCTCAAAATAAGCCCCACCCTGCCACGCCTATATTTATGAGACGATCAAAATTTCTTGAACAATTTGAGTAAAGGGTCACCAGAGGAACATCCATGCCAAGCTTCATTAAAATCGGCCAAGTGTTTCAGGAGGTGATGTCGTTCAAAGATTTCGGGCTCAAAATAAGCCCCGCCCTGCCACACCTATATTTATGGGTCAATCAAAATTTCTTGAACAATTTAGGTAAAGGGTCACCAAAGAAACATCCATGCCAAGTTTCATTGAAATCGGCCCAATGGTATGGGAGGAGAAGATTTTTAAAGATTTCAAAGTGAAAAAAAAGCCACGCCCTGCCACGCCCATATTTGGGGCCAATCAAAATTCTTTGAACAATTTAAGAAGAGGGCCACCCAAGGATCATTTCTACAAAGTTTCGTTAAAATCCGCCCATTTTGGGACGTTTACGCACGCACGGACGGACGCACGGACTGACGACGGACACTCCGCCATGACAATAGCTCGCTGGCCTTTGGCCAGTGGAGCTAAAAAATGTCGTTGTTTTTCGTAATATAGTTAGCAACATAAAATTATCTCTCATTCTATTCTATAGCATTCTAAATCGCTCACTCAACGATCCATACACTCAGTACAATCACTCATTTCCATTTCCTAGCTCGTCACGGACCAATACAGTTAAAAACATCGGAATTGATCGGAATGAGTGTCTGAATGAGTGTCAATTCACGATGGTTTTAACTATACCTGTTTTTTTTTTTTTGTTCTTTTTCGAATTATATTTAATCCGTTACCAAAAAAAAACAAAAACTTGCCGAAATGACAATTACATTAAGTGAAAATAGAGCTTTGTTTTTTTACGAAGTCAAACTTTCTCGATAAGCCCAACGATTTTTCTTTTGCTTTTATGAAAAAAATGAGATAAGATAAGAAGATTTTAAGACAATTTTTTTTTTAAAAGCGCGTGATTTAACACGAGCTTGCTATGCAACGTTCATTATGATATACTAATTGGATTTCGCTTAGATAACATAAGAAAGGATTAAATGAACTAATTTAATGCGGGGTGTTAGTTTTTGATAATTTCACTGGTTAGGCGGTGAGTTTATCAAACAAAAATCCATCGTCATTTTTCGATAATCCACCAAAAACATTAAAGAAAGCATAGAACTTCACAAAAACTAATGCTATCTAAATCTCTCATCCATGGCATTAACTGATGTCTCTTTCAAACTTCCCACAGTAAGGAAAGAAAATTTTGGAATCTGACGGAATTTGAACCTTAACGGAAACGACATCTTCGGCTAGCCCTGCAATGTCCGACGTTCTTAACCAATGCGCTACCAGTATGCTCTTTACCGATACGACTATGTCACCACCTACAGTTAACGACATCGTGAAATTGACTAGATGAATGATGTCTGATCGATTTTGGAATGAAAATGAATGAGCGTGTGGAGCGAGTTTTGGGTTAAACTAAAGGGAGGTATTCCAATATCGCTAATTTTGTTCAAGATGAACAAAATTAGGGATATATATTACCTTCCTTTAATAAGATATGAATAGAAGTCCTAAAACATGAAATAAATTCATTGAAATTGTGGATTTTTTCCAACGAGTTATATTTTGAATGTTTTATTGATAGTATCCTTTTAAAAGTGATTTTGTGGCGTTTTTAAATGGTTGGAGTGAGTTCGAATGATTGGGGCTCTAATTGAGCAATTCAGAATGTTTTTATCGGATTGATAGTCAATTACACGATGTCATCATATCCCCTTAAGTCCAATTCCCACAATATGAAATACCTACAAGAATTGACCGCAGACTTGCTGCTTTACTTAACTATACTTCTTCAAAATAAACAAGCAAAACATAATAATAATAATAATAATAATAATAATTATTGAAATTTAATAATTATTTAGTAATAATTAGTGAAATTGTTATTGTGGCGTTTGTGTGACTCTCTCTATTTCTCCTTGTGACAAACCTTACGCCAGCGGTAAACGCTTACGCACGCAATTAACAGGTATTACATCCCCATGACTAGCACTAAGATCATTTCCGTGTTCCATTATTTACGAATGTCTTAAGGACAAACATCTTATAAAACCTGAAAAAAACCTGTCACGTTGAATCTGGAATGTGCCTGTAAAGGCTGTAGATATAGACAACGATCATACTGCACAAATGTGCAATCTGATCTTAGACCACGTTATATAGTTTTCTTTTTTCAGGGTTTTCTTTATAAAGTTAGTAACATCGTAAAATTGACACTCATTCCAAACAAACCAATTCTAAATCGCTCATTCGGCGCTCCACTCATTCATTCTAAACACCCAATCAAATCGATCAAATTCCCTCTGACATCTTTAGAAAACATTTCGAAATCGGCCAAGACTATCAACATTTAATTCAAATCGGTCAATTTTTTCTACGATTGTATTGGCTGGTATGAATTTTAATGTTTCTGCTTGGACCATGAAGACACACAAACAGAAAAATATGTATATTTTATTAAAGGGAGGTAATAAATACCGTTAATTTTGTTCATCTTGAACAAAATTAACGGCATTGGACTACCTCCCTTGAGTTTCACTCAAAACTCGCTTCGCATTCATTTAATTTCATTCCGAAATTATTATATAATATCATTCTTGTTGTCAATTTCTTGAGTTGAAGTTAATAGGTTTCATGTAACGACGGAGAAGTGACTCCTCAATCTTGCCATTTTTTTATTTTTTTTTTTTTTTTTATTTTTTTTGCGTTTCTGTAACGTTTTACGACTTTCTCCTGAAATAAGTTATACGTAATATAACGTCAAAAACTATCAACGCGTAGGTATTATGATAAGTATTTACGCACCCGTTCAAATAGGATTGTCATATTTATCAGAAGAAAACGTAAGTATAATGTTTTAATCCACGCATATTTTCTAAAGTGATTATTAGAATTAACAGTTAAGGCCTTGTTGGGATCACCTCAGTGACGTTTGTCGTGAAATATTCATTATCGTACTGTCGCTTAGTGCAAGTTTTGTTTACTAAAAAAGAAACATAACTTTGTATGAATATGTATATCATTGAGAATGCCTCAGTAGTCTTATGCTGTGTGTACTCAGTAGAATAGTCTAAAAGAGACTTGAGAGTTTGTATAACATAGGATTCATTTGAATTAATATTAAGAGCAATAGAATCTACTTTTTAAGATATTTATGTTAAAAGAAGGAGGTTCTGAAAACGCTCGCTTAGTAAAAGTGGTCGCTTAATGGACGTGGTTGCTCGAGCAAGATGGACTGTACATGGAAGGTTTAATTAGTAAATTGCTAGTCCGACCTCTTGACTTCTGGCAGGACTTAGAAATAGTTAGAAACATCGGGAAAGTGACAAGATGAATGATCTTGGAATAAATTTGAAATGATATTGAATGAGTGTGTGGCGCGAGTTTTGAATGGAATTTAAGGTAACTGCGGACAGATAACATGGTCGAATTTTCGACTTTCTTAAAATCTCACAAAAATGGCTGGGCTTTATCTTTGAAGTACGGGCATTAGCTAAAACGCAATAAAAAGCGTTTTAGGCTCGTTCATTGGAAGGGGCCAACCCCTTTTCGACCCGCCAAAATCAGTATTATCAGTATCAATATTTTCCGAATTAATCGGCCGATTTTTACGAAAAAAGTTTAATTAAGAAAGTCCAAGAATGCCAGAGCTAGTCGTTGAATTTCTGTGCACATTCGAACTGAAAAACAGGCATAGAACGTTATCTATTTCGCGATTTTTAAGATTTGACGTCCTCTTTTCATGTCATATTTTGTAAATAACTATATTTTTTTAAAAAAAAAATTATCCGGTGACCTATGCTGATCTTTTGTTATTTTGTAACGGAATGAATATACTTTACATTTATCATATAAAAACGATATGTGTTCGGGTTAGATTTTTCATCAAATTTGATTTTGTGAAGTTGTTGCAAGATTCTTCGTCGAATTCGGCGTCGCACGACAACCATTATTACGATGCTAATTTGACGCCAATCTTCGTGCAATAACGTATTGTAAAATATTTTAAACTGAGGTTAATTGCAAAATGTAGGCTTCAGAAGTATCATATCTGAATGTAATTTAAAGAAAACAAGAAATTACTTATTTTTTTTATCCGTTTAAAAAGACAGCTTTTGTGAACATTCGACGCGACGTTGAAATATCCTTTGATTTGCGATATCTTTGCGGAATCGAATTTTACAAAAAAATCTAACCCGAAGACACATGGTATTAATTTCAAAAATCGTCAGCGGAATGGTTTGGCAGCAACATATCTTAAATTCAGCATAGGTTACCGGACAGATTTTGGAGAAAAAAAAGTCAATATTTTCAGTAAACGTACTCGAAAACAGCGACGCAAGAGTCATTTACATATAATTCGTTACACCTTATTGTATACCTTCATATCAATCAAGGCACAACCTCCGGTGTCTTTTTACGAAGCAAATGGCGTTTTCGGGATAAAAATCGGTTGATCATTTCCGAAAAAAATGGACAGTTACTGCATTTGGCCCCTTAAAAAGGGGTCGGCCCTTTGATGACGTCATGGTGTCAACTTAACGTTACGAAATATCTTTTTTATGACCGATATATGAAAGCGGGTATTTCAAAGTTCAGTTTAATCGCTTTAGGCAATGTTTGCAGACAATTTCAAATTTTGGCCTAAAATGATCCTCTATGTGCACGATTTTGTTACATACCCATCCGCCTTACATACATCCGAGGTCTGTTGTAGTTTACGGAAATGGCCGAGTGATGTTCCGAATGCTCGGATGTATGTAAGGCGGATGGGTATGTTACAAAATCGTGCATTTTGTTAGGCGGAAACAGTGTAAGAAAAACTAGCACAGTATATTTATATCTTTTACAGTAAATAACGTCTGAAAAATCTTAATTTTGAGAATAACAAATCATTCTCAAAAATTAATATTTTTTTCAGTTGTTATTTAAGAATCTAAAGATATTCATATTAGGATACGATGGTTTCACGTCAGTGACTTAAACGAGTAGCGTTGGCGACGTCGAATGATTTCACTCAAAGTTTCGAGGGCCAACGTCATTTACACTGACGTCATCAAGATTTTCAAAGGGTTTCCAGTATTTTTTAAAAATAGTTCGTCTATGTACATCCGAGGTTGATCGTGAGATTGGCCGAGTGGTGTTCCGAATGGAGCATGAGATTTCCAACGAATAGCATGAAGTGTATGACACTTGAATGAAAAGATTGTTTAAAAGTAAGAAAACAGAATGATAGAAGAAAGGCTAGGCGATAAAGAAAGGGCAAACGGCATGGTCTTTGATAACCATTCAGAAAACATCTTATCTAATTCTAAAAGTGAAAATAAACTTTGCGTCCGTACATTACTAAAGAGCAAAAATTTAAGACTGTGATCAAACTGATGCACAGGCTGATCCTGGTCTTAATGTTTCAATCCGGTAAAATCGTTTTAAATGTTACACAAATGTTTCATTACAAATGTTTCCCAAAAATAACAAAAAAAGAAAATATCTTGAAAAACTAGATGGTTTTCAGAGGACAGCAGCTGTCGAGCCTTGATTTAAACTTATGACTTTGAACTATAACCTTGAACTTGAAGCTTTTGGAAAATTTCATTGAATTCGTACATCTACTCATGCTTGAGAATAATTGCGCTAAATTGTTTAGAAATATGGCCATAAATTAAATACAGTTAGTAACATCGTGAAATTGACATTCGTCTCAATCAAAACCATTCTAGATCACTCTCTCAACGCTCCAATCATTCATTCCTGACACTCACTCAAACCATTCAAAAACACTCCAAAAATAATAACAAGAGGACCAAGATGGTCCTAGATCGCTCACCTGAGTCTCTTTGACCCCTGGGACAACACATTAATTAGATAGGCAGATGTCAAAAAGAAGATAATTGCCTATTATCAATACCATGGAACATTTTCAGCAAAGAGCAAGACAGATATGCCTTTTTGCTCTTTGATTCTATGTAAAAAGGGATGCACATGGGTGGACCCCAAATGTGACCCCAGGGTCTTGATATGAACAAACTTGGAAGAGGTCCATTAGATGATGCTACATACAAAATATGAAAGCTGTCTGCCTTCTGGTTTCAGAGAAGAAGATTTTTAAAGATTTTCCTATTTTCACCCATCATGCTCAGACGAGCTGAAACGGATGCGCCCGGGTGGAGCCAAAATATGACCTAAGGGTCTTGATATGAACAAACTTGGTGGGGGCCCACTAGATGATGCTACATACCAAAAATGAAAGCAGTGTGCCCTCTGGTTTCCATTAAAGAAGATTTTGAAAGATTTTCGCTCTTCCATTTTAGGTAAAAAGGGTTGCG
The DNA here is from genome assembly GCA_948146395.1 of Fragum whitleyi. NCBI lineage: Eukaryota > Metazoa > Mollusca > Bivalvia > Cardiida > Cardiidae > Fragum > Fragum whitleyi. Next base: position 55,714,557 of record OX411552.1, on the reverse strand, counting down.
CCCGGGTGGAGCCCAAATATGATCCTAGGGTCTTGATATGAACAAACTTGGTAGAGGTCCACTAGATGATGCTACATACCAAATATGAAAGCTGTCTGCCTTCTGGTTTCATAGAAGAAGATTTTTGAAGATTTTCATTTTTTTACCCTTCGTGCTCATAAGAGATAAAGGGATGCACCCGTGCAAAGCCCAAATATGATCCTAGGGTCTTGATATGAACAAACTTGGTAGAGGTCCACTAGGTGATGCTACACACAAAATATTAAAGCTGTTTGCCATCTGATTTCAGAGAAGAAGATTTTTAAAGATTTTCGCTCTTTGATTCTATGTAAAAAGGGTTTGGCCCGGGCAAAGCCCAAATATGACCCCAGGGTCTTGATATGAACAAACTTGGTAGAGGTCCACTAGATGATGCTACATACCAAATATGAAAGCTGTCTGCCTTCTGGTTTCAGAGAAGAAGATTTTTAAAGATTTTCTTATTTTCACCCTTTTTTTTTAAGGGTAAAGGGAAAGTTAAGGGTGGATTTCATTTATTTGAACAACTTTGGTAGAGCTTGACCCAAGGAACATCCCTGCCAAATTTCATCAAGATTGGCCTACTGGTTTAGGAGGAGACGATGTTTAAAGAAATTGTGGACGACGGACGACGGACGACGCACGTCGCACGACGCACGACTGACGACGGACGACGGACATTCTACGATCCCAATAGCTCACCTTGAGCACTTTGTGCTCAGGTGAGCTAAAAAGGTAAGATAAACATCTACATTAAAAAAATATATCTAGAAAAAAAATCAAAAATTTCACTTTAATAATTTTTACCGATCGCCCTATTTTTTCCGCCAATCAAAGGTCACTATTTCGTTTGAAATTCAAAAAAATATATCCCGTAACCACAGGGTGTAACGTGCCACGCCGGCACTAGAAGGTTCATGGACACCTGATCGATTTCTTCGATACGGTACTAACGGTGGGGCAAGTTTTTGACTGATTTGTAAACCAAAATAATCATTTTCATTTCAATTTTTAGTATCACTGTCGAGATAAATGGTTCTTCTTTTAGGAAATAAAAGGGGTGGGTAACAACTAAGCAAAATGGGCGAGTTCTAGCCCTAGGAGTGAGTGACTTTGCTCGTTTTTTAGGTTTGTCATTATTTTTTTGTCAAACAACCTGACTATTCTTAATTGTTTGTGTTTGTCTTAGAGCATTTATGTATCCTCTACACACATTCAAAATTTCTCGGCAAAAGATCCACATAAAGCGAAGATATTCGTACTTTTATTGGCATGGGTAGCGGAAAATATGATAACAAGACACCCCTTATTTTTTTTCGATTTGAAATCGACACCAGAATTTGTGATAGGGGGTGTCTTGTTATCATATTTTCCGCTACCCAGGCAAATAAAAGTACGAATATTTTCGCTTTATGTGGATCTTTTGCCGAGAAATTTGGTATGCGTGTAGAGGACACATAAATGCTCTTGGACAATCACAAGCAATGAAGAATAGTCAGGTTGTTTGACAAAAAATTAATGACAAACCTAAAAAACAAGCAAAGTCACTCACTCCTAGGGCTAGAACTCGATCATTTGGCTTAGTTTTTAACCTCTACTTTTGTTTCCTAAAAGAAGAACAATTTATCTCGACAGTGATACTAAAAATTGAAATGAAAATGATTATTTCGGTTAATAAATCAGTCAAAATGTTGCTCCACTGTTAGTTCCGTATCGAAGAAATCGATCAGGTGTCCACGAACCTTCTGGTGTCGGCGTGGCACGTTATACCCTGTGGTAACCTGACGATCAGCTCGAATCAGTAAGTTACGTGAATTTCGGTCATTATGGGCGGGGACTTGATTCAAAACCAGACAGTGACGTCATAATATTGTCTGATAAAATATCTCGAGAGACCCTTAACTTGAATCGAATATTTAAAAAAAAACTGAAACCGTTTTGTAAAGGGTTTTTTTTTCATTTATGCTTATACAAAACTGTTCATTAAAAGGAGGAGAAATTCTTGAATAATGTGTCTGTGTGTTAATCAAGAAAGGATTAGGCTGAAATGTAACTAATTCTGATTCATAAAAAAATTAATCTATATGTATACAGCAGTAAGAAAGATTGACCAGGTTGCTTGAACCAAGCCTTTCTATACTCTCTACCACATTTTCAAATTGAGATAACAAATAAAAGACGACAGGGCTGAAACATCTATAATCTCAATTCCTTTTCAAAATGAATTCTTTGGATCTTTTTAACAACATGTTGATTTAGTTATCCTGGAAAGTTCCCGTTTAAAGAATAAATGCAATCAAATGTTCGGTAGAGGAATCGAGGTTTAAGGTCCATTTACGACGAGTCACGTGAAAGGTTGCCATCGAAGGACAAACAGTGTGAATTGAAAAAAAAGGAAACGACTTTAGACAACTAGGCACTTGGAAAGGTACATGTAGGCAAACAATTGTAGAACAATTTATCATAGGCCTACTTAAATGATTCTAGGGATAGAAATATTTGCAAAAACAAAGCGATTCGAAGCATGTTAGGCCTTTGATAGCTGACCAGTATCGAAAGACAGTGTGATCTGTTTAGCTTTGACGTAGTATAGGTAGGGAACCATAACTTTAAATGCGTTATCAATGTTGCTTGTTGCAAACATTATAGTATTGACCATGAATATGCGATGGTTTTGTTTTGTTTATATGGGGTTGGCGCCACTTTCAACAATCATTCAGTTATATCGCAGCGGCTTTGGCACCTAACAGCGGATTCCTGGTATTAATAACATCAGTACTACCAAAAATCCTTTTATATCCCCCAGCTGCTATCCCACACACATTAGTGGGAGAAAAAGAGTTGCAAAAGATGAGTGCCGCCGTCGGCGATCGGATCCAGGGCCTTTTAAATGATCAACGCCGCGCTACCAGTTGCTCGACTGAATAAGCCTTGATAGATAAGTGTTTTTTGACAATTACAAAACCCTTACTAAGAGAGACAAGATGTCCGCATAAAGATACTAAATAGAATACAAAATCCATAAGTTGCAACCACGAGGTTTTGTTCACCGAACGATCTCAACTGATTTTGTCTCGCCAAATGATTAATTACATGTATTTACAGAAACCCGATGGTGATTAAATTCGCCCCTATCCACTTTTTATTTACCTCGATTGATGAATGTATGACGCAACAAAGATGAATGGCATAATTGATTGACGTGCAACTCGTTTTCCATAGCTTTATTCGCTGAAAAAATAAGTCGATCGGTAAAACAGTTATAGTTCATATTCTGACAATTTACGCGTATAACCTTGCGCTCCGCTTAGGTTATATCGCGTAAATTGTCAGAAATGAACTATAACTATTACAATTTAAGCTCGTCTGATACTAGGAAGCTATTTAAAATCATGTATACATAATTTTATTATAGGGAGGTAATCAATATAGCTAATTCTGTTCATCCTGAACAAAATTAGCGACATTGGATTACTTCCCTTTAATTTCACTCAAAAGTCACTCCACGCACTCATTCAATTTCCCTCCAAAATCATTCCAAAATCATTCGCCTTGTCAATTTCACGATGTTGTCAACTGCACTTGCACGGACAAAATTAGTCCGATGGACAAACTAATGGACGTACGAGGAATGACCAAGAAATTCGTAAAATGGGCTTCTGACTTACGCATTTCTAGGTTTGCATTTAAGTTTCTACATAAGCAAAGATGCTGTTATTTCTGCAAACCAATATTTAGCGGCCTTAAATTTTGTTGCTGTGGTAACATATGTATGCTTAGTTTTTTTTTTTGTTTTTTTTTTGGGGGGGGGGGATTGGAGGGGGGATAGTGCGTTAGTTGAAATTACTTAGCATAAGTAAATATCACACAAAAAGGAGATCAATAGTCCTATGTTTAAACATTGTAGGAAGGGTTTTACGCACACAGAATTTTTGAAGTAGCTGGAGGCTAGGATAGGATGAAATGGTGGCACTGGTGTGAGAAATACCAGGAATCCATTGTTAGTTGCTCCAGCTGCTGAGACATAGCTGAAGGATTGTTGAAAGGGGAGTTAAACCCTATTCAAACAAACAAATGAAAAATCTTACATTCTTTTTATGATATTCAAGAATTCAAATGTTTTATAACCCAATTTTTGTCGAATTTCTGGATCAACCCTCGTACATACACTGAGCAGTCGTTGTGACAACCGTAACTATTTCTCGCTAAACGCAAGCGACCTAAGCATAAAAATCAAGATATGAGCTTGTGCGTGACGTTTCCAGCAATTTCAAATAAGCACAATGTTAAAACATCGGCGTCTTCACATTGCGATAAATAGACGGTTTTGGACCTATATATTTTCTGTTTACATTCAAAAATTATTTTTAAACAGTGTGGTGCTGTCCTGGCCACTCGAAATCTGTCCATCGCGCTCACATGACATTGTTGGAAATGTCACGCACAAGCTCATATCTAAGTGGATCACAAATGCCCCCGAAACAGCATAATTTTCAAGTTTGACCCTTGACCTTGACCAATGACCTTGTCAATTATCGAAATGCAAGTACGTTGTTTACACATAGCGCCTTGGCCGATACAGCTATTTTTAACTCTCACAGGTACCCATCTAGATTCCTGGAGGAAAGAAGAAACTTTGAGTAATTATTTTGCTCTGAATAATTTCCGTGGTCCGTGAAGGATTCGAACCAGGGACCTTCCAATCCATAAGCCACCATCCTAACAACTACACTTTACAACATCGTGAAATTGACAAGGTGAATAATTCCGGAATTTGGGATGAAATTGAATAAGTGTGGGGCGAGTTTTGAGTGAATTTAATGGGAGGTAATCGAATATCGCAATTTTTTTCAGATGAACAAAATTAGCGATATTTATTACCTCCCTTTGATAAAATATGCATACAAGTTCTATAAATAGTTTTCTATTTCTCCGAGAATCTACCAGACGCTTACAATTTTAATTATATCAGTGACATCGCGATTTTTTTCTAGCTTTGTTTATTCTAAATTAAGTTATTGATTTTATGTTTTTCAGTGAGTTTGGGGCTTTTTTTAAATGGTTTGAGTGAGTGTTTGGAAAGGATGAGTGGAGCGCTGAGCGAGTGATGTGGAATGGTTGTGATCGAGATAAATGTCAATTTCACGATGTTATTTACTGTAAACGGATTCCACTTTTTATCCTGAGTTAACTGCACAAAAGAATACGGGATGATAAAGTTGTTACATATAAGAAGAAATGTAAGTTATTTTAATAAAGTTTTATTTGTTTTAATCACAAATACAACAACGATATTCATTTTATAGATAACAAAAATAGTTTCTTGTTAAGTAAGTTAATAGTTATTTTAAACCTTTAAGTGGTACTTAACCATTGTCATACAATTTTAACAAATAATAAATATACAGTTTTATACAAACGTTAATTTACAAATTTATGTACTTTTAAGCCAGCGTACCTCTAATTAGAAATTTTGAAATGGGCCTGATGCAAAGAATCCCCGAAAAACGTAGTATTATTTCGGGTCTGTCGAAAATTTCATTTTTGGCGTTAATGTTAACGTAGTCCCAGCGCTTATAAGCCGTAGATTTTTATTTGCACGTACGAAACGGATTCCACTTTTTATCCTGAGTTAACTGCACAAAAGAATACGGGATGATAAAGTTGTTACATATAAGAAGAAATGTAAGTTATTTTAATAAAGTTTTATTTGTTTTAATCACAAATACAACAACGATATTCATTTTATAGATAACAAAAATAGTTTCTTGTTAAGTAAGTTAATAGTTATTTTAAACCTTTAAGTGGTACTTAACCATTGTCATACAATTTTAACAAATAATAAATATACAGTTTTATACAAACGTTAATTTACAAATTTATGTACTTTTAAGCCAGCGTACCTCTAATTATAAATTTTGAAATGGGCCTGATGCAAAGAATCCCCGAAAAACGTAGTATTATTTCGGGTCTGTCGAAAATTTCATTTTTGGCGTTAATGTTAACGTAGTCCCAGCGCTTATAAGCCGTAGATTTTTATTTGCACGTACGGCATTTTAGCACGGAGACCTAATAAAAGTGACGCCTTTTAAAAAATGAAAACATCATGAACAGAGTTTTAAGGTCGATTTCTAAATTTCTAATTTAGTGTGTGCTACCTTATTAATACATGTAATACATCGTATCTCTAAAAGAGGTAGAGAGCCGGTCAAGTGATTGGACATTTGCTATGCCTCAAAATCAGACATGTTTGGTCGTTTGTCAACCAAAACTTAGGTTTGAAAAACATTGAAGAATGTCTTTAAATATTGGAGAAGAACAAGCTATTTAAAAATGAAGAGAATGATTTTGTGTTTGAGTGTTTGTTGCAATCGAAGGGTGGCCGTATAGCCGTAAATGGACGTAAAACTTAATTACATGAATGAATACCCATTCATAAATGTGATAAGTTTTCGTGTTTCATAATTTACTAAAACATCTAATTTATGCAGGTAGGTAGGGTATTTTAACTTTTACTTTAGACAAATCGAAAAATAGATTTTCTGTTAAGGCACCACCAATTATGAAAATAAAGCCTTGCATTCCACTAATTAAAAGTCGAATTAGTCGTACAATTTAGATAATTTATGTTCAAAATAAATAACATCTACATTATTTTCAGAGAAGAAAAAAAGCTTCTCGAATTATGTCGGGGTTAAGATCGTTTAACTTCCATATAAAACAAAATGATTTCATAACACGATAAACAACTATTTACAAACTAATTTTTACAATTCTACATTTTTTGTCTTTTTTAACACATTTTGTGAGGTCTGATTTGAATTTGAAAAGTCTACATTTTCTTCTCTTTCCTTTTCCTTGAAAATTAAGTCAAGAGTAAGTAGATCAGAACTTGTAAAAAAAGTTCGACGTAGGGAGTACTGCGACTAAGGGAGGTTCGAGATAAAGCTATCCAATTACTGATTGCTTTTGAATCCTTTTCTCTTGGTTATCAAGTACATGTATTAACCAAATAGAGATATGAATCGTTCAAAGGCGATCAGAATGTCGTATCTAAAGCTTTTATCAAGCTGTAGATACGATATTCCGTTCCCCAGTCGACGAATTTTTATTTATATAATTACGATTTCGCGAATTAAGGTGGCAATTGACAGCGGCCTCCCGACTCTATAAACCGGAAGTGGGTTTTCGTTTATTTCACGGCTCTTTGTGCGCGTTGTTTAAAAAGACCGGTTTTGTAAGATTCTACTTATGGAAATAACGTAGAATAATGATTGTAAAACTACATAATTTAGCTTCTTTTCAACATTTGATATTAATTGAATGACGGGATCATTAAATTTAACAATAAAAATGCGTTAAAACCGTCATTCGATTAGGGGGAACACTGAAAAATAACGAAAAACTTTCTTATTTGCATGGAAAGGTATGCTGAATTTTTTTACCAAATAAAGGGAAAATATGAATTATAAACATATCGAAAAAATAAGAAAAATTCATTGGGTAATTTCTTCAAAAAATAGGTTTTTGTGGCAATTTTACCAAGTAAAATTACAAAAATTAGTGCATTTTTAACTTTTGAAAGCAAGTGCAATTGATCAAAGAGAAATTGTCTTGTCAATAGCCATTGTGTACATGTACATGTATAAGGTCTATCAAAATATATTTGTTTTATAGCTATAACTTAGTACAGGATTTATACTAGACCTAAAATAAATATAACCGTTCTACTGAAAAATGGCCTATACCACTCAAGGGCAGATAACTCTAGCATGAAAACGTGCGTGGAAAGGTACCTTCAAATTCTGATATAATGACTACACAATGTAAATCTACAACATATGTGACCAAGAAAAAAATTCATTGGATGTAAAAAATGACGCCATGTGTCCATTGCTACCTTAAACCAGTAGAATTTTTAAATATTCGCGTCGTCGATTACTTTATTCAAGCCCAATTTGAGCTTGTAATCATTTCTCTTTTTTATATGATTATTTTATATACGTGCATGCTTTATATGATACGACCATTTAAGAGGATATGTGTATCTTCGAATATATAGTAAGTATGACATGCGTAAGTGAGAATGGAACAAAACAATCATGAAGTTACATCTAGACATTTAATTATTTCGAATAAACGGTAATAAACATAGTATCGTCTGCGACCGAAACGTCTTATCAGCAGCTAAAATAAAGCATAAAGCTGAAGATGCAACTTGTTGGGCGTCTACCATATTTGATCCTTTTTTTTAGAATTTCCCGCGGAGCAACGTTTAATTCTATTATAAGCCATTTTGGTTTGGTTTGTTGTTAAATGGCCCTCGGTCTTGATCGTTTCTGCAATTATATTTATTTGAGAAACATATCGCTTCTTGATAAAAATTGTAAGTTTTAGAACAACTTAAGACTTTTCGCAGTCCTTCTTGAAACCACTTCAAGAGTCTGTTCGGTACATGTAGCAGTACCACAAGCCACAGTAGCCCGTGTAAGTTTGTAAAGTATTTCGAGCTTTAGAAAAAAGGAGCAATTCGGATTTTGAATAAAGATACGGCATGAAAAACTTTAAAGCTCCTGTGTGGTTTGTAGTCAGTAGATTGATAATTAGCGAATGAAATCCTATTTTGTGGTACTCATTAGAATCGTCTCAAAGAGACGATTCAAATGAGTTCTCACAATATAGGCTTTCATTTCTGTTGAAACGATTCAGAAAGCATCTAAATTGTACCAATAAGGGTGCTATCGCGAAGTAATGTTTTCATTATTGTGTTACGGTCTCTTATCAAGTCCACTGTTACGGATCATAGTAACAGGAGTACACGCGCGTGTACACTCATGTATGGGTGTAGAGACGGTGTTCGTGGAAGTTGACGAACTGTTAGTCTCAACTAGTCTCCAGAGGTCTTCGATTTATATTGCACATAGGTAAAATATTTGTGTGTCCTTCCCCAGTTTTTGTGACCTTGAACTTCACCGATCGTGGAATTCTACTGGTAGATTGTCTCCCAAGGTCAGAACAGTTCGCACAAATGGTTCCACGTTCTTGGAGTCTTCGACTGGCTTGAGATTGTAGTTTCTGGCAATCTGGAATAAATCGAAAATTTGCTTATATATAACAAAGATATAACATCAGGATAAATCAGATAATATTTCGTAGTTTTTTATAAACCTGTAATGCCAAGCAATTGTTGTATGAGATGGAAAACCAAAACAAAGCAGAAATAAGAACATTTTAACTACAAACCAAAAACAAATTTGGCTGAGTAGACTTTCAAATATAAACCGTGATGTACAAAACTAAAAAAAAAAGAACTCGGCACTTTTTTTTCAAAAACTAATTACAAATTCAGTAATTTTTTACATCTTACAAGAAGCTGCAGATTTTGTCGCACACCGACAATGAATAATATGTCTTTATGTCTTTAACCAAAATGACAAAATAAGTGACATATTACTGATCTAATGACTTTTGACAATATATATATGTGAATTCGTGCCAATGATCTTATGCATTATTTTTACTAGAATAAGATAATAATAGATGTAAGACATGCTACGGAGCTAATGCAACATGTTATCGATACACGATTCTAGGGCCCGTTTTACTAAAATTCTTACGAAAAAATTAATCGTAAGTCAAAATCACAAATCGTACCTCGTGTTTACATTCCTTGTAAGATTCTGCCTTGCAATATCTCATTGGAATCGTCTATTGAAGACGCTTTCAATAAGATGATGCATGGCAGAATTTCATATTTTGTTACTTCTATAGAAGCAAACTTCAAATTGTGACTTACGCAAAAAGATGATCGTAATAAAACAGACCCCTTGTCTTTAAGAATACAGATGCTCAAATAATTTCGAAATAAACATACATTTGCCATGACAAGGTACAACATTTTTTCAGCAACCCGTCTCCCGACACAAGCCCGGGCACCAAACCCGAACGGAAGTGACGTAAAAGGACTAAATTCTCGCGCCTCACTTCGAAACCATCTCTCTGGGATAAAGGAGTCAGGCTCTTTGAACATGGATGGATCCCGGCACATTGTGAATGTATTCAACATAAGAATTGTCTGCAGATATAGAGTAAACAACATCGTAAAATCGAGGTGAATGCTTTTGGAATGCTTTTGGAATGAAATTAAATGAGTGCGATGAGCGAGTTTCGAGTGAAATTTAAGAGGTATATTCCAATATCGTTTATTTTGTTCAAGATGAACAAAATTAGCTATATTATTACCTCCCTTAACAAAATATTAATACAAGTTATATATAGCTTCCTATTTCTTCTAGAACCAATCAGAGTTAGAGTTTTTATTATGTCAGAGAAATCGTAAATTTTTTCTCGGTATACTCATTTTGAAACAACTTGTTGGTGTTATCTTTTAAGTTAATTTTGAGCGTTTTTGAATGATTTGAGAGAGTGTTTGGAATGAATGGATGGAGCGCTGAGTGAGTGATTTAGAATGGTTTTGATTGTGAAAAATGTCAATTTCACGATGTAACTAAATGTACGGAGAAACGAATGCCATTAAGGTTAAATTCAAACGTTATATCAAACAAACTGCCCACATTCGCGACATTTCATCCTGTCTTGCTCACTTTTTTTTCTGTATGAATGGAATATTTTATTTAGTTTTACTATATCGAAAGCTACCACAATTTTTTTTTACTAAAAGGTTCTATTAAATTAACTCTTTTTTTTTGCAAATATTGTTCGGCAGATCAAAGTGATTGAACAGAAAATTAGAATTTTAGGTATAAATTATAACTTCTAATTGGACAAAGTACAAAATCAAACTAAGTTTAGTTTTGGTTGTAAGTTAATAATCATCTAGATCTACAATTGTGGGTATTTGATTTTGATAAAATATAATGTAAATAATGTAAATTCATGTTAGTGTTTTGTATTGGAAAAATATCTAACGAGGTTGGGAGAATTGATAATTGTCGAGGCTCTGTCTCGTTAGATATTTTCTTTATACAATACATTAAGTATGTATTATGTTTATCTCATAACCTCTATTTGTCTTGTTTTCGTCGCTGTTTCTAACAGAAATTCGAGTTTTTAAAAATAACCGCATTATATCATTGTTCTAAAAATAAACTATGTGATATCATAAATAATATCATATGGGATGTTATCACACGGATATTTATATAGTTATAAGATGATGTCGACTTACATTCTTTGGTATCGTATATCCGCTTATAACAGTATCTGCAGTAAGCATTCTAGCGTTTGTTGGTACGATGGGATACAGTCTGAGGACTTCTTTAATAAAGGCTTTAATGTAAGGTATGGAGTTCAAATGATCCGCGGTAATGGGTCCGTCACCTAGATCTAGATTATCAACCTCGTCTTGGACCTTTCTCTGAAACTCTGGATGTGTTGATAAGAGGTATATCGCCACAGCTACAGTGTTTGACGTCTGTAAAACAAAAGGATCAGTTTTAATTTTGAGATCCACGCAGAAAAAAAGTTACATGCTTATGGAAAGTGCAGTGCCAAAGGGAAACGGTCAATATTAGACAAAAACTTTGCTTTGCTTATTTGTAGGTTTTCGCCTTCTTAACTAAAGAAAAAGAATCATTACGAAATGTCTACCGCATTGGATGAAAATGATTTTTTAAATAGATATTTTGTATTATTCTTTGATGAAAATTTGAAAAAAAAAAATTGTTAATTTCAAAGAAAAAAAGTAGTATTTTCGAATTCGTGTAATTGAAAATAAATGAACGAAAGGCATCGTCTGAAAGGAAAAATAGACATGGACATTCGCAAAATCTAAAATCATAAGTGGTGAAGATAAACATTGTAACTAGAGCTTACGACCTACCTACGATGTTGAAATCCCTTATCATCGAAAAGATTTAACAGTAATGGCGGAAAATAGTATAATATTTCATTTACGGTTTTTAAGAAAAAGATTTGATTGGTTAACCAATGTAAAAGACAACGAAAGGTTAATATGTTATCACTCAACAGAAAAGCAGATAAAACAGAAAGAAAAGTGTTAAAAAGTATTTACTTTATAAGCCTTCCAAATTACAAGAATAAAACAGTTTTGAATAGGAATCTGATAAGCTTTTTATATACAGTCGATATTGCTAGAGCGACCACTTCTGTTAACCGACCAATTTTATTAAGCGTCCATCATACAAAAGTCCCCTCACCTTTAGCAAAACAAAACGAAAACTTGTTTATTTTTGAATTTTATGTTGGTGGAACCCATTAGATTCGCCTCAATGAGACGATTCTAATAGGTTATAGGTCATTATTATAACATCATAGGTTTCAGATAGACATGTGAAACATCTATACATGCTATCAAAAAACTTATCTTATTTATCATGAAATATTGTATTAAGCGACCATATCCATAAACAACCGCTTTTTGGTGGTCCCCTAAGTGGTCACTTAACACAAGTTTTACTATACCTAAACAAACCTACCGAATCAACACCACCAAGCATCAATTCTGTCATATTTGTGTATATTTCTTCCATTGTTAAATTGTCACTAGCGAGCATGTGTTCTAAAAACGTGACGTCTTCAAGAGCTACCTCCGAGTCCCTCTCCGCTCGCCTGGAAATCTCTTCTCGTTTGGAATCCAGTAGATTCGTAGCTGAAATGGAAGTTTACATAGAGGATATTGATTGAGTGGTTATTGAATACCGAAATTATCAAACGAGTCATCTTTCAACAGATAAAAACGAGGCTGTGTCTCGTTTTTATCTGTTTAAGATGGCGAGTTCAATAAATTCGCTATCAAATGACTACAAATTTGATATGTTATTTATAATACGACCCGAATTTTTGTGAAACACGAGGAAATTACAATTTTTGTAAATTCAAATTATTCAGCGAAATATATAACGCCGTTTGCGAAATGACGTCAGCAAATTCATTATGACGTCATTTTTCTCAATGAAAATATGAGGTTGGTGCCCAATCTTAACTAATTTGCATATTTGTTCCACTAGTGTAATAACACCCGAGTATGTTTTATAAATAGCTTTCAATAGATTCGTAGCTGGAATATAGAATAAGTATGTTAAATAACACATAGATATTTATAGATCCACAAGTTTAAGTGAGTGATCAAAGGCCAAATTTGTCTATACTTGTATAGACAAAATTGACCTTTGATCACTCACTCTCAAATTCGGAACTATAATTTCATCGCGTTTAAAGCTTGTTTTTGTTGTATATTGACAATCACGCAAGCATTCATCTTTTTTCAAACAATTTATTTATCATGAAATGACCATTTTTAACAGAACTTCGCGTGAATAACTTTGACAATAGTAAATAAATGATAAATCCAAATTTACTCTGAATCTTTAACAAAGAATTTATTTTAATTTCAATACACAAATTATTTAAAGGTGAAAGTAGGTTTTTGGTTAAAGATGCGGGCATTACACATCATAAAACGGTTACATGTTACAATTAATCCTGGTCATAATATCTACTTAACGTATTGTTACAATTCCATCCATTAACCAATTAAAGGTAGTGAACCCGTAAAAGTTCCGCAACATTTCGGAACTCATGCTCTTTCACAATGTTGACCGAGGTTTTCTAATGAAAAGCATTAGGAAACCTCGGTTATCACTGTTAAAGCTCATTACTTCCAAGGCGTTGCGAAACTATTACGGGTCCACTACCTTAAATGAATTGACAGAATGACGCCTGGCGTTCAAGTATTAGGTGATAGCGCAGAGTACATTTTAGTCGTTCAAAACTGTATTCGAAAACTTATAATGAAAAAATAATAATTGATAGTTAGCCTTCATGTTACATTTTGTTTTGCTCCGTTGAAAGTCAACACAAATGTTTTCCAAAATTCAAGAAAAATTTTTCAAGAAAATTCAAGTAAATCTAAATTTACGAAATCGCGAAATTAACACCCGACTTAGAAAGCTGCATGGCATCGGTTTTTCTCCGAAGAAATCCCACCGAAATTAAAAAGAAACCCCACCGAAATTAAACAAAAGTTAAACTTACCTGTTTCAATTATGAAGTCCCACGAAGTAACATGTTTCCTCCATATTTTTGTGTTTAGATTTTTATGGACATTACTGAAAACCATTAACTGATGACTTGTATACATCATGTCTTCGATGGATCGCACAAAGCGAGCCATATCTTCTGACATTGTCTGTTTAAGGCACCCGCATCGTTTGTCTGCCAAGACTTGACCAATACCTACAAAAAGAGCATAGTTATGGCACTGTTCAAATTATGTATAAGGCTTCAAACTTGGGGTTTATACTGACAATATTCAAACGTCAATCTTTGATTGTCTTAAAGATGTAATTAAAATGGCATTAGAAATGTTGGTGTGAAGTGCAATAAAACTTGCATTAAGTGACCACTGAGGGGACCAATAAAAAGCGGTCGTTTATGGAAATGGTCGCTTAATACAATATTTAATGATAAATAAGACGTGTTCATGATTTGATAGCATGCATAGATTGCCGCACAACTCTTACTGAAGCCTATGACGTTATAACCCAGAAGAATCGTCTCACTGAGACGATTCTAATAGGTTCTAGTCTCATAAGATTCAATGATAAACATTATCTCATTTAAGAATGTCCACCTTTTCGGATATTTGCTTACGGTGAAGGCACTTTTTATGATATTCGCTCGAGGAATATCAATCATAAAGTTAATTTTCCAATGCATTAAAATCTATGTTGTTGAATTTCATATATACAACACAAGTGCGAAAATTGGGATTTAGTTAACATTATCTTATTATTTCCTGCAAAAAAGCAAAAATTTAAAAGTTTATGATTTGGTGAGTGTTCTTCAAATACTCGTCGCTTAATAAAAGAGGTCGTTAGATAAGATTGCAGGTGCAGAAATAAAACTGTGCTTACTTTCAATGGACCACGCATATAGGAGATTCAGTATGTTTGGTATCGTCTTGTCGGTGGTGTCGTTGTCGCGGACAGTTCGTATCTTACGAGCCAGCTCTTCCGAAATGTCGCTTAGGTCTGTGATATACTGTGCTGTCTGTCTGGGTTTTAATAGCCGCTTGTTGAGAATCGTTCTGATTTTGTGCCATTCTTCTCCAGACCTACATTTAGGTAAAAAAGAAGATGATAGTTTTTTACACTAATTGGGTTTCTATTGACAAAAAGGGTGTGTGTAAATCCCTTCCTATTCCGATGTCGAATTTGTTTTTTGTTTTGTTTTCATTTTTTATAACTAGCGGAATCGTAGATTTTCTTTGATCGTTACTTAAATTGTGTTTACATAATAGTAGTTTACTATGATAAATAGGTTAGTATCTGTCTGAAGTTCTGGCCAAAACACTTGAACTTAAAACGGAGCTCTTAAAACGAAAGAAAACGAAGATGCAATGTTGTCGTTTTTTTTATGGCGGTAAGCAACGTTGTTCTTATTAAATGTAAATATTTGAATGTCAGCTAGGAAACATACAGCGTTGTTTTGCTTAGTTTTTTTGTTTGTTTTGTTTTGTTTTTTGTTTTTCATTTCTTAAAGACGCTCGAGCTTAAATATCCTCATTGGTACAAACAAATCACAACTTACGCTGAAACAATTCCTTTACTACGTTTCCGTAACGTTTTATAAACAAGCCAAGCCTCGTACGGCGGTCGGTTCGGATATTTCCCTTCCGACCGGAACAATTCCTCGACAAGGGCAGGGTCGGCTATCGAAACATTGGTCACGGGTCCGAGCTGTTCTTTGAATATACGTCCATATTTGGCATGGTAACGTCTCTGCAAAGAGAAGAGAATACATTTATATAAAAGGTTGTGTGACGTATTTAATGACGTCATAGCTTCTGGAATTACTACGCGGAATATAATTTTTCTAAGGGTACAGAGCATTCAACAAAATATTGATTAACGCACTGTCATCAGAAACCTCAATAACAATTTTTAAGTTCGCACAGAGTTAAATTTCTAAACATTCTTGATTTTCTCAAAAAGTGTGTAAACGAATTAGATAAACAAACAAACAATAAAAAAAAAAAAACAAGTACGTGAAGCGATGTAACTACCAATCTCCTTTTTATAATGCATCTGCCTCCAATTTCTTGATGATTACAGCAATTTAGTATACCCATGTCTTGCATTCAGGATGACAAAAGGTGTAAACTGTTTTCAAAATATACCCCGCTTTGCACGTACAAAGCGGGGTATAATTTGCAAACAGCTTGCAATGTTTTTTCACCCTGAACGTAGGACTAGTTACTTCACTTCTTATCATTAATTTCTACAAAATATATTTGTTTCTCTTTCAAAGAGCACCTAATTCTATTTCACGTTTACGATTTTTATTGAATTTAGACTAGTCCAATAATTTGTCGTCTCATTGCAGGGTAACACGTGACCCCGAACTGGTTCACATAAAATTTCAAGGAGGCGGACTATCGAATTGTAAAATCTTAAACGCAGTCTATAAAATGCCTGTTTATAACCGAGAAAACAGGGTAAATATCATTAAATTATCCACTTAAGGTTGCACCAATTGAACCCGGCAAGCGTTTCGATGGATGCAGACTTGGTTTATGCATTTCATGGGGAAATAACCCACTCTTCGTTTCAACAGGAGAATTTATTTAAATCATTTAGTTCAACTACACCAAAATCCGAAACAGTTACATCAGCATTAAATGAAATAAAAAGTCTTGAAGTCCAGATCCAACGTCGAAAATGATGATATTTGTCACACAAGTTGTATGCAATATTTCACGAAGGTATAGCGGGCGCATATTAACTTGAACCTGACCTTTATGTAGAATAAATAATTAGGCACATGGATAAATTCCGAAGATACTTCGGCACGTGACGATCAAGCATGGACATTCCGTTATACTGCACAAATTATAGGTATGCGCGGAGTTAGTAGTTTACCTATATACGGGGCGCCTAGTCTTGTAGCAGACGATTCGATTTCAAAAACAATTATTGCGACTGAGAGAGGGGATTTCATTTCATTTCCATTCAAAACACATAGATTGCATTTAAAGAAATTTGAAATTTTGTATTTTTCTCACCCGCATCTAAAGATTTTCATATAAGAAACTCAATTTATGTATTGATTCACTACTTCGTGAGGTTGACCAAATATCGCCGTTACAGTGAACAGCATGTGCGATAACGGGTAAACAGAGCTAATACGTGCATTCCAACTTTACGTTTGGATTCCGCAGGTGAGTCGTGTTTTGCCGAGGAGAAACGACCGGTATTTAATTCATTTAAATCAAAAGGGCCAGGTTTAGGTCAATATGCTTCCACTATACATACTATTTTATTTCATACCACCAAGCCACCATATACACTTTTTCGTACAGTTAAAAACATCATGAAATTGACATTCATTTCAATCAAAAAACCATTCTAAATCGCTCGCTCAGCGCTCTATTTATTCATTACAAACACTCACTCAAACCATTCCAAAAACGCTCAAACCCACTGAAAAAATATAGAATAACAAACGCCTTTCAAAATAAATTTTGATTGGGAAAAATCGCGATTTCCTTGACATTATTCAAATTGTTAACGTCTCATAGGTTCTTGAAGAAATACGAAGTTATGTATAAAATTTGAATGTATTTTTTTGTTAAAGGGAGGTAATCAATATCGCAAATTTTGTTTTTTATATATTTGTTATGCTTTGTTGATCGTATCCTTTTTAGTTATTTGGAACGTTTTTGTCTGGTTTGAGAGAGCGACAGAAATGAAAGAAAGGAGCGCTAAGTGAGCGATTTAGAATGGTTTTTATCGGAATGAAAGTTAATTTCACGATGTTCTTAACTGTATTCGCCGAACTACTATTTTGTATAACAACTGTTTTTGGCATTTCTGTGATACCATAGTAAACTCTCTTAATGTATGATTATGTTCATTTAACTACATTTTCTTGTCTTACAAATGTTTGACATACGTCCCCATCAAAGTGACAATGTTAACAGCGGAACAGGCGTGGTATCCTGCACTGCGGAAATGGGCCGAAACCGGTACAGACGACAAATTTCACGTGTCAAAATCTGGTTGCATTTGAATAAAATTTAACGAACAAATATTTGATTATTTCTTAGTTACAAATAGAAAAAATATTTTATAAATGAATATAAGTCATTCGAGCAAGAATCTAAACAAGGAAAGAAGAAAGCTATATTAGATGGTTGCGGCAAAATGTACGATGATTGCACAGTTAAAAACATCGTGAAACTGACATTCATCTCAATCAAAACCATTCTAAATCGCTCGCTCAGTGCTCTATTCATTCATTCCAAACACTCATTCAAACCATTCATAAACGCCCAAACGCATCGAAAAATATAGAATAACAAACGCCTTTCAAATAAATTTTGATTGAGAAAAATCGCGATTTCAATGACATTATTCACATTGTTAGCGTCTTATAGGTTCTTGAAGAAATATGAAGCTATGTATAAAACTTGAATGTATTTTTTATTAAAGGGAGGTAATCAATATCGCAAATTTTGTTCATCCTAAACAAAATCTGCGATAAAGGATTACCTCCCATTAAATTCACTCAAAACTCACTCCTAACACTCATTCAGTTTCATTCCTAAATCATTCCAAAATCATTCACCTTGTCAATTTCACGATATTGTTATCTGTAAAAGGGTAATAATTATACATGTATCATTATATTTATCAATGGCCCATTAAATAACTTGCATATAGTTTGATGTTTAAGTTATAATACTATAAGATTTATTTATTTATATTGATGTATTCATCATTTTTGATTTATCATAATGGCTTTGAATCTGAAAAAAACGTTAAGAAAAGGACTGCGACTTCCATGGACCGAATGACCTTAAGTTTCTGAAGTGGGTTTCGGACGACCTTAAAGTTAAACCAATACATGCCATAAATCACCTGTGACTATTTATACATGGTCATTGAAGGGGTGTCAAATAAGTTTATTGTCAGGTCAGCGATTTTTAAGTACGATAAAAACGTATCCTTCAAATATACTACATATATAGCAAATATGACGGAATAGGGCATTTTCTTGACATTTCATTTTTTATCTTAGATCATTTAATAGAAATGATCAATTTTCGATATTTCGCATTTCAAAAAAGTATGTTAAGATGTCTGACGTTTAATGATCTACGGTAAAGATAGCAGAACACTGAAGACGTTATCCGCTTTGCAAGTGCACGTTCTTGAAAACGGTATTGTAGAAAGAAACTCTAGGAAATGTTGCGTTGTTCTAAATAGTAGTCAAAAAGACACATTATTGAAGCTATAACAATTACGTTTGAAAACCAAAGTAAGTATGATCTTATATTGAAAAGTTTTGAATCGACCCGACGTCATGACTGTTAGGACGTCGTCATATCTTTTTTTTATAGTGGAATTGACATTCATCTCGATCAAAACCATTGTAAATCATTCAATCGGCGCTCTATTCATTCATTCCAAACACTCACTCAAATCATTCAAAAACGCTCAAAACTCACAAAAAAGGAAGAGATCAACATCTATATTCAAAATAAAAATCGGTAGCAAAATCTACGATTTTTGCTGATATGATTGATAAATTCAGCCTGTACAAAATTAGCAATATTAGATTAACTCCCTTGAATTGCACTCAAAACTCGCTCTACACACTCATTCAATTTCATTCCCAAATCATTAGAAAATCATTCAGCTTGTCAATTTCACGATGTTTTTACCTGTAAGCATCTACTGTATTTAAAGACTAGGAAGACGTTGTTTTGAAAAAATAAAATAAAATTAAGGTGAAACCAAAATACAACGACGCCGTCCTCCGAAAATTTACGATGTACAACCGATTTTAGATTTTGGATTACTGCCTTAAAAATGTGTACACGTACGTGCATCTATGAATTTGCATTGGAAACTTGTCTCAAACAATTCAAACTTATTGTGTATTCAAGTTCTTTGGCTTCTTAATTGGTCCGTAAGTTCGAACCCATAAGAAATTCAAGCAATTATCGTTATGAGATATATAGTTATGGGGAAAACGTTAATAATGGGAGATAGTTGTATATTTAAACTTGAATTAGGGTGACAGCTTTCGGTTCAAACAAGTTCGTATCCATCAGAATTTACGATCAATCGATCACAATGTTTACTATTAATAGTACTCGGGCTTTTAACCCTGTTTAATCGCCCTAGTAAACTTCGACAGCTTGTGTACTCGGTGATCTGGCATTTACGTGTTGCAGGAACATTGAAAGTACGGTGGAATATTCGTGCCATGACATACCCTGCTTGAAGCCTTATACATCCTAACCGAAGTACTATTAATAGTTAACACTGTTACACGATGTAATAGTGATAACTTTTAATAGTACCCGGATTCTACCCCTGTTCAACCGCCCTAGTAATCTTCTACAACTTACATACTGATTGCTCTTTGGGGGCATCATTTTTTGTAAATAAAAGTATGGTGGAATATATGAGCCATGATATAAGTTTTTTTATAGCCATAAAGATGTAACAATATTAACTGTTAATATTGCTCGGGCTTTTTAACCCTGTTTAATCGCCCTAGTAAACTTCGACAGCTAGTGTACTCCATGCTTTTCTGGCATTTACGTGTTGCAAGAACATTGAATTACGGTGGAATATTCGTGCCATAAGATACCCTTCTTGAAGCCTTACACATCCTTACCAAAGATAACACTATTACATGATGTAACAATGTTAACTATTGATAGTACCCGGGTTCTACCCCTGTTAAATCGCGTAAGTAATCATCGACAACTTACGTAACAGTGTGCTCTCTGGGGAACTCATTTTTTGTAAATAAAAGTATGGTGGAATATACGAGCCATGAAATATCCTACTTGAAGCCTTATACATCATTACCGAAGATAACACTGTTACATGATGTAACAATGTTAACTATTAATAGTACCCGGGTTCTACCCCTGCTTAATCGCCAAAGTAATCATCGACGACTTATTAACTCTGTGCTCTTTTGAGGCATTAAAGCCCCGTCTGTGTTCGTGGACGTTTACAAATCGCAAGACAATGATCTTAAAGGTCAATATACACAAAAATTGACTTTTTCCAGATAAGCTTGAATTTGTCATTCCAATATTGGGTATGCAAATGATTATGACATGCTGATCTAAATATAGCCGAATTTGATGAATATCTAGCGATTTTTTTTTCTCTAAACGCAGACGGGGGCTTTAATTTTGTTGTAAGTTAAATAAAAGTATTGTGGACTATTCAAGCCATGAGATAAACTATCTAAGCCTTAAAGTTGTAACAATGTTTACTACTTTTAGTAGTAGCGGGGCTTTTAACCCTGTTAAATAGCCTCATATGATTTAGATAGCTTGCCTTCTTGGTGCTCTTTTGGCACGTAAACTTTGCTGTACGTAAATTGGAAGTATGGTTGAATATTGGTGCCACGATTAAAACTATTTATAGCCTTTCTATGAAACAATGTTTATTATTAGTAGTAGCTGCGCTTAAAATTCTAACTAATCACCCAAGCTAATTTCGATAGTCCACATTCTTGGTGTTCTTTTGGCGTTTACGTGCTGTAAGTAAATTGAAAGTACGGTGGAATATTTGTGTCAAAGGAAAGGCTATTTACAGTCTTTCGATGTACAAATGTAAACTTTTTAAAAATACTTGAGCTTTTTAATCTGTTCGATCGCCGTAGTAAACTTCGATAGATTGTTTACTGGGTGCTCTTTTTGCATAAACGTGTTGCAAGAAAATAGAAAGTATGGTGGAATATTCGTGTCATTAAGTATGCGACATATATATCATTGATTGATTAATTAAATGCGTTATAAAGCTACATTTCAGGATATTTCAAGCTTATCGCATCAA
This sequence comes from Fragum whitleyi, assembly GCA_948146395.1. Taxonomy (NCBI): domain Eukaryota; kingdom Metazoa; phylum Mollusca; class Bivalvia; order Cardiida; family Cardiidae; genus Fragum; species Fragum whitleyi. The sequence goes on along the minus strand of OX411552.1, from coordinate 55,692,682 downwards.
AACGTGCATCTAATCATGAATCCTTGGTAATTTTAGCACCAATGCTTCCACTACATCTACTATTAGCTAGAAACTTCTCAGTCCACCCATTTAATTTCTGTATTGTTAAACTTGGTAACCTATATGTAGGGTAGCAGCTAGAGGCTAGGAAAGGACGTGATGGTGGTACTGGTGTTAGAAATACAAGGAATCCATTGTTAGGTGCTCCAGCCGCCATCATGTAACTGAAAAATTGTTGAAAGCGGCGCATAACCCCATTCAAACAAACAAATATGACAACCTTTCGTTTTAACAAACCTTCTTTAAAAAAGGACCTGAAACGCAGGCAAGCCAAATGTATATTTGGTGCGAAATATATGAATTCAGTTTGCCGTAAGAAGATACTAGATCATCAAAGGTCGTTTAGGTTTATGCTAAAGGGTTAACGATCTTACACCACATAAAGTTGATTACCCTGTAAATAATCACATGACACGCTAGATGGCTGAACAAACATCATAAGTATTTTACCAAGTTCGTTTATCTAACTTTTTACAACTACCCTGCTTTCAAACATAGGCACTTAGATTCAGCCCTGCCTTCAGGATGAAAATATTAGCGAAGCGCTTTCGAAATGATACCTCGCTTTGCACGTATGTGCACGTGCAAAGCGGGGTACCATCTGAAAGCGCTCGAGAAACGCTTTTACATCCTTAATACAGGGGAGGATTTTATAACAAATTACAAATATCGCTATAATTAATAAACACAAGGTAGTGCAGTCGCCATTTTCTAAGGGAACGGATGTTTTTACAAGTATCCTTGGCTTCCATCACAGGACGTGATTTCTTGTGAGAATCGGGAACCAAATTTCTTGTAAAAATATCCGTTCCCTTAGATAATTGTGACTGCACTTCCTTGTGTATTATTTGTTATAGTGGAATTTGTAAGTTATTATTAAATCCTGAATCCAAGTGCCTATGCTTTCAAGGTGAAAGAAGTTCGCAAAACGTTTAAGTATAGCTTCTCGCTTTGCACGCAAGTGCATGTGTCAAGCAAGGTTCAATTTTCCTATGAGGTATGTCGAACAATTTTATCTAGATTGCAGGAAATACACCTTATAATACAACGTTTCAATTTTAACATTTTGTACGATGTAATTAACCCTGGGCCTGACATTTGCAGTCATTTTACTAATGTATAAGGTTAAGACTAAGATCAGCCTGTGCATTTGCACAGTCTGCTCAGAGTCTTTATATTGCTTTCTGGGCCCGAGATTACAAAACGGTGTTTGTACTCAAAAATGAATTCACTCAATCTTAAGAACGAAATAATAATTACATCTTTGCATAGAATGTACGAAATAAGTATAACAAACAATTGGCTGATATGAACTGCATTTTCTCCAACACATCGTTCAGGATAATTCCGGCTTTAGCGACAAATTCGCAGATGGGCATAAACAAGTTGAAAGAAAACTTTCACCATCTCGAGCCGTGAAGATTTTGACATATTTTTTCTGTGACATACAGAAAATATTCTCCGAGCATTGTGTGAAGGTCCAAACTAAACAATGTCATTCTTTTACACGCACGTGAGTTGTTTTCAGCTCTGTTATATCGTTTAGCCTGAATGTTACAGTTACTATTGATGGGTCAAGTAATCTATGTTATGATTCAAGGTTACAAATCTTGCATTGTTGAAATTTATTAAATATAAATAACTTACATAGGCTTATCAGCAGAATGTCCACGTCAATGGACTCTGCAATCACATGGCTTTCATGTTTATCTAGTCACGAGTAGGTTGTAGTTTATGAATTTATAGTAGATAATGATATATAACAACTATAAACATATTACGCATTATCTTTTAGTCTGCATTTATTTGTTTGGTTTAACGCTTCTTTTAATAGTGTTTCATGTAAAAAGTACAGCAAAAACCCTATGCCTTTTTAGCCAACCTACAGGCGGAACCGCCCACCCATAACAAGCATTCCTGTGAAATTTGTTTGAATCTTTTCCCTAATTACCAAAGAAAGATTGGTTGGCTCTTTTTTAGGTCATTTAATCAATGGGTCTTACTTCAATATAACATCGGTGCATATATATTTACATATAGTTTTCTTTTATTTGTGATATTAGAATTTACACTAGTACACGATTATAGTTTTAGAAAACGCGCCCCCATACAAGTTGAAAGAAAAGATGCAATTAACAATACTAACGCCAGTCATTTATCTATTTAAGGGTATCGTCTTTGACAAAACAAAACCTCGTAACTAAAGCTAGAATAAGCTGAAGTTACGAGTTTATTGAAGCCAAACGACTACCGTAAAACGTTTATCTAAATAGATAGATCGCGGCTTATTGGCGGAAAACTACGTTATTTATTTAAACATTATCAAAAGGCGACCACAAGGCAAAGTGTAATGATAATGTACAAGCATGTGATGTAAGTTTAAATTAGATTTAATGGCTAGTTAACTGGGTTATATTAACCTCCAGACATTATCAGTGATGCAAGATTTCGTCGGCCAATCAGGGTCAATTTCAAAGCACCGAAAGTACTGTCTTGTTATTGTTCGGAAACACTACCGCAAACAAAAGATGATAATTTGAAGGGGTGATTTAAGCTCCGTATATCTAGATAACAGTGTTTTTTTTTTTATTAAAAGTGAGAAAAGGGAGAAAAATTGTAAATCTATGTTAGTTAAATACTGCAACATTTTATCGTAAAGACGTAACGTTAGTGAGCCAGACTAAGTGATATACGCGAAAACTTGAACATTCATCTAATCTATAAGCAAAATTTAAATTTAACGGGATAAAGGGTTAACAAGTGTTGCTGCAGCCTCTTAAAATTACAAATGCATTTACACCTCATTAACCTGTTAAATCCGCAAGATAACAAAAAGTGCGATCTGGCGATCAAATCTGAAAGATGTCTGGAATGCATGAAAACATGTCTTCTGCACATGAACTTGATTTCAACCTTCATGTTAAACGGGTGCATAATTACGACCAAGATAATACTGCAAGGTGGTTGCAATGCAAGAACTCGCGGGTTTTTCTAGCTATCTGGCCATGAGCTTGAATTTAAAGACACAGGTACATGTAAATAAAGCGCCGTCAGTCGATCAGTAATTAATAAGCGCGCATGCAAATAAATAGAGGATAATCGTTTGTTTCAGTGTAAGATCGATTTAGTGTACAACAAAAGCTATATTTTCAGGAGTGAAAATATAGCTTTTGTTGTTCACTAAATGAAACACTAATCGATCTTACTCGAAAAACAAACGATTACTCTACTTCTTAATTGCAAAAATGAGACAAAATGTGAAATTTCTAGTACATATTTTCGTAAAGCGCGTCATTTTGCACGTGATTGCTATGCAACGTTCATTGTGACGTCACTTATTTCGCCCCGCATAGATGACGTCAAATAGGATGAAATGCACAAAGGCATGTTATAAATTCTTTATAGTTTCACTGCTTTTGCGATGAGATTATCAAGTAATAAACTACCGTTTTTCTCGATAAACCACCAAAAAGCATAAAAGAAATGAATACAATAAGGTGAAAAGTTGAGCCTAATTTTGTATAGTACCGTTGTTTTGATTGTAAGTGATTCTGAACGGACTTAAAGGCGGAATAATGTGTCAAAAGGCTATCATATCTAAGTAACCCGGCAATCTAAAAGCAACAACAACACCAACAAAATATGAAAACAAATAGTTTAACCCTTTCCTGTTTTACAAAATTTTGGACCTGTCCAAATTCAAAGGTTTTGCAGACGAAAATTAAAAGTGGATTTAATTTAAAAAAAATAACCATTCAGTAGGGTAGAAAATAGTGTGGAAAAAGAAGAAATTGCTTGCCAGAAGCAATTTCTTGTTTTTTTCACAATGTTTTCTCAATCATAAAATCACAGGCACGTAAAAAGCAGGGATTAAACAGCAAAGGGTTAATTTTCAAAATAGGTTTTCTTGAATCTATTACTAGATCAGCCCAGCGTTATGCGTTTTGTTGTTGGTGGTGTTGTTCGTTTTGTCTAGTCTGCATTTTCTATAAATGCGAGGAAAGTACAGAATGACACCTTGAAGTTTGACGCGACGCCCGAATAGCTATCTCCGGTATTCTCGAAGGTGTGTGAAGGTCATACAATAAGAATGCACTCGTAACCTCGCTATCTTAGATAGTCCTATCAACATTGGCATTGGGCCATTAAGCAAACAAACTATGTAATTCGAGATAACGTTGTTTGGCAGCCAAAACAGTGTAAAAATAGGTGAAATGGTCCGAATGTACGACGTTTTGGAAACCATTCAGCTATGTACTATCTTTTCTCTTTGCGATGAAATAAAGATTTATGGGTTTGATAGTTTAGTGTCAATAAAATGTAAGCATGTAATTAACCAGTTAAGTCCATTTGAAAATATAGATAAATTTTGAATTATTTGATTATATCTTGTCTCGTACGCAATTCTGCAATGTTTTGTATAATATCTAAAACTGAAAACGTGCTCTGCGTTCAGGATGACAAAACGATTCTAATTGTTTGGAAATTATACCCCACTTTGCAAGTGCGCTTGAGTGCAAAGCGGGGTATAATTTGAAAACAGTTTGCATCGTTTTGACACCCTGAACACAGGGCTTGCTTTATGTTCACGTTGCAAAATGTTGTTGGATATAGAGAAATTGTACCCAAAGCCTAGCAATTTTCATAATCGGAAAATATAACAAAATTTAAGCAATGCATATAGGAGCTCGGCTGCAGATACTGAATTCTAGGTCAACAAGAGGGCATTCATATAATTCTCACAAAATGCTACAAGAGTCGCTATTCTTGAAGGTACATAAAGATCACAGAATTCTGAATGCCTACACAAGCTTTTCATAATAAACACGAAAGAAAATAGTTTAGGTGAAAGGGAATTTTAATAATGCTCGCTGAGCACAAAAACGTCTACTTCAACGCAAGGATTAACGACAAGATGTTTGTATAAGCTCAATTTCTAGTTCCAAAATTTTCGAACTAAAAGCCAAATAAGCGTTGGTCTTGTTGTATCTAGAAGACTATTACAAGCGGCCAAAGGACATTTTCTTTAATGCTTTTCGATGGTTTATCGAGAAATAACGGTAGATTATCACTTGATAATCTCACCGCAAAAGCAGAGAAATTATCAAAAACTTATACCCTGCTTTTGTGCATTTCGTCCTATCTGACGTAATCTATGCGGGGCGAAATAAGTGACGTCATAATGAACGTTGCATGGCAATCACGCGCAAAATGACGCGCTTTACGAAAATATGTCCTAGAAATTTCACATTTTGTCTCATTTTTGCAATAAAGAAATAGAATAATCGTTTGTTTTTCGAGTAAGATTTATTAATATTTCATTTCGTGAACAACAAAAGCTATATTTTCACTCGTGGCTCCACCACTCGTGAAAATATAACTTTTGTTATTCACTCAATGAAATATAAATCGATCTTACACTGAAACAAACGATTATCCTCTATATCTTAGTAACTACGAGAATAGCGGAGCATTTTCGCACGACGCAGACGCATTGTACCCGAACAAGTGTGCCATTTTTCGGGCGCCCATTGATAAAGCCAAGTCAGGCATGCGGTTTATTCTGTGGTTTTATGAATCGGTAGAATTGTAAAACCTATCTAAAAACCGCGGGGGCTCACTGCGTTTTATTCGAAATTTATGAATGGGGGATAGATATACTTTAGTTATTATTTATTCGTTTTATATGGCGGGTCATTATTTTGTTTTCATATCTACTTTGCGGCTTCCATTACGGTTTTTTACCTAGCGTCAAGATCTATCTTTCTATTCATTTCGTACGGAGCATATCTGTAGTTAACACGACACGCCAAAGGGGCCATTTGAGAATGTCGTAACACAAAAAAAGAGAACTCTATATATGCGATGACAAAATTCGCTTTTTGAGTATTAGATCGCGGATACAAAGCATAAAGAATAATATGTTAGTATCTAAATTAAGAAAATTTTATCTCGCCGAGGTTGGGAGAATTTATCATGACGAGGCTCTGCCGACCTGCAAACTGTTAAAAATAATACTGTTCTGTTTGAGTGTATGCATGATATTTCCAACCATAGCATATGTGATAAGAATTGTGTTTTGGAATTAATGAATGGAGAGCGAGCGATTTAGAATGGTTTTGATCGAGATGAATTTCAAATTTACGATGTTCTTAATAAAAGAGGTTATACAATCAAAGATGTTTGCACGTTTTATGCATAGAACATATACTTTTAATATGACAATGAAATAATTTCGGTTAAAATCCGATGCCTGGTTTTCAAGTAATAGCGCCTAACTGTTATTAATAACGTCATGAAGTGGGTTACGAAAACGTGAATATTGTACTAATCTTTATTTGCATTTTAATAGTTGACCGACCTTGAAAAGACAAATTTGTCAGAGCATTGATTCTGTCGAAATTCAGTACCCGGTTATAAAAGTCTCGTGTCATTGGCTTCTCTTGAAGAACTAAGTGAACTTTGAACCAATAGAAAGTTTTTGAGGGCTTTCAATGATAAGGCCTCCAAACAAAATCTGAGAAGCAAGAACGAATGACAAATCGACCTTAAGATATATCTGCACTTACAAAATAAAAAAACCTCGGCAAATCAATAAAAATCGATGAGTACCTTTAAGCTCGCAATGTTTCGGGGTTTTATTTTGTAGTTTTGATATCATTTCAATTGTAATATATACTCTTTTACTACTTACATTAATTATTATCGGCCAAAATCACTCAAAACTGTTTTGAAAATGTATAGCTTATAATCTTTTTATTTTAATGAATTACATATTCATCAACATGATTATACTTATGTACATTATTGCCTTAAACAAAATTGAAGGAGAAATCATAAGAAACTTTCTTAGAAAGCAACATAGATTTAGAAAGGAATCGAGAATGCTTTATGATGAAGTCACAAAATCATAATTTTCAGAAAAATTGAACATCCTACAATCAAGTAATTTATGGCTCATTTTCCTACGGGGGCTCGATGAAAACTTATGTTAAAACATAAAACAGACCCCGGTTCAAATCAATCAAACTTGTTTTTTATAGAAAATGAAAGTGCCAACTTTTTTTACACATCCATTAAATATGCTATTTTATCTATGATATACCTAAATGTACGAATCTGATTTAGATGAACTTAGCAGATTCACAGCTTTGTACTTGTTTACTTTCTTTGGTGATATAAATCATTTTTTCCTGATTTTGTTTTCAAGCTATAAAGTAGCTATATTTAAAAGGGGTATTTTGGATTTTAGATAAAAATACTTAAATAGTTGAATTTTCACAAATCATGTGTTGGGAGACTCGTTGGAATCGTCGCATAGAGACTTTTTTGCTCTTCTAAATAATGGGATGTAACAAAGATAAAGCTATCATCTCGTGTTTTAAAAGAAGGGGCCGTAACAAATTACGGGTGTACGTCCAAGATAATGGTGCACGTCTGTAATTCACTGTTGAGCACCAACCTTTATTCGAGGAGGTAAACAAATGTGCACTCGACGAATCACTTTGACAATTAAGAAAAGGGGCGCGCATGACTATACTGGTCGTGTAAAACCAGTAAATATTACAGTTTGAAATTGACAAGAAGATTGGTTTTGGAATGATATTGAATGAGTGTAAAGAGCGAGTTTTGAGTGAAATTTAAGAGATGTAATCCTATATCGCTAATTTTGTTCTAAATAAACAAAATTAGCTATATTTATTACCTCCCTTGAATAAAATATACGTACTTTTCTGTTTGTGTGTCTTCATGGAGAAACCAGACACTTAAAATTCATACCAGCCGATACAATCGTAGAATAATTTGATCGATTTAATTAAAATGTTGATCGTCTTGACCGATTTCGCAATGTTTTCTAAAGATTTCAGTGCGAATCGGATCGATTTGAATGAATGTTTGGTATGAATGAATGGAGCGCTGAGTGAGCGATTTAGAATGGGTTTGTTTGAAATGGATGTCAATTTCACGATGTTACTAAATGTATGACTACACGTCAAAAAAATGGCCATGTACCCAAAAAATCATGGGTTCACTCTTTTCATTTACGAATGCATGTCTTATTTAAAGCCTACGGGTATTTCAGTGGACTTTTGACCAAAATGGTACACCATACAATTCACCGTGACTGACACACGACAAATTCAAAGGGAGATATTTGTAATTTAATGCAGCCAAGCAAAAGATCTTTTGAAGATGCGCGTGTCACTCTGTTGTCGATTTTCACGGTGATGCTTCTTTTGAAAATAATTGCATTGTTTTCTAGCTTTTCTTGTATCTAACCACTTCCTTCACACTGGGAAATAAAAGGATATTATATACATAAGGGGAAATTTCAAAACCGGTTCGACGTCGATGTTTGTCGGATGACGTCATTACGTTTAGAATTGCCATCGAATATGACGTAGATTTTTTTTAATATGCCTTTGAATCTCAAGTTTTAACAAATTGTAAAATTCATGTAACTTCAAACAGTTTAAACACTGTCACTCAAAAATTGGTAGAAGAGATAAATTATCATTAAAGGGAGGTAACATATTTAATTAATCACTTAATTGAAAGAGTTTATCTTTTAAATATTACGGGCAACCTTAAGGACGCAACATAATACTTGCGCCAACACTGTACACCTGTGATTTGCCAATTTTGGGGCGGGAGAAGCGTTTTGTCTGCCAAACGATTTATTCGACCCATTAACCATCAAGTTAAATCGAGGGGAAAGGTCAGTGAATTAAGACTTAAGTTGGTTCTCTTCTGTAACATTTTATAGCTTAAAAGAAGGGTTGTTAGAAAAAAGAAAAGGAAAAAAAAAATTTGCAGATTTAGATTTTTTTCCCTAAAAAATGTACTTCATCGGCTGGTCAAACAGAGGTAGAGATAAGAGGGGTTATTGCCTGTTTAAAATATTTATTTCTCATTTAAACCCTATGTTGTGGGTACTCATTTGAATCGTCTCGATGAGACGATTCCAGTGACTACCCGCAAGTTAGGATTTATACAAGAATTGTTGCAATAATTCAGTTTTAAATCTTGAATACCCTCTCTTTCTTAAGCTCTGGTCAAAACTATTAGATTTTGCAACAGTTCAGAGGGTACAGAATTTTCCAACCCAGTTCGAAATTGCTAGATGTAGAACATTTCCAAATATAGTAAAAACAGCTTGATATCGGATTAAATGCATACGAATTCGCTAAGTCATTCGAGGTATTAAAATACACTGTGTGCCCCATTTATTCTAATTCGTATTATATTTATTCATATAAAATTGCGTATTATATGTTAACTGGCATTGTTAAAGTGAAATTTATACGCAGATATTAAATTTAAGTACGTATAAAATCCCATATTTTCGAGTTATGCAAAGTATTCGATTGACTGCGTTCGGTTTACTTAAAGGACTTGACCCGATTAGGTGCTAAAAGTTTTCAAAACAAGAGGACCAAGATGGTCCTAGATCGCTCACCTGAGTCTCTATGACCCCTGGGACATCACATTAATTAGCGCGGATGGAGCACAAATATGACCCAAGGGTCTTGATATGAACAAACTTGGTAGGGGCCCACAAGATAATGCTACATACCAAAAATGAAAGCAGTGTGCCCTTGGTTTCGATTAAAGAAGATTTTAAAAGATTTTCGCTCTTTGATTCTATGTAAAAAGGGTTGCGCCCGGGTGCAGCCCAAATATGATCCTAGGGTCTTAATATGAACAAACTTGGTAGAGGTCCACTAGATGATGCTACATACCAAATATGAAAACTGTCTGCCTTCTGCTTTCATAGAAGAAGATTTTTGAAGATTTTCATTTTTTACCCTTCGTGTTCATAAGAGATAAAGGGATGCACCCGTGCAAAGCCCAAATATGACCCAAGGGTCTTGATATGAACAAACTTGGTAGAGGCCCACCATGTGATGCTACACACCAAATATTAAAGCTGTCTGCCATCTGGTTACAGAGAAGAAGATTTTTAAAGATTTTCGCTCTTTGATTCTATGTAAAAAGGGTAGGGCCCGGGCGAAGCCCAAACATGACCCCAGGGTCTTGATATGAACAAACTTGGTAGAGGTCCACTAGATGATGCTACATACCAAATATGAAAGCTGTCTGCCTTCTGGTTTCAGAGAAGAAGATTTTTAAAGATTTTCATATTTTCACCCTTTTTGTTAAGGGTAAAGGGAAAGTTAAGGGTGGATTTCATTTATTTGAACAACTTTGGTAGAGCTTGACCCAAGGAACATCCCTGCCAAGTTTCATCAAGATTGGCCCACTGGTTTAGGAGGAGAAGATGTTTAAAGAAATTGTGGACGACGGACGACGGACGACGCACGACGCACGACTGACGACGGACGACGGAAATTCTACGATCCCAATAGCTCACCTTGAGCACTTTGTGCTCAGGTGAGCTAAAAAGGTAATATCCTACAATGTAACATATCCTGAAAAATATCTCAACTGCTAAAGGTTGTAATAGTTTGTGTTTCCTGACACATCTTGAAAATAAGCTCAACAAACAAATTATTCTTCCGATAGTGTAAATATGAAAATTCGGTTTTTCAGAAATAAATATATTTTTGCAGTTCATGCCAGGGTTTGGCTTGTATTCTTTCTCGCCTATTTTTCGCTGCGGGTAGTTAAAGTCACAACTTGTAGTTTGACTTTTATTTGTTATTAATCTCGCTTTAATTGACAATTTGAAAAGGCGAAAATTTCTACGAAAATGTCTTCCATTTCGAACGAAATAAGCTATATTTATGAGGAAATGTTCTATTTGAATGAAAATTTATCGTTTTTCAACAATTTTGAAGTGTTTCGAAGTGTTTTCGAAAGATTTTGAGACGTTTTTGAGTGTTTTGATTGAATTTAATGGAGTGCTGAGCGATGTAATTTGGAATGGTTTTTGATCGAGGTGATTGTTATTTCACGAGGAATTTAATTGTATATTCATACCCTGAACAAATGGACTACTTTCAAATTAATTTACATTAAAAGTGCGTAAATAAATAACTGCATTACATTCGTTTAACTAATTTTCATTTATACGTTTTTATGACTATTTGTAATTAATGAACAAGATGTATACTCAATTGCTAACTTGCAAAGATAAGTAACTTTCAGACAGTTAAACTTGTAATTGCGACGTTTAGGAAGCAATCAGAATAATGTTATTTACCGAAATTATCTAAATTTAGTTGTTTCCGTCAAGATTCGTGCATTCTAAATGGCTGAAAATCGCTTTTATTTCTCAGTAAAAGCAATCTTAACGCGCAGCTATTTTGTAGGCTTCTAAACAAAATATTCCCTCGAGAAATCTCTTCTCAATCTAATTTCATTCCTCCATAAAATAAAAAATTACTATGTTCATCTCTTTGGAACGATTTTGAAAAAAAAGACACGCACAAATAAATACTTGATAATATTTGTGTAACGATTTTTAAAGATTATGCAAGGGTACTTTTATACAAGGTCAACAAATCCAGTGCGACAGAACCCTACCTAGTCTACCTATATTCACAATGCCGGGCCAAATTAAGATTATTTTTTCATTAAAAATGAAATTGATTTGATTTATAGAGGCATGAAACTTAAAATCATATCGATTGATAGATGAGATTACTACCGGCCGAGCCGGTGATCAAATTCCCGAATGCGTGATAGATACAGTTTAAAACATCGCGAAATTGACACGCTGAATGATATTGGAATGGTTTGGGAACAAAATTGAATGAGTGGGTGCAGTGAGTTTTGAGTCTAATTTAAGGGGTAATCCAATATCGCTAATTTTCATGATGAACAAAATTAGCGATATTTATTACCTCGCTTTGAATGAAATATGCATACGGGTCCTATGAATTGGTTGTATGCCTTGACTAACCTACCCATTCGTCGATATAGTCATTATTATTTGGAATGTAGTTTTTGATCTTAGAACTTTAGAGTTTGGAGTGTTTTTTAATGGTTGGAGTGAGTGCTTGGAATGAATGAATGGATTGCTGAATGAGCGATTTAGAATGCTTTTGATCGGAATGATTGTCAATTTCACGATGTTATTAAATGTAGGAAATAACGTTCGACTAAGATAATCGGATTCGAAAGATAACCTACGATTTCGAAAATCTAAATTTGGCAGCAAAAACTTTCTACGGAGTTTATACGGTACGAAATTATTAATTTTATCGGAACCTGGTTTTACAAATAGCTAGTCCCGCTGTTCGGTTTTCGCTCTGATAATTTGTGCACTAAAAAATCGCGGGCTTATGTAACTAAACTTGTGTGAACTTTTTCAAAGCTCTTCGACAAGTGGTTATTCATGTCAATGTCAACATAAGCGTCCTTTAGGAGACCCGGGACTTGGTCCAAAAATAAATTGGGTGAACGCGTCCATGTGACGTAAAAATAAGGACATTGAGCAAATATTTTTTGGCATTTCTTAATTAAATTTTCGCCATTTAGGTCTACGCATTGGCTAGTCTTTCGAGAAAAAAATGCTTGGGTGAAAATTTGAAAGAAAAATGCAACATTACAATTTTGTCATTTTATACATTGAACACGTTCAGATGCACGTAATTTATCAGACGTTTCAGAAATAATAGCCATGCCGCTTTGCACGAGGACTTATAGATACGTAAAAACTAGGGCAGCAGTTCGTTGTTATATTGTCTTAAGGTAGTTGACCCATAGTATTCCGCAACATTTCAAAGGTCATAAACTTGAAGTTTTAACCGAAGTTTCCTAATGATTTCATTAGGAAACTTCGGTTAACATTGTGAAAAATCAAGAGTTCCATAAAAAAATTCGCACTATTACGGGTCCACTACCTTAACGATTGAAAAAGCCATCTACATGTAAATGTACTTTTTATGAAAGAGAATATAAGATAGAAGTTTGCGTCTTTCTGTCCCAATTTAAGATAGATTACCATTACATTGTCATATTTTTAACAATGCAGTAAAGTTTCATAATCGGATAATGAAAGAATTTACCCTCGGCGGGGGAGCCGATCTATTGTTTGCAACATAATTCTTCCATCAATCTAAAATATTTATGTACTCGGGTCGACCTTACGACAAAATCATACAAAAAACGTCAGTATATGTTACATGTATACCTCGTACATGTACTATGTTCGTACTATTTATTTGCGTTTGCGTTTCCGTATACTTTTCGGCGCTACCGAGGCGTTTGTATATGTGACAGCGACCCAAAATGTAAACGCGTTTTCTTTCTTTCTTTTCTTTCTTTTTTTTTTTTTTTTTTTTTTTTTTGCTGTTGTTATTGTGCTTTTGTTTAGGGGGCCAAAACATGACTGCTTAAAACTGATGTTTACGTTAACAAATTTCATACTTCACGATTCTTTCCGACAAACTGATTTTAACTTCATCTACTTTAGGAAATCGACTTAGCTAACAGTAACAGTTCTATTCTCGGTTTTAGTGAGCTTATACTTTTATATATATCTTAAAATCAAAACTGTAGAATCCCTTGAAAAGTCCCTTATACCAAAGAGAATGACTAACAAAAGCCTCCTTTATTCTATATGGAAATCATTTCGACAAAGTAATTTTCATAAACGATACATTACAAAGCTTCAAAGAGATAATTCAGATTCATAATCATTCATAACCTTCAAAAGAATGTTTCTTTTGTAGTACAAAACAGATATAAAACTTTCTTTAAATAACTACAATACAATCAAATTTATTGATCATGCTGAATATCATTTAACGAAATATTTGTACTTAAGCAGGTTCATTTCTCAGAACGGGACCAAATCGCGTCAAAAAATATGATCCGTCCTACGTTCAGGATACCTTTACGTTTCAAACGTTAAAAAAATAATGTTTTTGGGTTCTATTTCTTAAACTTTTCAAGAACGATTCATTTTGAACGCAGGCTTATACTCTGCAGTTAAGGTAGTGGAACCGTTATCGTTACGCAACATTTCGGAACTCAGTAATGATCTTTCACAATGTTGACCGAGGTTTCCTAATGAAAATCATTAGGAAACCTCGGTTAACACTGTTAAAGTTCATTACTTCTAAAACGTTGCGAATCTTTTTCGGATACAATACCTTAATCAAAAAGAAGAAATTTTGAAATCGCATCGAGTTCGGACGTTGTACTATATTGGTTTTACGAAAAATTGATGTGTTTTACGTCACTGTCGAGTGTGAAGCTAAAAAGTGTGGAAAAGAAAGACATTTTTTAAAGCGATTTCTTCTTCTTCTTCTTCTTATGCATTTTTGTTCTTGAATGAAATTTCAGGAACAACATCAAAAAGACACACACACATTATATTTAAAAAAAAATCCGACTAATTACCATCGCCTTCTAAAGTCGTAAATTGGAAGGTTAATGATAAAACAGAAAAAAAAAGTTAAATGGCATTTGAACAGGTATTTTATTGAATAGTTTTGTCTTATTTTGAGCTTACTATAGATTTGAAAAGCAATGAATAATATGCGCGTAATTCTTTGATGTGATTTTAAAATATGTGTAGCTAAACGTTCTATCCCAACAACAAATCGTTAGGCCAGAGCATTTTCTTATTGTTTTTCCTTTCTTCCAAGATCAAAAGCAAGGAACCTAGATTTAAATGTATTTTGAACTGAAAAAAGTTTGAAAACTGAGAAAATTCTACGAAAAATATCGCGTTACATTATAAATGAGTTGAATGTGGTTTAACCCCGATTTTAACATCTTCACGAGTGAGGGGGTATCGAATCGATAGCTTCCTCTCGAATACCCCTTGACTGAATGAATAGGTAGATTTTGAACGATTTATTTTTAGTCGACCAAGATAAGTAAAACGTTCGTAACCCTTGGTTCGACAAGATGCGATTTTAAGAGAGATTTTTCTTTCAGTCATATCGCTAGGGCTGTTGCACCATGCAATGAATAACCGGAGTCTAACTCGCTTCCAACTGCGCTATGGCCCATTATTAAAAAGGGGTCAAAGACAATTTCTTGTAAAGCAAGCAATCCTTTCTCTAGACTTAAATGCTCTCAAATACCACAGAAGATCATTGTACAGTTAACATCGTTAAATGGATACGGTGAATGATTTAGGAATGAAATTGAATGAGTCTGTGGGGCGCGTTTTGAGTGAAATTCAAGGGAGGTAATCCAATGTCGCTAATTTTGTTCAAGATGAACAAAATTAGCAATATTTATTACATCTCCTTTATTAAATAAGCATACAAGTTCTATAAATCGCTTCATATTTCTCCAAGAACCAATAAGATGCTTATATCTCAAATATTATCAGTGAAATCGCGATTTTTTCTAGCTAAATTTATTTTGACTGAAGTTGTTGTTCTTATATTTTAAGTGATTTTTAAGCGTTTGGCAGCTGGCTAAGGTCGAAACTTTACGCACTACCCAGATTGTCCCTTTTCGCTTGGAGACACACGTTTAGTTCAATTGCGTTCAAAATAATAATCATTATTCGCACACCTGTTTCATACATATGTTCTCAAACATCATTACAACACTATAAATTATATTAAAATTTAATAGATGGTTTTGGGACGTTCAACCTTTGGTATCTATTCAGTGATAAATAGATTTCAAAATGTGTCCTTGTCGTTTTCATCTACCCTTCATACACACAGGAAATTGTTTCATAATCTAAGCGTTCATTTTGTCGGATAGGTTTTTGTGTAATGCGGATATAATAACGTTTCGAAAAAAAAAAAAGATAATGAAACAATTGCCTGTATTCAAATATGAAATTTAAAATCATCTCGAATGTTACGCTCATCCAATTAAATATTATCTTAACCCCTCGCTCAGCTCGTTCAATTCAAATGACTCCCCCAACCCATTCACAAGGTTTCATTTGCTTCCAAAATCTCTAAAAACATTCAACAATTTAACACAAATCGCTTCAATCTTTTCAATGGATCTTCTAAGAGGTGCAAAAAGTGTGGATCATTTTTTAGCTGTGTTGATAGTGCAAGCTGGTCAAGGTTGGTGATTTTCTCCATTCAAAGATTTTCTAAAATGGTAATTTACAGTAAGAAACATTGTGAAGTTGACTGGTTAAATGGTTTTAAGATGGATTTGGAATCATATTGAATGAGTGTGTGGAGCGACTTTTAAAATGAATTATAAGGAAGTTTGGAGCACTTAAGCGAGTGTTTTGAACTGGTTTTGATCGGTTTCATAATGTTATCAATCGAACCAATATGCTATTTATCGAATCCGACATACATCTGCACTCTGCTGGATGAGTTCATTTCAAAATATCAGTTTAACGGATGTCTCAAATGGCCCCCTTCCGCCTGACGGGCCAAACATTACAGTTTACATGTACGTACAAAACACGCAACGAATTGGTATAAATCTATGAAAAAACAAACCAATAACTAAACCACAAATTATCGAGGGCAAAAAAAAGTGAATTATGGACTCATTTTCAACGCTTTGGGATTTTTATTTGTGTAATTAGAGAAGAATGCATTATCTATTTCACGAAATAAATCTTAATAAAGAGCTAACCATGAACCAGGTAAAGAGATAATTTCTAGTACATGTATGACGATATACTTCTTGTTCGTTTGTCGTGTTTATTTAGTGCTTGTTTATTATGTTTAATAAAAGGGAATGTTCTTATTGTCCGAATATTGGTAGGTCCTTGAATCCCCCCCCCAACTTACACACACGAACAAATTTCCCCTTCGAAATCTTTATTCACGAGCAAAATTTTGATCGCGCTACTATTCGAACGCTTACCCAAACAGTATATCCAACAAGAGGACCAAGATGGTCCTAGATCGCTCACCTGAGTCTCTTTGACCCCTGGGACATCACATTAATTAGATAGGCAGATGTCAAAAAGAAAATAATTGCCTAAGACCAATAGCATGGAACCTTTTCAGGGAAGAACAAGACAGATATGCCTTTTTGCTCTTTGATTCT
Organism: Fragum whitleyi; assembly: GCA_948146395.1. Taxonomy (NCBI): domain Eukaryota; kingdom Metazoa; phylum Mollusca; class Bivalvia; order Cardiida; family Cardiidae; genus Fragum; species Fragum whitleyi. The sequence goes on along the minus strand of OX411552.1, from coordinate 55,675,705 downwards.
ATGTAAAAAGGGATGCACCCAGGCTGACCCCAAATGTGACCCCAGGGTCTTGATATGAACAAACTTGGAAGAGGTCCATAAGATGATGCTACATATTAAATATGAAAGCTGTCTGCCTACTAGTTTCAGAGAAGAAGATTTTTGAAGGTTTTCCTAATTCCACCCTTCATGCTCAGATGAGCTGAAAGGGATGCGCCCGGGTGGAGCCCAAATATGACCCAAAGGTCTTGATATGAGCAAACTTGGTAGGGGCCCACTAGATGATGCTACATACCAAAAATGAAAGCAGTGTGCTCTCTGGTTTTGATCAAAGACGATTTTAAAAGATTTTCACTCTTTGATTCTATGTAAAAAGGGTTGCGCCCGGGTGGAGCCCAAATATAATCCTAGGGTCTCGATATGAACAAACTTGGTAAAGGTCTACTAGATGATGTTACATACCAAATATGAAAGCTGTCTGCCTTCTGGTTTCAAAGAAGAAGAATTTTTAAGATTTTCATTTTTTTACCCTTCGTGCTCATAAGAGATAAAGGGATGCACCTGTGCTAAGCCCAAATATGACCCAAGGGTCTTGATATGAACAAACTTGGTAGAGGCCCACTAGGTGATGCTACATACCAAATATGAAAGCTGTCTGCCATCTGGTTTCAGAGAAGAAGATTTTTAAAGATTTTCGCTCTTTGATTCTATGTAAAAGGGTTGGACCCGGGCAAAGCCCAAATATGACCCCAGGGTCTTGATATGAACAAACTTAGTAGAGGTCCACTAGATACTGCTACATACCAAATATGAAAGCTGTCTGCCTTCTGGTGTCAGAGAAGAAGTTTTTTAAAGATTTTCATATTTTCACCCTTTTTCTTAAGGGTAAAGGGAAAGTTAAGGGTGGATTTCATTTATTTGAACAACTTTGGTAGAGCTTGACTTAAGGAACATCCCTGCCAAGTTTCATCAAGATTGGCTCACTGGTTTAGGAGGAGAAGATGTTTAAAGAAATTGTGGACGACGCACGACGCACGACGGACGACGCACGACTGACGACGGACGACGGACATTCTACGATCACAAAAGCTCACCTTGAGCACTTTGTGCTCAGGTGAGCTAAAAATGTATAAAATAGTAAAATGTTTCTCGATTGATGTAGTTAAAATGCAAAAAATGAAAATATGTTTTGTTATCTAAGAACATAATCATACTCATTTATGAATGCGTTTCGAATATGTTTCGTACGATGTAAGATTTTTTTAAGTTTCGTACTTATAAGGTTTAAAGAATAATTCCTCCCCTTGAATTAATGAATCTCTGAAAATCTTTGAAAATCTTTGAAATGCATCCTCCGGTTGATCTCTACTAGAACGCCTCTTTTTAAAATACATGTATCTATTTACCAGTTACCAGATGGTCCTTTTTGCTTAATTCGTAATAATCGTGTTCGCAAGATCTACTTTTTTCCTGTCATCAATAATTGCACTAACCTTATCAGTTTAAAACGGCCAGCCTTCATCACCTGGGAAGGCGTTAGCTGAATGATGATCATTCCATTTAATAAAGCTGTCTTGTCAATATCGCAAGTAAATCATTTCACACAAGGTCAAATTCCGCACTGAATAACCTTTCACCTCGCGCGACCTTACGTGACCTCACGTGCCCATTCTGACAGCTGTGACCCACTGGTAAATATTTCAGTGTGTTTCTATTACGGTGGACTTTACTGGCTATAACTTCAGGTGCATCTTAATCCAGACCTCCCCTCCGCCCATTTAAAGTACTCAAGACTCATTTTTGTAAAGTTCTTGTCATTTTCTTGGATATGAGCCTGTGTGTGACATTTCCAACAATTTGACTTCTGCGTAAGGTGCAAACATTTCACAGACTAGACCGTTAGAAGGTGTAATTAGAAGATTGCCTAACTGTCTACAGACAATTAAAGACATTATTTATCTACAAATCGCATAGTGAAGACTCTGGCCTGACTGTGCGGATGCACAGACTGGCCAGAGTTTTTGCTTTGCGTACGTTTGAAATTGTTGGAAATAAAAGGCATAGGCTCAAGTAACACATTTTAATGGACCAATAACGTGCTCGTAAACGATTCGACCATTTAGAACACTATATACCAACACTAATTTTAGATCCAATCTGAACACCATACATTCGAGAAAGTGCGTTAATTACCGAATTATTTATAACTTGGGATGCGAAACTATAAATGAACTAGTGACCCCCTGCGAATACCATACAGGTTTTTATGTATATTTTCTTACCGTTCGGTAAATAAACCGTACTTAATTCTAATTAATGACTAGAACGGAATGCCTCGGAATGTTTCGAGTAAATACCAGATTCACAGCTTGCACTCTTCCAGTTTTCGACGTCATCAACGTGCATTTCTAATCAAAGGCACATTCCGACTAGCTCAGTTGGTAGAGCGACGGTCTTCAAAACCATTGAAGTTCGACTGCGAGAGGTCGATTCCCGGGCTGGTACACTAATAAAACTAATTGTCTTTCGGATCAGACGTTAAACCGAGGCCCCGTGAGACGGTGCTTTACACCGAGCACGTTAAAGAACCATGGCGGATCTCAGCAGTAGTTTCGTCATGTATCCTTGCACTATCCCCCGTAACAACTACACGTCTTCTGGGTGCGTCGCTCATATGGGCATGTGCTACGGTAGCGACGATGAATAAACGGAAAACACGTATAGGTACATTCAAAAACCAATACGAAATCAGTGCAGTCGACATAAACCGACCGAACACTTCTGTTAAGCGACCAATTTTACCAAGGGGCCATCATTAAAAGTCACACCACCAAAATCAAATACTCTGAAAAAGTCGACATTCTTAACCCTTTCCTGTTTTACAAAATTTTGGACCTGTCCAAAATTCAAAGGTTTTGCAGACGAAAATTTAAAGTGGATTTAATTTGAAAAAATAACCATTCAGTAGGGTAGAAAATAGTGTGGAAAAAGAAGAAATTGCTTTTCAGAAGCAATTTCTCCTTTTTTCACAATGTTTTCTCAATCATAAAATCAAGGCACGTAAAAAGCAGGGATGAAACAGCAAAGGGTAAACGATTTGTTTTGTAATTGAATTTTATGTTGTTTAAACCCATTAGACTTTCACTAATATCATGGAATCATTCCCAAACGTTTCGCGAAAGTCAGAAGTCACCCGTGGAAGCAAACCGTGTTCGCTTTTATTGTATTTGAATTAAAATCTTACAGAAATGGGCAAACAAATCCAACTTTCCTAACAATAACTTTCGATCTACGTACACCCGAATTCGTCATATTCCATAAAAAAACTAGTTTGCAGAAAGGTCGATAGTTAATAAGAGCAGACTTCTTAATTTCCTCTCACAAATTCTTCCCTAGTTATTTCTAGATAAACAAGGATAAAGCTAATATAAACGGGCTTATCAGCTAAAGGCTTATTTTCTACAGAGAAAAAATAAGCACTCTGAGAACTCGAGTGGAATTGTATTGCTCCTATCAAATAACCGAACTACATACGAATCCAGGCTCTTGAAAATGCGGTGAAAATTTAAAAGCACGATGTTGATTGATGTAAACAGACTGTAAATACGAGCTAAATTTACGACTTTTTTTTAAGAACCGGGCTTTAAATGCAACGTTTGTAACTTTAATGTCAAAAAGATTGAAACTAGTTAAAAATGTTTTTTCTATTTCAGACTTCACCCTCAGAAGCAAATCATTAAAAAATGATCCATAATTCATTTAATTTATCATTTATAGTATACAATGCCTCTAGTCTAAAATTGTCTGATACAAAAAAATTATCACAACGAGTGACAGTTAAATAAATACAATTTTGGATATAAAGGCTTGGTCACATTTACGTTAATTCACGTGGTTGGCCGTAGTTACGCATCAACGTACTTAGCCGTAAAATTCACGTAGCTGAGCGTATACTGCGCAGTAAGTCGAAGTAAGCCCTGCTTACGCGTAGTGAGTAACGTAGTACAAACTCATGAGTTTGACCGTAGTGTCTTGGATATTGTAAAAAATGTTCAAAACTCTAACCACGGTAAAGTACGTTATTTTGTCCCTTATTTGGCCATACTGTCACAGTAGTTGATCCCTGCTTATCCGTGAATTAACCGTAGTAGCACGCTATGATATCGTAAACGTTTGTCCCCGTTACTACGGTTAACCAAAGTTAAACTAGCGATTCACTACTCTTGCAGTACGTGTATCCAATTGTTGACCACGGTTAGGTAGGGAAAAATACGTTGTAAAAAATCGCGGTCACATTTCACGTTGTAAACTTAATCTCGACGTAGTGAAAGAATGCCGTACTACAACGTACCCTATCGTAGACTGCGTAGTTTAACCTAGTCGACCGTGGACTGGACGTTCTTCTATCGTATAATCCTACCGTAGTGGCTGTACAAATCTTGGGCATGTTCAAAATCCCTACGGTGTAAAAGGACTTTCTGTCGTAGTTTGAAAGTAGTTCAACGTAGTAAGATCTTGTTATATCGTACTCTTGCCGAATTAGAACGTATCGTTTACCCTAGTATACCGTACAAACAGTTGAATAAACATCTGTCCAAGTTAATGCTACGACCAAGCGGGGAAACAGTAGGGTTGGACTACGTTCAGAGTACGAAAAGATTGGGTGAAATTGATAAAATATTATCACGAAGTGCACGTGAAATCAATGGTTTGAAACTCGCGTGTTTTTACAACAAATTGATTATAATACCCAAGCGTGACTGATTGAAATGCTAGGTTTTAAACCTTATGATATACTTAAAGATCGTGATTCTTATCTATAGAATGAAAAACAAGAGATATCAGGGCTCGGGAAACAAATAAATTGCAATTTTCCATTAATTAAAATTAATAATTAATCTAATTAAACGTCTTATTTTCACGTAGTTCTTCGTAGTTGTTCCTACTCGCACGTACTTCTTTCTACGGTAAACTGTTCGATTGTACCTTTGTTAAATGTACTTTGTCTTACTTCAACTTAGTCAATCGTATAAGTGACACGGCTTGCCTACGGTAGAATGGAGTACGACTTACTACGATAATTGCCGTAAATGTGACCATAGCTTAAGGCATAACCAGTACAGTTAAATACACCGTGAAATTGACATTCGTCTCAATCAAAACTATTCTTAATCGCCTCACTCAACGCTCTAATCATTCATTCCAAACACTCACTTAAACCATTCAAAAACGCTCAAACCCATTGAAAGATATAGAATCAAAAACGTCATTCAAAATAAATTTTGATAGAGAAAAATCGCGATTTCACTTACATAATTCAAATTGTTGGCGTCTTATAGGGCCTTGAAGGAGTAGGAAGCTTTGTATAGAACTTGAATGCATTTTTCAATAAAGGGAGGTGATCAATATCGCTAATCTTGTTCACCCTGAACAAAATTCGCGATATGGGATTACCTCCCATTTCAAACACTCAAAACTCGCTCCTCACACTCATTCAATTTCATTCATAAATTATTCCAAAATCATTCACCTTGTTTATTTCACGATGTTGTTAACTGTATTTATCCATTTTAAAACTTGAATTGGAGGGACAGTTAGGAACGTCGTGAAACTGACTAGGTGAATGTTACTGGAATGATTTCGGAATGAATTTGAATGAGTATGATAAGCGAGTTTTAAATGATTTCCAAGGGAGGTCAAATATTATCGATAATTTCGTCCAATTGGACGCAATTAGCTATAATTTTTCCCTCCCTTTAATAAAATCTACGTATTTTCCAGATTTTGTGTAACCACGGTAAAATAAGATGCTTTAAAATATCGACAACAGTAACAATAAAATTAAACCATCTGATCCATTTGTTTAAAATTTTCATCATTTTGAAAAATTTCGAAGCGTTTTTGAATAATTTCGGTGCGGGTTTTTTTTGGGAATTTGGAGTGAGCGTTTTGATTAATAGATTCGAGCGGTCAGTGAGCAATTTAGAATGGTTTTAATTGAGATGAATGTCAATGATTTTACAATGTAACTAACTGAACCAAATAACCGTGAAAAATACAATAGGTCATACAAGCACTATTTCATCCGAAAATTCGATCGAGAATCATGTTTGATGTTGAGATGAAAGTCGAATTTAACCCGGTAAAAGCTCGTCAAGTGCATTGATCAAAGATTTCATCCTTTATCACGAATTTTCAAAACAATCTGAAATGAAAACAAGCAATTCCAGCGAATCGCATTTTGTGTAGCTCAGGATTAGGCAAGATACGTTACACCAAAGACTCATTTGTTCGCTTTTGCTTGTTCGTTATTTTGATTTGTTGTCGAAATCGCCATGACGTTTTACTGCTTAAATCAAAAATGATAGTTTGTGTAAATTGGTAAGAGTTTTCCATCTTTGAGCTGGAATGTTTTGATTTCTGATAACAGAAGGAAATCGAGTGCAATTCCATTTAAACTAAACCAAACTTCAACGCAAGTTGAGGTTAGTGTGCTTAATTTGTTTAAATTTCTTTCTATCTTACATTTGAGATTGAAAAATAAAACAAACTTAATCGAAGATATTATGTCTTTAACTCAACAGTTTATCAACAGAAAAAAGGTTAGATAAGCTTGAGCATATGATACTTCGAAAGAATAGAGAAAATAGGAAATGCAATTTTAAAAAATACAATGTAAGTACTTTTAAAACACTTTCCTGTTTTACAAAATTTCGGACCTGTCCAAATTCAAAGGTTTTGCAGACGAAAACTAAAAGTGGATTTACTTTTAAAAATAACCATTCTGTAGGGTAGAAAATAGTGTGAAAAAAAGAAGAAATTGCTTGTCAGAAGCAATTTCTTCTTTTTTCTCGATGTTTTCTCAATCATAAAATCACAGGCACGTAAAAATCAGGGGTTAAATAGCAAAGGGTTAAAAGGAACGCAAAGAGAAAACTGGTTCTTACTTGCAGTTTCGCTAATACAATTAATTTCTTTCTTAGTCTCTTACGTGGCAATGTTATAAATCTTAACTATTTTGCCATGGAAAACATATAATATTGCAGACGGAGAAAATGCTAGTTTTAAACATTTTCTCATTTTTTCTGAACTGTTCGTTTTTTGTTCTTTTTTTCGTTTTTATTAATTTTGACCTAACCCCGATGACAATAACAAAAAGTCAAAAACATCTAAACTTAGTCGAGAACGTGAACATTAATTGTTGTTTGTCTTGTGTAAAGTTTAATGATGATGGAAAAAGTCGAAATCCTTGGTTTGTGATTAGAAGTTTTGGATAGTAGAGTTGGTAAGAAAATAGATGTTTACAAACGTGCAGATTTAGGGTATTTTTTGTCGTGAATTTTATAAAATTGGAACATTTCTTTCCCTCCTAGATATTTCAGGAATTTTGATTACAGATTTTTATGAAAGATGCACGCGTCGCACCACCGGGGATAGCATAACAAGACCCCTGTAGACGATAGTTATTAGATAATTATTACTTTTCTGTTATTAATCTGCTTTGATAAGAAAATTCTTGTAAATAAATCTTTATAGGTTTTGATTCCGCTAATCACGAATAATGTTCATAAATTATGAAAACGCGCATTCACTGAATAGTTCAAATTCTTATCGTAGTTTCTCATAAATTATAACAAATATTTGATTTCACGTGCGCCTTAGACTTTTAAATTCAATAAAGGATGTGAAAAACTATACTGCTGAAAACATTATTTAAAAGCAAACTCCCATTTGTCAAATTTAAACTCTGCCAAAAAAGATAGGGCGGTTTAAGACCGATTGAATCGAAAACTTTAATTAAGGGCCTTTGACTTATTTTTCTCTGCGTACACTTATTTTCCATTTTCACCATTCATTTAGGTAAAGCGGGGTCAATATTAGTAACTTTATTAGATGTAAAGTGATTTATTCAAAATTAATTTTTCATTTGCCCTCTGAAAAGTTTATAGTATCATGTAATATAAAAATTTTGCATTCAAGATTAAAACGTACAAGATCTTTTTAATTTGTTTCCCGGCTTTGCACATGCATTCTCAGGCACAAAGCGGGGGCATTTTTCAAAACTTAAGAAATCGCTTTCGAATCCTAAACGCAGGGCAAATCATATTCATAAAAATAATTTTGATTTATACATAGCAACTTGATTTGGACACAAAACAGGTCCCTTTCAAGGACTATTACTGCATTTTTCACCAATTTCCCCCTGATGTGTTTAACTTGATGCACTCGTGAGATAAAAATGTCAATTTTCGTAAGCTGTTGCAATGCATTAGTTGTATCGCTTTTATCGCGTTAAATCCGCGTGAAAAATGCGCAATTCATCTCATTAAAATGTAATCTGTCTCTTTCCTATGATATTCCGACCTAAAATTATGAATTTATTTATTTATATTTCAATATAAAATATAAGCAAAGAAAACCTAAATTTCGTTTAAATGGATTGGATAATTTATCATTGTCGGACGACCAAAAGATCGCTTCTACAGCCTATTTACATGTAAGCTGTAAATGCGTCATTTTAGTTGACTAACGATGATTTGGCTTTAAGAAATGGACCAAGGAAGATAGTTTTGAGATCCAAGTCTTCTATAAACCCTTTCCTGTTTTACAAAATTTTGACCTGTGAAAATTGAAAGTGCATTTAATTTGAAAAATAACCATTCAGTAGGGTAGAAAATAGTGTGGAAAAAGAAGAAATTGCTTGTCAGAAGCAATTTCTTCTTTTTTCACAATGTTTTCTCAATCATAAAATGACAGGCACGTAAAAAGCAGGGATTAAACAGCAAAGGGTTAAAAGGGATAAACAGTCGAGTTTGTAAAACCATTTAAGTAAAAAAAATTGTGGCACCATTAATTAGTTATAAAGACGTTTTGATAACACAGCAATCGTCCAATTATGTTTTAAATTTGCGACATTTCTGGCATGTATATACTTCTAGTTCATGACGGACTCCCATCCATTTAATCACTCAACGCTGCAAACCGTTTTCAAATTTTACCCCGCTTTGCAGACAAATGGGCGAGCAAAGCGGGGTATAATTCGCAAACAGTTTGCATCGTTTTGTCTTCTTGAACGCAGGGCAGACGTGGATTCAGGACAACGAAACACAATCGTGCGCTACAAAAATTGAATGATGCATTGAATGCAAATGTGCGCTTAATTGAATAATGTATGGTGCTCCTTCGAGCGTCTTAAGCTGAACACGCTGGGCAAAAACAAGTTCTATCGGTTTCGTTTTCAGCGTACAATAACAAGAATACACAAGAAAAGTGCATACTTTGAACTTTGAAAAACCGCCAGCATGCTAAACTAAATAAAAGCCAAGGTTCGAATGATCATCGATAGAGATATACTAGTAAATATAAAAGTGGGTAATAAACTCTGCGTGAAGCCCTTGTGGTAAGTGGTTTTGGTTCATTTTGTACTCAACTTGCTGAACTCTTTTTATGATATACAAGTTCCACTATCTTTTTTTCAAAGTTCAAATTCGGAGCACAGAACGAAAGAAAGGGATATCCCGTACGCGGGCCGCACACAAAATCATAATCAGTTTGAAACAAATCCCAGTTAGAGATGCGAGTCTTCCAAATATATTTACACAAGTCTGAGTTGGTGATAAAAGGTCAATTTTGTCTATATCTGTATAGACAAAATTGATCTTTGATCACTTACTTAAATTTTCGGATCTTTTACTTTATTGTCAATTTACGATATAGCAAATTTTGCTTTTAACGTGTAATTAAATCTAAAGTTACGCAAGTTTGCGATCCAGTCCGATGATAAAATCATGGCCTAAGTGACCGTAGGGGTTTTAAAAATAGGTGGCGCAAGTCATAGACATAAACACTGTGGATCGAATAGACCGAAAATAAAGGTTTCGACGTAAACAAATCAATGTGTGTCGTAATATGTCGTATCGAGAATTTATATATCACGATAGCGTAAAACGGAAATATGAAACAAGAAGAATTATATAGAACTAATTCGCAATAAAATTCATATGTCATGTGTTTTGCTACATACATAGATAACTCCGCCCATTTATGGCATCATACGTCATCTTTAACGGGAAAGTTGATACGACTGACGTAATATAACCCACGCTAAATGACGTGCTTCGTTTTCAGTGAAAATCTCCCAAAGCCAATATCATAACTTATTTGTGACCCGTCACGCGAAAAGGGACCGTCTTGGTAGTGCGTAACATGTCGACCTTAGTCAGAGTGCGTGGCTGGCGCAGACTGACTAGGGTCGAAACTTTCGCAATGTGCTTATTTTCTGGATCTAGAGTGTTCAGTCTACTTTCCAGTGAAAGAACTTTTGAAATGCGACCTCTGGTTGACCAGTGCTGGACCCAATCTCTTTTTCAAATAGTCATTTTACAGAGTTTCCATATGGTCCCTTTTTGCATGGTGGGTCACACCCAGAAAAAGTGCAATTTTTCTTTTTTACATCCAGAAAGGGGTAATAAAACTTATTTCAGAATTATGAATTATTTTCACAAAATATTACTAATTCATTACTACATTAAAGATAGTCTCTTTAAAATATATCCGTTTTTCTTTCTTGTCCGCAGCCTCTATAAATATGGACCATTCTAATATTTAAAATAAAACGATGGAAAAGGCTTATCATTCTTGTTAAAAAGTAAATGCAATTCCACTCTGTGAGTGAGGCGCTTCTTATCACGCTCAGTATATTTCATCAAGAAACTTTATTTGACCTTAATGACCTCATAAATAGCTTAAAGGGTGAAATAATATATCGAAAGTCAAACTTTTTTATCGGGTAGATCGAAAAGGACTTGACGTATTTGTTTACACGGTGGATAAATGACATGACGTAATCTTATTGTTACGTTTTATCATAACTCTAAGATGGCGTAACTCGGTCTGTTGATTTGACGTAGAAGAAAATGATCAATTTGATAAATAAATTGTACTTATATTACAACAATATCTCACCTCAATCCAATCCATAGGATGTTTTTCTAGTCAAAAATGTAGACGCGTATTTCTGTCTTCAATACCAAAACATTGTGCTGCAACTATTTTACGATACAAAATTGTATTTACCAAAATCTATTCCCCCAGATTTGAAATTAATTCAAAAATTGTGGGAAAAAAAACTTTAAAGTTTCGGGATGGAAGATCTCTCCAATAAATAATCGACAGAGAATTTATTAAACAAGAATTAAAACACATAATAATTTGGAAGTTTAAGATCGAAAAAACACCCAATTTTAAGTGTTATGTTTGTTTTAAGGTAGTGGACCCGTAATAGTTCAGCAACATTTTGTACCACATGGACTTTCACAATGTTAACCGACGTTTCCAAATGAAAATCATTAGGAAACCTCGGTTCACACTGTTAAAGTTAATTACTACAGAAACGTTATGAAACTTTTACGGGTCCACTACCTTAATATGATCATAAACTTCATGTTTATAATGAAGGATTTATCTATGTTTCATCAAAGTTCATGCATTCATATGACCCAATTCCACAATCAATTTCTTTATTTTCCCCATTTTTTTTCCCGACGCTGTTTATCTTCGTGCGCGTCAGTAAGTCAGAAAGAATGGGAATGGAAATACGTTTACCACAAAAAATAGAATGTATATATCACTTCGGCCTAGATACTATATTTACTTAAACTTAAAAATGTGCACTCTCATTGTGTTTTGTTTGCATACAATACAGTTAGTAACATCGTGAAATTGACATTCATCTCAATCAAAACCATTCTAAATCGCTCACTCAGCGCTCCAATCATTCTTTCCAAACACTCACTCTAACCATTCAAAAACGCTCAAACCCATTGAAAAATATAGAATCAAAAACGTCATTCAAAATAAATTTGGATAGAGAAAAAAAATCGCGATTTCACTGACGTAATTCTAATGTTAATCGTCTATTAGGTTCTTGAAATTATTCGAAGCCATTTAAAGAACATTGTTTCCATATTTTATTAAAGGGAGGTAATCAATACCGCTAATTTTGTTCACCCTGAACAAAATTTGCGGCATTGGATTACCTCCCATTAAACTCACTCAAAACTCGCTCCACACACTCATTCAATTTCATTCCAAAACCATTCAAAAATCATTCATCTTGTCAATTTCACGATGTTGTTAACTGTACTGACTATCTACAAATTGATGACCGAATTATATAAACTGACAAAATTGCATTTTAGGGTGACAAAGGCTGTATTGAATTTTATAAGCATGTACAGTAAAACTTGTATGAAACGACCACCCAAGGGACAATGAAAAAATGGTCGTTTAAAATCAAGGTCATTTTATACATTCTATAGAACAAGTAAAAATATATATGCATATGTAAACTATTGCATAATTTTCATTGATCACTACGAATTCGGATTGAAATGATATTATGCTTTGCTACTACATATCTATAGGAAAAATAAAAGGGGTAGAAAAGTGCAACTTTAATTGCAATTTTAAAGCATATCTTATTTCATTGTCGTATTAAATTATTTTAAATACTAACTCTTGGTCTAGATTATCAGATTTAAGGTAATGATAATTGTAAGTTTGTATTACAGTCTTTCGACAGTTAAATCATGTTAACACTAAATAGAACATTTCGTTGGGTTAATTCCAAGACCTCGTAGCCGCAGCTTGAAAAAGCTGTAGTTACGGTGTTTAAGAATTAAAGCGACGATTTGTCTTTAATTGCAAGAAAATTGTGACGGGTTGATTTTCCTCTTGAAGAAAATGTTAAAGTCGCTGGTGTTCAACTGAAACAAAGTAAGTACACAAATTGTAATTTACCTACATGTACATTTTCTGACCCTATGGTACCCATGAATAGGGTCATATTGGAAACAAATTAGATTCCTAAGCTAATAAGCACTTATACATGCAATTCTAGAAATACAATTCGTCGAAACCAGCCCTGCGTTCAGGATAACCAAACGGTGCAAACAGTTTGCCAATTATACCCCGCTTTGCACGCAATTGCACGTGCTAAGCAGGGTATAATTGGCAAACTGTTTGCACCGGTTTGTCATCCTGAAAGCACGACAGGACTATGCTGTATTTTCGATAGACTTTTAACAAGTCGCTGCGGCTGGAGCACCTAACGATGGATGCCCCATATTTCTCTCGCAAGTACCACTCTCACATCCTTTCCGAGGCCCTGCATTCTCATCCTGAGTTCCACATTGATTTACAATTTACGAATATCAACATTTGTTCGGAAACAAATGTCGAAAGGAATGTATGCCGCCGCCGGAGGCTATGGGTATTAAAAAGGTCGATTCGTTTCGGGCTATTACTTAAATTTTGAATTATTTGTATGCAAATCAGTTTTAATAAAATGCTTAATCTGATAGCTAACACCTTTTGATATTAAAGTAATTAACATTATTCGAGTTGTGAACGATCCAATTAAACAGGAAAAAAGACGGTCCATTCAAATTTAGAAACATGTGATGTTTCGATTGGTAAATCATCTGGGAAAAAGGAAGGATGTACATGCAGTCCTGTTTTCAGGATGAAAACTTTCGAGAAACGAGTTGGAAATTATGTCCCGCTTTGCACGCATACTTCCAAACAGCCCTGTGCTCAGGATGTAAAAACGTTTCCCGAGCGCTTTGAAATGATACCCCGATTTGCACGTGCACAAACGTGCAAAGCGAGGTATCATTTCGAAAACGCTTCGCTAACGTTTACATCCTGAACGCAGGGCAGAGCGAAATATCAATTTCAAGAGTTTCAAATATTTGTTGCATCATAAATGCAGGCAGTGCTTGTTTGAAATCTGCTTCGCCTTCTTTCTCCCCGATCAGTTATTAAAAACACTTTTATACAGTGTACAATTGAAATGCAAAAAACGATATTGTTACTCTTGAACAGACCCTGCATTCAGAATGCAAAAAATGCAAGCGTTGAACGATTATAACAATCTTTGCACGCGGTGCAATTTCTTAAACGTGCGCGAACTCAGAACGCAGGGCAGACTAGACTTGGTTAATTAATTGTTGATTTTTAATTTCTGACAAATATCAGGAAGCGACGGGGCGCAATAAAACAAAATGAGAAAAAAAATAAACCTTAAACGTCAAACTCGTGACCCAAACATGCATACCAGACCCTCATTAAAGTCTTATTATTTATTTTTGGAATTCACAATTATTTCAGTAAAATAGATTTCCGCAAGGAATTCCTTGCCAATAAATGGCTTGCCTTAAAAGGCAAATAAGAAGAGATGGATCATTTATCATTAAGTTAGAATATCCCAGTTTGACCCCTCGTTTAAATAGCTTTCATTCGATTGTTTTTGTTGTTGTTGATTGTTATTGTTTATCGTTGATTTGCAAAAAATGAGTTCCGATTCGAAACTTTTTTAAGTAAAATTATCCTCGCGAATAAAGGTAGTGGACCAGTAATAGTGCTGCTATGTTTCGGGAATAATGAAATATAACAGTATTAACCGAAGTTTCCTAATGATCTTCATTGGGAAACCTCGGTCAACATTGCCGTAAAATTCTTTACTTCCGAAACTCTGCGGAACTATTACAGGTCAACTACCTTGAAGTTAAGACGCATTTCGTTAAATAGTTAGTGCCATAATTTCCTATAGATAAACTTGCATTGTATCCTGCGTTCAAGATGATATCGTTTTAAATTGCTTTTGCACTCGGCGTGGGCGTAACTCCCATAACGCAATTTACGCAAGTGCGTAAAAGAAATAATCCTCTGTTGAAAAATATCGTTGATGAATTATCAAAGCATCGAAACTACAGCTTATCCAAGCTGTAGTTACGGTGTTTTGATTATTCACCAACCTTCAAATGGCAAAAAGGGAGCGGACGGAGGGCATTCATCTTTGGTCACAGTTTTTTATATCGCCTGTATCATATATATTATTTAGTTGTCGCCTTCTGGGTGCTTATAAATTTCAAAGTCCTAGATACGCCTATGCTCGGGACGCAGGATAGGTCTTGTGTTCAAGATTAAAGGGTCGCTAAATTTTTAAGAAATTGTGCGCAATTCGCGCAGTCTGGCTAGGATCTACACTTTACGCATAACATCCAGACGGCCCCTTTTTGGCCTGACGGGTTACGATGAATACATGTATGAAAGGACGTACCTGGACTTCATGCATTTTGCCTCTGTTTGGCTTCCGAAAATATTCGTGGGCGCTTCCTATGATCGGGTAGCCCGGGGGTCCAGGAAGATCACTAATTGTCTTATGACTTTCCGACGTAGAGTCCAAAGTTTGAGTCTCCTCAATATCCGACATAATACTGGAATCCACTGCACGCGCGCGTCTCTGATCCGTGAACACTGTCCGTGCGTTCTGTCGCATGAGGCATGCCATCTGCGCCACTATGCGTCGCATCGACTCCGAAACAACACTCATTTTTTTTGTTAAAAATCCAAGAAAAAGTGTTTGAAACAATAAAAAATCCCAAATAGAAATATCCAAAATCTGTCAAATGAAAATCACTCCGAGGTTTTCCTGAAAATTAGAAAATTCTAGCGTTAAACATATTTTTCCATATATAGTAAAACTACTCTAATATCCATCAATTTTCCTTGTACGTTTTATCTACTACTAGGCCGGTATTTAACCGTATATAAACTTTTTTTACATCCTTTCAAATGTATTTAAAAGATACAAAAATGATATACTTTACAAGTGCCCGGTGAAGCGCGAAAAAAGCTTTAAGGCTACATTGAACAACGTGTAATTTGAAATAAAATGGTCTGCCTACGCAAATGCAGTAGCTACAGCCTATCTGAGCTGTATTGATGATGGTCTGAAGTCAGTCATTGAAGAAGCTTGCTCTTAGCAAGAACTGTACTTATCAGCCAATTTACTATTCAAAATAATTGTTTAATCACATGTTTGTAAACTTCTATAAGTGAAATTAAATTAATGAAAGTAAAACTAAAAGGCCATATTTGCAATGTCTAATTTACATTTTCTTTTTTAAGTTATTTTAATTCACGATTTAAAATAGTTAATTAATAATAATAAATATATACCTTTCGCCACGAAGATGAATCGCTGACTTTACTAAAACTTTTCAAACGAACAGGTCGATATATATACTCCGAGGACAGCTCGGTGAACTTTTCAACCAATCAGCGATCAGATTTCCAGGTCAGGCGAGTACTCGGCACATAACGTAAACATTAATCGAGTGCAGAAATTACTACACAGTCAGTTCATTGGCTACCGAACACATTCATTCAAACTTAAACGTTCCGATAACTTCATTGAAGATTACGGCAAGCTAGTGGAAACAATGCTATCGGATTAATCCTTCGCGTGTTATTCATTGTATATTCTCGATGTACGCAAATCCCTAACTTACGGTATAGTCAAATATCAGACTGCACAGATGCGCAGTCTAATCTTTGCCCACATTCCCTTTTTTCAACTTAATTAGTAGGAAAAAATTGAGAAAAACTGGTAGGAATTTTCCTAAAATTTGCAATTTATTTGAAACAAATTTTAAATTTCAACGGGGTATGGGTTAAGATTAGGCACTGAGTCTCATATTTCGTATGATAAGGTACATTTTTTTGTATGAAAAAGTATTTGTAGTTATTTGACGGGTAATGAGTGCATTTCGAAATATTGGTAGAAAATGGGAATAGCTTAAATGTGACTGAGATTTGAAAAAAACTGAACCGATGATGGAAAAAAGAAACTATGTTAAGCTGCCCCCCCTGGCTGTCAGTAAGTGTTAGATTTGATAAGGTACACCATTCATGTTTTAATATTTCTACTTTTCAAATTATCCCCCATATTCTCAAAATCTGCCAGTCTGGGGAATATAAGCTGAAAAAAAATTCTTTAGTTGAGTTTCTCATTTCACAAAACTTTCAAATCAGTGGGACGGGAGTCATTCTAAAACTGTGGGCGTGCCTAATTGGGCGGGGGGGGGGGGGGTTGATGGCTTGGATTTGGATAGTACGCTCAGAGGGGGGGGGGGGGGGAGGCTGGTGGTTCGGTTTCCTGGATAGTATTTAGGGGACAGGGAGGTGGACGGGGAGAGATGCAAGTTTGGATTAATTCCTGGGAATTTCGGCAGGATTTCACTTTAGTGCAATATATTGCAACAATTGGGGCTGGGATTCTATAATATTCACTATATCAAAGACTGCCATTTTTAGCTCCACAGGGCTACCGCGAAAGGCGTGCGTGCAATTGTTACGAGGAATTGTCCGTCGTGCATGCGTCAGTGTGGTCCGACCACAAACTTTGGCATAAAAACTCAGCAACTGATTGATGGATTTCAAAAAAGTTCACAGCAATGATCATTGGGTTACTCTTTATCGTTTTCTTTGTAAGATTTCTAATCTGTTGAAAAATAAATTGAGTGATCCTTTGGTGACCCTTTTCCGACCGCCAAATTAATGTAATCGAATGGAAAATGCGTCTTTATGGATGGAGGTAATTTTTATATAAGTTAGAAAATAATTTTCTCATATACTCAATGATGGATTTTTACAAAAAATAAGTTGAATGGTCCAGGTGTTACCTTTAGTCACACTGCAAAAAAAATCTGGTGATGGGTGAAAAATATTCCTTTAGAGAATAGAAGTCTTTTCCTAACTTAATTCTAGTACCTACTGAAAACTTTGAGAATAATTTCTCCTAAACTAAATGATGGATTCTAACCAAATTTTACAGCAAACATTATGAAATGATCTTTTATCATAATACAAAACATATCTTTTTTGAAATAGATTGAAAAAAATATAAGTGCATCTAATTTCCACATACAATAGATATAATGAAAACTTCAAATCTTCAGAAGGCTAAATTTGAAATCAATTTCTTATGAACTTTCTGATAGTGGATTTCACTTTGGCTTACTTGCGACAGGTTAACATTTTGTCTCCTGAAAACTCGTTTCGTAATTCGCACCAAAAAAAGGAAAAAAATCAAGTCGTTAAATTTTTCGTAATTCGCGACAAAAAAGGATAAAATCAAGTATTTAATTTTTTTCTCGAGTTCATGAAACTTTTCCGTCAAATACATACTAAACGTTTTTACGGTTGGCTCGAGCACCTAACAATAGATTCTTGGGATTTCTCACACCAGTACTACTACCACATCCTTTCCTAGCCTCCAGCTATTAGCTATTATCCCACAAAGGTCTACGATTATCAACCCATTGGTGAGAGACAAATGTCGGAAATGATAGGCCTATGTGTTTTCTTGAGAACATTGTAAGAAGAGGAATATCATGTCAGCAAATGACATGATATTCCTTTCCCTCAATGTTCACACTTGAACGTCGGGGTCGAACCCTGGGCCTTTTAAAAAATAGTCTGACGCGCTCCCAACTGTGCTTTCACGGCGGCCATCTACCGCCTGAGAAAGCGTGACAGACCCATGCGGCGTTATTTTTCAAACTTAGATATAACCTTACTGCTGAACCAGCGGGAGAAACCTTAATTTAACATGGGTCGAGAATTAAAATATCAGACCTACGTATTTGCCACCTTGGACACGAATTTCTGTTGACGCAATTACTAAATTAGTATAAGCTAAATCTGTATTATAACAACATCGTGAAATTGACATTCATCTCAATCACAGCAATTCCAAATCACTCGATCAGCGCTCCATTCATTCATTTCAAAGACTCGCTCAAACCATTCAAAAGCCGTTCCAAACTCACTGAAAAGGATACAATCAACAACTTCATTTAAAATAAATAAAGCTAGAACAAATAAAAACTCGATTTTACTGACAAATTGTAAGCGTCTGATAGATTCTCGCAGAAATAGGAGGCTATCTATAGAACTTTTATGCATATTTATTAAAGGGAGGTAATAAATATCGCTAATTTTGTTCATCTTGAACAAAATTTGCGATATTGGATTAACACCCCCCCATCAAATTCATTTAAAACTCGCTCGAAACGTTCATTCAATTTCATTCCACTGCCATTCCAAAAACATTCACCTTGTTAATTTCACGATGTTGTTAACTGTAATGCAAACATGGTTGATATAGTATAGTTCCACAAGAAAGAGTGAGGTTCGAGAAAACGTTATCTCCTATCATTTTCAATGTAAAATTGATCTTTGATCACTCACTTGAAATTGCAGGTCTATAATAACATCGTTTTATTGACAAGGTGAATTATTTTGGAATGCAATTGAATGAGTTGGTTAAGCGTGTATTGAAAGGATTTAAAGTGAAGTAACATTATATCGCTCTGACATTGAATTTGATCCAAACAAGTTCACATGCGCAAGACAATCTAAATTCTGGTTCTTTTAATACATTTTGGCGAGTTAAGAACAAATCCAATATTCTAATCATTTTCAAGATATAAACCTTATTGTTTTGTGAAGTAACCTTAGTAAATTGCTGTCCATGGACAGGTTCGTTCTACATGCATTTTCCAGTTAACTTTTTTGCATTCAACTCCGATCTTTGATACCTCTAAGGATAGAGTTAACATCTTCGTGACAATCACTCCTATGAAAACCATTCTAATTAATACTCACACAGCGCAACATTCTTGTCATTCAAAACACTTATTTTATCGCTCAAAAACGCTTAATGTCCGGTTGGACCATGAAGACAATCAAGGTAGTGGACCCGTAATAGTTCCGCAACGTTTTGAAAGTCAGGAACTTTAACAGTGTAAACAGAGGTTTCCTAATGATTTTCATTAGGAAACCTCGGCTAACATTGCGAAAGAACATGCGGTCCGAAATGTTGCGGAACTATTACGGGTCCACTACCTTGAATAGTTAAGCAACTAAATATATTAGCGGGAGATAACAAAATATAGATAAGTTTGTCCAATCTGAACGAAATTAGCTATATCCTTTCTTTCCATAAATTTCTCTAGAAACACGGTCTAAACATTCATTTAATCTCATTCAAAATCATTCCAAAATCTTTCATCTTGTCAATTAAACGATGCTCTTACTTGTAAAAGCTTAAAAAAGCATTGAAGAAATGAACGAACTGCTTGTAACAATCAATTCCTTCTTTATCAACAATACTTTCTTCCTAAATGACGAATGTTTTAAAAATTTCACGAATCAAACAAGTTCGACCGAAAGTTTTTGAAATTTGACCAATCCAAAAGTTTGTAAGTTACTGATCTCGTGAAATTTCACGAGATGAGAGGGTAACAAACTTTTTAATTGGTCAAAAGCATTCAAAATCACACGCTTAGCGCTCCAATCATTCATTCCAAACACTCGCCCCGATCACTTAAATAGTTTTAAAAAATCATTCGAAATCCCTTCGAAATTGTTAAAAATTATCAACATTTCAATCAAATCTATCAAAAACTGCATTATTTTATTGACTGGTCTTTATTTCCCTTTTTATCTTGGAACTCACAAAATCTGAAAAATGTGTGGATATTGATAAGTGATCGCAAAAAGTTATCACTTATTTTTCGTCCAATAGAACGAAATCAACGATTGTTTTATGACTTTTTACCTCCCTTGACAATCATTCAAACCTCTTTAAATTCATTCAGTTTTATTCCAAAATCGTTGATCTTGTCAATGTCACTATGTTATTTGTATTTGAGCTTTTGTCTGCTTTTTCGTAATGCTCGGTTATTTTATGTGTGCATTCATCACTACATGCATGGATCGGACGGGCAACACCCGACACTTCATGAGGGTACATAACAATACAGTCAACAAGTTAAATGATTTTGGAACGATTTTCGATTGAAAGAGAGTGAGTGGAAGGGCGAGATTTGAGTAAGGGAGATAATACTATTTCGCTTTATTCGTCCAGCAGGTAAGAACATCATCAATTTGAAAATCTGAATGATATTGGAACGATTTCGGAATGAAATCGAATGAGTGTGATGGGTGAGTTTTGAATGAAATAAAAAGGGGGGTGTAATCGAATTTCGCTAATTTTGTTCATGATGAACAAAATTAGCGATATTCATTACCCCCTTTAAATAAAGCATACGTTCTTTTCTGTTTGTGTGACTTCGTGGACCTATCAGACAATTTAGTAATCATACCATCCAATACATTCGTAGAATAATTTGATAGTTTTGAATTAAATTTTGATCGTCTTAAATGATTTCGAAATGTTTTCATGTTGATTTCGGAACGTTTTTGATCGATTTGAGAATAAATGAATAAATGTGAGCGATTTAGAATGTTTTTGATCGAGGTGAATGTCAATTGAACGGTTTTACTTACTGTAAAAACAATCGCTCGGATTAATTCCGGAAAATTTAAGTCAGAATTAATGTACACAAGTTTGTGTCATATTTTGCCCTTTGTAAAGTACAAAAAACGTGGGCGAATTCAACAATTCTCACCTCGTGATGGGCTCCAACACTTCGGCCCACGTTAATTAGCACTGTCGTAAATCGTTTAGGTGCGACGGGCATTTTTTTTATTTTTTTTTTATAATTATTATTGAATTCAACGCTCTACGGTCATTGCTGCATATGTGTCTTTGTAGGAATAAATCTAACGGGCCTTAATATTTTTTTTCGTCTCTGTCCGTTTGTCGGCACATATTTACAGTTAAAGACATCGTGAAATTTATAAGAATGGAATGAAATTGAATTACCTCCCTTGTATAACATATACGTACTTTTCTGTTTGTGTTTCTTCGTTACCCAATTAGACGCTTTTAAATCCACAACAACCAATAAAATCGTAGAACAATTTGATCAATTCAAATAAAATGTTGATCGTCTTGGCCGATTTCGATATGTTTTCTAAAGATTTTGAGCGTTTTTGATCGATTTGAGTGAGTGTTTGGAATGAATGCATGGAGCGCTGAGTGAATGATTTAGATTGACTTGATCGGTATGAGTGTCAATTTTACGATGTTACTGTAAATACATTATTATGATCTGTAAGGTGCGACAGAATTACTTATAATGGTGGTACAGTAAGAAACAACCTTGAAATGTATACTCAACTCGATCAAAACCATTCTTTATCAATCGCTCAGTATACCATTCATTCAAAATCGCACACAAATCTCTAAAAACGCCCCGAAATTGTTTTAAAAGAGCGCTTTGAAATCTTTCAAAATGATCAACTTTGCAATCAAATTGATCAAATAATTGCATAATAAGGTTATTGGCTTTTGCTGATTTTTAAGTGTCTGTTTGTCCGTCAAGACACAAATTCAGAAAAGAAAGCATATAAATTTAAACAAAGGGAGATAAATTCCTTGCTAATTTCGATCGATTGGAAATTTATCCAAAATCATTCATCTTGTCAATTACTCAATATTCTTAACTGTATTAATTTTCGTCTATTTTTTTGTTTG
The DNA here is from genome assembly GCA_948146395.1 of Fragum whitleyi. Classification (NCBI taxonomy): domain Eukaryota; kingdom Metazoa; phylum Mollusca; class Bivalvia; order Cardiida; family Cardiidae; genus Fragum; species Fragum whitleyi. The sequence goes on along the minus strand of OX411552.1, from coordinate 55,653,429 downwards.
TTTGTTTGTTTTTTGTTTGTTTGTTTGTTTTTCCTTGTTTATTATATGTTGTTGGTAAAAATTGTATAGCATATATATCAAAATTAACGGTACCTTTCCATGCTCATTTGCTTGATTCAGTGAATTTTTTTTCTATTAATATTTATTTTTAATGTAGCTGCCGATTGTATATTTTTAGTAATATTGGAGCGTTTTTAAGCAGGTAAGGTGAGTGTTTGGAATAACTGAATGATTTGAGATAAAGAATGGTTTTGATTGAGATGAATGGCAATTTCTCGATATAACTAACTGTATGACCGAAATTCCGCACTATACTGTACGTTAGTGACACTTTCTATGCGGTATTCCCGGTTTTATTAGCACATCCAAGCCCAGACTTCAGGTGGTCTGGCTAATTTCATGATACTAATGGCCAACGGAACGACATATAAAACTTGCTGAGTGCACAACCTTTGTAAACTATATTTGTAAAACCCACTATTCAGAACCCTAAAACGTCTGTCAACGTTTTAAACTAATACCCCGCTTAACATGTTTGTCTACTTTTATACTTATTTAAAACAAAACTAAAGCGATATTGGATTACCTCCCTTAATAAACATTCAATACCCGCTCCACACACTTATTCAAATTCCAAATTCGTTTCAAAATCATTCTACTTGTTAATTTCACTATGTTTCTTACTTTAGCACTCATTTAATTTCATTCTTAATCATTCAAAAATCATTCACCTTGTCAAATTCTTGGTGTTCTTAACCCTTATAAGTACGGGCAATCTAGAAAGTCATAAAAGTACAGGGCCCTGTTTTCCCTAACATCTTACGAAAAAATTGATCGTAAGTCAAAATTAATAATCGTATCTGGTGTTTTCATTCGTTTATGAATTCTACCTTGCAATATCTCATTGGAATCGTCTTTAGAAGACGATTCCAATGAGATGGTGCATGGCAGAATTCAATATCTAGTTACAACTGTAGAAACAACTTTAATTTTTGACTTACGCAAAAAATGATCGTAAGATGTTTAGTAAAACGGTCCCAAGGACCCTTGAAAGAGGCTGACTAGGTTCGAAAGTCATAAATTGAAAATGAATTTCGAATTATACCCAATTTTATTAATAATTCGTATACTTTTGCATGATACAAAATGTTTAAAATAAAGTTCTATGAATTTTTCTATACGGTTCCAAACTATGGGGCTACACAGTTTCGAAAACATTTATATACTAAATTCTAAAAAGAAAGTGTGCACTTTTGAATTTTGAATATCTATGAAATAATATGTATCTATAGTCATAAAACGTCGTAGGACCATCATCATGAGTACATGTATGTGCAAACGATATTTGAAAATAAAAACTAAAAAATCGCGAGATGACCAAAAATTTCTGCTAAATTTAAAATTTGATTTTGCATATTTTGCATGTGCATCACGCGTTAGACGAATAATTGGTGTGAAAATGCATTCAGTTGAATCTCTGCGGCTTTCATAAGTATAAAATCACATCTTCAATACAATTATGTATTATGCTACAGTGTGGTTTGACTACCAATAAACGACGTTGAACAAAAACGAATCTTGCCAGATTTAGAACGTCATTAGAATTGATTAAGCATTCATGTACCAATAAAAACCGAGGTCGTCATTTTGTAAGGCCTTTATTAAGCACATCGACATGTCATATAACGCCATAGCACCATTCAACGACAAGTTACTGGCCTAGCAACGTAGAAATGTCTTACGTTGACGTACACGTAAGTTCTGCATAAAAATTAAAACTTTTGCTTTTAATTGGCTTGGAATGGCTTCTAAAACCTTATAACGTACCATAAACACATAGCTCTTACCAAAGAAAAAGTTATAAGAAGTTCAAATCTCAACAATTAAAGTGCCACCTGCGCGTATGCAGTATGCGATACTTTATCCAAAACTGATTTGACTTTTAATTTCAAAAGGTCTTCACTCCATACTTTTCCTCAAACTTTATAAAAATCAAGAAAAATGCAAAAAGTGAAAGTGCACACTTTCTTATGGAACTCAGTATACATTTATACATGTTTGAAAAATTACAAAACATTTGTGTCTACACTGTTCCTATGAAAAACTGCATGTTTCTACACTGGACCACATTCCATTATAAAAATAAAATAGCACTTATCCACAGTGCTTTTTCAGAGCTATACAGTCTGGGGGTGGTTTATCGGGGCTTAGGCTTACCATATGTTGTGGAAAATTGGCGAGGTTTCTTGGGAACCAAAAAGCCCGTCCTGCTTTCAGGTTGACAAAACGGTGAAAACAGTTTGCCAATAATACCCCGCTTTGTTCGCAAGTGCACGTACAAAGCGGGGTATAATTTGCAAACATTTTGCACCGTTTTCACTATCTGATCGTAGGGTTGGTGCACTTTAAACACGTGAGGAATATATCATTACCTGTCGTACTAGTGAACGAATAAATGCATTCCAGAGCAAATCGTGATTCCGTTCGTTTATTTTTGCGTTTCGGTTCCACAAATATTCGTAGACCTTAGTTGTCATCAAGTGATTAATGAGTAAAAATAGTTCGTATTGTCTGTTATTTAAACCTGGCAGTGCGTGACAATCGGGACCCCCTCGGCGATTCCACAAAAGAGTTCTCGGAAAAAATAAGGGTGCAGTCATGAAAGTTTATCGTTTCACACGTGGAAGTAACGTCAAAAGCTTCTTTGTTAACCTTGTCCTGCCAGTTAACGGAGTTCCGAGCGATGTTCCGAATGCGGTGCTGTGATTAAGGTGGAAACAGTGCAACAATCAAGAACCATCGATGATTCTACGGAATTGACCTCGGGAATAATAAATGCCACGAAATGAAAGGGCGTAATATTGAACGTGGGTTTATATGATGTCACTTATATAACTGAAGATGACGTTGCGAAAAAATATATCAACATAAGTCTAATATTTGGCATATTATAATTTGAAAACAAAACGCAGTGTTTTACTGCGTTTTGTTCTAAACTTATTTTTTGCCATATGGATCTCCACAGACGATAATGAAGCATATAAGGAAATTACGTATAGAGCAAAGTACCACCAGAATAACTTATAAAATGATCCAAAATTGATATATTAGTAATATCAGGTTCCATACTTGCACGCATGGGACGGCATTTGGGTGGAGGTTTTCGTCTCTATAATTGACGCCGTTTAAATTACCGTCAATCACGATAAATGGTGATTTAAACCCAAAGGAGATATGTGTGTTTGTATGTGTCTTCCTCCTCTTCACTTATACATGTTCATCCTCATTTTATATGTTTGTACATAAGTTTTGTATTTTTCACTATGCTATCTACATATTTGAAGGAATAAAGGATTGTACTTCTTTAGGAACTGAGCACGAATGATTCCGGGTCTCTCACAGTCTACAGACAAATCTTAACCAAACTTACGATTTACCCTTGAACCCTTCCAGTACGAGCGGTTAAAATACAACGCCTTACACCTGCGTCAGGGAAGATCGATCTTCTTTAGATCAGTAGTAAGCGAATTGGTCTTAAATCATCTGTTACATTTTCAGTTATATCACGGCGGCTGGAGCACCTAACAATGAATCCTTGGTATGTCTCATACAAGTTCTATGATGACATCCTTTCCTAGCCTCTAGCTGCTATTCCTAATAGGTCTATGAACCTATTAGTGGGAGACAAATAGTCGGAAAAGATGGGCGCCAAAGTCGGGAATTGAACCGGGACCTCTAGATTGACATCAAACCTAGTTAGACTGCGTGAGGTGCGGAGAATGAAAATTGTAAGCATTTTGGTGCCTTTTTCTTAATCTTGAATGATCATTCTTCATTCCTGTGAAAATTATTCGATTCCTTCTCGCAACGAATAAGCTTCAGCTACGCTCAAATGAGGGCGAGTTATGAAAAATAGTGCCCATAATTTCATTTGAACACTAATATGATGTTTTGCACTATGATATTTTGCTGCACTTTGTTCGTACAGAATTTTGTGTTCTGTATCCAAGGAATGTTCACGACATGGCCTATATTTTGCATCATTGTTAGGATTTAGGTACTCTTGTCAATTCATAATTGCATTTTTGTTCGACTAGAGTGCAGTCTTCTACTATGTTTTATTTTTACCCGGTCACCTATTTGTTAGCTACATTTGTACACCAGTCTGGGAAATAATTTTCATCTATAATATCTGTATAACCAAACCGTATATAATTAATTACAAAGTTTGTGAGAAATACAGCGTTTTAGATCGATTTGAGTGAGTGTTTGATACATAGCTTCAAAGGTTAAAATACAATGCCTTACACCTACATGTACGTCAGGGAAGATCGATCTTCTTTTAATTAGTAGTTAACGCATTGGTCTTGAATTTTCTGCTACATTTTCGGTTCGATACCTTCCCGCATCGAATTATCTTCAGCTATGCTCAGTAATGGTCAGCTGTGTGTGCGAAAAAACTAACAAATAGGGTTTTTTTCTATTTTATTTTTATTTGAATACCAATATAAAAGTTTGCACTATAATATTTTTGTTGCACTTTGTTGGTACAGCATTGGATATTCTATATCCCTGGAATGTTCGCGACATGCCCTTTATTTTGCATTATTGTTAGGTTTTAGGTACTCTTGTCAAATCATAATTGCTTTTTTGTTCGACTAGAGTGCAATCGTTTGTTATGTTTGTTTTTTACCCGGTCACCTATTTGTTAGTTACATTTGTATTACTATCTTGGAATAATTTTAGACTACACTGAGACAAGCTTCTAAACGGCTAAATTGCATTTCCCACATTTTAACTTATTTGTACAGTTAACAATATTGTGAAATTGACATTCGCCTCAATCAAAAGCATTTAAAATCACTCACTCAATGTTCCATTCACTCATTCCAAACACTCACTCAAACCATTCAAAAGCGCTCAAACCCATTAAAAAATATATAATCAGCAACGTCATCCAACATAAATTTGGATACAGAAAAATCGCGATTTCACTGACACAATTTAAATTGTAAGCGTATTATAGGTTCTTGAAGAGATAGGAAGCTTTCTATAGACTTGTATGCATAAATTATTTTATAAAGGAGAGGTAATCAATATCGATAATTTTGTTCATCCTAAACAAAATTTGCGGTGTTGGTATAGCTCCCTTTAAATTCACTCAAAACTCGCTCCACACACCCATTGAATTTCATTCCTTAATCATTCACAAATCATTTACCTTGTCAATTTCACGCTGTTGTTAACCGTAGTCATTTAATAAGGTATCTTTTATTTTCTTAAGAATAGTCATTTAAAATGGCGTATTCTTAAGTAAAGTAGATTCGAATTGTTACCCTTGGTGTCTGTAGCAAACAGTCACCCACAAGAACCCTCTTTTAAAATTTTGCAAATCTGTCGATCAATTTCAAATTTTCGGTCTAAGAAATACTCGGAAATTAATCCTATAAGTGACAAACTTCGATGAATATTGCGTTTCAGATACCAAATCATCGAAGAAAGTATTATTTTGGTTCTTTTGTTTCTCAATCAAGCATAAAATGTTAAAATTACCCCACCCTCCATTGTTACTCAGGGGTATCCTTGAATACCTGTCGATTTCGCTTTTTTCCTAACATTTTTTTCAGGTCAATGTTTATTCAACATTCTCCCCAAATGATTTTTTCTAATACAAGTCGACTACTTCCCATTTCAGATACCAACGAAAATATTACTTTTTCAGCAAAAACCAAGTGGTCGTTTAAAAGTTCGTTTCAGTGTACTGCATAACCAAACCTTACACAAACTTACTTTTTTGTAACGATGTCGGGACGTTTTTGAATGATATGAATGAGTGTTTGAATGAAATAGATGGATCACTTGGTGACCGATTAGGAATGATTTTGATCGATGTGAGCGCCAATGCCATGGTGTTACTTACTGTATACTCTAGCAGAACTGTCTTAAATTCATAGTACATTGTTCAAAGCAAATCGATGGCTTAAAGCAAAACATTTGTAACTCCCTATAAACATATAGGGAGTTACAAGTATTTTGCGCTGAGCCTCGTAATATATGTACGATCTTCCTCTATAAAAATAAGTTACAGTAGACGCCTTTACTATTCGCCGTTCAGTACTGAGCTAATTAGCACATTAGCACTGGATGCACTCTGCCAGTACAACCACTATCTTTCCAAGAATTGGCACATACTTCTGGGAAAACTATTCGAGGAATCTGGAATGAGGGGGAGAAGTAAGCTAGAGTATTCCTTTACTATCTGACAAGGGTTTATCTCGAATATTTATCTTATGTAATTATGAGGGCTGGCAGGTAGCAAAGGGTCATAGTATGGTGGAATTTTCCGGTCAAAGGTCTTCGAAAAGTCCTTCAGGCTAGAATAGTATGGTGCGATTTTAGGAGCAACAGTTTTGAAATAAACAAAGAGGTGCCAGTAGGGAAAAACTATAGATACAGTAAACAACATCATGAAATTGACCCGGTGAATGATTTTGAAGTGATTAATGAATGAAATTTAATGAGTTTGTGCGACGAGCTTTAAGTGAATTTAATGGGAGGTAATCCTATATCGCAAATTTTGTTCAAGATGAACAAAATTAGCGATATTGATTACCTTCCTTTAATAAAAGATGCATACAACTTCTATACAAAGCTTCCCTTTTCTTCAAAATCTATGAGACGCTAACAATTTGAATTTGTCAGTGAAATCGCGTTTTTTCTCTATCAAAATCCCATTTGAATGACGTTGCTGAGTCTATATTTTTCAATGGGTTTGGGCGTTTTTGAATGGTTTGAGTGAGTGTTTGGATTGAATGAATGGGGGACTGAGTGACCGATTAAGAATGGTTTTGATTGAGATGAATATCAATTTCACGATGTAACTGTCTGTATACTCTAGCAGAACTGTTTTAAAATCATAGCAAAAAGTTCAAGTCAAATATATGTACGATCTTCCTCTATTAAAATAAGTTAAAAGAGGTGCCTTTACTTATTCGCCGTACAGCACTGAGTTAATTAGTACTGGATGCACTCTGTCAGTACAACCACTATCTTTCTCAGAATTGGCACATACTTCTGGGAAAACTATTCGAGGAATCTGGAATGAGGGGGAGCAGTAAGCTAGAGTATTCCTTTACTATCTGACAAGGGTTTATCTCGAATATTTATCTTATGTAATTATGAGGGCTGGCAGGTAGCAAAGGGTCATAGTATGTTGGAATTTTCCGGTCAAAGGTCTTCGAAAAGTCCTTCAGGCTAGAATAGTATGGTGCGATTTGGGGATCAACAGTCTTGAAATAAACAAAGAGGTGCCAGTAGGGAAAAAACTATAGATACAGTAAACAACATCATGAAATGGACCCGGTGAATGATTTTGAAGTGATTTAGGAATGAAATTGAATGAGTGTGTGCGGCGAGCTTTTAGTGAATTTAATGGGAGGTAATCCTATAACGCAAATTTTGTTCAAGATGAACAAAATTAGCGATATTGATTACCTCCCTTTAATGAAATATACGTAGTTTTCTGTTTGCGTGTTTTCGTTGACCGATCGGACACTTTGAAATCCACACCAAGCAATAAAATTGTAGAATAATTTAATCGATTTGCATTAAATGTTGATCGATTTGAACAATTTCGAAACAGTTTTCTAAAGATTCGGAGCGTTTTTGATTGATTTGAGGTGTTGGCAATGAGTACATGGATCACTGGGTAAACGATTAATATTGTTTTGATCGAGGCGAACGCTAATTTCACGGTGTTACTTATTGTTTACTCAAGCAGAACTGTCTGAAATTCATAGTGAAAAGTTCAAAGCAATTATACACACGATCTTCCTCTCTAAAAAGTAAGTTATAGTAGGCGCCTTTACTATTCGCCGTTCAGCACTGAGCTAATTAGCACTGGATGCACTCTGTCAGTACAACCACTATCTTTCTCAGAATTGGCACATACTTCTGGGAAAACTATTCTAGGAATCTGGAATGAGGGGGAGAAGTAAGCTAGAGTATTCCTTTACTATCTGACAAGGGTTTATCTCGAATATTTATCTTATGTAATTATGAGGGCTGGCAGGTAGCAAAGGGTCATAGTATGGTGGAATTTTTGGGCCAAAGGTCTTCGAAAAGTCCTTTTGGCTAGCATATAATGGTGCGATTTTAGGATCAACAGTTTTGAAATAAACAAAAATGTGCCAGTAGAAAAAAAGATGGATATGTTCAGTCTACGCATGCTTGCTCGAGATTTGGTCGAATACACGTACACTCGCAAATCTATAAAAACATTTATAAAAACATTTATTAAAAAAGTACAAAATTTATAAAATAGCATATATCTTGCGTAAAAAAATGCGCGTGTATGTTGAAAATTCTATGATCTGATATTCCGTTCAAAAAGAGCGAACTTTCAAATTGATTTTTTTCTTAAAGACTGGTAACTCTAAGCCTAAATGCTTATTTCATACGAGTTAATTCGTACACTAGCTTACAAGTCAAGTGTCAGTGATTTTGCATAGCGTCAGGACATCATATTTCTTTAAGTTATTGATTTTTAGTTCTGCTTACTTAACATCAAAGGGGAAAAATCAAAGTATGTTTGTTTGTTTATTTGTTTGGGGTTTTTTTTATTATTTTTTTAGTAAATCATGTCAAAATCTACAATTATTGAATTCTCTCTCTGCAGTCGGAAATAAAAGTTTCGTCCTCTTTCAATCAAAATAATGATTTTCATAATCTGAACATTTTTAAAACATATATAATATAATGCAATAAATTTAGTTTGGAAAACATACAAACGATTGTCAGACAACTATAATTGCAATCTAATAAAATAAAGAATTTTGATTGGTTTAAATCGCATCACGTGGGGAAATCCATTGCACTTTATTTCTGTATAAAACCCCCGACCTTCGATCTGCATGTCCTGTGTTTTAGGAACTCGAAAATCCCTCGTTCCCCTTCCATATCGTAATATTGATATTTAATATATTAGAAATTAAGATATTTTCGAAAGAATTTATTATTAAAAGCATGCAGTTCAGATTCTGAGTCGATGTTTACAGCGAGTCGACGACGACCACCAAGCAACCCTCTCAGCTAAGCCCGATCACGATAGTTTCGGTTAAAAATGCAGAATAACTTGTCAAAACTATTTTTAGATCATAAGTACCTCTACGAATGTCAAATTGTCGTTTATTTGTGTACCATTTGTTTATTTTTATGCCGTTTAACTTCGATAGCGAGAAAAAAAATAACGATCTAAAAATAGATTGTGTAATACACGCAGAAAAGTAGACTCGAAACTTTAATGTTTAGCCGAGTATTTTAATAGTTTCTTAGACCAAGAGGATTGCAATTATAAGGGCAGAGTGTCTTTTTCACAGCGTTTATAGGGGTATAAAGTGCAATTGCCTTAGCACGTGGCTTAAACATAACGCCCTACGGGCGTTATTTGCCATGTGCTAAGGCAATTGCACTTTATACCCCAATAAACGCAGTGAAAAAGACACTCATCCCTATAGTAAACATCTCGATATGGAAAAAAAATAACATCTTATTGAAATATGATAGTATATATTTTTTTGCGATTTGTTTTTTTATACTAGGCATGTAACAATGCTTTCCAAAAGTACCAAACCATTATTTAGTTTAGTATATATAATTGATTACATCTACTCACATATTTACACAGTGTGCTACGGGTTTAAATTTCATACCTGCATGAAGTCAACAAATACTCTCTTAAACATAACCGATGTAAATACATATACCAGGTCAATATAATCTACCTATACATACCATTACACCTGGTATGTTGATATTTTGAACTTCTATTTCTCTTTTATTCCGGTCATGATGGATTGTTTCTTTGATGATGAGCCTGATCAAAAAGCACGAAATTAGAATTATGGTTGTTTATATGCCAGAATTACACCTGTATAATGTTATGGTATTAAGTGGGATTAGACGAGAAATGCGTGGAATTTTTGACGTACAAATTTTGGCATTCCGCATTCCTAACGTGTTTTCCAAAGCCTATTTTTATTTATTGTTATGAAAAACAATGTACGAGATGATGCGGAAGGAACTATCTGTTTTTCTTTCCTTTTTAACCACCCCCTTCCCCCAATACGAAGAGGAGAGGGTAAGTATGATTCCATTGATGTCTGTCTGTCTGTCCGCCCTTTCGTCCGTAGACCTTGTTCGTTTATAGACTTTTACTCAAAAACCAAGTGACTTAGAATCATGAACCATAATACAGCAGTTGTCCATGACCCAGAAAAGAGTCCTATTGTTTTCCTGTCAGGAAGGTCAGAGGTCAGGGTCACAATTGAAATTTGTCGTAAAACGTTTACAGAACTGTGACAGATAACTGATAGGGATTGACTCCGCTTTGAGACAGATCTAGTTTAGATGACCTGAGCACAAAGAACACAGAATGAGCTAATGTGATCGTCTAATGACCGTAATCCATGGTACGTCTATGACGTGCTTTGAACGTCGTTCAAAGGTTATCGTCCACAGTTTCTTTAAATATGTTCTCCTCATAAAGAGGGGTGGAAATCAAGATGAAGCTCTTCCAAAAACCGACATCAGCGTTTAACCCTTGTTAGCAGGGCAACTAAAAAGGGGAAAATAGCAAAAATTAAAAAAAAAAACTTCCTCTATTAATCTGGAATGGGGAAAGATTACTCAAGTTTGTTCCTTATTTCCTATCATTCTCAGGTGGTCAAATTTGTGCTACGCCCGAGGGCACCCCATTTTACATGAAAAAAAACAATAATAAAAAAACAAACATCTTTTTTTTCTCGATAGATAACATATTCGGTATTAAATAACATCTATTGGACCTCAACCAAGATTGTTTATATTTTATAACCTCTGGGGTCAAAGTTTAGCTCCTCTCGGGCGTATCCCAGTTACAGGGAAAGAAAGAAGGAAATCGTTTAATTTTTTTCTTCTCTGAAACCAGAAGGCAGACAGCTACCGTATTTGGTATGTTGCATCATCTTGTGAGCCTTTATCAGGTTTGCTCATATTATAGCCCTGGCTTTCACTCAGGTGTATCCCATTTTACATAGAAATTCATGTACCAAGGGCGTAACTCCCATTACGCAATTTACGCAAGTGCGTAAAAGAAATAATTTTCTGTTGGAAAATATCGTTGATGAATGACCATAACATCGAAACTACAGCTTATTCAAGCTGTAGTTTCAATGTTTTGATTATTCACCAACACTCAAATCATAAAAAGGGAGCTGACGGGGGTAATCATCTTTTGTCACAGTCCACATATCGACTTTATCCTATATATTCTTTGGTTGTCGTCTACTGAGTGCGTATAAATTTCAAAGTTCTAGATACGCCTATGCATACAATAAAATCTTCACTGAAACCAAACGCCTGACGGCTTTCATATTTTGTGTCTAATATAAAGTAGTGGGCCTTTATCAAGTTTGTTCACATTTTGCACATGCTGTCGAAATTGAGACGTCGAGCATAAACGATACTTTGAAGTAAATCTTGAAAAATCTTATTCTGTACAAACAAAAGTAAGATAGCTTAGATATTCGGTACATACAAGCTTTATCGTAGCCTTAAAATTGAGACGACTTACAATTGTTCATACCATGCTTCCAGGGACAAAAAGAGCCTGTGTGGGACATTTCCAACAATTTGAAAGGTGCTAACATTGACAGCCACCTACTGTAAATGTAATGTTTCCTGATGGTGTACAAGAACTTTGAGACCTTCTCTATTTACTAAACGCATAGCGAAGACTCTTGCCAGGCTGTGTAGATGCACAGGATGGAGTGGAGTCTTTGCTATGTACGTATATGAAACTGTTGGAAATCTCAGGCACAGACTCAAATTATTCAGGCTCATCCATATCACAGGCTAAGGTCAAATGTTAGATTGCGCATGGCCAGAACATGAAACTCAGGTAACTGTATATGGACGAATATCAAAATAGATCGAAATGATCATTTTTATTATACCGTTTGAGAGCTTTTTGTGGAAACTTTTTTGTTCTAAATAACCGATAACTTTCCAATTTTAAAATTGAGCTTGTCCTAAGAATATCACTTAATCAAGTGGGTTTCAATATAATTTAGCACAGTTATTATTCTTGGACGTTTTTGCATACTTCATAGTTCAAGGTCACAATTAAAATGGTTGAATTGTGCATATTCGGGGCATAACTCCTTCAATGTTTATTTTCTATGAATGAATTGAAGAATAATTTGGCGTAATTGCTCCCAGTCATATGTAGATATGATATTTGAAAGAATTTCTTCAATAGCATTAATACTTTTTTGAATGATAATTCATAAGAACGAAATTATGAAAGATCCATTAAAAGATGGTATAACAAAGTAAAGCTACCTTCATTTAAAACTCTGTGATTTTAGAATACTTTTTCGAATTGTCTCGACAAAATGTTGCCATTGAGTACCCAATATAAAGTTATTGCGAATAAGATAGATAGATAGATGTTTTATTGAAGTAACGTAAACTATACAGTTTCTTGTTACACAACAATGATGTACAATAAATCAACAAGGTCAAACAAACATATATACAAACAAACAACTTGACAAATACATTTCAAACACTAAGGATAATATAAGAAGCATGTATAGACCAAATTCGCTAATTTGACCAGTGGTTTGCATACAAGTGTACGGTTATCACTGCTCATAAGAGCGAATCCTGGTTATCTGTATGAATTAAGGTAAAGAAACATTAATTCGAGAGAAAATTATGTATTGAATAAAGTTTATAGCATAGGAACTGATGACAAATTATCATTTTTTTCACTGACATTTATCATTTTTTTCAAATATTAAGCTTTCTTTAAAAATATATATATATATATATATAAAAAAAGAAAAAAAAAAAAAAAAAAAAAATAATAAGAAAATGGAGCTTCAAACTTGAAATTGTATTTTTTCCCCATTATTATTTTCTCTCTTCATCTTTCTTTAATTCTTCTTCTACACTGTCTACTATATCTTGGGTTCTGATATATACATAACACATACTTAGTGTTTTGTATGATAAAAAATATCTAACGAGGTTGGGAGAATTGATCATTGTCGAGGCTCTGCCGAGACAATTATCAATTCTCACAACCAAGTTAGATATTTTTATCATACAATACATTAAGTATGTATTGTATTTATCTTATAACCTCTATTTGTCTCGATTTCGTCGATATTTCTAACTGAAATGCATGTTCCTAAAAATAACCGCATTATATCATTGTTCTAATAATAACTATGTGATTTCATGAAAAAAACATCATTCGGGATGTTATCACATGGATATTTGTATAGTTATAAGATAATTAACTCAGATGAACCGTTTAAATTTGGTGAAAATACAAAAGAACGTTAATATAAGGTCGTTTAGGTTTAAATAACCTATGTCACACGGTGACAAGTGTAAACAAACGTTACGTCAATCCATTGCTGTCCCGTAACACTGACCTATATTTACGTGTATATTTAATTACGTCGCGGTCAGTGGGCTAATTAAAGGTGTAATAATTAGTTTGGCCAGGTACGAAACACGCCAGGTACACATGTACAAATCGTACTCACTGAACCCGACCTGCGTTCAGGATCACAAAAAGAAGCAAACAGTTTTCCAATTATTCCCCGCTTTGCACGCATGTGCACGTGCAAAGCGGGATATAAGTGGAAAACTGTTTGCGTCATTTTGTGATCCGGAACGCAGGACTGTCATGTTGCAAAGAATCTAAGTCCGGAACATAACTTTGTCACCTTAAGTCCTAATAGTTTAATTGTAGTTATGTCCACCAAGTTTCGTGCATTCTGATTGGCTGAAAAATTGGCTGTATTCCTCAATGAAATTTTCAGTACACAACTATTTTTTATGCTCGCACGAAAACTAGTCCCACAAAAATATGTCTAATCATGGATATGTTTTATCATTTTTGCTTAATGATATTGAATTATCGGATATTAAGATACTATTTTAAAATCCATGGAGGTATGAAAAGAAAAACCCAATCACACATACGTATGAATCCGCTTCGCGTATTCATACAGTGTGGTTAGGTTTTTAGTTTCATACCTCCATGAAATTAAAAACACTCTCTTCAGCTCTTAATTGAATTGAATAGAAACATTGCAATTATAGTTCTCTCATGTTAAAGAAGAGCAGTGCATAGGAATCATTTATCTAACTAGCTTTTTTTAAAATAAAAATATAGACCATTTAGAACTTGCATCCAAAATGCATAGGGGTAACATTTATCAAACGTTTCACAAATGTTTCCTCTTGAACAAATGGTGTCTGGGGGTTTCTACAAAAATAATTAATACTTATTCTAGTATTGTCTATCATAATGAATAATCTGTCGAAAAGCAATACCCACAATTGCTGGACTTTTGGACATTGGAGAGGCTAGTTCCATGTATCTTGTACGTGAAATTCTGTACAATTAAGAACATCAAGAAAATGACAAATTAATGATTCGGAATGAATTTGGAATGAAATTGAATGAATGGGATGAGCTAGTCTTGATTGAGTTTCAAGGGAGGTAAAAAATAAGCGCTTATTTTTCCGATTTTAACGAGAAAAAAAAGATATATTTTACCTCCCTAAAATGAAATGTACGCACTTTTCGAATTTTATGTCTTCAAAGACAAATTAGTTGCTTAAAAATCAACACCAGCCTATAAAATCATGAAATGAGCCTGTGCATGAGATTTTCAACAATTTCGAATGGGCGCAAAGCAAAGACTCCGACCAGCCTGTGCATCCGCACAGTCTGACCGGAGTCCTTATTATGCGTTTTGTAGATAGATAAGGCCTCAATGTATTTGTAGACCATCGGGTTTTCTATATTTATAGTATGAGACTGTCTACGCTGTTCAATGTTTGCACCCTACGCACATTTTAAATTGTTAGAAATGTCACGCACAGGCTCAAATTATTTCATCAATTTGATTGCAATCTTGATCAGTTTGAATGATTTCGGATCGGTTTTTTAGTGATTGGAGTGAGTTTTTGAAATAAATGATTGGAGCGCTGAGCGAGTGATTTTTTGAATTGCTTTGATTGAGTTAAGTCTTGAAAAGTTTCGAAAGATTCCCAACGTCTTATTATGTTCGTAAAGTTGGAAGACCAGAAAAGAAACATAGAAGTAGAGTAACGAAAGAAGACCGGAAGAGTAGTAGTGAAGTTGGCATACCAGTATAGAAACAGAGAAATAGAGTAACGAAAGAAGACCGGAAGAGTAGTAGTAAAGTTGGCATACCAGTATAGAAACAGAGAAATAGAGTAACGAAAGCAGACCGCTAGTGTAGTAGTGAAGTTGGCATACCAGTATAGAAACAGAGAAATAGAGTAGCGAAAGCAGACCGTTAGAGAAGTAGTGAAGTTGGCATACCAGTTTAGAAACAGAGAAATAGAGTAACGAAAGCAGACCGCTTGAGTAGTAGTGAAGTTGGCATAACAGTATAGAAACAGAGAAATAGAGTAACGAAAGCAGACCGCTAGAGTAGTAGTGAAGTTGGCATAACAGTATAGAAACAGAGAAATAGAGTAACGAAAGCAGACCGCTAGAGTAGTAGTGAAGTTGGCATACCAGTATAGAAACAGAGAAATAGAGTAACGAAAGCAGACCGCTAGAGTAGTAGTGAAGTTGGCATACCAGTATAGAAACAGAGAAATAGAGTAACGAAAGCAGACCGCTAGAGTAGTAGTGAAGTTGGCACAACAGTATAGAAACAGAGAAATAGAGTAACGAAAGCAGACCGCTCGAGTAGTAGTGAAGTTGGCATAACAGCATAGAAACAGAGAAATAGAGTAACGAAAGCAGACCGCTAGAGTAGTAGTGAAGTTGGCATACCAGTATAGAAACAGAGAAATAGAGTAACGAAAGCAGACCGCTAGAGTAGTGAGGTGTACTTGGCAGAACAGATACACAGGGAAGCAGAGTGACGAAAGAAGACCGAAAGAGTAGTAGCGAAGTTGTAAGATCGACAGAGAAGCAAAGTTAAGTTTGCAGACAGACAGAGTCGCAAAGTGAAGTTGACTGACATAAAGAGTAGCAAATTCAAGTTTGCAGACAGACAGAGTCGCAAAATGCAGATGGCGAATAGACAGAGTACCAAAGTGAAGTTGGTTGTCACACAGAGAGGCAAAGTAAAGTTTGCAGACCATCGTAGAAGTAAGGTTAAGTTTACAGAGTAAATGAAACCCACCCTGCTACTCTGCCTGTCTGCCAACTTCTCTTGGCTTCTCTACCATTCTCCTACCCTGCAGATCTGTCACATATACTCAGCAGCTCTTCTACTATGCCAACTTCACGAATATCTATTTTAAGTTTCAAACTCGTTTTTTTATAGACTCTGAAAACTTTGGTCACACAAAATATCAACGAAGGAAGCTTTATATAATTGTACAGGTAGGCAGATTATGGACCACGCCTTTGGCATACAAAAGTGAAAACTATTTCAGATATAGAAGCACAATTTCATTAATAAATATGACTTTATTTTAGTTGTGTCCATCAACATTATTTGGCTTTACCTCTTTTATCTAATGGAAAAAATAGTTTCATACCTCAACGGCAACAAGTTTTATTACCCAGCTATTTTATAAGTTTATGTACTTAGTGTTCCCAAATAGAAAAAATCTGCCCTGAATTCATGACACAAGAACGATTTCAAATGTTGGAAATTGTAAACCTGCTTTGCAAACTCAGCAATGCACAAAGCGGGATGGCATTGCTTTAAAGTTTAACAAACGTTTTCATAGAAAAAACGCGAAGCTGTAGTTATATGGAAAAAATGAAAGTTTTTGCTCCGGAGTGTGTACTTGTAGATGTGAAGAGAGTTTCTTCTTTATTTGCCTTCCAATCTTCGGGTAGGATCCAATTTGAGTCCAGGTTGTATTTTCCTGTGCACAAAATCAGCCATTACTCGCGCCTCGAAATTCCCAAATGTTTATTAGGACGATTCTTATATGACGCTTCTAATATTTATATAACAAATATTTGATATAATAAAGAACAGATCCTCATTGTAGCAAAACAGAAGAACATTGTAACATCAACAGGGCCTTTGCCATTCACGACCACCTTGCATGAAAAAAATGCATTTTTGTTTCCATAAAGAAATGTTTAATTTCAATATAAAACAAACACAATCGCGTTATGTTTGACTTTTATGATCGGTGCAAAACAAAAACGGTTGAAATTCTTAAATATTCTTTTTATTTTGGGCTTTTTGCATATAAACGCAAAAATTGTCAACTGAGTATATATTAACAAAACTGTCCTTTAATCAGGATGACAAAACGTAGCAATCTTTTTTTTCGCAAATTATACCCGCTTTGCACACAAGTGCACGTGCAAAAGCTTAGTATAACTTAGTTTAAACACATTAATTTATTTTATCTATTTGAAATTGGAGTTGGGGCCCTATGAGCTTGATTCCCGTTGGCGGCACACATCCTTAATTGTCTACAAGTATAGGATTGATAATTGTTAACTCGTGATAAGGGAAGAGCAGCTGGAGGCTAGGAAAATTTGTCCTTGTAGCACTTGTCAGAGAAATACTATACTGACGACAAGAAAAAAACGCCTCAGTAAAATTTTTTAACTTCTTTTCTGTATGGAATTTAACATCGTGAATAATATAGGATAGCTTCAATAGAACTGCACCTACACGTGTCAAAATGAAACGATCTCAGTTTTTGTGAAAGTTTTTATGCCTTATCATAAGTAGTGGTCAATATGTTTTCGAGTTCCACACCCTTCTACATACGGTTGTTTCTAAATAAAATTGCACATGTGTCTTTTACATTCAGTGTGCTATTGATTCTCCAAAGAAGCGTTGGAATATTCCAACATTTTTTGGTTGCAAAAATGATAAAACGCTTTTTGCCATTGTTAAATTGAATATTTGAAATTTGGTCGAATCTAGGAAACATTTTAAGCCTTAATTTGAATGAAGTCTGACAATTTCTAAATTACCGCGTCTTGTAAACGTTAGCAGGAAATTACCTGGTAGACTTGGTGAAGGTAGGCCACCTGTGACGTCTGTAGGCCAAGGTAACTTCATTGGACAACGTCATTGACGTAATCAATAGTTTATCATCAAATCTTCGGCAAGGGCACTGATAAGGGCTTATAGACAATCAGTGAGTCGATATATTTTGAGAAATAACCCCGAAGATTAGCCCTGTAGCCATTTGCAGTCCCACCAACGCCATTGCCTATTCTTTCTTACGGACAAAGCAAATCCGATTGAGACACTCGTCACTACAGTTTTTCAAATTAAAATTGAGTCGACACCACTCCATCGCCAGCTGCGTTTCTAACAATCATTGTGTGGTGTGCCGTTGGATAACGTTTCCGTAGACGTCTTTTATGGGCTAACAGTGTTCAGGAACCAGCGTTAACTCGCAAAGAAAATTTACACTGTATTCTCCCAAACATTATGTGCAATATTCATGGTTCAATTACTTGATGCTTTGCTCTCTTGTCAATATGATCAACCCCGTTATTGTCTTGAAACAGGGGGCGGCAATCTTTGAAGCTGAATTATTCCTCTTCAAATCTTGACCCAAAAATTATTGCGTGAGCCAGACTGTTATAATTTAGTATTCATTATAAAGAAAGAATTCTTAACATGTAATGTGTCTTTTGTAAATAATTGCTCTTTCTTAATGTCTGGGGCGGTTTTTTTTACGTCAGCATATGATTCCAAGGCTAAGTGCTCCAGCTATTGGGATATCACGAAAAAAAAAAAGACCTTTATAAAACGACTTTTTAGTCCAGCTAAAAACAAACTAGCAAACGAAAATATGAATCCGTGAACTAGAGGTTAGGACAGAGACTTCGGGATCTGATTTGATTTGATTTGAATTGGGGTTTTACGTCGCTTTCAACAATCTCTCAGTTATATCGCGACGACTGGAGCACCTAACGATGGATTCCTGGTATTTCTGGTATTTCTCACACCTGTACTACCACCACATCCCTTTCCTAGCCTCCAGTTGCTATTCAACATAGGTTTACGATTATCTACCCATTGGTGGAAGACAAATGTCGGAAAGGATAAGTGCCGCGGCCGGGGATCGAACCCGTGCGAATATAGACCCCTGGATTAGAAGTCCGGCGCGCTACCAACTGCGCTATTGCCGCGGCTCTTCGGGATCTGAAGGTCACAGTTTAGAACCCTGACCAGATTACGAGTAATTTTCTTGGGAAAATAATCCACTTTGCTCCTCTCCACCATTAAGAATAAATTGGTACAGATAACAACATCGTGAGATTGATAAGTTGACTGATTTTGGAATGATTTCTGAGAAATATTGAATGAGTGTGCTTAGCGAATTTTTAATGTACTGTACTGGAGATTATTCAATATCGCCAATTTCTTCCTTTTAAAAAACCTTAAAACTTTTCAATTTGCGTGTCTTCAAAGAACCAAAAGTAGCTTTAAAATCGACAGAAGCCAAAAGAAAATCGAGGTATAATTTGATAAATTGCAATGAAACGTTGATCGTTTTCACCAATTTCGTATTATCTTCACGAGACGGAGCGTTTTTGAGTGATTTGAGCGAGTGTTTGGAAAAGATGAATGGAGCAGAGAGTGGGTGATTAAGAATGATTTTGATCGAAGTGAGTGTCAATTTTACGATGTTACTAACTGTACCTATGAGAGTCGTAAGTATTGGTGCTATGCAAGCCGAAAGCGTCAAGTGCTAACAGCCAACTTGCTTGCTCGGTGGTTAGGAAATCATGATATTGGACCCGTTAAGAGAAAAGAACTTTTTCTCTTAACGGGTCCGATATATATCATGATTAACATTTATTTATTTAATTGTCAAAAGCGTTATCAAATCAAAAAATATTTTGTCATTGTTTAACAGATATATACATTCAAAGTAACTTTTTCTTGCGTGGAACAAGATCGGCTTAAAGGATTACGCTCCTACGCAAATCATCGAACAGAACAGATGCAATTTGATGATGAGGAAAAACACCAGCCCCGCGTTCATAATGACAAAATAATGTAAACTGTAAACAAACAATGTCCCGCTTTTCACGTTTACTTGCGTGCAAAGCGGGGTGTAATTTACAAACAGTTTGCCACGATTTGTCGTCCTGAACGCAGGAGAGGGAAATAAAGAGTATATCAAAGCACTGAAATAACTGATAGTGGATATCTCAGGTGGCATAGCAGCCTGAATGGTTGGCAGCCAAGATCTCGTAAAATAAGCTTGAATATGTTTGCAGTAGAAACTTTGACTGATATCCTGCTTGATTTAAATTTTGTTTGAAACAAATGCAATTATTTAGACGGCTACATCCATTCTAGCTCTAATTTTCCACAGACGAATTAAGTAGAAAGCAGACGATGTAGACTAAGATCAGCCCTCACATCTGTGCAAGTTAATCTTTGTCGTTTCTGTCTGCTGAAGCTTAAAGTGTACGACTGGAATATCTGTGAGTCAACGGCAACGTGTACCTGTATGTGTTTTTCGTTGACATGTTCATTTGTTTGATGTTTTGTTAAAGTTGAATTATTATAAAATGTTCTGCTCATGTTGGGCGCTTTTGATAGCAAATAAAGAATTTATATTGTGTTGTTTTGTATACATGTATTTGATCATTCTGGGTGAAGTAATGGGTTGTTTCAATCGAAAACCATCGGCGATTCCGACGAAAAGTCCAAGTGATGACCCGAAAAGGGTCATTTTACGATTCGGAGCATTCTGAATGTTGAAGTAAGTGTTTTTAAATAATTAAATGGAGCGAGGCGCGCGTTTTCGAAGGGTTCCATTTGGGATGAGTGTCATTTTCATGGCGTTCTTTACTGTAAATTGAATAAGTTAGATAAAAATTAAAATAAAAGTTTACAAGGATAAAGAACCTTGTCATTCACAAAACTACAAAAGTAAATTGACATTCACTATGAAACACCTGTTAACACAAACACCCTTTAATTCGAAAATCATCTTTTTCTTGAAATATTGATTATTCATTGCTCTCCATTTTTTCTTGTTCATCTTGATCTTCTTATCACTCAGCGCTCATTCACTCCGAAAACTCACTCAAACCATTTAAAAACGCTCCGCATTAATAAAAAAAGATAAGATCAACAATAACTATAGCAAGAAAAAAAACGCGTCTGGTTTTTGAAGAAATAGGAAGCTTATTATAGAACTTATATGCATATTTTTTAAAGGGGGTTATCAGTATCGCCGAATTTGTCCATCCTGAACAAAATTAGCGATTTTGGATTACTTGCATTGGATCACATGAAAAACTCGCTCCACACACTCATTCAATTTCAATCCAAAATCATTTAGGGTGTCAATTTCACGATGTTGCTATATGAAAAGGACTTGTCGCGTCTAGTTTTAAACATCGAGTAACTGACAAGTAAAATGATTTTTGAATTAATTTTGAATGATGTTGAATTAGTGCGTGTAGCGAGTTTTGAATAAAAATAAGAGAGGTAATCGATAATTTCTTCCAAATTGGGCGAAATAAGCCATGATTTTTATTACCTCCCTCTAAAAAAATCGACTTATTTTCTAATTTGCGTGTCTTCATGAACTTATTGGACGCTTTAAAATCCACACCAGCCAAAATGATTCTAGAATAATTTGATAAATTTCAATGAAATGTCAAACGTTTTGAACGACTTCGAATTTTTTTAACGATTTCGAAGCTTATTTGCGTGATTTTTATTGAGTGCTTGGAATGAATGAATGAATGAATTATTCGATTGAGTGCTTGGAATGAATGAATGAATTATTCGATTGAGTGCTTGGAATGAATGAATGAATGAATGAATGAATTAATTAATTAATTAATTAATTAATTAATTAATTAATTTATTAATTAATTTATTAATTAATGTATGAATGAAGCGCTGAGTGAGCTTTTTAGAATGGGTTTGATCGATGCTGATAACTGGGCACTAAACTTCGCTTTGTAAAATGAAGTTAGCCTTCAAAGAAATGACAGAATGGCGATTTATTTTTTCGACGTCATTATCGTATTCGACGAAGTGTTGTTCGACGAAAAGTCAGGCATGTATTTAATCATATGTGTTTAAATATAAAGAACTCACAAAAGTATCATATCATATAAACTTCTTGACAAGCCAAGTGATATAAACAGACTTGGGCCCGTCTCCCACCAACGCGTGGATATTTGGATAGTTGCAGGAGGGTAGGAAAGGATGAACTGGTAGTAATTGCGCGAGAAGTACTAGAAATTAATTGTTGGGTACTCCAGTCACTACGATATGACTGAAAAACTGTTAAAAGTTGCATTAAAACCCACTCAAAAAATAAATGAAAAAAAAAAAAAAAAAAAAAGATTTGGGCCCACATCTTAACCTAAATATGAATACAGGATTTTTTATCATTCATTTTTAAGTAAAGGGTATAAAAAGGTTTTAAAAATGCAGCTGATGACAAAAACGTCTTTAAACTATCTGTAACTACTCCAAACAGGTGTTAATTGTGAACATTATGAATGAATGAAATTCTACATCGAATAATTTAAATATCACCCTTACTCTCCTCTTTCCTTTCTAAGATGATAAGGTGCAAGTACAGTCGGTACAGCTACTGTTAGTTACATCGTGAAATTGACAATCCTTCCGTTCTAAGCCATTCAAAAAGTCTGTAAAGCTCATTCCAAACACTCATTCAAATCACTAAAGAACGCGCAGAAGTTGTTCAAAAACGCTTCAAAATCGTTCAAAATGATCAACATTTTAAGAAATCGACCAAATAATTATATACGCGGCATGGTATAATTATTATCATTTTACGGAAATCAACAATTACAGTAAAGAACGCATTAAATGTGACAGGACGAATCACCTTCGAAAACATTCGGGTGAAATCAAATGTGTTGTGAGATCGAGTTTTGCTTTATTTTAAAGGGATGTAATATAATACCGATAATTTCGTTCAAAACATATACATATATAATACGTACTTAGTGTTTTGTATGAGAAAAAATATCTAACGAGGTTGGGAGAATTGATCATTGTCGAGGCTATGCCGAAACAATTATTAATTCTCACAACCGAGTTTGATATTTTTTTCATACAATACACTAAGAATGTATTATATTTATCTTATAACCTATATTTGTCTTGTTTTCGTCGGTGTTTCTAACTGAAATGCAAGTTTCTAAAAATAACTAACAATATATCATTGTTCTAAAAATAACTATGTGATATCATAAAAAATATCATACGGGATGTTATCATACGGATATTTGTATAGTTATAAGATAAAACTTCTTTCCGTTACTCTTTTCATAAATTAGACTTACTGTTTTAAAAATAGACTTCTGTGTCTTAACGAGCCAGCCAGATTAAAACAAATACTCATCTGCCAATGTTCATGTAATCATAAAATACTTGAGCGAATCGAGTGAAATTGTGGTCGTTTGGTGTTTTTGGAGTGAATTTGGTTGGAGCGGAGAACAAGAGATTGGGAACAGTTTTGGAAGGGCAAAACCATGGTGGTAGTCTCGCCATGCGCTTAAGGTAGTGGACCCGTAATAGTTCCGCAACAGTTTGGAAGTAAATAACTTTAACAGTGTTAATCGAGGTTTCCTAATGATTTTCATAAGGAAACCTCGGTGAGTATTGTGAAAGACCATGAGTTCCGAAATGTTGCGGAACTATTACGGTTCCACTTCCTTAAAGGTAAACCTGTCAGGAGTTCGATGACATTTCGAAAGAGCAAAAAGAATCGATCTTGGTCAAAAAGCATTTTTCGTTGACAGACAAATTGCAGAATCTGTATTATTCTGTCAGAGACTGCAAAAACCCCCGCAGCTGACATTTTATGGGAAATGGTTTATTCGTCCTTTATAGACTATGAGCCAGTATACACCCCCCTCCCCCCCAGGGGGAATTTTCGGGACTATGTTTTTTTGAAAGTCCAATGTCTACTGAGTATATTCTGAAAGTCTGCAACTTGGCGGTTGGGGCTTTTAGGAATTATTGAGGTCAAAGGTCAGCAAGTGCACTTTTTCTATGAAAGAATAGATGAGCTTGATTTGAAATGGTATATTCAATTATCTTTTCATGAAAACTAGCAAGAAATGGTTCTGAATGTATCACTAAATATGTTTCTGCTGGGAAATTTCATTTAAGGGCTTCTTTATAACAATTTAAATAAATTCAAAGTACTGAAAGCACTGAAATCGGTTTGTATATATGAGATTAAACCATAGACAAATAGACCATTCTAGACCAAAGAATGATTTTTCCCTTATATTTTCCCATCAACTTAAACAATAATTTGCCCAAAGGTAATTTGTATCATTTGTCATTTGATTACTGTTGCATTTGTTGGTTTTAAAGGTAAGTTCATCTAGTGAATATCATATACATGTATAAACGTAGAAAATTTTAAAGGAAAACTTACTTTTTGTAAAGTTTCTCCAAATAGAATACACAACTCGTACAACTAAAAATTATTGAAAGTATCAACTGTGGTAGCTTTGAGAGTAAATTGCATCTTCATAGATTTAATCAAAGAACTGAAATGACTGTAAATCTTTGCATATGTACATGTTAAAACATATGAAATACACGTTTCTACTCTTAAAAGTGGAGTATACCTTTTTCTTTCTTTTAAATCTTGTGTTCCTTGTAACATTTCATGTTTCTGTCTAATTGTGTTCACAGTAGTTGTGATTCTTGTTAGATAAGGTAAAGATATAAGAAGCCTTTTATATTGTACTTGTATTCATAAAGAAAGTATAGATGAAATGGGACAAAAGCTACGTTTTGCATATTTTTGTTTGTATGAAGCATTTAATTAAATTTTCTTATTACAACACTAATAAATTGTCATTTAGATATTGAGTTATTTAAGCTTTACAGAATAATAACTATTACTTTTATAGATCAAAGTACTGAAATCACTGAATATCAAAGATAATAAAGAGACAATATTTCTGTCTCCAAGGAGCTTCAATTCCATATTTCTTTATTGTCTAGCAACAGTTACCCCAATTGTTTGAGTCTAGAAGGAAGCCATGGTGCCATGTTTTTTCTTGGATGTAAAATATCTTTTCTTACCAACTCTCCGCCCATTAATTGCACTTGATTATTTACATTATTCCAACTTTAATGGAAAAAGCTATGCCCCAATGGATATTTACATTGTTATATTTTATGAAAGTGTACTGCAATTATATCATCATCATTATCATCAGTTTTCAAATATAAGCTTACATGAATATTTCATTTATATAGAAGTTGATGAAAATGATAATTACATCAGCTATAAGTAATATCATTGATCTTATTAAAGAGCCAACAAACAATTATTTTAAAAAGTCACAACCTTTCCTTAAAGTTTATGCTCAGAAAGTATTTTTTATCAATAGCCATTTGAAGATTTTTGTTTACAATCCTCTTTAATATGCTTTTTGTGTGGACATAAACACTATTAGAATAGAGTAGGGATAGTTTGCTTACATTGCACCCCATACATCCCAATTTACTCTTCCAACTAACACAGATATGTTTATTTTATTTCTGAAATAAATCATCTTGTCAGATGAGCATAAACATTATCAGTTTGGTAAGTGTGAAAGAGATATTTGAGGCTTTTCATTCATGCTAAACTTCTATAGCGAATTCTAAAACTCTTCCTTTGAGATTTTTAGAATTGATGTATAATGTCCTAGTATATCATGACAAGAATTAGCTTTTCAATTATTATCCAAAATAGAATAAGGCCATGATAATCTGGGGCATGACTATCTCCAAATATAAATTGTGTGGCATTCACACACTCACTTCTGGCCAGATTTTGAAAGCAAAATACTATTAAAGGGTATTTTAAAGAATGATAAAGCTTTCTTCCAGGATACCCACCAACGACTTTGGAATTTAACATAAGTGTTTGTTTTCTGTTTCTTACCATTTTTGTTAATATCATTAATATGTATATATATGGATCATACTGAGTACTATTTAGCAATAACTTTAATTTTGATGAAATTCTCTCAAGTAATGTTTCAATACTGTTGATATTTTGCAACTGATTAAATAAAATCCTTGGTAAAATGGAATTCTAGTTTTTTTACCTACTTGACTCATTGTTCTCACAAAAGTGTTTTTTTTTTTAATTATTATTTTCAAATCCCCCTAGGTGTCCTTTTCTATCTAAATGTTAATGCTTAAGACGGGAGATCAAGACTCTTAATACTTTGATTAAGACAAAATATGAAGTTTTATGGAAACAAAGAGAAGCTTTGGAAAAGAGATGGTTACAATAGCTCTAGATATATCTTTTCTCTAAGACCAAGGAAAATTCATTGACCTTATTCCAATATCATTTTACTAACCACTCTTATAAACGAGTATGTGATGACCATCAGTTTGAATTAGCCTTAAGTTATATCAACTGATATTGTTATAAGGTCATAATCTTAAGAGATTAAATGATTTACTATTATACATCCATTTATAAATCAATGTCGATGTAATGCCCATTTTATGTATGAAAACCAGTCATAAAATGCAAATTATATTACGTAAATCATATTTGATTTGTTACACTAATTGATGTAAGATATTTTCATATAGAAAAAAAGTTCTTTGGAAGAAGACTTTTTTGTCAGATTTCAAAACTTTCAGTACTTTGATTTTTACAAAATGAATCTAAGAAGTGTACACAAATCAGTTGGAATTTGAATCACTTTTTAACTAGATTTAATCATGATGTTCAGAATATAGAACAAACCACAGAATTAACATTACTGACAAGAGGATGAGACATGCAATTGGGGGAAGTCATCACAATGGCTTCCTTATACCAGGATTTCTATTAACTATTGAGCAAGGCTGAACAAAAGAAAAGTAACAAATCATATTTGCCCGCTTCACAGTGTTTTTTCAGAAAATCAATGATTAGGAAATTTAAGTAAATTGTAAAGAAATTCCAGATTATAATGTAAATATCTTTGTGATCACAAAAATTCATATATTTGGTACTTTCACTGCTTTGATTTTCGAAAAATAAGCCTGTTCTCTTCAAAAAAGGCTCGAAACTTTTGGAATGTAAATTACCTGTTAAATGAGCTGAATCATGGCGTTCAGAATATTGTACAAACAAAAGAACAAATATTAACAACAAAAGAATGAGACATTATGTAATAAATGGAGTGAATTTATCACAATATCTCTCTTTTACCAGAATTTTGATCAATTATTGAGAGAAGCTTAGGTAAGCAAAACTAACATTGCACATTTGAAAGATCAAAATTATTCAATTGAATAACAATTATAAATAAATATGAATGAATTGGAAAATAAATTCCTGATTATTGAAAACCTTTAAAACCTTATTATCAAAACCTTTGATAAAAAAACCATATTTTGGTACTTTCAGTGCTTTGATTAGCTAAAATAAACAAATATGTTCTCAATCGGCTTCAACCTTTTTTTGTTGCAGTGTATTTAATTGAATAATTACATTCTGAACATGATCATACCAAATTGCTAGTATCTAATGACCATATGTTTTACTTATATTTTGGTATAGTTCTGACATTGGCATACTCAGGCTATTATAATATTCAAATATTGAGCACATTTAAGCAAGCAATATTAAAAAAAACTTTGTTTATATGCTTTGGGTATCCTCCAGCATATCTAGACCAATATAAGTATTGGAACAGAAAGCAGAAAACCTTTTAAATCTTGTAGAAATCTATATAAGCAAAAATTGTCGGTTTTCAGTACTTTCAGTGCTTTGATCTGCTAAGAATAAACCTGCTTAGTGCTCAAATTGCCTTCAAACTTTTCTTTTTTATTAACCTATAAAAATTATCTTATTCAAAATATAATGAACACCAAATAACAAGCATATGTTGACGATTGGTGAAATATGAATAATGGTATAGTTATAGCTTTGGCTGCTCACGCCATCGCTTTAATTCGTTTTTGAACAAAATTCAAGCAAGAAATGTGTAATAAACTTTGTTTGTAGGCTTTATGGTGACCTCTAGCATGCTTAGGATAGAGAAAATCATGTTAAAGGCAGAAAAAATCTTTTTAAATCTTATTAAAACTTTTATTAGCATATAAAATTATCGTTTTACGGTACTTTCAGTGCTTTGATATGCCCAAAGCCTCTCTGAAAATCACACAAATGTATTTAATCTTTGAAATAATGTTTTGGGTATTGAATGACGTTTAAAAAGACCCAAAGAAATTATTAAATCAACAAATTAAATATCAATTTCTAACTTGAGGTAAAGATTCTTATTAGAGTGTACTTGGTGACCTTTGACCTCAATAATTCTTAAGAGCCCCAACCGCCAAGTTGCAGACTTTCAGAATATACTCAGTAGACATTGGGCTTTCAAAAAATCATAGTCCCGAAAATTCCCCCTGGGGGGGGGGGGGGGGGGGGGGAGGTTTCACCCTACTGGCCCATAGCCTATTAGGGTAGTGGACCCGTAAAAGTTCCACAACGTTTCAGAAGTCGTGAACTTTAACAGTGTTAACTGAGGTTTCCTAATGATTTCATTAGGAAACCTCGGTTAACATTGTAAAAGATCATAAGTACCGACATGTTGCGAAACTATTACGTTTATTTGTTTAAATGGGTTTTACGCCGCTTTCAACAATTTCGCAGTTATATCGGGGAGGCCGGAGCACCTAACAATGGATTCCTGGTATTTCTTTCACCTGTACTACCATTACACCCTTTCCTAGCCTCCGACTGCTATCTCACATAGGTTTACGACTATCTACCCATTTGTGAGAGACAAACGTCGGAAAGGATATTTGCCGCCACCGGGGATCGAACCCACGACTTCCAGATTGGAAGTCTTATGCCTAACCAACTTCGCTATGGCGGCGGGGCGAAACTATTACGGTTCCACTACCTAACTGCACATCAAAAGTGATCTTAAAGATGATAACTGACAACAGCGCTAAGCACATAGTCTCATCATATAACTCAATTATAAAGAGGATAATTGTTGGGTTTTTTTTCAATGTTAGATCGATTTATATTTTATTGAAAAGAAATTGCTAAATTTTCACAAGCCATAGCTTTTGTTGTTCACGAAATGAAATATCAATCGATATTACTCGAGCAACAAACAATTATTGTATTTCTGTGATGCAAAATGAGACAAAATGTCAACATTTTAGTGAACATTATCTCAAGCGCAATTTTGTACGTGATTGCTTTGTAACGTTCGTGGTGACGTCCCAATTATAGCTCCGCTTAGATGACGTCAGAAAGGATGAAATGATCGAAAGCGGGATATACATTTTTGATAATTTCACTGGCTAGGCGACGACTTTATCAAGTGATAATCTACCATTATTTTTCGATAAATCACTAAAGAGTTTTAAAGAAAACTTGTCAAAAACCTCTCCGGATATGATGATTTTTGTTACCTGACCTTGTGAGTTTGATATTGAATAAATAGGTCACTCAATCTTGTGCTTTAATTCGGCCTTACCATGTTGCACGAGCATATTTTTTGCCTAAATGGTAATGAAAGACAGGTGCAGCCTAAACGTCGGTGCAGCTTACTGCACTGAAATTACGATACGTTCATAGGTATTGAAATATTCCCCGGAAAAATGCGAATTCGGGCGATTGAAATTGAAGTGTGATATTGAGCTTAAAGTAGGTGATCCAATCTATGCTTTCCAAACTTCCTCGTGTTAAATCATGCAAGCATACGTGTGCATCATTTCATTCTAAAAATTTTACTAAATATTGGAACCGAAGTGGCATGATTCAGAACGACTGCGTAACGTATGCGAACAGTAAGCCACGCTTAAAGTACGAGTCAACGCGGATGAATGTGTTCCTGTACGGATTAGTGCGAATTTGAACCTACATATACCGAGCCCTATTACCTTAGCAGTAACGGATAGGGTTGTCAATCCTTGGGTGTTGAGTTCGAACCTCGACTTAGCCTATTTCATCCCACATTTGACAACGGTCAATGTAACACGAGTCATTTTCTCACACCATGAAGTGTATAATGATGTGTAAAATAAGAAGTACGTTTAAGTGGAAGAGCAGCCGGTGGCTCGAGATTTGTACTGGTGTGAGAAAAAACCCACTGTTGTTAAAATCGTAAGAATCGTCGAGAGGATTAATATGACTACCCACAACACATGGTTTCATTGAAAAACAAGACAGTCGACTGGCATTACCCATTTACCCATGTCTTACCTATAGCTCTTGGACAGAAATGGACTATTTTTCCTTCTGGATATGTCTTCTTCTTCTTCTTCTTCTTCTTCTTCTTCTTCTTCTTCTTCTTCTTCTTCTTCTTCTGCTTCTTCTTCTTAACCCCATGATATATTCACTTTTAGTACACCTGTTGTAAGCCCTTATAGTAAATGAAATTAGTACTGGAGTAATTAAAACACGGTTACACCTCTTCGCTAAGGATGTTTATTTGATCCCGGGGGTTAATTAGTCCGCCCACTCAATAAAATGGTGAGGTTTTTGTCAATTTGATGAAGTAAACCTTGTATTTTGGAGGAAAATTAACACATTTTGAAAAGTTTAATTCAACATTACAAAGTTTAATTAGGTACAGGTGAAAAGCTGTCTTCAAACACCTGGTTAAAATATGTCCTCTCTTGTCAGCATGTTTTTTCTGGGGTATTTGAAGAACTGTGACATCGCTGACCTTTAGCGCCTTGGCTCTGTTAAGTTTCTTTGGGGAAAATCTGTTGTTGTTGTAGTTTTATTTTTTTTAATTACGTCCGTTCAATGACGGTTCATTTTTTTGTTTTTCCAGTACGGAAAAAGATGTTAATGCACATTTCAAAACCGCTCTAAAACCGTTGAAAAGTACTTCGAGGTCATTCAAGACGATCGGCAACTCGTTCAAAACGATAAAAAAATTCACGATTTATTTGCGGGCGTTTCGGCGTCTTGTTGGTCTGTGGAGAAACAAAAGAGCTACATTTATGTTTAAAAGAGATATATTTGTTTTTTTTAATGGGCTTCTAAAAAAAGGCATGAAATAACGCTAATTTCGTCCGATTGAAAAAAATAAGCAAAAAGGGGGTTTACTTTCCTTTCATTACATTCAAGAACTTGCTCCATTCACTCATTAAATATACTCATTCTGTAAACATTTCCACATTATTCACGTTGGAAGTTTTACGATGTAAGTATCTGTTGCATACCTGTTGCGGGACTCAGAGTCCCGTTTTACTAAACTGTTTACGAAAAAAATTAATCGTAAGTCAAAATCACAAATCGTGCCTGGTGTTTTCATTCATTGTTAGATTCCGCCTTGCACGGTCTCATTGGAAACGTTTTTAGAAGACGATTTCAATGAGATAATGAATGGCAGAATTCGATATTTGATTACTGCTGTAGAAGCAACTTTAATTTTTGACTTACGTATGATCGCAAGATGCCTGGTGTTTTCATTTTTTGTTAGATTATGCCTTGTAAGATTTCACTGGAATCGTCTTTAGAAGAAAATTTCAATGAGATAATGAATGGCAGAATACCATATTTGGTTACTGCTGTAGAAGCAACTTTAATTTTTGACTTACGTATGATCGTAAGATGTTTAGTAAAACGGGTCCCTGTCACTTAACCAAATCGTTCAAAAAAGAATCCATATCCTGAATAATTTTTCATTTTGATTCAAGCGAATTGCTCTTTTTGGATACTATTATGACATTTCAACGACGTGCTCTTATGCTTTATCCAAATAAATTAAGGTAGTGGACCCGTAATTGCTCCGCAGCGTTTTAAAAGTTATAAACTTTAACAGTGTTAACCGAGTTTTTCCTAATGATTTTCAATAGGAAACCTTGGTCAACATTGTGAAAGATCATGAGTTTCGAAATGTTGTAGATCTATTACGGGTCTACTCCCTCAAGTACAAAGTCGGTGTAGGACAAGATCAGACTTCACATCTGCGAAGGATGATTCTTGTCTATACTGTGTGCAACAGCTCTGTGAACAGCGGGAATAAGCCGTAAACTATACAAGAAAGGTATACAGTCATGTAACAACATCGTCAATTTGAAAAGATGAATGATTTTGGAATGAAATTGAATGAAATTGAATGAGTGAGCGAGTTTGAGTGAAATTCAAAGGAGGTTATCATATATCGCCAATTCTTTTTCAGGATGAACAAAATTAGCGATATTTATTACATCCTATTAATAAAATATACATACAAGCTCTATAAAAGCCTTTTATTTCTTGAAGAACAAATTAGACGCTAATAATTTTAACTATGTCAGTGAAATCGCATTTTTCCTAGCTATATTTTTTTAATGTAGATGTTGATCTTACCTTTTTGGTGATTTTGGAGCGCTTATGAATCGTTCGAGTGAGTGTTTGGAATGAATTGGGCGCTGAGTGAGTGATTTAAAAAGGTTTTATTGAAATAAATGTCAATTTCATGATGTAACTAACTGTAGTTCAAGTAAAACAATCTTGATGATTTTATGGCGTCATTGTATTTTTCTCGTTTTAATTATTCAAGTTACACAAATAACCGACTTTAGCGTGACTGTAACCTAAGGACGAATGTACTTGCTTGAACTTACAAAATCTATTTTGAACGCAAAACCCTCACCAAAAAGATTCAGGTGAAAGAAAAAGAAACGAGTTAAATACTTACTAAGCATGTGCAAAACATTTCTAACAATTTCATGCGTGCGTGATGGACATAAATTGTTCAGCCTGGGCAATCACAATGCAGTTAGAATGTTTTCTGACTGAGTATATTTTACACCTTACTTTGCTACACATCGCACAGTGAAGACTCTGATCAGACTGTGCGGTTGCACAGGCTGGCATGGGGCTTTGCTTTGTGCCCATACAAAATTGTTCAATTGTCATAAAGAGAAAATTGATGCAGAACAGTTCCTCATAAGCAATACTCAATTTTCAAATTTTCATTACCGCATGTCTAGCGAAATATGTCGTCTCTCTCATTTTTGGTTGTTTTAGAAAAAAAAACAGAGATGTAGAAAATGCTTTATTATTCTAACCATGCTATCGGCATAAAGTTGAGCATACCATTTTAGAAATTCCAACGTATTGTGCGAGAATAGAAAGATATCCAAAGTGATGTAAGCACTGTAATTGTGCGTCAATTAACGAATTGAAACGCTTATCAATGATCCGGGATACATTAATACATGTATATATTTTTGTTAAATTTTTGTTGCAGATCAAGCAAATGCATATATACTTAAAAGAACCATCGTGAAATTGAATCTCATTCTGTTCAAAACCATTCTAAATCGCACTCTTAGCGCTCCATTTATTCATTCCAAATACTTATTCAAACCATCCAAAAACACTTAAAAATAACTACAAAGGATGCGACAAACAACAATATTCAGAACATGAATTGCTGGAAAAATTCAACAATTTCACTGACGTGATTAAATTTTGTACGCGTCTGATTAGTTCCTGTAGACATAGAAAGCTATTTACAGAACTTTTATGCATCTTTCTATCACAGGGAGGTAATAAATATAGCTAATATGGAGTAAAAATCGTTCATAACTCGATCATGACACTCATTCAATTTCATTTCAAATGTATTCATATACATATACACGGTCAATTTCACGATTTGATTAACTGTATGCTTAAAATGCGTATTAGTATTTATTGTAGATTTAAAAATTGTGTTTTCAAGAATTGGGAAATATACATGTAAATGAATCACAAACGCACAGAGCCATAAAAGATACATGAAGATTATTTTAGAGACGATGGGGTGTTACCATATTTACACTCTTCATAAAAAATCGAGAATGGTGAAATGAAGTAATAAACGGCCACCTTGCATTTTACACACTTTACCATATTTGTATTCTTTTTATGAAGAATATTTTGTTTCTATCTTAAATCGCGTTCAATTCGGTGTATTCTTAAAGAAAAAAATATGTCTGATTTTTTGTCCTTGGTGTCTGTAGCAAATGGTATATCATAAGAACCCTCCTTTACAAAAGCCACAAAAGATACACATTTTCGAGGAATTTGCTGTTATTAATTCTATATCTAAGTATGTAAGCGTATGCATCACTAAAATTTAATGATTCGCGTTGTAGCCGTTTTGTTTTTGCTTAGCGTTCGTTGTGTAAACCTCTAGTTTTTTATGCATACAATCTTTCCGCTATTCGAATACGTTACAATAACACCCGGTTACCCCTTCTGGGATGTCATCCGCTTTAATCCGCACGGCTTCCGATGTACATCCACTCAACATCCCGGCTACATACTTTACGCGTCCAATACTTTCCGTTCTGTTTTCGCAAATCTTTGCCATTATTATCAGTTTTTATCAAGCGTATGAGAATGAATGGAAATTCGGTCTTATTCGAGATCTGACCTAAAGGCCCGGTCCCACTGCACTTACGGATGCATTGGGGATGTAAAACGTATGAAAGTCATTATATCCGTTGAAAAGACGCTTGCATCTGTTTCTTACTCTGTACATGCGCTTTGCATACGCTCTGTCTGTCACGCGTCCGTCCATTGTAATTTCATCCGTGCACGAAGTTTTGAGATGCACAAAACTTGTAGAGTAGATAAAATTTCCGCTTTGTACGATTAAAATGCGAAACAATACGAGGAACAAACGCTACGTATCTGATAATATCCGTTATACTTCCGCCGAATACCCAATCCATCCGTTAGGCATCCTCGGATCTCTTATCCGCTTTGGATGAAATCGTACACAGTGCGGATTTACTAGGTATGCGAAAAATATATAAAGGGGAAATAGTACGGATATTTAAGTATGTAAGCGCATGCATCACATGAAATTTTATAATCCGCGCTGTAACCGTTTTGTTTCCGCTCTGCATACTTTGTGTATACGCACAATGCTTTATGAATCCGCTCTTTCCGCTATTAGATTACGTCACAATTACACCCGATAACCTCATCTGCGTTGTCATCCGCTCTTATCCGCAAGGCTTCCAATGAACATCCACTCAACATCCCGGCTACATCTTCTGCGTCCGATATTTTTCCGTTCTGTGTCCTCATATTTTTGGTACTATTATCAGTTTTTATCGAACGTATGAGAACGGATAGGAACTTAACTCTTCCGCCGTTTCCGTTAAGCATACGTTTTGTGTCCGTTTGACAGTGGGACCGGGCCTTTAACTGTATGTTTACATGCATATGAACGTACAATTACGCGTTGTTTATCAAAAAAAACTGTTTACTTGCATTTTCAAGAATTCAAAAGGTCCAGTGGTGTATAACGATTTTCACATTTTGTGAAAATTGGTATATCAAACTATCCATAACTTGCTTAACCCGGTACAAATGGATAAATTTGCCAAATTAACGCAAATAATAGCTTCGAAACAGGAAATGATTAGTTGGCAATTTATAAGTCCACTCTCCAGTTAAACCCGGTGTTATGTTTTCATAAAACATATTTTCTCGGAATGCTTCGGCTTTAGATTTACTAAATTGACCCTTCTGATTTAAGGAGGCTTGCTACACATTATTTCGACGATTTGACTCTTGGTTTTTTCAACTGATTATGAGCTTGTAAAATCTGTAATTAAAGACAGACTGTTGATCTGATGTAAAACAGTGTACACTGAACTAGATTAATGAGAAATGTATTTTGAACGATTCAATATCCTTATTCAAGGTAATTGCTCATCAGCCTAATTTCATTTTCTATTCCATGCTGATTCAATTCAAAGAGCAATTTTACTTGAATTACATGATTGTTCTTGAACAGATATTCATTACTTTTCTAATTCAAAAGATCTTTATCTATTTTTTTTATTTCGTCGTGCTTTTTTGTCATATTGAATGATTACAAAAAACAGATTTAACGAGAATATGAATTGCATGAGATACTGTAGCAGTTGACCTTAAATGTATCAACCTATGGTGCTCTAAACCGACCAAAGTAACCTTTTGAGAATGACCACCGATCGTGTTCAAAATTGAAGTGCAGTGTAAAGTTAGACAATTGTGTGAGCGTAAAGTAACTATTATTTCAATTGCACAAGCTTATATTCAATGAGTGCATATGTAGAACTTTTATGAGTGACCATTTATAGTGGAATTTTAGCCCTAACGGTGACCCATATCATCCAAAACCCGGTGCCCGCGTGCTATCCGCGTGTATTATCATTGATTGGTGCTATTTCTCAAGTTTTATAACCATGTGGGCAGACTTAATTTGTCTTTCATTACTATTTGATTTCTCAAAATTTCGTGGTTTTAGTTTATGTATTGCGGATAATTTGATTGCAGTTAAAGAGTAATCAACTAGTTTTTTGCTCAACAAGAAATTATTAAAATCAAGAATCAAAGAAAGGTCATTCAAGCTATTAAAATACCTGATCCACCAAGTTTAGTTATCGAATTGACATTTTATGGTTTGGTTGCTTTTTAGGGCTTATTTATTGGAACTTGCGCAAATTTGCGGTTTGCTTAGCTGTCAGATATTGATGTAGGAAATATCCTCTGGTAGCAAAAAAACCCTGTATAATTATACCATATGCATGTCGATGAAAATTAGGAAATATGACTTCGAGTTACAATAAAACTTATGTTAAGCGATCACCTATCAAAAAAGTAGTCGCTTAAAGGAGTTGTCGCTAAATACAGTTAAAACATAGAGAAATTGACACTCATTTCGATCAAAATCATTCTAAATTATGCACTCCGTGCTCCATACATTCCCTCAAATCGATCAAAAAGGCTCCAAAATCATTTGAGAACATTCCGAAATTGATCAATATAATATTCAAATAGATCAAACTACTGTACGATTTTTTTATTAGCTAGTGTGGATTTAAAAGTGCCTGATTGGTCCTCTAAGACACACAAACAGAAAAGAAAGTATATTTTGTAAATGGTCGGTAATAAGTACACTTAATTTTGTCCACCTTGAATAAATTAGCGATGTTGAATTACCTCCCTTTTATTTCACTCAAAACTCGCACCACACACTCATTCAATTCCAAAATCATTCCAAAATAATTCATCTTGTCAATTTCACGATGTTGTTAACTGTACAATATTTCCTGAATAATGGGACAGGTCATTTTACGGCATATAAAGATTGTCGTATAGTTATTACAGAATCCTAAGATGTAAGTTGGTCATTTAATAGAATGCGATCGCTCGAGCAATATCGACTGCACTATGATCCCTTTCGCGCGACGGGTCACATGTGGTCTTTTAGCCAGAAATATCTTTCAAAATTACGTGATTTGGTAACTTCATCTATCTTTCCTAGACTCTACCAAATGAACAATGTTATGTTTATCAAAAACAAAGAACTTCATCCGTTAATTAGATGTGCGTGAAAATTGAAAAGGGGTTGTAGAAAATTTTGAAAAACATTGAGAAAAAAAAGGAAATTGGTTGAAACAATCATTTTTTCTATTTCATCAACGTTTTACCGTTTCCTTGCCTCACTAGCATAAAATTTTCACTTTGTGGCAAAAGTAATGACATAAACAGGTACATGTACATGCTTTTAATACATTTTGAATATAACGAAAGCTGTCGAAACCTTGATAAAAAAATGTTTGAAAGGAAAAGTATAATGGATTGCTTTTTTCTTGTAAGATAAAAAAAATAACCGAACGAACAACAAAGTAAAATCCAGGCATCCCGTGACAAAATAGTTGTATTTTAAGGTTCATGTAAAGTGTTTGAGAACCGTTTTTAAGGGCACTTGATTAGCCGAGAAAAAGCAGTATGTCTAGGTATATTTCATATCAAAATGAAGGTATTCATGAGCACAAGCAGTTAAGCAACAAAACCGCCATAGTTATAGCGGTATAGACAAAAATATTGTGGAAAAGGGTCATTTTGTAGAGAATAAGCAACTGCATGACGGTTGCATAAAATTGCTCGATATTTAAACAAAGTACAGTCTAAAGTACTATCCAGGTAGTACTACAAACGTTGATATAAAACTCAGTCTCAAAAGGCTCTTTTGAAACAATCAATTTCCATTTATTTTGTCAACATACATGTCAAACCGGTTTGGTCTGTTTTCAAAATATATGTTAGGTATGGTGCGACATCACACCATAATATTATGAATTATTTTCTGCGATTTATTTCAAATTATAGTTTTTTATTACAATGATCAATAATGAATTACTATATATTTATCATTCAGTGAAATAGAAATTGATATACTGCTAAACAACCTTACAGGTATATAAACTATTTATGTCCATTTATGTTGTGATAACACACCATACCTTACACAGAACTACACATTTACAAAATTAGAATGCCACATATATGAAATATGTGTTTATAAAATAAGGTAAAATTAATCGCTTGCATAACTACGTTTTGGCCAGAATTTCATACCAACGGTAGTAGTACTACCTGGATAGTACTTTAGACTGTACTTTGTTAAAATATGAGCAAATTTTTAAATCGTACTGCGAAGCAGTAGATTTATATCTACCGTTTTCCGGAAATCCAGTCTGTTTGACCCAGTACATTTTTACCATTATCTTCTGAGCAATGTGTTCAAACCAAATTATGTTTTTTTCAAACACCGAAGAAACGGCCTTTTTCAGTCACAATCTACAAACTTTGTTTATAACTTATTTACTTTTCGACAAATAGAGAAGAGGCTAATACAAAATTTGATGTAATTTTCGCTTTTAGTAATTACCAGTTAGTATTTTCAGTGTTTATAACAAGATTTTCGGTTGAGTAAAGGAGTTGAAACGTACAATAGGTTAACTGTATAATTAATTTGTAGCACTTACAATATTACTGCTCTGAACTTTCTCGAACGGTCATTTACCAGTTGTAGGGCTGACAACCAATCAAATTCTGTTATGATTATCACTCGGTCAAAACCCACGCGTAAATTCAGACTACGTGTAAATTCAGATGGACATCGTCTGCTCGAAATGTGTCAATTAACTTGTTTGTCATTAGTCAATAGTCGTCTGCACTCAAACAGGGAGCGTGGGAAGTTTACTTTTTTTTCGCATGTGTTAACAAGTAGAAATAATTTTGTAATTTTGAAATATTTGATTTCAATGAGCACTCTGATCACGCTCCAATCCTATTTTCATTAAATTCAAATTTGAGTATGAAGAAAAATTATTCAACAACAAATAAACCGACAAAAACATACGATAAACTGAAATAGGATAGCAGCAAGAGCGATCTATTTTTAGAACAACTCATGAATAATCATAGAGTGCTGCTAGATTTAATCGATTGGTCAGAAACCAAAGATATAAATAGCATAAGTGGCGATTTCACGTGTTTCTTGAGGGAAAATGCATTTACAGTATTTGGGAAAACCCAATGCTTGAAATACAAACATGTTGGTAATCAAAATTGTAAATAGTTTAATGAAAAATGTTTGTTGCTAAACAGGCTTTTAAACTCTATAGAGAGAGGAATAATATTAACAGACAAGCTTTTAGCTGGGCGCGTGCTCATTATAACAACGTAAAAATCTGCTAAGAAATAATTTAGACTAGCAGAGGGCTATCGAATCAGCAAATTTTCAAAATCGGACCCACGAGGTTGGATGAGCTGGCGATGTCCTCGAAAAGATGGATTGTTAAGACAAAAAACTCACAAATTTAAAGATTTTACCAACTCTTATTGTCCAAATTTGAGCCCTTTTGATTGGCGAACTATTGCACTATCCCAGCCTCTCAATGATGTACGATTTACAGTGCTGACAGCACTTTGATTTAAAACAGTCATGCAGTTGCTTGTTCTCTACAAGATAACCCTTTTCCACAATGTTTTGGCTATACCGCTATAGCTATTACAGCCTTAGTTGCTCAACTGCTTGTGCTCATAAATAGCTTTATTTTGGTATATCTTATACCTGTACATACTGCGTTTTCTAGGCAAATGAAGTGCCCTTAAAATTTGGTCTCAAACACTTTACACGAACCTTAAAAAAGCAATGATTCATACGAAACAGCTATCATAAGTACCTCTTTAATTTTGCGAAACAAAACATTCTCTAAAAAAGTGTCAAATCACTTTCGAAGATATCGTACTTTTAACAATAACTTTAGAATAGAAGTGCTGATTCGCTCTATGTAATAGTTATAGTTCATTTCTGAAAATTTACGCGATATAACCTAAGCGGAGCGTTAGCGGAGCGCAAGGTTATACGCGTAAATTGTCAGAATGTGAACTATAACTGTTTTACCGATCGACTTATTTTTTAATCAAATAACGCTTGTTCAATTGACTTGCACATTAATCAATGATGTCATTCATTTTTGTTGCGTCATACATTCTTCAATCAAATCGAGGTAAACAAAAAGTGGGAGGAGCGAATTTAATCACTATCAGGTTTCTGTAATTATTTGGTCATTTGGGTAGAAAAAATCAGTTGAGAACGTTCGGTGAACAAAACCTCATGAGTGCTTCTAGTTGAATTTGTATCCCTTATACCGGTAGTATTTTGCGGACATTGTTCCTCATTTTAGGGATTTTGTATTTTTAGAAAAACAGTTATCTACCACGGGCATATTCAGCCGCAATGTGTTAGCTCGTCGGACTATCATTCAAACAGACCCGGGTTCGATCCCCGACGGTGGCACTTATCCTTTACGACTATTTATCCCCCACCTATGGGTCGATTTTCATAGACCTATGTGGGAAAGCAGCTTGATACCAGTGAAGGAATTGTAGTAAGAAATACCAGGAATCCCTAAAGTCCTTTAAGTAGGCATTTTGTATCTTTTCTACAATTATTTTGCATACATGTACCTTTCATGTGAACATTTGATTGCATTTTGTTAAGATTTGGACCTTTGAAGAACGACTAAGTTAAATGTCGTTCTAGAGATCCAAATTAGTCATTTTGAAATGGAAGTGAGATTTTATATCGTTTCAAGCCTGTCGTCTTTTCTTTTTTTATGTCAATGTGAAAATGTGGAGTACAGAGGGCTTGGTTCAAGCAAATTCGTCGATGTCATTCTTACTGCTGTATACCATGAAGATTGATATTTTATTATCAGAATCATTGGTTTATCCGCTAAATCATGTCTTGATAACATGCAGACAAATTATTAAAGAATTTTTATTCCCCTTTTAATGAGTAATTGTGTATAAGCATAACTTCTAAAGACAATTCATAAAACTTTTTTTTATTATAAAATACTCGATTACAAGTTAAGGGCCTTTCGTGACTTTTTATCAGACAAGATTATGACGTCACTGTCTAGTTTTGAATGTAGTCCCCGCCCATTATGACCGAAATCCACGTAGCTCACTTATTCGAACAGATCGTCAGGTTATGTGATATATTTTTTGAATTTCAAACGAAATGACGACCTTTCATTGGCCGATAAAATAGGGCGATCGGTAAAGCGGCATAAATGTACAAATAAATAGTACCAGAAAAAGGTACATTTATATTATAAAACAAGAAGACCCACATGCAACATGAGACAACCTGTTCAATATAATATGTCGCCCAACCTCAGAGCATGCGTGTGAAATCCAATTTAAATCAAACCGATACCTTCTGATGACTTTCAAACTATTTTTACCATGTATGAGGATTGATTTTGTCTATTACAGCCGTGTTTTCTCCTTGAAAGGGTGTGATAAAATTATATATTATAAACTTTCCTATAAACACTGTATGGAAACACTGTACGGTAGTTTGCAACGGTATATTCAAAATGGCGGATAGGCGTTCGTGAAAAAGTAAGTGTCCTTTATTTTTGTTCGATATTACTATAATCTGTCATCCTGTAGCATAATGACAACATATACGTAATCAACTTTGAATACATCATCCATCGTACATAATGATTAAACGTCCTATAGCACCGTCTGTGTGAAATACAGCTTCAAACATTGTGTTTTGATGACATTTAAAATTGAAGCGCAAAACGAAAGTAGAAATGGCCATATTTTCCCTAAAATGACCGCACCAGTAAAATCAAATGTGGGGGTGGGTGGGGACAAGATATCTCCCTAAATATGACCCAAAATGAATTGGATCTAGCCCCTTGTCTAGGAAATATAGACACTTGAAAATTCCGATGGTGTACGCTACAGTTAAAACCGAAACTAAATCGCTGTACAGTGCGGTATATGGATATGTTTGTACTCACCGGTTTAAATTGCGAATGAACATCTGTACGCAGCGGTTTATATAAATTACCACGTGAAAACCTTTCAACGGATGAAATAGCACGAAAAGGTGAAAGGTGACTTTGATACTATTAAATCTTAGTTAATACTGCCGAAAGACGAATATGTTCTTTTTCTTGTTTTATTTGGTCTGCCTGAAAATGAAGAAAACCGTCGAAAGAGTAATTAAACACATTTTTAAATTCTAATCTAATGTTTCTATTTTTAAAAATTCTCCTGTTCTTCCTCAATAATTTTGTAAGACCCTGTACACATCGTTGAGATTAAAGTGCTTAACAAAAGCATATCAGTATTTCAGACATTCTTCTAGATGATATAATAAGACTGAAAAATATGGTGTGAAATGCGGTGAAATATGAAGCCAAATCGCTATTTGTTGGGCTATATAAAGTTTTTTTTGGCTCACTGGTTAGGGTGTAAGCTGCTTGTTTTAAAATTCCATATTCTTATGGGCGATTTTAGGAGCTATCTTTTGCTTCAACGGGGGAGCTTTTAACGATGTCACGTGACAGTCAATAGCGCGGGTAAGGCATGTGAAATCGATCATTGTTAATTGTGCTTTCGAACTACTTTATGAAAGAAATGGCTGCACTTTTAACTGTAGTAGTTCAATTCAAAAAAAAAAAAAAAACAAAAAGCCGATGCACAACAATTTGACGAAATACTAGTCTCCCCTATGTGTGCGATAAATCAATTGTCCAGATTACATAAACCAATTCCTTTTTCTAATAGAACACTTTTTAAAAACATCCGTTGTGTTTAACAATAACGGTATAAGGAATTAGAGAAAAACTTATTTTCAAACCCAAAACATCTTTTCAATAACTTTGTGTCTGGAACGGTGAAAATGTATACTAGATTCCTTTGAATGAGTTTATCAAAGATAAGGGCAAGTACTATCTAGCAATAACTTTGGAAGATTGGAAGGATGAAAAGACACACAGCTTGGCAACTATATGCTTCCATGAATTTTCTCTAAACATTTAAAATTTCTTTTTAACTAAAAAAGAAGGAAATTACAAGATATTTGTCTTAAAGAGATAACTAAAAGAAATAAAACTATTTTCTTATGTGTATCAGAACTATTGAGTATTAAATCAATTATTTCGATAAGATTTCTTCTAACTATAAGCTTCTAAAGCTGAAAGTTAAAAAACGTAAGCATTTCGTATGATATTA
Source organism: Fragum whitleyi (assembly GCA_948146395.1). NCBI lineage: Eukaryota > Metazoa > Mollusca > Bivalvia > Cardiida > Cardiidae > Fragum > Fragum whitleyi. The sequence goes on along the minus strand of OX411552.1, from coordinate 55,610,043 downwards.
GAAACAATAATCTATCTTAAAGCTTATAAAACTGTTTTGATTACTAAACTGAAACTTTCTATGACATAGAATTAAGTAGATACATAACATTAGATTTAAATTGGTGTTTAATGATACTCTATCAATTATTTTTCTTCGTTTCAATGCAAAACAAACAAAAAATAACAACAAAAAGAATCATAAATTAATATTACATCATCGAGAAGAATGTCTGAAATATACTCCGACATTTTTTAAGTTTTATGCCTTTGTTAAGCGCTTTAGTCTTAACGATTTGTACAGGGTCTTACAAAATTATTGAGGAAGGACAGAAGAATTAAATAGAAACATTAAATTAGAATTTAAAAATGTGTTAAATGATACTCTTTCGACGATTTCTTCATTTCCAGGCAAAACAAATAAAAATAAGAAAAAAAATATACATGTATTCGTCTTTCTGCGGTATTAAGCGAGATCAAATAGTTCAAAGTCACCTTTCACTTTTTCGTGCTATTCAACCCATTGAAAGATTTTCACGTGGTAATTTATATAAACCGCTGCGTACAGATTTTTCATTCGAAATTTAAACCAGTGAGTACAAATATATCCATATACCGCACTGTACAGCGATTTAGTTTCGGTTTTAACTGTAGCGTACACCATCGGAATTTTCAAGTGTCTATATTTCCTAGACAAGGGGCTAGATCCAATTCATTTTGGGTCATATTTAGGGAGATATCTTGTCCCCACCCACCGCCACATTTGATTTTACGGGTGCGGTCATTTTAGGGAAAATATGGCCATTTCTACTTTCGTTTTGCGGTTCAATTTTAAATGTCATCAAAACACAATGTTTGAAGCTGTATTACACACAGACGGTGCTATAGGACGTTTAATCATTATGTACGATGGATGATGTATTCAAAGTTGATTACGTATATGTTGTCATTATGCTACAGGATGACAGATTATAGTAATATCGAACAAAAATAAAGGACACTTACTTTTTCACGAACGCCTATCCGCCATTTTGAATATACCGTTGCAAACTACCGTACAGTGTTTCCATACAGTGATAAAATTTCATAAAAAAATCGTTCAATATCATTCCAATCTCTCGATGTTTTTAACTGTATATCATTTTCATACATGAGCCTATGTATAAATATTAATTATACATATCTCGTGGTTGTATAAGATACAACTCTAAGTGTAATCCCGTACAAATTAATTCTCACAACGAGTTGTTATACAATATTCTCACTTTATCAACTTACATTAACACCATTTTCAGGTATTTATCGACAGTATCGCTTTCAATGAATCTGCTGAATATCTCTTTCAATGTGAGTATGGATAGTTCATTTGTACCTAATAGGGCATTCGGAACATCGCTCGGACTTTTCCGTAAACTGAAAAGTACCTCGGACGTAAGTGTAGTAATTTTTGGTTATTTTTTCGGTAATTCGGCTCCTGGTGGTACTTTGGTTAATACGCTTGAAGAATAGTATATTCCTTTAATGTTTTTCGATCGTCTGTGGAGATCATTTTGGCATGTTATAATTTGAAAGCAAAACGCAGTAAAACACTGCGTTTTGTTTTCAAATCATAATATGCCCAATTTCAACCTTACGTTGATTTTATTTTTCGCAACGTCATCCTTAGTTTTGTTTGTGACGTCATATAAACCCACGTGCAAAATGACGCGCTCTCATGGCTGCGCCCTTATTATTCCCGAGGTCTATTCCGTAGAATCGCCGAAGGTTCCCGAGTGCCTAATAGGGCAGTGTTGTCTATTATTTTCTTTCTGAATACAGATAAGAGTCGTACATGTAGTTCATTTCGATGCGACTGAAACACCTAACCGACGAGTCCTAAATTTGTCTCACAAGTACAACAAAAACGCCAAGTTCGCGTACACTAAAATTGGTGTAAAACATTTTCTTTTATGCCTCCCAGGCGATAATTTATCGAGAAATATAGATATTCTTATAACTTTGATCACAAAAACAGTGAAATCGAAACAAGAAAATGGAAATGAAATGTATATGACATGTTATATATTAATGGACATTGTTCAAGTTTGGAAACTACAAATTCACTGATTATTTTTACTTGTAAATTGCTACGCATAGAAAATAAATCCGATTAACCAAACACGGAAATTTATGCAAACTTTGTTTCACTGAAAAAATGTCTTTTGATAAATTTAAAAAGAAGGGTCATTCCTCTAAAATTTGGTGGAAGAAGGTTTTTTTTTCAAATAAGGCTTTCAGGCGATCAAACATACGGTGGTATGCGTGGGTGTAGAGGAAGGAGTGGCTTGGGTGTTTTATAAGAGAGAATACCAAAGATACTCTCAATCGACCAAATCGTCGATGTTCTGCTAAAATCTATTAACTTCAGCTTACTTTAAGCTGTAGTTACGCGGTTTTGGTGGAAAATCGACGAAATGTTCATGGAAAATAGTCTGTTTCTTTCCTCATTCGCCAATACGAGCTGTTTGTATCATTCAGTTGTTCTAAGGCTATATGAGAACAACTTATACACGCCGGAAAAAGCTTGGCAGTTTCTAGTGCAGGAAATCTTTAGATGAATTTTCTCTCTAGTTTATGAAGGAATCTCGAAGGTATTTTCATGATTTTTATGAAAATTAACATTGATAATCAGAATTTTGGGGAGCTGTTTAAGCACCAATACCTAATCCTCTGACAAATAAGATCCACCTAAATTAGTGAGCTGCTTAAGCACCAATACCTAATCCTCTGACAAATCAGATCCACCTAGATTATTGAGCTGTTTAAGCACCAATACCTAATCCTCTGACAAATAAGAGCCACCTAGATTAGTGAGCTGTTTAAGCACCAATACCTAATCCTCTGACAAATAAGATCCACCTAGATTTTTGAGCTGTTTAAGCACCAATACCTAATCCTCTGACAAATAAGATCCACCTAAATTAGTGAGCTGTTTAAGCACCAATACCTAATCCTCTGACAAATAAGATCCACCTAGATTAGTGAGCTGTTTAAAGAACCAATACCTAATCCTCTGACAAATAAGATCCACCTAGATTATTTAGCTGTTTAAGCACCAATACCTAATCCTCTGACAAATAAGATCCACCTAAATTAGTGAGCTGTTTAATCATCAATACCTTATCCTCTGACAAATAAGATCCATCTAAATTAGCGAGCTGTTTAAGCACCAATACCTTATCCTCTGACAAATAAGATCCACCTAAATTAGTGAGCTGTTTAAGCACCAATACCTTATCCTCTGACAAATAAGATCCACCTAGATTAGTGAGCTGTTTAAGCAACAATACCTAATCCTCTGACAAATAAGATCCACCTAGATTATTGAGCTGTTTAAGCACCAATACCTAATCCTCTGACAAATAAGATCCACCTAGATTATTTAGCTGTTTAAGCACCAATACCTTATCCTCTGACAAATAACATCCACCTAGATTAGTGAGCTGTTTAAGCACCAAAACCTCATCCTCTGACAAATAAGATCCACCTAGATTATTTAGCTGTTTAACAGGGATCATTTTTGGGTGAGATCTGTGCAAATTCTCTCATTTTTCTGCCAGAAATCTCATTCAAATTGGCTAAATGAGAGAAAAATCTCACAGCAAAATATATTTTTAATAAAGGATTTGGTTAAATTTACCATTGTAAACTCAGTATTTCTCATAAGTTCCGACTGAATGAGATTTTTCACACATGAAAATCTGAGCCAGAATTATCCCTGGTTTAAGCACCAATACCTAATCCTCTGACAAATAAGATCCACCTAAATTAGTGAGCACTTACGCTTTGCACCACCTACCAAGCAGTAATTTGTTTTTTTTTTTTTTTTTTCTTAAACTTTGATTCCAGTGGAATTCATTTTCACCCATGATCATCAAATGTCTTTTTATTTATTCTTTGTTCCGCATATTTAATTACTTCGACGTTTCTTTTGTGGTTCAGTATGTTAACTGATATATGTATATCAAAGAGGATTAAATCATTTATAAGTGATACTTTGTTAGAAAAAAACACGATAATTTGTTCAGCGTTGATTGATTTATCTTTTATTAATTGAACAACAAAAACTTTATTTTTTCATTAAAAAAAAACACCTCTCAAATCAAATACTTTTATACGTATTGGTAAAGAAAAAAGGTAATCTTTTGATTGCTATATTATTTCATTTAGCTTTTTTTATTTAAAAATGTATGCCTATGACAGAGTACAGATTAACAGGGTTTAGGCCATTCTAAACCTCCATATCTCAATAGAACCCTATGTTGTGGGTACTCATTTGAATTGACTAGCAACAGAGGGTTTATGCTATAATAATTGAAATAGTTAAATCTTAAATTCCCCTTTCTTTCTTTATTGTATTCATGTTATAGTAAATCTATTACCGGAATAATTTTTAATTCATACTTTATAGCAACATTCTTTTTGTACTGTTAAGCTTCCCCCCCCCTTTTACTTGTCACTTTTTTACCAATGCATTGTAATAATATTGTATCATGGGCCGCTGGCCTGTATAATAGATTATGATTTGTCTATGCCTATGGTATTAGAATGAGTATATCAAAGTAAGCATATTTTCCCACTTAATATGAAATAATTATGATAATCATATAGTACGCATGCGTGGGTGTATGACCATCTATCAGATCTCTGTAATAAACATGTCTGTCACGCGCGTGGCAAGCATACCTCGCCCATATTTTTCTATAGACTAGGAAAACTTCATAATTTATTTAAATTTTAAACCAACCTGCTTAACATTTTATTCAATGAAGTCGGCGAGTTATTCTGAATTTAGAGTATACATGTAATTGTTTGTATAAGTAAAGACCCGGTCCAACAGCAACATGAAAGCAAACAGGTTGTAAAACGTTCGAAACTCTTAAAATATATTTTTTACCATATATATTGATGGCTTTGCTAAAAACAGTTGAACATGTTACTGCATAATAACATATACGGCAAGCACGTACAACTGTTTCAGACTGAGACATGCTTTGGCAAGACATAAACACCACTTCTGCTGTAAAATGCGGGCCGCCAATGATTTCCGTTCTCAATGGCTACATGCTGACATAAAGCAAGTGACTTTAAACCCCAAAAAATAATTGTAAAGAATTTTCATTTTTTGTCCAGTATACTTTAAATGACTGTGGTAGCTGGTATAAAATACCAGATACAGCTCTTCTTTGTAATTGGTTTGAACCAAACGGTTTATATTTGTCTTTTTACATTATGTAGAGATATTTTGAAGTGAAATAGCAAAAATTAGATTGTCATCTCACATTTCATGATTATTCACATTTAAAATCTGTAAGAAAGTAATCGTTTGTAATGCAGTAATAGCCTCTGTTCTAACGACGAAGGAGAAAACGAGTTTCACTTTATCTTAGTAAACCCTTTTGTCAACGGTTCAAGCACAATATCTCGATCCGAAATGTTTCACCCGAAATTATTTCATTTATCAACCAAACAATGTTTGAAGATTTGCCGATATTTTGAATTCCGAAAAAGGCCGCTTTATGTAAATAATATGAAGACATCGACACGCCCGTCGAAAGACCTATTTTTTATCTGGCATCCGGGCGTTCGGTGGACGAGCAGCGTCCACTTCCTTGCACAGTTATGTCCGATTGACTTTAAATTTGGCAGTTATGTTCCTCTCGTGATAACGAATTCATTGTACAAGAATCGCAATTCTACCTTGCTGTATTTATACGATATTGTCCTTTTTTGTTTGTTTGTTTTTCACACTTGAACATCCAGCAGTCAAACGGGCGTATCTTGTGACAGTCTGCGACCTTGTTTGTATTAAATACACCATGAAAATGGTAACATTTTTATTTGATTTACATTCCATTTTTCAAGTGCATGTAAAAGGAAATTCTCATTAGCCTCGCCGATGAATTTGTTAACAATAGTTTAAGCCATTGTTTTCGCTGCAAATATTAATTAAATCGTTTCGATGATTTTATTTTCATGATCATCGATGGTGAGCTATTTATATATGTATTCATTTATCTTTACTGTAGTTGAAATGGCTTCTTTTCTTCTTTTTTTATCTGTTGTGTGCGATTTCTATTGTATCTTAATTAGGCTGATCGAATCTCCTCTTGAAATGTCATGCTCTAAGCTCCTACGGAAGTAAATGGCCTCACATAAGATAAAACAATGATTTAATGAAATGTCAAATCTTTGAGGTATATGCTTTGTAAAGGTCAAAAGAAATTACTTTCATACTAATTGTGTTTCCCTTAAGTAGCCTCAGTACAAAAGCAGTACAAAATGGTTATTGCTATTTTGAAGGGGGTGAGTGTACCCCTTCTTTATATAATAATTCTGTTCATGATTTTGTTGTTAGCTCCACTGGACGTAGTTCCGTAGGGCTATTGTCATGGCATTTTCTTCTTTAAATCTACTGGGAAGAATTCACCCAAAATTCACAAAAAAACGATGCTTCGGAAGAGCTCTTTCAGATTACTGCATTGAATCCTGATTCGCGTCACCGAAAACTAGTTCCACATAAAACACAATCTTTGAAACCGAGCCAAACTTTATAAGAGTGGTACCCACGGGCTGCTCTTTTTTTGTTGAATTATGGTTAGGCCAATAATGTGGACCCTCCGGGGTGTCAAGGCACCGTAAAATAGCCACATGGCATAGTATTTTTTCTCCGAAATTGATTATTGAAATGAATATTTTTTTATCGGGATTATTCTTTAGGTATACCTCTCTCAGATGTCTCCGTTGCATTTTGATGCTGCTTTACAGCAAAAGCTGCCTGCAAGGTGTGAATTTTCTGGTAAACACAAATCGACGATGCTTGTATTATTATAATATGCCACGGCATGGATAGATGGGCCTTTATGATGTTAAAATTTTATGTTATATCAACTCCTTGCACAAGAACAGATTGACATAGCATTTTCACAGAAGATCCCCTCATTATACATGTATTACCCCTTCCAAATTATCTTATAATTTTAACGAAATGTGTTGACCATTCACCACGACATTTGATGCTGGTCTCCCTTCATATTAACAAGTTCCAATCTTATAAATTTCTGCAGCAATTTAATCCTTATTGATTACAAATTAACCGACCAGTAAATGCAAGAGGAGCGATAAGGCCCTATTGGCCTATTGTTTATTTATCTTATTATAATTAATTCCCCATCATTCTTTCACAGTCATGAAGAATGTTTTTAAGTTACAGTAGTAGTAGTAGTAGTGGTGGTAGTAGTGGTAGTAGAAGTTGCAGTAGTAGTAGAAGTTGCAGTTGTAGTAGTAGTAGTAGTAGTAGAAGAAGTTGTTGTTGTTGTTGTTGTTGTAATACAGTTGTCTCGCGTTACCTCGAGAGGGCGAAAACTCGAAATCATGCGAAAGCTCGAGATAGCCTTCCGGTCCCGACGCGTCTTGCTCTATTTTCTTGTTAGTTTTACTGCACTTACTCGAACGCGCGATTGCTCGATCGCTCGAGCAGAATCTCAGTCCCGTGGTCATATTATACTGCATTCATTCGAGCAAAGGGTTCACACTTTTCTGACATCCATTGTTTTGCATCAACATTAACTTACAGCCCGTATTTGTTATTTCGGCCCATCGTTAAGAATACCTTAAGGCCTTTTTCACGGGGTTCGACAAGTCAGACAACTTGTTTTCACACCTCTTTGTATGCCACACTTATTCAATTTAAGGGCTGAAATGACGGGAATTTAATGATCAGAAAATAAGTTTGAGACTTTGAAACAACAATAAAACAAATAGGCATTTTTGTCGAATCAATGCTCATCATCATTTTGAAAGTCTTTCGAAAATCATCCTCGAGATTGATTCAGCAAATTATTCACCTTTATAACGAAAGATATTGAAGATTGCCCACCGAAGCATCATAATAACGCTTTTTTCAGCTGTAGTTTCTATGTTTCGGTCACCCATCCCTAGTGTTCGGCACCAAAACGTAGTTAAAGAAAAATGAATTGATTAATAATTGTCTTGAAGGAAAGAAACATTGTGAGAAAAGAAGGAATAGCTTGCAACCTCACCTATCTTCTGAGTGATAAAACATCTAAAATTTTGTCATTTAGAAACGATTAAGTATTGTAAGGAAGAAAGAATATGCATGATATAATGCCTCTCATTAAAATTGCTAAATGTACAGAGAACACTTAGATTGACGCCGACGCCGTAATCGACTTGTTTTTGTTTTTAACGCTGACAATTTGACCAAATTAACAAAACGTTTTATATTATAAACTTCATAAAACTATTCCTCTAGGAGTTTATACATAAGTTCTGCATATTTTTAAGGCAAAATATGCTAAGGTAAGTTTAAAACGCAGTGAAACGTCTTCATAGAGGACAATTTTGCGTACTTGCATTAACTCGAATCATGCGATGACTCGAGAAAATTGGTCGGTCCCGTGTGTGTTCGAGATATCGCGAGACCACTGTAGTTGTAACAGTAGAAGAAGAAGTAGTAGTAGTAGTACAGTTAACAACATCGTGAAATTGACAAGCTGAATGATATGGCAATGGTTTTGAAATGAAATTCGATGAAAGTGCGGAGCGAGTTTTGAGTGAAATTAAAGGGAGGTTAACCAATATGGCTAATTTTGTTTAAGATGAATACATTTAGCTATATCTATTACCTCCCTTTAATAAAATATACGTAAAATCCTGTTTGTGTGTCTTCATTTACAAATAAGACACTTAAACATCCACACAAGGAAATAAAATGGTAGAATGATTAGATCGATTAGATTCAAAAGTTGAAAGTCTTGGTCGATTTCGAAATGTTTTTTAAATACTTTTGAACGTTTTTGATCGATTTGAGTGAGTGTTTGGAGTGAATGAATGGAGCGCTGAGTGAGCGATTTAGAATGATTTTGATAGGAATGATTGTCAATTTCACGATGTAATTAACTGTAGTAGAAGAAGAAGTAGTAGTAGTGGTAGTGGTAATGATAGAAGTTGTAGTAATAGTAGTAGAAGTAGAACTAGAAGAATTGGAAAGATTAGAAGTAGCAGAGTTAGAAGCAGTATCAGCAGTAGAAGAAGTTATAGTAGCAGGAGTAGTAGTCGTAGTAGTTGTAGGAGGAGTAGAAATAATACAAGCAGAATCATAAGTAGTAGAAGTTGTAGCAGTAAATGTAGTTGCAGTAGTATTAGTGGTAGTAGTCGTTTAAATTGGACGAAATTGTCGATTATTTAATACATTCATTAACCCTTTGCTGTTTGATCCCTGATTTAACGTGCCTGTGATTCTATGACTGAGAAAATATTGTGAAAAAGAAGAAATTGCTCCTGACAAGCAATTTCTTCTTTTTCCATACTATTTTCTACCCTACTGAATGGTTATTTTTCAAATTAAATCAACTTTAATTTTCGTCTGCAAAACTTTTGAATTTTGACAGGTCCAAAATTTTGTAAAACTGGAAAGGGTTAATGATAACTGTGTGTCTTCATCGTGGAATTATTTGAAAAATTATAATGCTCTAGGTCGATCACTTTGAACGATTTGGAGTTATTTATAACGATTTTGAAGCATTTTCGATTGATTGGAGTGAGTAATTTGAATGAATAAATGGAACACCGACTGAGTGATTTAGAGTGGTTTTGACCGAGGTGTTTGTCCACGATGTTTATTACTGTGTCTGGTCATTTACCCAAGAGTCCTTCAGTGTCTCCGACGACATCTAAAGTAAAGGTCACGCCGCCTACAGATATTAACCCTTTCCTGTTTTACAAAATTTTGGACCTGTCCAAGTTCAAAGGTTTTGCAGACGAAAATTAAAAGTGGATTTAATTTGAAAAATAACCATTCAGTAGGGTAGAAAATAGTGTGGAAACGCAAGAAATTGCTTGTCAGAAGCAATTTCTTCTTTTTTCACAATGTTTTCTCAATTATAAAATCACAGGCACGTGAAAAGCGGGGATTAAACAGCAAAGGGTAAACTGCTATCAAGTCGCCCACAACCATTAACAGCAATCAGGACAAATAGCATATTAATAATTGAAACACTTGGTGACTCGTACAAAATATTAACAAGAGCACAGCCTACGGTTGCCAACGCTCGTCTGCAGGTACTGGATAATGAAACAATCTAAAGAATCGGAAAAGAGGCATAACTCTTTTACAAAATACTTAAAGAGTTAACACTAGCCACGCCCCCCACCCCCCTTTGAAAGTCTGGATAGATCTTCTGATGGTGAACAGACATATATCAAATAACAACAGAGATATGGCCAAAGTTTTGATTCATATTTTGTCAGTGAAATCGCGATTTTTTCTAGCTTAATCTTTTTTGACTAAAGTTGGTATTATTTTCTTTTCAATGATTTTCGGGCGACTTTGGATGATTTGAGTGTTATTTCAAATGAATAAGTGAAGGGAGCACTGAGAGAGCTATTTAGATTTTTTTTAGAGAGAATGATACTTTCTCGATGACACTAGCTACTCAGGTGGTCGCATTTCAAAATTTCTTAAACTGGAATGTAGACTAGTCATTTTAGATTTAGAATATCAGCAAAGTGTGAAGAGTGTCGACCCTTAGTCGACGCACTTTCAAGATAGTTCCTTATCGCCTGACGGGTCATTTTGTTTTATTTGTGAAATATCCCAATTCAAATGACACGGTTATTAATTTATCATTATATTCGATCTCTTTTAGGTATAGGGCTATAATAGAATATTATTTAAACTCGTATAGATATGGTGCTAAAAAGACCACACTTCTGTACAAATCCGAAAAAAGCATACATGTATTGATAAAGAGTGAGCTCAAATAATATTCTCTTTATTTCGTAAACTTTGAAAAGGGGGTTTTAAAGTACGCTTAGTTGAATACGTGTGTGACTTTATTACGGTGTCTAGCCATTTTAATCCGCAAAAATAAAAATATGCAATTATTTTCAGAAGTAATAGATCGATTTTTAAAGAAATTTTTATTTGGATATTGAAAAAAACGAGTATTTATTATTTCGTTCAGTTCCAGTGCAGATGTTAACGTTATGTTTGCTCTTTACATGCACTTCAATTGAATTACCTACATTACGCACGTGCGTAATAAAATGATATTGTGCAAGAGAAATATTGTTGGTCTGCGCAGGCTGGTCCTAGTCTACACTGTCTGCCCAATATTTGTGAACAGCGAAATTACGCCGAGAACAGCAATGGCAGGGTTGATTATATTCTTTGCTATACATATATCTAAATTGGGTAAATTAACGAAGCGCCATTGATTCCCTTAAAGTACAATACATCGATATTATCATCTTTAAATGTCACAGGGAATTTTAGTGCAACTTTAAACTTCATCAAATAGTCAAGATAAAAGACAACGAAAGGTTAAGTTATTAATTCGAAATTTCTTTTCTTTTTTTATTTATCTTCTTGTTAATTACTTGAAAAAACATATTATTATCTACCTTTAGCTTTTTTCCACTTTTTTCTATCACAGTTAAGAGCTATTTTCATGCAACAGAAATACAAAGAGAAGTATGGTATCAAAATCTATTACCCTGTGAAATTCATTCTACTCGGAAAACATTGTTATATCGAAAGCAAAATAGAGCCTGTTCATGACATTTCAAACAATGAATCGTTTTAAAAAGGAGACTCGGATTAGACTGTACAAATGCAGACGGACGAAATGACAGACGGACTGAGACAAAGCGGCCGCTATACGTCCCCTCCCTTTTCGGGGAGCATAAACACAATGATACCTTCTAGCACATTTAACCATCTGTTATAAAAAGTAACATCTAAAATGAGACGTATCTTTGTTCTCATTAGTTTATACATGTAGCTACATGTAACATAAGGTTATAGCTAATAAAAATGATAATTGTAGTAATTATAATGAAAATCAGAATAAAGATTCCAGTTTTAGCTTGGCTCAAAAAAAGGGTAGAAGCTAATTTTGCAAACCAAAATACACATCCGTCCTAAATTAACTGGCTCCAATCGAACTTGTACGAGTACGATTAGCTTTGTTAATAGTACGCCCACACAATATATTTCAAAAGCTCGGAGGATCGACAAAAATAGATATATGTATAGATAATTGTCCAGATAGTCTTTGAAATTTTGATACCTAGAATATTTTGATCTCTAGAATCCTAGAATTCTAACTCTATTCATGGTTTTTCTATGAATATTTAGACAATGGTTAATTGTGTGATCAATTTTGTATGTAGCTTCATAAAGAAGTCGACTTGAACCAAGCTGGATCATACCATGCTACTATGATCATATATATCTGCTCAGCCCATGTGCTGCTCAGCATTTTTTTTAACACAAGGAGAGCGACGGAAATCCGTTACCGCCCCTGTGGTTATTAAGGTAGTGGACCCGTAATAGTTCCGCAACATTTCGGACCACATATTCTTTCACAGTGTTAACCGAGGTTTCCTGATGAAAATCATTTGGAAATCTTGGTTAACACTGTTAAAGTTCAATACTTATGAGATGTTGCAAAACTATTACGGGTCCACTACTTAAATACATTTGTAATCATTTCCATGACAATTGATTGATTGAATTGAGTTTAACGCCGCTTTCAACATTATTTCAGTTATATCGCGGCGACTGGAGCACCTAACAATGGTTTCCTGGTATTTCTCTCACCAGTACAACCACCACATCCTTACCTAGCCTCCAGCTGCTATCTCACATAGGTCTACGATTATCAACCCATTGGTGAAAACAAATAGTCGGAAAGAATGAGTGCCGCCGTCGGGGATCGAATTTCCATGACAAGTTTTTTAAAATTTGAACATTACAGATGGTTTATAAAAACAACCAAACAAACAAACGAAAAATTTACACAAAAAATGTCGGATAAGTTAAACATTATACAAGTCAATTTTTTTTTTCCTGTCTGTCAGTCAAACTATTAGTCGTCACATAACATAACATAATCTTTATTTCACCCAGTAATACATAAATTATACATGGGGATATTAAACAAAAATATTTCAGACTGAAGAGGATAGATATAGTGAGTAGGTTAAGTTCGGGATATATAATGGTTAGTTAAATCTAAAGATAGTTTAAATTTTGGTTGATATTGGAGAGATGCGGGGAATGTCCTTATGAGTCAAAGTAGAGGTCATTCTATAAATATCATTTAAAAGACCGTTTCCTGATCTGTGTTAGATTGAGGCCTGCAAAGAATGCAGTGAAAATAAAAGTCGTGACGAGTTTCCGAGTAAATAGGTCGTGACGGTTAGCCTACAGGTTCCTGATTGTTGACCATGCAGCTTATTCAAGTACATTTCAAACCCAATGAACCTACATAAGGTCAAGAACCTTGATGATTGTTAGATACCCGTTTATGATGGTATCGCGAACGATTTAGTTACAGACTACCGGAGATATTGAATCAACCTGTCAAACAAACATCTGTCACGCTAAAGGGTACAATCATCCCTCAAAAAGTGAGAGAAGTATCGATCCCAGTCAGATTGCAAGAACAGCAATTTTTCAGTGTTTCGAATTAAGAATGGTCATTCTAAACTCCTATTTGCATGTAATTGGCTTTAAAATGCGACCCTCTGTCCTCATATTGGCAATATAAGTAATATATTCAATATATAGGCACAGCCTCAATGAGATTAATTACATTGTTTCTTAATCTCGGCCAGATTTTTGTACATTTTGATATATAAAAACCGCTAGCGTATTATTTTCTATAAATCAGGCGCGAAGTAGGCTGCAAATTGAGATTATTTTTCAAATCACCGACGAAGTACGCGGTACTAATGCCTTATTTTAAACCCTTGTTATGCTTAATAAAACGTTGGTTAATTACATTACAATCAAATTGATGAAAACAACTGATTCTCTATTGTTGAATCAGTGTTTATTTCGAAAATGAATTTGTTATACACTTTTCTGGGTTAAAAGGGAAATCGGATGGTTTAGAGTAAGACCAGACTGAACATACAGTCTGATATTTGTTTGTACATCTTATCAAATCGTGGATATTCCTTAACCAGCACGAAGAGGGTTAAGAAAAATGCCGTTTAAGAGGAGATTACGAAAAGCGTAGAACCAACTTTTTTCAAAATTTATACGCTTTGCGGGCGACTTCTTAATTGCCAATTGAAGCACTTAATTAGTTAAATACTGACTTTTAATGTCATTGTTTTATTTTAATAATCATATTTGCCATTGCTGTCATTCATAAATAACAATGATTATGGCTCGTTTGATATCTTTTTTTCTCCCAATAAACTATACATTTCCATTCATATGGCGAATTTTAAACGCTCTAGAGTTTAACACATTGAAAGTCATTTCCGATTAAAACCATTCCCAATCTCTCCCGAAATACATTCAAAACACTAATTACGACCATCCAATACGCCCCGTGACCTTGAGCTATCCAAAAATCATTCAAACGACATATGTCACACTTGTACTTTCGGGATAAGGTACTTTCAAAGACTAGTTGGTAGCGCTAAGGACTCCAAGCCATGGCCCATGAGGTCGCATATTCGATCCCCGACGACGGCACATACATTTAAAAAAAACATCGTAAAATTGACAATCTCTGCGATCAAAACCATTGAACTTCACACACTCAAAGAACTAATCATTCATTCTAAACACTCATTCAAATCGACCAAATCGCTCCGAAAACATTAGAAAACCTTTCGAAATCTCTCAAATCGGTCAACATTTAATTGACATCGATCAAATTATTCTGTGTGTGTGTTTCAAAATATCTGATTGGGCCACGAAGGTTTTTTTTATTAAAGGGAGGTAATTAATATCGCTAATTTTTATCATCCTGAACAAAATCAGCGATATTGAATCACCTTCTTTGAATTTCACTCAAAAGTCGCTCAACATAAACATACAATTTCATTCCAGAACCATTCCAAAATCGTTCATCCTTCTCAATTTCAAGATGTTCTTATCCGTATCCTTTTCGAAATTTGTTTTTCACCAATGGGTGTTTATTCGCAAATTTTTGTGGGAAAGAAGCTGGAGGCTTAGAAAGGTCGTAAATATAGAACTGCTGTGAGAAATATCGGGAGCCCATGGTTAGGCGCTCACGCCGCCGTGGTATGCCTGTAATACTATGATAAGCTTTAAGACCGAAACGGACTGGGATATTGATGCGGACTTCCCAGTCAACTACATGTATAGGCCTACTAGTATTTAGCATAAATTAAAGCATTTTTCTACAACTTGTTAAGAATCTTTGAACACTTCTTTAAATTGGCTGTGGGAATACATTTAGTAACATCGTGAATTTAACATTCAATAATTGCAATCCAATAAAATAATGAATTCCGATTGGTTTAAATCGCATCACATGGGGAAATCCATTGCACTTTATTTCTGTATAAAATGCAATAGGTCTTTCGGGAAATCCCCGACGTTCGATCTGCAAGTCCTGTGTTGTAGGAACTCGAATTTATCTAGTTCCCGATCATCAACACAACATTGCTATTTGATTTATCATAAATTAAGATATTTTCGAAAGAATTTACGATCAAAAGCATACAGTTCTGATTCTGAGCCGACGTAAATAAACATAGAAAACTGCGAGTCGACGAAGATTATCAAGCAACCCTCTCAACTAAGACCGGTCATGCCGTTTTCATTTAAAAATACAGTCTTACTTGGTAGAAACACGTTTTTTTGTCATAAGTACCTCTACGAATTTTAAAAGTTATCGTTTATTTGTGTATCATTTGTTTAACTTTATGTCAGTTCACTTTGATAGCGAGAGGAAAAATACACGATCTAAAAATAGATTGTGTAATGTATACGCACAGAAAGTAGACTTGAAGCTTTAATGTTTAGCAGAGTTTTGATAGTTTCTTCGATCTAGATGATTGCAATTATAAGGGACGAGTGTCTTTTTCACTGCGTTTATTGGGGATATAAAGTGCAATTGCCTTAGCACATGGCTTAAACATAACGCCCTACGGGCGTTATTTGCCATGTGCTAAGGCAATTGCACTTTATACCCCAATAAACGAAGTAAAAAAGACATTCATCCCTATACTAAGTGTAATTGAACATGACCCACTTTTCCACGTTTTATGACGGTTTGTCCCCATTTTCATAAGCGTCAATCGCCATGACATTCTATACTTAAGACCCTACGATCACGTTGTGAAAGTTTCCAGGAGAATTTCAACAATATTTGTGGATTTCATTGCGTAGACAAGATTGAACTTAGTAAAATTCGACAGCTCCTTTACCATGTTTTTCAATATACTGAACCACAAAAGAGACGTCGCACTAGAACAAGTTTATTTGTACAAACGTCTTTTGGTGGAAAGGCTTTTTTAAACTTCCAATGAACAGTCATTTTCCAAATTGATGTAAAACACGAATTATAGCAATAGTTGCGATAACAGCGACACGTTGGTCTATGTCCGGCTTAAAAATTACCACTCTAAAGGTATGGCGAAACTAAACTTACTCAAATCTAGGCTGTGGTTGGTGATTTGGTCTCTGATTGGATGCGTTTGTGTAAATACAGGGTTTTTAGTAGTTTTGGTGTTTTGTTGGAGACCGGTTCCAGAGATATTGTCGAACGACTACGTTTTCTTGGAAAATGGTGTGTTTCTTTCCTTAGTTGCCAATACGAGCTGTTGGTGTCATTTATTTATTCTACGACAATTGGTGAGTAACATACCCGCCAGAAAAAGCATGGCTGTATCAAGTGCAAGAATTCTTTAATTGCATTTATTTTCTCTGATTAAGGGAGAAATCTTGAGTGCATTTTTATGAAAATTAGCATTGGTAATCAAAACTTTTTTTTTCCTTTTTTTTTTTTTTTTTTTGGGGGGGGGGGGTGGGGTGGGGGGGGGGTTAAGCACAAATACCTACTCACGAAAGGGGGAAATTTTAACTTTGAACAATTTCTCTGACAAATTCGCCCAATCTCAATCAGTGATTACCAAAGCTATGCACCACTCATCTAAACAAACGAGCAAAACTTTGGGAGAATCGGTATTTTGTCTTTATCTTGGAGCCAATTCGAATTCATTTTCAACAATTTAGAGGTCATCAAATGTCTCTAATTCCACTATTTTCTGCAAATCTAAATTCTGCGCCGTTTCTTTTGTGGTTCAGTATATATCGTCTTTAATTTCTTCTTAGAAAATTCACCAGTACTTGCGCCGATTGTGTGGGACAAAGAAAGATCCAAGATCGATAGCCGCTCTCGGGAATCGAACACAGGACCAATGGGCCAAGAGGCCGATGCTCTATAACTAGACGACGGACACCACATAATCGAAAGCGACTATCCTTATGACCCTACAATCATCAGAGAGAATCCAATATTAATCGTGGACTAAATCGCCTACGCATTTTGGAATTGGAGGTCGACTTCTAAAGATGTGGTGGGTAACAATCGCTTTAACGCGATGTCACAAAATGTAGAAAAAAGTTCGACACGTTTATTACGATGCAAAACATGTAACTTCATTAATGCCATAATTTTGCCCCTTCAAAACCTAGTTAAAACCTTATGTCGCTAAATGAATCACTAAATCACATCTTATTGTTTACATCTCTACGTTTATTACTATGAAATACTATAAACCCAGAATTCTTTTCGAGTGTTTAAGCGTTGTTCGCATTTTCAGGTGATCTTCGAAATTAAATTTCTGCTTAAATGCTTTATTGTACAATCGCTAACATTCTAGTATAGGAGAAACAATACACCATTTGACCTAGTCTGAAGGACTGGAACAAAGTACCTGAAAGATACAGTATATAGCAAAGTCTAAGAACCAATCCCAGTACTTCGCCCCAAAAGTTATGATTATATAGAGGATAATCGTTTCTTTCAATGTAAGATCGATTTATATTTCCTTGAGTGAACAACAAAAGCTATGCTTTCACGAGTGTCGAAGCTATGCTTGAAAATATAGCCTTTGTTGTTCACGAAATGAAATATAAATCGATCCTACTCGAAAAACAAACGTTTATTCTATTTCTTTGATGCATAAATGAACAAAAGCGTAGCCAAGTAGGTAAGAAATAGAAGATAATCGTTTGTTTCAGCGTAAGATAGCTTTATATTTCATTAAATGAACAACAAATGCTCTATTTTCATGAGTTGTGGAGTCACGAGTGAAAATATCCCTGTCGTTGTTAACGAAATTATATATTGATCGATCTTGCACAAAAAACAAACGATTATTATATTTCTTTAATGCAAAAATGATACGGAATGCGTGTGATTTTGCCTGTGATTTTGCCTATGCAACGTTCATAATGGCATCTCTTATTGGGCTCCGCTGAGATAACGTCAGATAGAGTGAAATGAACGAGAGCGGGATGTAAGTTTCTAATAATTTCTCTAGTTAGGCGGCGAGTTAATCAAATGATAATCTACAGTTATTTCTCGACAATCAACAGAAAAAACATGAAAGAAGGGGTGTCTTTTGTAGAGATTGTTGACGAATTTGAATCGTCCACTTTGGTTGTCGTAACCATTTTTGAAGGAATCAACCTAAAGACCGTTCCTTCAATATTTTGTAATAAATGTTCTTATGGAATTAAAAGAGATGTGGTTTAAAGAAGTTGTTGAAGGACAAGCAAGATATCTTTCCATTTTGGATGCTATGGCAACTTTTTTTACCAAATCCTTTCCTCGGGCCTTCTGATAAGACCATTCCTACATTTGTAATTAGAGACACTTGAGGCATCCGATTTACTCCTTGTGTCTGTCGCTTTTGATAATGATAACAAGAGGCACAGGAGGACCAGTATCACTCCCCTGGCAGTTGATGCCTAGCAGATTAATCATAAATCATTAATTAGTTGTATAAAAAGTATCAAGCTAAGGCATAATCTGTTTTTAAGCAGCTAATCATTAAAGACCTAGTTTAAACATATTTTATTGCCTCTATATTGCATAATATGCAACATAATATTTACACAAAAAATTCAAAAGTAGGCAAAAGGGTCTGGCCACAAGTTCTGTCAACTTAGATTCGGCCATTCCCTTTTGGTTAACATACACATTTTGAAGCCTTTAATTTAATCCATAATTGATTTGATCATCAATAGAAGAATAAAAATGAAGGGTTATCAAAGGCGACTCTGTTCCAGTCATGAAAGGGATCTCATGCGGGGCAATTTGTACATGTAATGTTGAAAAACTAGAAATTATAATGATAAACAATAGTAATAATAATTGTGTCTATAATTTTATGAATCCTTTGTCGGTTCGGCCCATCGGCACTGGTGATTGAATCACGTGGTGTATAATGATTGCTCTTTGACATTACAAAAACCTTTTGGTTTCTTTTATGTATTGCTGTACAGCTTTGAAAATTATCGAATTTTCTTCGACGTTAAGATCTCTAGATCCAAAGAGTAAAACGTTTGTATTAAGAGGGTGAAACTTACGAGTACTATGGAAAAGTTTGACTCTAGGAGTTATGTAGAGTGGACATTGGAAAAGGTAATGTTCGGGATCTTCTGATGAATGTCCACAGCTAGATGTAGAATCTGTAGAGATGTGATTTCTAAAGAGATGCGATTTTAAATCACTGCAATTATTACGGATTCTTGTGTGCAGTACAGAATATCTTCTTTCGCCTTCTAAGTAATATTTTGGTACTAGTGCAGCATTAAACGTTTCCAAGGTGCGCTTTTTAAAAAGAGATAATGATATCAAACATTTTAAATGAGAAGGGAGCTCATTCCATAGTGATACTGCAGACGGTATAAAAGACTTGGCATACAGTTCAGTGCGACAAGTGATCATATCAATTTGATTGGCGTTCCGTAGTGCGTAGTCTGTTCTTGCATTGACTGGTAACGGAAAAATGTTTTGTAAATATTCAGGGGCAAGTCAACGTACTATCTTATAAATAAGAATTAATTTTTGATATTTTCGTCTGTCATCGAGAGTTAACTATCCTATTTCTCTATATATGTTACTAAGAGTAGTAGATCGAGTTACACCTGTCACTATTCTGGCAGCCTCGATTTGGATTTTTTCTAGGGTGTCTTTTTCGTTTTTCGTGCAGTTATCCCAGACTGAGGCAGCGTATTCTAAAATTGGGCGTAAAAATGAAAAAATAAAGACCTAGATTGGTTCATTAATAAAATAAAAAAATCTTATTACAATTAACAATCTTACATGAAAGTCTCTTTTCCACGATACAGAATAACATTGCCAGATGTGTGCAAAGTCACATAGTCTGTAACATTTTATGAAAGTTTCATGAAATTTGTCAATAGATGTACAACCTATAGTAAAAAGAAATGTTTCATCACAAAGGCCCGTTTTCAGTGACTTAGCAACATATTACAAAGAAAGAAATTATAGAGAGGTATATCAAAAAAGAAAAAAAAAAAAATGACAACAATCAATTTTTTGATTATTTTTTTTTTTTAAATATTTTTAAAAGATATTTTTGCATTTGTCACCATGAAACCATTTCAATAGCACCCATGTTTTTCGCCTATCATAATTCAGGAAGCATTCTCAGATAGCAAGCTTTTAAGTTCGTTCCTGGGAAATTTCGTTGAATTCCAAACAATAATTTAAGAGAATACGAGTCATCTTATTTTACAATTTAGGGCCATTTTTGGGTGACGCGATAGCCCATAGTACCCAAGTTATCAACCCAAATAGGAATTAATGAAGGAAACTAAAAGAGAACGTCCCATGTACCATTCCTGTGAAGTTTGATTGAATTCTGATACGAGATTCAGAGAAGAAGATTTTTTTTTTATTTTTCACCATGTAGGGCCATTTTTCGGTGACTGGACCGCCCGTAGCATCCAAGTTTCTCACCCGACAAGTGTACATGAAGGAATCTGAAAGAGCATGTCAAAAGATCATTTCTGTAAATCAAGAGAAATTCTGCTTAAAAGTTTCAGAGGAGAGTTTTAAAGAAAAGGTAAACGGACAGACAGGACGCACACACTAACAGACGGACGCACACTTCGTTCAGTGAAGTTAAAATTTAATTTGAGTAGTTCTTTCCGTAAATCTTGAGCTAAAAGGGAAGCAACTAATATTCTATTGTTTGAATATCAGGAAAATAAATTGCTTCCCCTAAAAACTTTAATTAGCAATTATTTTTAACTGACTAGAATTTTATATCAAATAAATGCATAATCCTTTAATAAGTATCAAAGTTGAATGAAATCAAATCAAATTCTGAGTTGAAAATGCCAAATATCAAACCTCCAGGGCTTATTGTTTTGCAGGGGATGAAGTTTTTCGGCCCTTCGGTTACTATGGCAACATATTTTTACAGGATTTAATTCGTTTAACAACTTAAGTAGAACAACACCCAAGGAACATCTCTACCATATTTCATATTAATTGTCCCAGAGGTATCCGAGAAGATTTTTAAAGGCAGATTTTTGACATTTCTGTTACCATGGCAAACAATATTTTCATGGAATAACATTCTTTTAACAAATTTGATCGGGCTTTGCCTAATGAACAAGTGCATGTCGTGTTGCGATGCAATACAGGAGTCCCCCAACGGATAACAAAAAAATCCTTTTTTATAATATATCTCCTACTATCTAGATCTATAACTGTATACAAAATTTGAAGTTGCTAGCACATTAGGTTTTGAAAAAAATGCCCCAAACAAAATTATAAGAGTAAAAACAATCAATAGCAAAAACTCCAAAAGTGGGCGGAGAAGAATGATTCTTGTACATGCCACTTGTCCTCAATGAGATCTATAAGTGTATCAAGTTTGAAGTTGCTAGCACTGATGGCTCAGGAGATATGGTCCGGACAAAAATGTCAGGATAAAAAAACAACAACAGACAATAACTAAAAAAGTGGATGTGGCAGAGTAACAGTTCTTGTGCATTACACTTCTTCTCAATGGTATCTATAAGTGTAGCAAGTTTGAAGTTTCTAGCACTTATGGTTTAGAAGATATGTTCCGGACAAAAATGTAATGGTAAAAACAACAAAGGGCAATAACTCAAAATGTGGGTGAGGCAGAGTAATAGTTCTTGTACATGACACTTGTCCTCAATGAGATCTATACGTGTACAAAGTTTAAAGTTGCTAGCACTTATAGTTTAGGAGATATGATCCGGACAAGAATGTCAGACTAAAAACAACAAAGGGCAATAACTCAAAAACTGGACATGGCAGAGTAACAGTTCTTGTACAGGACACTTGTCCTCGATAAGATCTATCAGTGTACAAAGTTTGAAGTTGCTAGCACTTATGGTTTAGGAGATATGATCCGGACAAAAATGTAAGGGTAAAAACAACAAAGGGCAATAACTCAAAAAGCGGGCATGGCAGAGTAACATTTCTTGATCATGACACTTGTCCTCAATGAGATCTATAAGTGAACCATGCTTGCAGTTGCTAGCACTTATAATTTAAAAGATATGATCCGCACAAGAATGTAAGGATAGAAACTACAAAGGGCAATAACTCAAAAAGTGGGTTTGGCAGAGTTATGGACCTTGAACATGACACTTCTCCTCAATGAGATCTATAAGTGTACAAAGTTTGAAGTTGCTAGCACACATAGTTGAGTAGATATGTTCCAGACAAGAATGTAAGGCTAAAAACAACAAAGGGCAATAACTCAAAAAGAGGGTGTGGCAGAGTAACAGTTCTTGAACATGACACTTGTCCTCAATGAGAACTATAAGTGTACAAAGTTTGAATGTGCTAGCACACATAGTTTAGGAGATATGATCCGGACAAGAATATAAGGCTAAAAATAACAAAGGGTAATAACTCAAAAAGTGGACATGGCAGAGTTATGGTTCTTGAACATGACACTTGTCCCCAATGAGATCTATAAGTGTACAAAGTTTGAAGTTGCTAGCATACCTAATTTAGGAGATATGATCCGGACAAGAATGTACGGGTAAAAACAACAAAGGGCAATAACTCAAAAAGTGGGCGTGGCAGAGTAACAGTTCTTGAAAATTACACTTCTCCTCAATGAGATCTATAAGTGTACAAAGTTTGAAGTTGCTAGCATACCTTATTTAGGAGATATGATCCGGACAAGAATGTAAGGGTAAAAACAACAAAGGGCAATAACTCAAAAAGTGGGCGTGGCAGAGTAACGGTTCTTGAACATGACACTTTTCCTCAATGAGATCTATAAGTGTACCAAGTTTGAAGTTGCTAGCACATATGGTTTAGAAGATGAAGCCTGGACAAAAGTGTGACCGACAGACGGACGGACAGACGGAATCGAGCAAACCTATAGTCCCCCAACCGGTAACCGGTGGGGGACTAATAAAAGGTTAAGGTCTTACCTGAATGCTTTCACCTAGGGACATGATTACTTCATATACTCGCTCATCAGGTTACGTGCTTTCAATAGGAACCAAGATTCTTGACAATTTGTCTTTGAACTTGACCTATTTTAGACTCCAAAAACTAAAACCAAAACTTTAACTAAAAACTCATTTGCTTATATTTTCAGAATGCTTTTACCTGCTCATACTTCATATCAACATTCATTTGGTGATAGGCTTTAACCTGTTACCAAGATCCTTGACCCTTTGACCTTGACCTACTATTTAAACTTAAGTTTACTGCTTTTTACTTGCATATATTTTCTGAATACTTACAGCTAGGACAATTATGCTTCATAAATACTGATTAGATGATCAACCTTATATTAAATACAATGAAATGCCATTACTTACTAAGGCTGTAGGCTTTCACTGTTCCTTAACCTTTTACTTGTACTTATAACAAAAATGTTTTAATATTTCTTTATTACATCTCAAACAGAATGATATATTTTAGTTTATGGAAGTTTATATTGGAAAACTGACCTTGAACATAGATCTTTTGTCATGAGCTGTTTGTGACAAGTAGTTGTTTGGGCGTGCTATGTTGTCCGCGAACAACTTTTGTTTTTAAAAGGGTCAAGGTCACTGTCTCAAGGTCATTTTGACATGGGGTTTGTCTCAAAAGAAAGCCTATACCCCAATGAGTGTTTGTATCAAAAGTTGATAGAAAAAAAACTTTAACCAAATGTGGACGATGATACAGACACTAACGCCGACATCCGTAGGTATTACAATAGCTCTTCTGAGCTGAGACTTTTGTCCCGCGCCAGCCTAAAAGCTTAGCAATAGTTAATAATTGACTAGACTACAATTTTAATTTCTAATCTTTTTTATTCATCAATAACACATTCTACACAAAACCAACATAACATCACAATACAGTAACATATTTTAAACATTTAAATAAATTGAAGGAAAAGAGTTAAGTATATTTTTTCTGCTGTCTCAGCATGTCAATCTTTCTTTGATAGAATGAAGATAACTTAACCCTTTGCTGTTTAATCCCTGCTTTTTCCGTGCCCGTGATTTTATGATTGAGAAAACATTGTGAAAAAAGAAGAAATTGCTTCTGACAAGCAATTTCTTCTTTTTCCACACTATTTTCTACCCTACAGAATGGTTATTTTTCAAATCAAATCCACTTTAAATTTTCATCTGCAAAACCTTTGAATTTGGACAGGTCCAAAATTTTGTAAAACAGGAAAGGGTTAAAGAACAAAATTGTACTATACAATCCATTTGTACCAATCACACTTGTGTAAACTCAGAAAGAGATAAAATCAAAGAACAAGAGTGCCATCGTCACAAAATACGCCGCCACATTGCTGCTGTTTCACAGAAATAATTGTAGACACTACTTATTTTGACAGAACCAAATTGAAAATGACCAAGTTTCATTTAAATCAAGACAAAAAGTTAGGAGGAGTTGCCTTCACATGGCTGCAATTTCAATAAGCCCCAGGCACTAAGTTTTAAGGGGGCATAATTCAGGGAAATAAATGAGCCATAAAATCCTTGATCCATGTACATCTTCAAATTATGGTGATGACATTGACCAAGTTTCATTTAAATAAAGACAAAAAGTAAGGAGGATTTGTGTTCAAAAGGCTGCAATTTCAATGAGCCCTAGATACTAAGTTTTTAAGGGGCATAACTCAGGCAAAAATCAACAAACCATAAAATCCTTCCTTCATGCACATCTACCAATTGAGGTGATAACATTGACCAAGTTTCAAGAAGATCCAGCCGGAAACTTAGGAGGAGTTGCGTTGACAAGAAAAGTGGACCCAGAGACTAAGTTTTAAGGGGCATAACTTAGGCAAAAATCAATGAACCGTAAAATCCTTCCTTCATGAACATCTACCAATTGAGGTGATTACATAGACCAAGTTTCAAAAAGATCCAGCCAGAAACTTAGGAGGCGTTGCATTGACAAGAAAAGTGGACCCAGAGACTAAGTTATCAAGGGGCATAACTCAGGCAAAAATTAACGAACCATAAAATCCTTCCTTCATGCACATCTACCAATTGAGGTGATAACATCGACCAAGTTTCAAAAAGATCCAGCCAGAAACTTAGGAGGAGTTGCGTTGACAAGAAAAGTGGACCCAGAGACTAAGTTATCAAGGGGCATAACTCAGGCAAAAATCAATGAACCGTAAAATCCTTCCTTCATGCACATCTACCAATTGAGGTGATTACATTGACCAAGTTTCAAGAAGATCCAGCCAGAAACTTAGGAGGAGTTGCGTTGACAAGAAAAGTGGACCCAGAGACTAAGTTATCAAGGGGCATAACTCAGGCAAAAATCAACGAACCGTAAAATCCTTCCTTCATGCACATCTACCAATTGAGGTGATAATATTGACCAAGTTTCAAGAAGATCCAGCCAGTAGTTTAGGAGGAGTTGCGTTGACAAGAAAAGTGGACGGACGTACGGACGGACGGATGGACGGACGGATTGACGGACGGACGGACGGATGGACGGACGGACAGACGGAGAAGATGACGCCAATATACGTCCGCCTCCGGCGGCGTATAAAAATATTAGTTATCAGTCTTTTTTAAATATGAAAATGCCCTTTTCAACAGTATTGTGGTGGCTGTTGAACCTACCCATAACTTCCTGCTATTTTGTTGTTCCTTTCCATTACCAGCTGTGTAAACTACATCATAGGGGTCCGAAATAACCCCCCACCACCATATAGACTAATAATATAAATGTTTATATTATTAGTCTATATGGTGGTAGGGGTTTATTTCGGACCCCTGTGAACTACATATCCAATTGTATGTGTATACTCCTTACACTGAAGAATCTTTTGAAATTGACTTTCATCCTTATCAAAACAAGAGCCGTCACAGACGGATTATGATCCCTGAATAAGGCATTGTCACAAAAACAA
The DNA here is from genome assembly GCA_948146395.1 of Fragum whitleyi. Lineage (NCBI taxonomy): Eukaryota > Metazoa > Mollusca > Bivalvia > Cardiida > Cardiidae > Fragum > Fragum whitleyi. Next base: position 55,583,803 of record OX411552.1, on the reverse strand, counting down.
GAGCAATGTTGGACATGGACATCCCCTGCCACGAAAGCTTGATAGTAAACTGAAGCCTAATAGAATAAAGATTCTTTTGTACTGTCAGAGAGTAACCTAAATTCTAGGTATTATTAATAACAAAGGGCAATGACTCCAAAATTATGCAAGCAAGAGTTGTAGTTCTTGTGCACTGCACTTGTCCTCCATGAGATCTATCCACCCATAAAAATTCAAGTTGATAGCTATTATACTTTAGGAGATATGCTCCAGACAAAATCTAAGTATCAAAAATAACAAAGGGCAATAACTCCAAAATTATGCAAGTAAGAGTTGTAGTTCTTAAGCACTGCACTTCTCCTCCATAGGATCTACCCACCCATAAAGTTTCAAGTTGATAGCTATTATACATTAAGAGATGTGCTCTGAACAATATCTCAGTATCAAAAATAACAAAGGGCAATAACTCCAAAATTATGCAAGCAAGAGTTGTAGTTTTTGTGCATAGCACTTCTCCTTCATGAGATCTATCCACCCATAAAGTTTCAAGTTGATAGCTATTATACTTTGGGAGATATGCTCTGTGGTCAGATTGCAAGGACTCAAATAAGGTGTTATCTCATACAGCTAACATGTAGGTAACAAACATTAAACCCCCTTTTTGCATGACATTTTTTTAGACACAAATTTCAAATAGTTTATGGTAAAGGGCATCTGATTTGCTACTCAAATTTGAAATTTCACTAAATTCTGACTGTTAGACTAGGAGAAATTTGGGAAAAACTGTTTTTTACCCTAAGTCCCCTTTTCCCGCGACGAGGCCTCAAATCTAAAAACTGTCACAGATGCATCAACACTATATCATAGGAAGTTCACATGGTAAGTTTCATTTGATTTGGCCCAAGGGTTATGGAGAAATAGGTGGGGACGGACAGATGGACGGAATAACTGAATTTTACACACTAACGTAAAGGTAACAAACATTTAGCTCCCTTTTTCCATGACTTATTTTTTTTTACCTTAATTTCAAATTGTTTATAGTAAAGGGCATCTGATTTGCTACTGAAATATGAAATTTCACTAAATTCTTACTGTTAGACTAGGAGAAATTTGGGAAAAACTGTTTTTTACCCTAAGTCCCCTTTTCCCGTGACGAGGCCTCAAATCCAAAAGCCGTCGGAGATGCATCAACACTAAACCCCCTTTTTGCATGACATTTTTTTAGACACAAATTTCAAATAGTTTATGGTAAAGGGCATCTGATTTGCTACTCAAATTTGAAATTTCACTAAATTCTGACTGTTAGACTAGGAGAAATTTGGGAAAAACTGTTTTTTACCCTAAGTCCCCTTTTCCCGCGACGAGGCCTCAAATCTAAAAACTGTCACAGATGCATCAACACTATATCATAGGAAGTTCACATGGTAAGTTTCATTTGATTTGGCCCAAGGGTTATGGAGAAATAGGTGGGGACGGACAGATGGACGGAATAACTGAATTTTACACACTAACGTAAAGGTAACAAACATTTAGCTCCCTTTTTCCATGACTTATTTTTTTTTACCTTAATTTCAAATTGTTTATAGTAAAGGGCATCTGATTTGCTACTGAAATATGAAATTTCACTAAATTCTTACTGTTAGACTAGGAGAAATTTGGGAAAAACTGTTTTTTACCCTAAGTCCCCTTTTCCCGTGACGAGGCCTCAAATCCAAAAGCCATCGGAGATGCATCAACACTATGTCATAGGAAATTTACATGGTAAGTTTCATTTGATTTGGCCCAAGGATAAGGGAGAAATAGGTTGGGACAGACGGACAGACAGACAGACGAAGCGGTAGCTATATGCTCGGGGAGCATAAAAAACATTCTTAACCCTTGTCATGCTGAATATAGAGTTTAAATTCAAAATTATATTAAAATCAAAGAGCTGAAAGTGCCTGATGCCCTTACTATGGGTCAATATATATTTTGACAATATAATTTCTAATCTCTTCTGGTTTAAAAATGTATAACAAGAGGTATGGACTAGGATCAGACTGCACAAATGTGCCGGCTGATCTTTGTCTTTACCTCATGCCAAAGCAGGAATATTTCAGGTTCAGTATGACAAGGGTTAAGTGCTCATTCAGGGCTCAAATCTCAGCATCTCTTCCACTCATTAAAAAGACAAAAAAAAGTCTTCAAAACCCTCCCAGATTTCATTCAAATTCATTCCATGATTCTATTGACTGGCTTGGATTTGGAAGCATCTGATTGGTCCACAAGTCTAATAAATCTATTTATAGAAAAATTATGTAGATTTCATTACAGGGAGGTAGGGTTAAAAGGTAATAGTTCCGCAACGTTTTGGAAATAATGAATTTAAAAGTAATGACTGAGGTTTCCTAATGATTTTCATTTGAAAGAACATGTGGTCCAAAATGTTGTTGAACTATAAAGGGTCCACTACCTTAATTTGAAACACCCTCATCCAATTCATTCAATTTTATGCCAAAATTCACTGTGTCAATTTCACAATGAACTGTATGAAGAAAAATATTCTGTTCCTGTTCAACATGAAGTTTTTAATACAGGACATGCAATATTGCATTTAGCAAAACTTTTATCAATTTCTTCAATAAACATAATAATAAAAAATTGCGTAAAGTGACAAATAATCAAAACATATTAAAACAACAAATTATAGCAAAGCAGACTAATACCCCTCAATAAGAACAAGTTCTAAATGAGATGTCATTAGTGCAGGGTGTTTCTGCTACAAATATTAGGTTGAGTCTGCTATGAAGTTTGAAACAAAGCCCTAGCTACTTGCAGAGAAATTTGTCGGATAAGATTTTTCATTAAAAGGCCATAACTGTCCAAATTAAAACACCAAAATAACACATGCAGATCTGTTCTTCTGGTGATCCCTTAAGGGAAGTTTAAATCGAGGGGTCAGTGCAATATTATTGTAAGTGCCTACAAAAATATAGGCACTTACAATAATATTGCGCTAATCCCTCAAAATAAAATCCATCCAATACTTGCTGTAAAAAGCCATAGACAGCACAAGTGACATTTTCATCAACTCGCCAATTTGTCAAAGGTAAATGGACCGCTACTCAAATATGATATGCACATCTCTGCTCAATATGGGTTCTTTCTGTGAAGTTTGAGTTCAATCCCTTCATTAGATTCTGAGAAATTGAGCAGACAAGATTTTCCATCAAAGATTCATAACTCTGTCAAAAGTTGTAAGATCATAGCCAAAATAGAAAATGCACATCTTTGCTTGATACTGAAACTATGATACAGACATGGGTCTGTTTTATCAAACATCTTACAATCATTGTTTGCTTAAGTTACTTCTTGATTGGTTACAAAATATGTAATTCTGCCATGCACTCTCATTGGAATCGTCTTCTAAAGATGCTTCCGATGAGATATTGAAAGGCAGAATCTAACTATAAATGAAAACACTAGGTACAATTTTGTGATTTTGACTAATACTTTAATAAGATTAATATTTTTTTGCAAGCAGTTTAGTAAAACAGGGTCCCTGATCTGTGAAGTTTAAATGAAATCCATCCATTAGTTGCTGAGAAATTGACTAGACAAAAAAGCTACAGATACAGGGGCTGACAAGCTGACCCCTATATACTCAACCCCTCAAAATATTTTTTGGGGGACATAATAAGAAAAAATATAAAACGTTAAAGCAAACAACATAGTAAATATAAAGCTATTTTCCCAGATGCCAAATGAGAAGGCATTTAGAAATCTAAACCTCCAAGTCAGATAAATGTAATTTCAAATTCTTTTTTACGAGGACACGCACACAGCCTAAAACAGTTTTTTTAAATGCGGTTTTACGCTGCTTTCAAAAATCTTTAAGTTATATCACGTGGGCTGGAGCAAAAAACAATTGATTCTTGGTATTTCTCACAACAGTACTACCATTACTTCCTTTCCTGATCTCTAGCTGTTATCCCATATTGGTCTACGATTATCATCAACACATTGGTGGAAGCAACCAAAATGAACAACTAACTTTATGAACAAAATAAGATCATGATGGTCCAAAAATTGCTAACTTGAGTTTCATTTGCAATTATTTTTTTATCTTTTATCACCAACTTAGGAGCAAGAAATGAAAATCAATTGGCATTACTTTGTACCTGTTTTAAAGTTTTTGAATAGGATCAAAAGGTAATACTACAGAATTACATACCATAACATAGATACTTAAAGTCTTTAGGAGTTGTCTCCCTTTGTTAGATTTGCCCATTGTTTTCAGCTTTTTTTTCATGAGGAATGAAATATGGACAAGATACAGTCAGTGATCGGTATTAATTTGCAGTCAGAGATCAGTATTATGAAATTAACTCATTGATCTACGAAGCTGTTGGCCTGTTTTTGGATAATCCTGGCTGCCATTTCGATTTTTTCAAAATACTCAATGATGACAAGATGTCATCAACCAGATTCTGATTAGGGAAGGCATTGGCTATATGAATCAGTCCAGAAAAAAACTTTGAACCCTACTTCCAGGTTCAGGTAAAATATGCCATTATTCTGCCAGACTATATGTCTCAATTGGTGCTATGGTGAAAAAGTGGACTAAAAAATTGATTCTTTTTCCATATAGTATAGTTGGATTTCATAAAATGGTAATCATTATTATGTACATTATTTTGTAAGTTATAATAGGACAATGCTTATACAATATTTCATCATACCCTCTTTGTAAGATGTGTAATACAAATTGAGCCCGTGTGTGTCATTTCCAACAATTTCAAAAGTGCACAAAGCAAAGACTCTGGCCAGCCTGTGTATCCGAACAGTCTGATCAAAGACTTCACTTTGCACTTGATAGATAGACAATGTTTCAAATTATCTTTAGACCGTCAGACAATGTTCTAATTGCACTGAAGGAGTTTCCAGGCTGCTTAATTGTCGCATCCTTACACATGTCAATTTGTTGTAATTGTCATGCACAGGCTCAATTCAAAGTTAAGTCCTTATCCTGCTCAGGGATGTGGAAAAATGGATTGTTCCTGGACAAGTAAAGAATGATCTTCTTCTTGTCAAGGGTGAAAATAAATATGTCCCCCCCCCCCCCCCCCAAAAAAAAAAGTGAATAGAAAACTATTGAGAAAACATAAGCTTAAATCCAAGGGTCAGTGCAACACTACTGTATGTGCCTATGAATATATAGGCACTTACAAAAGTGTTGCAGTAGCCCCAAAAAATGGAGTAAATGTTGGAATCCAGTATTTCCTTTATCCCACACAATGTTTTCTACGCTTTAATAATAAACTTAAACATAATTTAGGTTTGCCCTAGTACAGATAACAACAGCATGGAATTGACAAGGTGGATGATTTTGGAATGTTTTTTGATGGAAATGAATTGAGTGGGTGGAGTGTGTTTTGAATGAAATTAACTTGAGGTAAGCCAATATTGCTAATGTTGTCCAAATGGAAGAAATTAGTGATATTTTTTACCTCCCTTTATCAAAATCTGTGTACTGAAAAAGATTTAATGATATGAATAATACATAACTCTTTTTTAATGATTTCAATTTATTTCAGATCGATTTTGAATGGAGCACGGAGTGAGAGATTAAGAATAGTTTTGATCGAGGTAAATGTCAATTTCACGGTGTTACTAACTGTACTTTTCAACGGACAAGTGGCCAAAAAAAAATTTGTATGAAAGTAGAAAGGCCTGTGTCAGACAAGTAAGGTTGGGGAATTCCACAACCCTGTTGATGAATTAAATTTCTTAAGCAAACTATAAATTTTTGAAGCATTTCAACCAGATTTCATTGGATCAATTTAGTAGAAAACAGGCAGTGTAGACTAAGATCAGGCTGCAACATTCTGTGCTTGCTGATCTTAGACTGCACAATCTGCCAAATATTAATATCTACAACAGGTAAATGCTATGAACATCATTATAGGGTAAACATGGTTTATAAATATCAGTAAACTAGTTGGATTTCTAATCTTTCTTTGGTTTCTTGATGTCCGTCCCTTCCTCAAACTTCTGTCCATACTCGTTCACACGAGTTTTATCCACTGGGTACAGCCTGCAACAGAATCATTTATAACCGTGTAAACCCTTGTCAGACTGTGCTGATGGCACAGAGTGACCCGAGCGTTAACCATTTTTGATATCATTATTAATTTTCTATAACAATACTAGATGCTCTTGAGAGCCATAAGCTTAATTTTGTTTTGAATCAATACATGTAATAAATTTAGTGACATTTCAACCCGTTAAAATTTTCCCTACAATAATCAAGTTAGAAGAGCAGGCAGAAAAAGCAGAGCAGGCTGATCTTAGCCCATACTCTGTCAAAGCTTTGTGCACATCAGCAATATGCTCTGAATAGCATTAGATGGATTATAACGAGTGCACCACCTATGGGTGCCTACAATCAGCTGTTGAGTGCTGGATGGTGGAAAAAAATCTAAGTTAAAAAGGGGCATAATTTACACAAAATACATCTAGAGTTATTACCCTTGATAGTATAGGTTGCTCATTTGATGGTGAACATGTGTGCCAAGTTTCAAGTAAATGTCTTCAGTAGAAGCAGTGATTTCACTTAATTTCAAAGTTTTAGTGTGACGACGATTACAACAACAACACCAAGGCTATAGCAATACCTCGGGTTTTCTCTGAAATTGGCCGAGCTGAAAGGATAATTCCTATGAAATTTAAATAAAATGTTACCATCTTTGGTATAAATAGACTAGAAACACCAAGTCATCTCTAAAACAAGCCAGTCTATGAGCTGTTGGCATGGTAATAATGAAGGCGAATACATCATCTATAAAGGTGTTGAATGCCTGCAATAGTAAAATAAGAGGAGATTAAGGGCCTGTAGAGCTTGTCCTGCCTATTTTAACTAGTCCTGGTAACTTGAATCTCTGTGATTTAGAAATGAGAAAATGTTGTATAGAAAGATGAAATTGCCTGTTACCTGAACAAGCAATTTCTTCTTTTTAACACTTTTTTTCACACAAAGGTTGGTTTCATTTCAAATCACACCCGTTTTTTGTTGTCCACAACAATTTTCAAATTCTTTACAGAAAATGGTCCTCTAGCTGTGTATCAGTTTAAGTTCAATACTGAAACTATCTGGGCCCGAGGTTATATAACTTTTCTCATTTTCAATTCAAAATTTTCTCAAATTTCAATTTGAGATTAAAGCCGTAATTCTGTTGTAATACTCATTTTAATGTATTAACATACAAGATAATATAAATAAGTTGTTATAAATAAAACCTTATTAAAATTAGCTTTTATTTTGATACATTTATCTTAATTTAAAGGGGCAGGTTCAGAAAGTGGCATTTTTGGCCCTGTCACAAATTTAAATAAAAGTGTGCCCATGAGTTTGTTTTTGATCTATGATATGTAAAATGCATGTCGAAAACATGATAGTTCTATCTTGCGTTGCCATGGCAACCATAAACCTTGGATCTACAAATTTATTCTTTTTCATCCATATATGATATAATACTGATTTAGGTATGTATAAAATGTGTGCAAAACTTTTAACAGGCTATTAAAAAATGTATTTTTACATCAAAACATGATGAAACATATTACCATAGAAACACAACCAATTTTTATAAAATAATATCAGAATTATGTAAAAAGAAAACAAAATGCGGCATATTTGACAATATTCTATTGAATGACAAAACTTTAATTTCGATTTTTGAATTCATATATATTTATATAAATCCATTTATTAGATGTTAGATAGTAAAAAAAAAACTAATTTCAGGAGTTTTTGAAGTCAAATACATCAGTTTTGCAAGAAACTCGACTGTTGCAAAGCGGACTTATTCCCCCAACACGCAAATTGTCAAAATGCAAGTGCTAATAGTATAGGAGGTGTAGGTAACAAATATTTAGGTCATATTCAGCATTTGCATGAAGCTTCATGATTCTTGGTTGCTTGTTTCTTGAGTAAGAGTCTGTAAACGAAAAGTGAACAAACTAGAGGCGCTTGAGCGCCTGATTCGCTCCACAGGCCTGAATATCCAAATAATGACTATTAGAGGATGATAAAGCTGTTTAAATGAGAATTGAAGTGAATGAATGGGTGAATGTTTATTTCAAGTAAATAAGGGTCATATGCTGAAATATTTCTGCATAAAAAACTCATGATCAGTGAATAACAAAATTGACCTCTACCTGTTACACAAATATTTTTCATTTAATCACAATAATTTTGTGCAGTCTGATAATGGGTCACCCAAGGATCATTCTAGTGATATTTTGTTAAAATCCAAATATAAGAATTTCAAAACTAACAGAATGTTACTGCACAATATACTGGTGTTGGTCTGCAAAATTTTGATTGTAGATCTTTCCACTTTTAATTAAACACTACTAAAAGATGTTACTTCACAATTGTTTGTCATCAAATGATAGTAAGAAGTAAAATATTCAATCCAATATATTTATTTTATTATGCCCAATGCCTTAGAGTGCAGTAAACTCAACTCTTTCTACCCCACTCTGAATGTCAGGAGGTCAGAACATCATTTTACACTCTGTGCAGATTCATCCTTCGTTCAACTAAACTCACCAATTCTGAGTGGGTATTCTCAGGCTACTTATTTCAACTAATGTTTCTATACATTTGAATTTCAACAAAAGGTTTTGTTCCTTCTAATCTATAATCATTACACCTATTAAATTTAACAAGTATAGAAAAATTCATCATTGAGAAGATACCAAAAGGGTAATCAAATATTCACTTTATATGTTATAATACCCTCTACCAATTAAAAAATATATGCTGTTCATCTAATCAAATACTATTTTGCAGACTGATACAACTTCACAGAAATAAAATTTCCATGATATCTAATCTATCTGTTTAACCTTTCAGGATAGTTTGTTTTACCCTATATATGAAGAAATGACCTCTGCCCATAAAAGACATATTTTTGATCTGATCACAATATTTTTTAATAGACTGATAAAGGATCACTAAAGAATCATTCTAGTAAAATTTGGTTGATATCTATCAATTAGGTTCTGAGAAAATGATTTTTCAAAGTTTACACTATATAACATAAAGGGAAATGACCTCCGCACATAAAATATATTTTTTTTATCCGATAACCATAATTTTTGCTAGACTGATAAAGGGTCACTTAAGTATCATTCATGTAAAATTTGGTTGATATCTATCAATTGGGTTCTGAGAAAATGATTTTCAAAGTTTTCACTATACAACATATAGAGAAATGACCTCCGCCCATGAAAATACACATTTTTCATCCGATCACAATAATTTTTGCTATACTGATAAAGGGTCACTCAAGTATCATTCATGTAAAATTTGGTTGATATCTATCAATTAGATTCTGAGAAAATGATTTTCAAAGTTTTCACTATATAACATATAGAGAAATGACCTCCGCCCATAAAATACAAATTTTTCATCTGATCACAATGATTTTTTGTAGGCTGATAGAGGGCCCCTCAAGGATGATTCATGTGAAGTTTGGTAAATATCCATCGATTAGTTTCTGAGAAAAGCCACCTATTACCATATATGGAAATTAGCCACACCCACTACGGCCATGATTTTCAACCGATTAAAAATCTTTGAAGGAATCTGATAGAGGGTCACCCAAGGTACATTCCTGTGAAATTTGATTGGAATCCATCCAGTATTTTATGTGGAGAAGATTTTTAAAGTAAAAGTTTACGGACGGACGGACGCACGGATGCACGGACGACGGACACCTCGCCATGACAATAGCCCGCTGGCCTTTCGGCCAGTGGAGCTAAAAACAGAGACATTGACCTTTTACCTATGTGACCCAAAAATATTAGGGAACTTCCTTATAGGCCATACGCAACATTTGAATAAAGTCTCATGATTCTAGGTCGTTTGGTTTTTGAGTTAGAGTTCAGAAATTAAAATTGAATTAAAATTGACTGTGACCTTTGAACTATGTGACCTTGACCTTTGACCTATGTGACCCCCCGAACAATAGGGCACTTCCTTGGGTCATAAGCAGAATGTGCATAAAGTTTTATGATTTAAGGTCGCTTGGTTCTCGAGTTAGAGTCAGGAAATGAAAATTGAACAAAGACTGACTGTGACCTTGACCTTTAACCTATATCACCAAAAAACAATAGGGCACTTTCTTTGGTCATAACCAACAGTTGTATAAAGTTTTATGATTGTAGGACACTTGGTTCTTGAGTTTGATTCTGGAAACGAAATTGAACAAAAATTGCCTGTGACCTGGACTTTTGACCTATATGACCCCAAAACAATAGGGCACTTCCTTGGGTCATAAGCCACATTTGTATAAAGTTTCATGATTGTAGGTCACTGGGTTCTTGAATAAGAGTCCGGAAACGAAAAGATCTACAGACAGATGGACGGATGTCCAACAAACATGGTGAAACCAATGTACCCACCTCTACTTCGTAGGTTGGGGGCATAAAAATATATCAAAGTCATTACAAGACGACTATTACGTGTAATAACCTATATTGCTCACATATGCATCCTGACTCCTGTCGTATCTAAATGAATAACCTTTAAACACAATTAAATAACAACTAATTGCTCATTTTCAGCAAAATGGTCTTTGTTACCTAACACACTATAACATAACAAGATCTTTTTAGTATTTCGGCTGTTGTGCATGCTGAAAATAATAAGAGACAGGGATATTTGAATTACTAGTTACATTCTCGCTGTGCAGCCATATTGCAGAATGCTTAGAAAAACTTGCACATCGGTCAAATGATTCATAAGAAATAGCTATTAAAGGCTCCCTTTCTTGTGATAAAAATTGGAATGCTGCCAAATATCCATCGGGTTCTTCTTTATGACTAGACAAAAATAGCCTTAGCTAGTTTGAAGAGGTTTGAACAAGAACTGTCTTCATAAAATCTTGGACAAGTTTGAAAAGGGTCAAATGGGGTTAAAAGCAAGGTCACGAGGTCAAATTATTGGGGATAAAAATATGGATACTCTACATGCCTACCGTTTTGCCCAACTAACCTGTCAGATCAAGTATCAAAATGAAATTTTACATATATTTAAAACAGGTCAAGTGGGTTCAGAAACTTTATCTCCAGTCAAATATAAAAAAAAATGTAATTGAAAGACCTCTACAGTGGTAACAAAGAGAATGTCCTTAAGACTCCTTTCCCATGACGTACCTTGGAATACCGGTATAACGAAATCAATAGGATCCTTCCATATACAAACAATTATTAGAAAGATTGGAACAAAGTTGTGACCTCTGGAATGGCACAAAAGAAATAGTATATAATGCTTCTTTTCCCATAATAAACTGGTGCCTCAGAATGAAAACATAATCAGTAGGGTCCTTCCTTATACAATGACAAACAACCTAAGCAAGGTTAAGTACGATTGATCCAAAATTATAAGAAGGAAATCGTCTTTAAGGTTCCTTTTCTCGTAAAATGTGTCGGAGTGCCACAACAAGCAACATTTCTTCTACACAAACATTCTGAGCAAGTTTCAGAAATGTTGAGCCAAAGTAGTGACCTCTGGTGCTAAAACAATATTTGGCCTTGCCCCTTGGTGTAACCGTGACCTTTGTGATCAAGACACGATATTCACAAATAATTTGTTATGGACAATTTTGCAAACTTATGTGAAAATCCATCCATAGATGGGAGGATAAACGACCAAAAATCAATATCATACCCCAATTTTGACCTTTGACTTCTTGCTGTGACCTTGACCTTTGAAACCAAAACATGAGGTTCAGAGAAAACAAAACACGATATTTACAAATAATTTTTATGGACAATTTTGCCAACTAATGTGAAAATCCATCCATAGATGGGAGAGTAAACGACCAAAAATCAACATTTTACCCCAATTTTGACCTTTGACCCCTTACTGTGACCTTGCCCTTTGAAACCAAAACATGAGGTTCAGAGAAAACAAAACATGATATTCACAAATAATTTTTTATGGACAATTTTGCCACCTAATGTGAAAATCCACCCATAGATGGGAGGGTAAACGACCAAAAATCAATATCATACCCCAATTTTGACCTTTGACCTCTTGCTGTGACCTTGACCCTTGAAACTAAATCTGAGGTTCAGAAAAAAACAAAACGTCTTATGCCTATGAACAATTTCGCCAACTTATGTTGAAATCCATTGTCAAATGCCAGTGATATTGACCAAAAATGAATATCATACCCGAATTTTGACCTTTGACCTCTGAGGGCAAAAAGTTAATTTTTAAGCTGGGAGCCACCTGACAACCAAAAATTGCTTGTAAGTTTTAGTTTTTAAAAATTGTAAAAATTGCACTATAAATGAAATAAAGTTGGTTGTAAAAAGGCGCCCATGGTTTTACTTGGTCTAAAGTTGTAATTTTCACCTTTTTTCTAGGAATTTGCATAATTTGCATGTGTTTCTCTTCCATTTTCTACAAGAAGGTGACGCTTGACATTCACTTCGATGCCAGTATTTTGAAGTTCAATCTCCACTTGCATGTATGATACATCAATATTAATAGTTGAATCAAATTAAAAAATCAAGAATTTTAGGGCCAAATTCTGTAGTTAGTGAACCTGCTCCTTTGAGAAAGATGTTCAGTTGAGCCTGAGAAAAGTTTTATAACCTTGGACCAGAACTATAACAAATTTTATCAAATATACAAGGGAGGTTAATTTCTCCAGAGACACAAAGGTCCTTCAAAACACATTCTCTAATTAACTCCCTTCCTTTGGTATTGACCTAGCTATATTGCCAGAAAATAAGATATGAGACCAACCAAATTTCAAAGAAGATGAAGTCAATTTAAAGCTGACGAAATTCTTTTGATATCTGTCTTTTGGAAGAGAAAATATTGTGGAACATTCAAGACGTTATGTTGATCGGCCTTATCAAATGATTAAAAATAAGTTATGCTTGGTTTCACAATTTAACCCTTTCCTGTTTTACAATTTTAGACCTGTCCAAATTCAAAGGTTTTGCAGAGGAAATTTTAAAGTGGATTTAATTGAAAAATAACCATTCTGTAGGGTAGAAAATAGTGTGGAAAAACAAGAAATTGCTTGTCAGAAGCAATTTCTTCTTTTTTCACAATGTTTTCTCAAACATAAAATCACAGGCACATAAAAAGGAGGGATTAAACAGCAAAGAGTTAAACAGGGTTCAACACTAAGGGGAGTTTGGGAGTCTGAGACTTCTTCTTTACCAGCTGGGACTCCTCCATTTTACAAGCAAGGAGTACAATCCAATAGATTCATTATCACATGATATATTCTGAAAACCAAATGCTAAAGGGCTTTTTTTCCTTTTCAACCCTTGTCAAGTAGTACTTTGTTTGATATTGTCAACAATCTTCTTTGAGTGGAGAAACTTGAGGAAGAGAAGAATTTGCTTGTAACATTGCTAAGCAATCACATGCAAAATGATTCTGACATGCTTTCAGTAAATTTGTAACAAAGTTTTTTTAGTTCATCCCTTTTTAGCATAAAATAGAAACTGATTGGTTTTTTTTGGTAAGATGGACTCTTTTTGTGAACAAAAAAGCTATATTTTCACTCACTATATATTACAACTTAAGACATGTCGAAGCGCAGACTAATACTCTCACTAGCACTTTGTCAAAGTTAAGTATATGTCATCAATGTATAAACAAAACAAGAGCTGTCACTGTAAGATGACAATGCCCCCGACACCGCTTTGATTTAGAAGTTATGGCCAATGTTAAAGTTTTTGGACGGAATGACGGACGGACGGACAGACGGACGGACGGACGGACGGACAAGTCAAATTTATGATGCCTCCCTATCGGGGGCATAAAAATAAAGTAAGTGTTCTTGGACAAAGTTTATTTATATTCTAAATTGACCTTTGACTTCCATGACCTAGAATAATAGGGGACTTCCATGGGTCACAGTTGATTGATTGATTGAATGGAGTTAAACGCTGCTTTCAACATTATTTCAGTTATATCGCAGCGGCTGGAGCACCTAACAATGGATCCCTGGTATTTCTCTCACCAGTACAACCTCCACATTCTTTCCTAGCCTCCAGCCGCTATCTCACATAGGTCTATGATTATCAACCCATTGGTGAGAGATAAACAGTCGGAAAGAATGAGTGCCGCCGTCGGGGATCGAACCCGCAAACTCTAGATTGACAGTCCGACGCGCTACCAACTGCGCTATGACGGCGGCGGTCCATGGGTCATAGGTAAGTAAGAAATGTTTGAAGATTCCTAATGCTAGGTCACTCTGTTCTTGCGTTGGAGGCCTGAAACAGTTTTGGGGCAAAGTTTTATTGTGACTTGGAACTTTGACCTTTTTTTTACAAAAAAAATGGGCACTTCCTTAGAACATGGGCAACAATTGTATACAGTTTAATGATTCTGGGTCACTTAGTCCTTGAGTTAGAGACCAGAAACAAAAAGGTCTACAGATGGTTGGACAGATCGATTGACAGACAGGGTGAAACCAATATCATATCCTCTCCTACTTTGTAAAAGGGGGGAAGTGTGAGGGTGGTATAATGTGTTAAATAAATAACAAAATTAATGTTGGTTATTAAACTCAACTTAACTTAGACATATTATCATAATATTATGTCAGCAAAAACAATTATTCAAACATTATTTTTTGATGATATAATGAACTTTACTTAGCTAGAAAATTGATCTCAAATTTAACTTACTTTTTCTCTCATTTTTGCATTAAAGAAATAGAATAATTGTCTATTTTTCGAGTATATACTATATATATGGAAATATAGCTTTTGTTGTTCACTTAATGAAATATACAAATCAATCTTTCACCAAAACAAACGGTTATCCACTATATAATCTTAGGCACCTGATTAGATGACACAGATTACCCATTCCTCCTAAGGAATGTTTTTTTCTTTTTATTGGAGTTGGGGTTGGGGGTGGTGGGTATAACAAAATAGCCAATTATACAAAATTCCTATTCCCAATGTGGTAATAATTAACAGCTTCTCATGAAAAAAAAGCTATTGATGTTCACTCAATCAAATATAAATCGATTTTACACTTAAACAAATGATTATCCTCTATGTAATTCTCTGTTGAGTGTGAGAAACATTTTGGAATCTCAGGCTTTGATTATATCATATCACACAAATCTACATTTCAACTACAAATGAGCCTGTGTGTGACATTTCCAACAATTTGACATGTGATTGATTGAATGGAGTTTTAACCCGCTTTCAACATTTTTTCAGTTATATCGCTATGGCTGGAGCACCTAACAATGGATGCCTGGTATTTTCTCTCACCAGTACAACCATCACATCTTTTCCTAGTCTCCAGCTGCTATCTCACATAGGTCTAGGATTATCAACCCATTGGTGAGAGACAAATAGTCGGAAAGAATGAGTGCCGCTGTCGGGAATCAAACCAGGATTTAACATGTGCCTGAAGTATAAACATTGAGCAGCCTAGACAGTCACATAGTGCATTTAGAAGATTATCTGACTGCCTAAAGACAAATTGGGATCCTATCTATCTACAAAGTGCATAGTGAAGACTATGGTCAGACTGTGCAGATGCACAGGCTGGCCTTAGTCTTTGCTTGGCGCACTTTGGGAAATTGTTGAAAATGTCACACACAAGCTCAAATGTATTCTCCCTTTTAATCAAAAGCGATGGGGTGGGGTGGGGTGGGGAGTTCTATCAAATAGATGACATGCAAAATTCAAATGTTTATTTGGCTTATAAACTAAGAAGTGAACATCCTTTGATTCAAGATGTTCGATAATTAAAATGACGTTAGGTCCTTCCCAAAAATTTACAAGAAAATTGAAGAGATAAACAATCTTCAATCCTACTTGACCGTCTTGTTTGCTAGGTAATATTAGTGCTTGGTGCTTGACCATTTAAGGCCGAAAGTTTGAGCTAGGTGTTTTTATTAGCAAAACACTTAATAGCCAGCCCAACCAGTTCACCCAGGCGTAGAATTGTGCAACAGTTGAGTTTTCTTGATTTTGTAACAGGTTTAACACCACTTTCAACATCATTGCAGTTATATCACTGTGGCTGGTACACCTAACCATGGTTTCCTGTCATTTCTCATGCAAGCACAACCACAACATAACATCCGAGACACTAGCTGGTCATCCCACTTAGGAGTACTACTTATCATGTGTCCATTAGTGGGAGACAAATGACTAATGTCACATGGACTTAATTTTTTCAAATGTAGGATAAAAGTAAGCCAAGCCTTGGTTCAAGGTGGACTTATCTCCCTTGTTGACGATGGAGGTCATGTTTTTGTCTCTCTGATAAATTTGGAGAATAAATACGCTTCTTAGCGCAGAATAGTGGTGAAAACGAACAGGATATCTGGAATTTTATGTGAAATTTACTTTCGTCGTTAGAAGTGTGAAATTTTTCTCTTTTTTTTTTGATGTTTTTTGTTGTTTTTTGCTATTTTCCTTTGTCTGGTGAACAAACGAACTAAAAATAGAATGACAAGGTGAGCGATTTTCATCGTTTTCTCAATTAACATTACTTATAACGCTAAGGATCTATTTTTGTCAACACGCTTGTAGAAAATAAAGTAAAACAAAATGTCAAACAGAAATTCGGTACAGAAAACCAGTAAGGGTAAGCAAAAGAAGGCCGATGAACTAAATGATACAGAATCAGAACAGAATTCTACTTGCGATCAGATTCATGAGCAAGTACAAACTATATCAAAAGATGTCAAAGAAATGAAAGATACCTTAAATGGAATGTTAAAAAAGGCTGACATTGAAGATCTTATAACCAAAACGGTAAACAGCGTGATAACATCACTCGAGAAAAAGTTAAAAGAAGAAATTAAAAAGCAAGTTAAAGACAAGTGTGAAAAACTACAAGACGAAGTAAATCATCTAAGATATGAGAACAATGAATTGAAAGACCGGCTAAAGAAGCAAGAGGATAAATATACCAAATTATCAAACGATGTAGAAATGAAAAATTGTGAGAATGAGAAGAAAATACAACAAGCCATTAAAATGAGCAACTACAACGAACAATATTCCCGTAAAAATAATATTAAAATCATGAACATTTCGGAAGAACCCGCGGAATCAAATGAAATCTTGTGTAACAAAGTGATAACTATCTTAAATGCAGAAGGTATTGATATAAACAAACAAGATATAATGGCCATCCACAGAATCCCTTCAAAAACCAATCCAATTAAACCTACAATTATTAAAACAATCAACAACGATGTAAAAACTAAAGTAATGAGAAAAAGAAAGGAGATGAAAGCGGCTGGACATAGAATTGCTGATGATGTAACGCGTATGAATTCGGAACTGATCAACAGGCTAAGCGCTCACGACAGGATCGACAGTGCCTGGTTTTTTAATGGGAGCGTTTTCGGCCGAACACACTCGAAAAAACGGTTCAAGTTCGACCTATTTGACAATATAAATATGGTACTCGAGAGTAAGCACTAATTTTCACTGAGTTTTTATGCTACAATTTACATATATTGTATTACAAAGTACATGAAAAATATTGACAGTGTTTGATCATTTAAAATCGACTTTTGTAAGATAGGCAAGCTAGTAAGGTCAAAACCGTAATGAAATATTGCCCGTGATACTAGTCGAGTGTGGGCGACAAAACTCTGCAACTACAGCCAAAATAAGGCTGTAGATGTGAGGTTTGTAGCCCCCATACGGTATATTGATGCGATTGACAATTATATTTTCATGCACATTATATGCTCGCTTTTTTTTCTGTGTATTAACAATAGTAATGTAATTTATTGTTTAGAATGCGACTTAAGTCACGACGTTTTTTAACATAAGTCGTATTTTTCAGGCTTATGTCTGAGCACAAAGTAGATACGATAATAATTATATTGTTAATTCATTTGAATTCATTTCATTCGAGAGTAAACACTAATTTTCATAGAGTTTTTAAGCTACAATTTACATAAATTGTATTACAAAGTAAATGAAAAATATCGACAGTGTTTAATCATTTATAATCGACATTTGTAAGATAGGCAAGCTAATAGTGTCAGAACCGTAATAAAATATTTCCCATGATAGTAGTCGAATGTGGGCGACAAAACTCTGCAACTACAGCCAAAATAAGGCTGTAGATGTGAGGTTTGTAGCCCCCATGCGGTATATTGATGTGATTGACAATTATATATTCATGCACATTATATGCTTGCTTATATTTCTGTGTATTAACAATAGTAATGTAATTTATTGTTAAGAATGCAACTTTAGTCAGAACGTTTTTTAACATAAGTCGTATGTTTTCTGTTACCTCTTAATTCATTTGAATTCATTTCATCTATTACATCACTCGTTTCTTCACCTTTTTAATGTAATAACAGTGCACTTATCTGACAATGGTCTTATCTTCTCAAGAAAGCTGTGGTTCCTTAAACAACAAGGAAAATAGTATTCAAGATTATCCCATTTTTTCTATACGGAGATTTCGTTATTCACTTCTCCGCGTGCAAGAAATCTATACCTTGCAGCTACAGTCAATATAAGCTGGGGATAATGTTTTGATCGCTCATCAACGATGTTACTCGTCTTTTTATTAAAAAATATTTAGTCGCAAATAAAATAAATCTGTTTTATGAATCATTTTTTCTGAATATTTTCAAATCTCAGTTTCTATCACGGAGAATGTTGCAGATGAGCGATTACATAATATGTGTGTTCAATGGTGCTATCTTAATCTATTACGTGCGTAAATATATGTATTCATGTATTTCTATATTTTGACATGGCGGGGAGAGAGCTAATCCGCAAGGTCTCATTTACAGGTAAAAAACTACAATAGATATCACGGAAATCCTTTTCTCCTGTATCTCTTTATTATTAAATGTAAATATCAAATGGGGGACCAATGCATTGCAATTTTGGCTTGGATAAGCTGCAGTTGCGAGGTTTTGGAAACCTGGTTACAATTGGAGAAGGTTTAGTTAAGCAAGATTTAGATTTAAACAAGTGTTTTTGATGATAAACTTTGGCCGAGACAATTCTATTCGAAATGCGAAATAGCCAAATTACTTAACGTTTGGGACACCCCTGCCAGGTCAAATATAACGGACAAGACAAACGTTTCACTCCAAATAAGGCTTGTTTTCACAGTACTGTTGGGAAACACACGCCTTGATTCATAATCAATCAATGAAATAGTGGGTTTGCACATGTGAATCTCCAAATAAGGTGAAATGTAAATTTGAACCTAATAATAATCCACGATTTTTCCCTTGGCAGGGCGGAGCCAAAGTAACGGGTCGATGCATTTAAGGTTAAGGTAAATCGGCCTTTAATCTATGTTATTTACTTCTAAAGATAGTCGACATAATTAACTTGAGACCGAAAAGTATAGGTTGGTGACCAAATCCTCGTAACTTCATCTTGTTCAAGCTGAAGTTACGAGGCTTTGGTAACCCAACAATGAAATGTGTTCGCTTTCTCTAAGCACATGGATCCTTTTGGTTTTAAGATACAGTTATTTGCAAGCGTTCACGATTTTTGCCGTCCTACTTTTCAATGTACCCAAATATTTGAAAGTTAACTCGCCAAATTACGTCACGGCTAGGGCCCCGCTCTGCCAGTTCATTAATAAAGTCTTGTGACACGTGCTTGTTAAGCAAAATATTTACGCCGCACCACACAGCCTAAAGATGTGTATTTGAGAATCCCTGGCCGCACTACCAATAAACAAATTGCAAAAGAAAAATAGAAAGATTGCAGACACCTAAATATCAATTAATCAGGAAATATTTAATGAAAGACAACAATAACAATTTTCTTTTTGCATGTGAAAAAAAAAATACTAAAGGAAAACTGTGTATCCAAAGTTTGATAATTTACAGAAATTTGTGACAGTCTTGAACAATTATTTGTATTTTTTTAATTTGGAAGATACCACAATGAATTAAACCGAAGGCCAAGCCTGTTAATTTACAGGTGGCGGTCCGGTTTCTTATTTTTTTTTTTTTTTTTTTTAAATCAAATATAGATCTGCAAAGCGAAAAAATTTCGCACATGTTATTGACTTGTTATGAGAGGATTAGCTTGGCAGATAATCTGAGACGGGAACCGTATTTATGAGTAGCCGCATTAAATCGGATATGATAATGCTCATATTAGAAAGAAATCATGCAAGTTATTTCCCTTATATTGCAAACATTGTTACAGTTCAATACATAATTGACTTATACATACATCTTTATTCTTTAGGGAAAAATCCGCAAAACTTGCGTCTATATAAACACATGATTTTTTTTATTTGCGATAAAAAGATTCTATTAATATCAATAATCGAAAAACCGAATATACTTTTCTATAACCTGCGTATATTCTTTAAATAACAGAAAAATACCCAATTTAAATCCACGTCAGACATTTACAGTACCCATGCACAACACATCTCACTCTTTTATTACAAAACAAATCGCACACCAAAAAACTTCAAATGTTAAACACAAAATCTGTTATTTCGCTTTTATCTTAAGGGAGGTACTTGAACATTTCAAGAAAATAATGATTTATCAGTTTGTTTACATATTTATAGAATATAGTAATGGGCAATCTTAAAATCTGTACATACCATTGTCGTGGATTGAACAATAAAAAGAAACGCATTGATATGTTTAATCTCTTCAAAGAAAAGAAAATAGATATTCTGTGTCTACAGGAAACTCATTTCATTGAAGACATTGAAAACAGTATTTCCTCAGAGTGGGAAGGTAAATGTTATTTCAGCCATGGTAACCATAATTCAAAAGGCGTAGCTATTTTATTTAAGAAAAATCTTGATATACAAATTTCCTCCTGCAAACGTGATACCCATGGGCAATTTATTGCTCTCGACCTAAACTTTTCAAATAACACATTTATACTGATAAACATTTATGCCCCGAATTCCGATAACGTAGCCTTTTTTGAGAACATGTTCAATAAAATTGACTCTTTTCATACCACAAATAAATATATAATTTGTGGTGATTTTAATTTGGTTTTAAATCCCATCATTGACTATGAAAATTATAAGTATGTGGACCATAACATAAATTCTAGAAAACTACTGCTTTCGGAAATACAAAACAGAAACTTGATAGACTCATTTCGACATTTAAATGGCGACACTAGAAAATATACATGGAAGAGATTTACACCATTTCAGAGAGGAAGGCTAGATTTTTTTTCTTATTACGCAGAACTTAACACATTTTCTCCGTTTTTGTGATATTGACATAAGCTATAGATCCGACCATTCATTAGTACTTCTTGAATTTCAATTTGAAACACTGACCCATGGAAAGGGCTTTTGGAAATTTAACAATTCTTTATTAAATGATTTACAATATGTAAGACGTATAAACAATAAAATAGAAGATACTATTAAGCAATATTGTCTACCAATATACAACAACGATGAAGTAATAAATATTCCTCGCAGTGATCTACAATTTATCCTTGATGACCAACTTTTTTTGGAAACACTCCTTATGGAAATTAGAGGAGAAACTATATCATTTAGCAGCCACAAGAAAAAATCAACAAATCTTAGAGAACTTCAGATCCAATCCGACATTAAAAAAATAGAATCGAATTTAAACGAAACCAACAAAGAAAGACTATTCAACCTTCAAGCCGAGTTAGAGACCATACGTAACGAAAAATTAAAAGGACATTTTATCAGAGCAAAGGCTAACTGGATAGACAATGGGGAACACATTACAAAATTCTTCTGCAATTTGGAACAACAACATGTTGCCTCTAACTCTATTCCGTTTTTAGAAAAAGAGGATGGTTCCCATATTTATGTTCAAAAACATATTTTAGAAGAAGCTAAGTCTTTTTACGAAAATTTATACGCTGAGAAAAATGATTATAACTTTAATTTAGAAGAGGAACTAAAAGATAGTAAAGCTTCAAAACTCAACGAAAATCAGAAACAAAGCATCGAAGGACAACTCAAGTACCCGGAAGTAACTGAAACTTTAAAAAATATGAAAAATGATAAAAGCCCTGGACCCGATGGATTTTCAACAAACTTTTTCAAAGTATTTTGGGGCAAAATAGGTCATTTTGTTGTTAGAGCTTTAAACCATGCATTTAATACAGATTCCTTTTCGCCAAATATTAAATTAGGAAATATTATATGTATACCAAAAGAAAACAAGCCAAAACATTTTTTAAAAAATCTAAGACCGATAACACTTCTAAATGTTTTATATAAACTTGCATCTGGAAGCATTGCTAACAGAATCAAAACTATTTTAGATACAATTATTTCACATGAACAAACAGGTTTTCTAAAAAATAGATTTATTGGAGAAAATACAAGACTAGTGTATGACATCATACAATATTGCGAAGAAAACAACATTCCTGGTCTCTTAATGTTAATTGATTTCGAGAAAGCTTTTGATTCAATATCATTCAAATTTATTGAAAAAACGTTGGCATTTTTTAACTTCGGAACATCCGTATCAAAATGGATTAAACTATTCTTATACAATACTGATGTTTGCGTACAATTAAATGGGTTTGTTTCGGATTATTTCAGAGTAAAAAGAGGTTGTCGTCAAGGTGATCCGATCTCGTCCTATATTTTTATCCTATGTGCTGAAATACTTAATTTAAAGATTAAAGCAAACAAAGGAATACAAGGTATAAGAATAAAAAACAAAGAATATATAATTTCACAATTTGCGGACGATACGACGCTTTTCTTAAATGGCACGGAAAAATCGTTGAATAGTACATTAGAACTCTTAGAAAATTTTTCGCATATATCTGGACTTAAAGTAAACTTCAGTAAAACAAAACTTATTTGGATTGGCTCTATGAAATATAGCACCCGATCAATTAAAACAAAGTGGAAACTCTCTTGGGGAGAAACCGAATTTAAACTTTTAGGTATTCTCTTTCACGTTAGCCTAAAGAAAATGATCGATTTAAATTTCGAACCAAAAAGAAATACCATTGTTAACATTTTGAAACACTGGAGAAGAAGAAAATTAACACCTCTCGGAAAAATAACCGTAATTAAGAGTATTATAGTCCCACTTTTGACTCATTTATTCGTAAGTCTACCGTCTCCCTCACCCGATCTCATAAAAAATATAAATAATGAACTATATAACTTCATTTGGGAAAGTAATTCTAAAATAAAGAGGAATATTCTTGTTAAGGATTATGATGAGGGAGGTTTGAAAATGATAGATTTAAACAAGAGCTGTCACTGTAAGATGACAATGCCCCCGACACCGCTTTGATTTTAAATTATGGCCAATCTATGTTGAAGGTCAAGGTCATCCAGGGGTCAAGGTCACCAAAGTATGTGCCTACAGAAAGGTAATGTACCAAGGAATGTTGTGGTAAAGTATGATGCGAATATGTTAAGTAATAAGGAAGTTATGGCCAATGTTAAAGTTTTTGGACGGAATGACGGACGGACGGACGGACAGACGGACGGACAGACGGACGGACGGACGGACAAGTCAAATTTATGATGCCTCCCTATCGGGGGCATAAAAACTACGATATGAGCATGAAAATTGGGTGGCTGAAAAAGATCGCGCTTGAGGGACATAAAGATTGTTATTTATTTATTAATAATATAATAAACGTACAAAAAATTTTAAACTGTGGGATTACATTCTGTGAAAATCTTATCCGGACTTTGGAAAATAAGTTCTGGATAGACGTTTTAGAATCGTTCATAAAATACGCATCTAGATATGAATTTAAGTCTTGGTTTGAACTAATACATATGCCGTTATTTTACAATAACCATCTTATCATAGGAACAAATGTTTTCTATAACTCCGCTCTATATAATTGTGGAATAAGATACGTCAAAGATCTAATGGACGAAAATGGTTTCTTTAAAAGCTGGGAAAATATCAAAATACATTGCAAGAACAGTCTGAATTTCCTGGAATATTATAGTATTGTTAGTTCCATACGAACAATGTTCTTAAAGCAAAACATTTCACTTAATGGCAGATCTCTTATCGGTTACCACAATCCGAGTATTAACTGTTTTTTCTACACAATTCTAACCTGTAAGGGCTCGAATGCGATATACAAAATACTTACGCACAATAATGACATACCTACTAGCCAAAATCATTGGAACACTCTTTTTCATAACGAAATTATCAATTGGAAAAAGACATATATTAACGTATTTCAATGCACGAGTGATACATATACAAGATGGTTCCAAACTAGGCTAACACATAGAATCCTTGCTACAAACTCCCTCCTTTTCAAAATGAACATATCTGAGAGCAATTTATGTTCTTTTTGCAAAACAGATGAAGAGACACTTACGCATCTTTTTTACGGATGTAATCACGTGCAGCCCATCATAAATACTATTTCAAGACTTATAAAAGACTTAAATCCAACACTTAGCATTAATAAATTAAGTTTTCTTCTCGGCTCTCAGTGTAAAAATCTTAAACTAGACAGATTATTTCTAGAAGTTAAGAAGTACATCTACCGATGTAGAAATAAGTCTTTCAAACCCTCGATATGGGGTCTTAAGGAAAGCCTTATTTTCAATCTGAATATTATGAAAGCCTCAAAGTCCTATGAAAATGACAAGGAAAACGCGACAATTGTAGATTTCATCGTTCAAAATCTCCCTTAAGTAACAGAGGAAAAAACTACCTACTTCATTATAAGTTAAAAAAATATAAAAAATAATAATAATAAAAAAAAAAACCCAACAAAATAAAGTAAACAATTATAATAGATAGTCAACAAAAGCTAAGAACAAGTTAAATACACAAGCAAGCACTGCATCATACAATTCAAAAAATTTCTATCGTTTTCTCACCCTATTCACACATATACACTCTTACATAAAATAGCTTTATTTACACGTTAAACAATCAAAAGACTCATTTAAAACAAATATGTTCATGCGTCCTTCAAAAATGCCTTCTAAATAAAAAAATGTAATAGAAATATATTTCATCGAAATGTTCTTTTGATATCTAAATGTTTTTAACCTACTCAACCAATATAAACACTAAAATTAAAATTTCGGCTACGGACTGTGGCATGCGACCCGGATGTGGTATACACTGTTTTATTCAAGCTGTGGATGCGATATCTGTGTGCGCAAAAGGGCAATAAAGAATCCTTTTTCAAAACAAATATTCGCTGGGGGAACTGAGTTAAGCAATTGCATCTTACTTGAAGCTGTAGTTGCGTGGGTTTTTTTGGTCTCCCAGCATAACAATAAATCTATGGTGATACAGATATCCCTGGTATTTATAATTCGAATTCGTCCGTTTTTACAAATAGTAATATTTCTAATGTTTTGCAAATAAATCGCCATAACTTATAAGTAAAATTCGCTATTTGACTCGCCGATTATATACAAATGTACTGTACTCGCAAGTCACAATAGCGTATTCGAGTTATACTGTTCCACATGAGGTAGAGTAGACATTTGTAAACAAAAACAACAACAACAACAACATGTTTGATTTTCTTTCAAATGTTATGTACTAACAAATGTTACTAATACGGAATTGTAAGGTGCGTTGAGGGATGCCCACGACCCTTGCGTAACCAATTGACGTGGAAAATAAAGCTAAAAAAAAAAAAAAAAAAAAAAAAAAAAAAAAAAGCCTTGGTTCGAACTCACGACCCAAAGATTGACAGCCCTATGCCTCAACACTGAGCAAGCCTGGTTTGGCATGGAACTTAAAATTAAGTATTTAGTCACTCAATGAAATATAAAAATCAACCTTAATCTGAAACAAACTATCTTCCTCTATATAATCTTAGGCACCTTGGCCCGAGGTTATAAAACTTGTCTCAGGCTCAAATGAGAATTACCTCAAAATTTTAAATGTATGAAAATAAAAGATAATATCAATAAGTTGTTATTTATTAAAACTCATTAATATTTTCTTTCATGTTAATACAAGAGGACCATGATGGTCCTAGATCGCTCACCTGAGTCTATTTGATCCCTGGGACATCACATTAATTAAATAGGCAGATGTCAACAAGGAGAGAATTTCTAAATAAGTTCAATACCATGAAATGTTTTCAGCCAAGAGCAAGACAGATATGCCTTTTTGCTCTTTGATTCTATGTAAAAAGGGTTGCACACGGGTGGAGCCCAAATGTGACCCCCCGAACTTGATATGAACAAACTTGGTAGAGGTCCATTAGATGAAACTACAAACTACATATGAAAGCTGTCTGCCTTCTGGTTTCAGAGAAGAAGATTTTTGAAACTTTTCCTATTTTCACCCATTGTGCTCTTATGAGCTAAAAGGGATATGCCCGGGTGGAGCCCAAATGTGATCCTAGGGTCTTGATATGAACAAACTTGGTAGAGGTCCTCTAGATGATGCTTCCTACCAAATATGAAAGCTGTCTGCCATCTGGTTTCAAAGAAGTAGATTTTTGAAGATTTTCATTTTTTTACCCTACTTCCTCAGAAGATCTAAATGGGATGAGCCCGGGCAAAGCCCAAATATGACCCCAGGAACTTGATAGGAACAAACTTGGTAGAGGCCCATGTACTAGATGATGCTGTTTACCAAATATGAAAGCTTTCTGCCATCTGGTTTCAGAGAAGAAGATTTTTTAAGATTTTCCCTCTTTGATTCTATGTAAAAAGGGTTGCACCCGGGTGTAGCCCAAATATGACCCCAGGGTCTTGATATGAACAAACTTGGTAGAGGTCCACTAGATGATGCTACATCCCAAATATGAAAGCTGTCTGCCTTCTGGTTTTAGAGAAGAAATTTTTTGAAGATTTTCATATTTTCTTCCTTTTTGTTTAGGGTTAAGGGAAAGTTAAGGGTGGATTAATTTTATTTGAATAACTTTGGTAGAGCTTAACCCAAGGAAGATCCCTGCCAAGTTTCATCAAGATTGACCAACTGGTTTGGGAGGAGAAGATGTTAAAAGAAATTGTGGATGTTGCACGACGCACAACTGACGATGGCTGATGGACATTTTACGCTCACATTAGCTCACCTTGAGCGCTTCGTGCTCAGGTGAGCTAAAAATAAATATTAAAAAAAAATTCCGCTTTAAAATTTTTAAAATTTGAGAAAATTTTGAATTGAGAATGAGAAAAGTTTTATAACCTCAGGTCCAGAACAGACCTCACTGATAACAAATTCCACCAATGCACCTTTTTTTTCCCTTTATTTTAAATGGGAACGGGGGTTATGTGTTCTACAAAATAGCTGATTATTCAAAATTTCCATTCCCATGTGCTTATAATTCAAGAAGTAAACATCCGTTGACACAAGATGTTCGATAATTAAACTGACGTTAGGTATATTCCCCAAAATTAACAGGAAAATAGACAAAAATTAACAAGCAAGTGACAAAATTATCAAGAAAATAGACATAAACAAGATATGTTTATGAAACACTAAGGCCTGGCCCCAACCAACGCAATTCTTCAAATACACGAGTTTGATACAATACAGCAATCAACAGTAAACCTTAACCCAATTCTGTAATCCTTGGCAATACTAAAGTTAATATGAAGTCTAACATTTCCCCTTACTTGACCTTGAAAAAAATACCTTGACCTTGACCAATGACCTTAAAGTTGGTACCAACAGCAAGGTCTTATCATACAAAACAGCAATCAACAGTAAACCCTAACCCAATTCTGTAATCCGTTGCAATACTAAAGTTAATATGAAGTCTAACATTTCCCTTTACTTGACCTTGAAAAAAATACCTTGACCTTGACCAATGACCTTAAAGTTGGTACCAACAGAAAGGTCTTATCATTAGCAATACATGTGAAACCACTAACCAATGAAAAGTTGTTGCAAAACGTAAAAGTTTTTAGGGTACAAACAGATAGACAGACAGGACAAAAAATAGAGATTAACAGGTTAGTTTTTAAAAATAACAATGTTATCTGGTCGAGGTTAGGAGAATTTATCATGACGAGGCTTTGCCGATTCATGATAATTTCTCACAGCCAAGACCTGATAACATTGATATTTTAAGACACTAATAACCTGTTATTCTATTTATCATGCAATCAATTTTTCAGTGCTATATGATAAACCATTAAAAAATCAAAGAAATTCAGTAGAAAGTGTGTGCAAATTGTTTCTAAAAATAGACTGCCTGATATCATGTTATGTTATCAGACAGGTGATATCAGGTCAATACAGGCTTCATTGCATGATAAAACACAAAATTTTGCCTGCCTGCATGTGGAACCCGAAATATTCCTGCTTAAAATTGTTTGTTTGAATGGGTTTTATGCCACTTTCAACAATTTTGCAGTTATATCGCGGCGGCCAGAGCACCTAACAATGGATTCCTGGTATTTCTTTCACCTATACTACCATTATACCCTTTCCTAGCCTCCGACTGCTATCTCATCCTGCTTAAGAAGTCTGACATAGACTAAGATCATCCTGAAAATATGTGCAGTTAGATCTGAGTCTATATCACCTGGTTTTCTATTGAAACCACAAAATACTGCCAGAATGTTGAATCCAAAATATTTGTGCTTTAGAAGTCCAGTATGGACAAAAACCATCCTGCCATATGTGCAGTCTGATCCTTGTCTATAACACCTGATTCTCCTTTTAAAACTTTAAACAAGAGGCCCCTGAAGGTCTGAGACCGCTCTTCTGACTTTTTGAAAAGCCTTCGTCTTCATAGTGCTATTCAAGATAAACCAAGAACAAGAGCTGTCACTGTAAGATGACAATGCCCCCGACACCGCTTTGATAGTAATAAGGAAGTTATGGCCAATGTTAAAGTTTTTGGACGGAATGATGGACGGACGGACGGACAGACGGACGGACAGACAGACGGACGGACGGACGGACAAGTCAAATTTATTATGCCTCCCTATCGGGGGCATAAAAAGTTTCTATCCATACATGAAGGAGGAGTAGTGTTGATAAGAAAATTTACCTTAAGGCCCCTTTTCCCATGACACTGCATAATTGCACCAAATGGCGAAGATATGGCAATGGCCAAAAGAGAAATATTTTGTTAAAGTTTCATGACAATCCATGAAAAATAAAGAAGTTGTGTAAAGAATGAATTAAAGCCCCTTTTCCCATGAAATGTATCAATAAACAAAAGAGGAAATGTAATAAAAAGGAAGTTAACATTAAAGCACTTTTTTGGTGCTGTTGTATATCACCAAATAGTAAAATAAATGTGGCCATGGTCCATGATGAGAAAAATTCTGTTAAGTTTTTAGAAAAATCTGTGTATTATGTATGATGAAGGATTGATAAAAAGAAGTTTAGTTAATAAGAGAGTTTACAGTCAATGATAAATAGGTACAGATTAATAAACAGTTTTTTTTTTTTTTTAATGCAACCATAGCCAGTCCCAAGTCCGTGCTGAGAAATGCAGAGGGTTGGGTTAGGGCTAGCAACCCCATCCCGTAAAAACAAGCTTGCTACAGAAACCGAATCTACTACTAAACAACAGACAGACTTACGGAATCGACCACGGAGAGAGCTTATGACGCAGAGAGATCTGCAGACAAACTTACTCTCACCAAAGAATGTTACACGGATTGCGACTTGGAATGTGAGAATACTCTTTGAAGCTGGTCGGACGGCACAGGTGGTAAGGGAAATGGAAAGATACCATCTGGATATCCTAGGGATGAGCGAAGTGCGTTGGACAGGTACAGGGAGACTAACTATTTCTTCTGGACAAACCATTCTGTATTCTGGACCACCAGAAGGAATGACACATGAACATGGGGTAGGCTTCCTCATCAGCAAGAGAGCTACACAATGCTTATTGGAATGGGAACCGGTGAATGAGAGAATTATCACAGCAAGATTTTGGCCAAAGTTTCAGAGAGTTACTTTAATGCAGTGTTACACACCAACAAACCAAGCGGAACAACAAACGAAGGAAGACTTCTATCTACAACTTCAGGGTGTCATTGACAATATAGCAAAGAGAGACATATTATTGGTGATGGGCGACATGAATGCGAAAGTTAGGAATGACAACACTGGGAGAGACAGAGTAATGGGCAGGGAAGGTATTGGCAGTATGAACGAAAATGAAGAACTCTATGCGGACTTTTGTGGAGACAACAACCTAGTGATAGGTGGAACCATCTTCCAACACAAGCATGCGCACAAAACCACATGGATTTCTCCAAACATGATCACTGAAAACCAGATTGACCATGTTGCTAAATCACAGAGATGGAGAAGATCACTGTTAGACGTCAGAGCTTGCAGAGGAGCAGACGTTGGGTCAGACCACCATATGGTTCTAGCAAAGCTAAGAGTCAAGATTTCGAAGGTGCAGAAATCAGACCTCAAGAGAGATCCACGCTACGCCACCTCCAAGCTCAAGTCAAAAGAAGAGTGCCAAGGCTTTGCAATAGCTGTGTCAAACAAGTTCCAGGCCCTTGCCCAACAAGATCATGAAACAGTAGAACAGAAATGGAAGATTGTCAAGGACACACTGAAAACAACTTGTGAAGAAACTCTGGGTTACAAGAAAAGAATTTATAAAGACTGGCTGTCAGATAATTCCAAAAGGCTGATTGAGGAAAAGAGAGCAACCAGACAAAGACTTCTTCAAGCCAAGACCAGAATGCAGAAACAGACCATACAGACAGAGTACAAGACCAAGCAGAAGGAGGTGAAAAGAAGCACCAGAAAGGACAAGAACGAGAGAGTCGACCTATTGGCCATGGAAGCCCAACAAGCATCAGACAGAGGAGACATGAAGACCTTACATAGAATAAGAAAGACACTATCTGGAAAGAGAGGCGCTGCAGACAAACCAATCAAGTCTAAGGATGGTAGGACACTGACAAAGCCAGAAGAACAACTCGAGAGGTGGAGAGAGCACTTCAGCGAACTACTCAGTGGCACACCAGTTGACACCCCTCCTGACATACCAGAAGGTGAGGATCTGGCCATCAACACAGGACCTATCACCAAGGAGGAGATCAAGGAAGCAGTGGGGAAGCTTAAGAGTGGAAAAGCACCCGGCCTTGATGGGATCCCACCTGAAGCCTTGAAAGCAGATCGCCAAACTACAGCTCATCTTCTCATAGGCCTATTACAAGATATTTGGGACAAAGAAGAGGTGCCAGCAGAATGGAGAACAGGTCTGATCGTCAAACTACCGAAATCAGGAGACTTAGGAGACTGCCAAAATTGGAGAGGAATTCAACTCCTATCACTCCCAAGCAAAGTCCTAATCTTGAAGCGTATGAAGACATCATTAGACCATATAATGAGGGATGAACAAGCTGGCTTCCGCCAAGGAAGATCATGTACAGACCAAATTGCAGTGCTGAGGATAATCGTTGAACAATCACTGGAATGGCAATCACCCCTATACATCAACTTTATAGATTTTCGTAAAGCTTTTGACACCATAGACAGTGTCACCATTTGGAAAATCATGAAGCACTATGGAATTCCAGGAAAAATCATCAACATAATCCGTAGCCTCTACCAAGATACAACCTGTCATGTGATCCACAACCAGGACCTATCCCCTCCCTTCAACGTTTCCACAGGGGTTCGCCAGGGCTGTTTGCTATCTCCACTGATCTTCTCGCTTGTGGTTGACTGGATCATGAAGACTGTGACCACAGAACCAAGGGGACTACAGTGGACCTTCACAAAGAAGCTGGAAGATCTTGACTTTGCGGACGACATTGCCCTTCTGTCACACACTCACCAGCACATTCAGGAGAAAACTGAATGCCTGGATGAAACTGCCAAGAAGACTGGACTCCACATCAACATCAAGAAAACAAAGAGCATGAGAATCAACAACAGAAGCAAATCTCAAGATACGCTGAACAATCAGCCAATTGATGAAGTGGGGAGCTTCACTTACCTTGGTAGTGTGGTGAGCAAGACAGGAGGCTCTGACCAAGATGTAAAGACCAGGATCGGGAAAGCAAGAGGTGCCTTTAGCTCCCTCAAGAATATCTGGAACAGCACAGTTATTAGGCTCAATACAAAATTGAAACTCTTCAACTCCAATGTAAAGTCTGTCCTGCTGTATGGCTCAGAAACCTGGAAACACTCCAAGACCATCGAAACGAAGCTTCAAGTCTTTATAAACAACTGCCTTCGTAAGATCCTGAAGATAAGGTGGCCCGAAAGGATATCCAATGAAGAGCTCTGGAGGAGGACTAAACAAAATCCCATAGTAAAGACCATCAAGGAAAGGAAATGGCGATGGATTGGGCATATTCTACATAGAGACAGTACCAACATTACCAGACAAGCTCTTGATTGGAACCCTTAGGGAAAGAGAAAGAGAGGCAGACCTGCCCTGACCTGGAGGAGAACCCTTGACACGGAGCTCCAAAAGATCAGACTCTCATGGAGTGAGGCAAAAAAGAAGGCGGAAGACAGAACAGACTGGAGAACAGTAGTGAAGGCCCTATGCCTAACCATGGGCGAAGAGGATTAAGTAAGTAAGTAATAAACAGTTTATCTGAATTTCCTCTCCTACATTGAGCATGATCTTTGATTAAGTGCAACATCAGCAATGGTTATTTACATTTACTCTGTATGATTTAAATCTTTCAAACAAATTAAGATCTGTAAACGGGTATTGTTGGCCGTGGTTTTATTTTGACTTTATTGGCTGGATAGCTAATATGCGCCAAATTTAATCCATGGCCAATATTTGTCATACATGAGTCAAAAGTTCCTTGCTTATGAGAGCAATTTAGCTTAGTCAATGTTTATTGACATTGGTAGATATATTGTTATGCGAATCTATAATCCAGCAAAATGTGTGAAAACTTGCAAACGAACTATAACTCCTATGATAGGTGTGAGAACAATCTTTTGTTTAGTTGACATTACTGTAGAAATCTGTCTGTCTTAATCTGTCGTCCTTGTGAACTTTAGAGTATGAAAATTAAATAATGCATTTTATTTTGGTGATTCAAATAAGATGTGCCAACATAAATCACCGCCAATAAAACACAAAAAACGCCAAATGTGGACACTGTCAATATAAATTGATTGATTGAATGGGGTTTTACGCCGCTTTCAACATTATTTCAGTTATATCGCGGAGGCCGGAGCACCTAACAATGGATTCCTGGTATTT
The DNA here is from genome assembly GCA_948146395.1 of Fragum whitleyi. Taxonomy (NCBI): domain Eukaryota; kingdom Metazoa; phylum Mollusca; class Bivalvia; order Cardiida; family Cardiidae; genus Fragum; species Fragum whitleyi. The sequence continues at coordinate 55,550,668 of OX411552.1, read as the reverse complement.
CTTTCACCTGTACTACCATTACACCCTTTCCTAGCCTCCGACTGCTATTTCACATAGGTTTACGATTATCTACCCATTGGTGAAAGACAAATGTCGGAAAGGATATTAGCCGCCACCGGGGATCGAACCCACGACTTCCAGATTGGAAGTCTTATGCCTAACCAACTGCGCTATGGTGGCGGCACTGTCGATATAAAGTAGGGATGGTAACGAGTACTGATTTTACTAATCGATTACTCGTTCACCTTTCCGATCGAGTACTCGAGTACTCGGATAGAATTGAGGACATTCATTTATTCTGTAACTTCAAACGTAAAGATATATGGTATTTGCTGCATATTTTCGGTAAAAGGGCAGTTGAAATGACATATGATTGCTAATTTATTTTAAGAAATGGAAATTATAAAGTGCGTGGTAGAGAGTGTCATTTCTCGGTAACATATATTCATCGGTTTTATATATAACTTTCGGTTTAGAAAGACCAAGTATCTACAACATCGATAAGATTGCGTTACAAGGTTTTGGAACGACGCTGCAACATTTCATTGATCTGAATATGCAAGTAAATTGCACTGTCACTGATAAATAAGATTACCGAAATTCGAAGGTGCTAATGACGTGTATTGTTTGACAGCAAGAACAATGACAGTTGGCACTTTATTGCAAATTCCGAAAAATCATGATAGATAAGACAGTCGGCAAGCGCCCAGGTGTTGCATATATAATCTTTAGTAAGCATATCATATGTAAGATCGATATTTTGAGAAAATATGACAAAAATGAGATAAGGAACCAATTTGCTATTATTTCACTTTTTTACCGATTAATCGATTAGTGAAATTGGTAATCGATAATCGGATGTTCGATGGAGTACTCGATTAATCGAATACTCGTTCCCATCCCTAATATAAAGCCATTTACAGTATGTCTAAATTCTTTGAATTGGCTATAGCTGGGTCCTCTCCTAATCAGATGGTTGTGGGTTCAAGACCCAGCATAGGAGGCTAGTGTATTTTGGCAAGACACCTTCCAGACAGAGCCTCAGTCCAGCCAGTTGTAAAAGTAGGTAACAGTGGTTTGAATATGAAATCCTCTCTCTACAGGCCAAATTTTTCTGGCACAGATATTTTTATATGCCTGTGATTGATTGTAGGTCTTTTAGTGAGAGTCTGGAATTGCAAAGGTCTAACAAAAATTGACTATGACCATGACCTTTAATCTATGTGACCCCAAAATATAGGGCACTTTCTTGGGTCATAAGGCAGCATTTGCATGTAGTTTAATGATTCTAGGTTGCTTGGTTCTCCAATTAGAGTCCGGAAACAAAAATTGAACAAAGGCTGACTGAGACCTTGCCCTTTGACCTATATGAACCCAAAACAGTAGGGCACCTCCTAGGATTATATGCAATATTCGAAAAAAAATTTTTAATTCTAGATTACTTGGTTCTTGAGTTAGAGCCCGGAATATCAAATTGAACAAATTCTTGAGTTAGAGTCGGGAAACAAAAATTGAGCGAAGGCTGACTGTGACCTTGACCTTTAACCTATGTGAACAAAAAACAATAGGGCACCTCCTAGGGTTATAAGCAATATAAGTACAGTAAAACTTGTGTTAAGCTACCACTAAGGGGACCACTAAAAAGTGGTCATTTACTGGAATGGTCGCTTAATACAAAATATCGTGATAAATGTGACAGGTTGGTTTGATATCATTTAATGATGGTTGGTCAAGTCATACTGAATCTTATGTTGTTGGAGCCCATTAAAATCATCTGGTTTAGACGATTCTAATGGGCTTCAACAATATTAGATTCAAAAATAACCATTTTTTCGTTATGGATATCCTCTTTTCAGAGATGTTGTTTACGGCGAATGGACATTTTATGGTGGTCATTTAATAAAATTGGTCGCTTAATAGATGTGGTCACTCATGCAATATTGACTGTATAAAGTTTCTATGATTCTAGGTTGCTTGGTTCTCGAGTTAGAGTCTGGAAACAAAAAAATTGAACAAAGGCTGACTGTGACCTTGACATTTGTGAACCAAAAGCAAAAGGGCACCTCCTTGGGTCATTAGCAATTTTGTTTAAAGTTTCATGATTCTAGGTCACTTGCTTCTCGAGATAGAGTCCAGAAACAAAATTGAACAAAGGCTGACTGAGACCTTGACCTTTTACCTAGGGGAACCCAAAACAAAAGGGCACCTCCTTGGGTTATAAGCAATATTTCTATAAAGTTTGATGATTCTAGAATGCTTGGTTCTTGAGGTAGAGTCTAGAAACAAAAATTGAACAAAGATTGGTTATTGAGTTAAGAGTCGGCTAAATAAAAATTAAACAAAGGCTGACTGTGACCTTGACCTTTGACCTCTGTGAACCTAAAACAATAGGGAACCTCCTTGGGTCATAAGCAATATTTGTATTAAGTTTCATAATTCTAGGTCGCTTGGTTCTCAAGTTAGATTCCGGAAACGAAAATCGAACAAAGGCTACTGTGAACTTGACCTTTGACCTATGTGAACCAAAAAAACACAGGGCACCTCCTTGAGTCATAAGCAATTTTGTATAAAGTTTCATGATTCTAGGTCACTTGATTCTCAAGTTAGAGTCCAGAAACAAAAAAGGTCTACTAATGGACGGATGGACAGACAGACAGACATGGTGAGGGGGTAGGTAGGTGGGGGGGTACAACAACAACAAAGGGACCTGCCAGGGGCATAAATAAGTTGGCCCATAAAATAGTATCAGGTAATTCTATTTATAGAAATAATTTGCATATTCATGGTCTTAACTTAAACCACTTTAGGACTGGTAGAAGCTACAATGATGCAGGTCCTTTAGGTATGTAGTTTATTCCTAATCTGTCCAGTTTTAAAAATAAAAGTACAGTCAAAACTAAGTGAGCTGTCACCTGAGAATAGTGGCCAGCTCAGGCCCAAGCAAATTTGCTCTTTAAAGTTACTGTGAATAGCGGCATTCTGTGGTATGCAGCAGGCGGTCACCTTTAATTGTCTGAATCGCACCCCTTGTTTAATCCCCTAAAGCAGTCACACAACTCATCAAATTATGACAGGTGACTCGCTGATTATCAAAAATCGATAATGCACCTGGATTATAGTATGCATTTACTGTGACGCATACCAAATTTACACATCTACTAATTTCCTGAGAGGCCAGCATAATCATTTGATAACGGTAGCAGATTAATCAACCTATTAAACCTTAGCATTGCTGGCTGTCCGAGCTACCACAAGATATTTTTGATGAATTGATCTCATAGCAGATTTCTCTTCGTCAGCTTCGGATGTGTGTGGTTTTTTTTTTTTTTTTCTTAATCAGAATAAGCGATTTTTTTCTCTTCTTTGCACTAAAATTATGCCAATTCAGAAAATTTAAGACATAGAGCAAGGAAAAATGAATGAATACAATTGCCTAATCTGTGTTTAGTATCGATTGATTCTGAGGAAAAATCACCAATCTTAAAAAATGCTTAAGGATTTTCCAAATGACGTCAACTAACGTCCTCAAGCAATGCCTGAAAACCCAACTTTGTTTTCATCCAGTTCCCGTAAAACGAATTGCCGCCAAAACCACAGAAACTTGCTGTTATGAAAATTATAAGCACTTAAAAACGTTGTATCTTCAGCGCATACATACTTTCACGGAATGAAATTGAAATTAACACTTTCTATTATGAATAATAATATATTTCAAGTATTTCAAGTTAGCATGAATATTTACAGTTTCAAAATCTCACTCATAATTTTTCTGACATTTTGATGTACAAACATATTGAAAGTAAATGACCAAAACATTGTAAATACTGCTTATTCAAGGTGTTTTTTACATTTTTTTGGTCTTCTGTCGCTGTTTTTGATATTGAATACTTTTGACACCATTACTAAATCTACTGTTTCAGTGAACCATCCCTCGGAGTTATGATATTAGGAAACTAATATTCATCTCGGCAGCCTGGGCTGCAAGAAGGGGGTTGTTTTTCCATTAGGCAACCAACTCCCATATGTGGCTGATTTTGCCTTGTCCCTTTGGTGGCTGCTTTTGACAGTTTTGACTGTAGCTCTGTAATACATATAGATTTCACAGAGGACCTGTTTTTATAAGGGAGAACCATATTATTTCGGGCTTAAAGGTCCTTTGGGTTGGTGGTAAAAAGTAGTTTGTGTCAAACCCTGATTATCAAAATGTCAACAAGCCTTCAATCCCATATGACAATATGAACGAGATGTCGAATTTTCATCGAATCTTTGGAAAAGATTTATTATCAGGTTGTCTAAATTTTTCTCCCCTACTGTGAGTACGATCTTTTATTTCTTAGTGCATATTCAACATTTTTCACCATGGCGAAAATTTGTTTCCTTTTTCTTAAATGTTTTTGTAAATGATATTGTTTTTATGCATTAACTAATTAACGTTATTTTTCATAAAGGCCAAAAGACGGTTTTAGCAAAATTAAATCAAGTAAATGTCAAATTAATGCTGGTTAATTGTTTACAACATTTTGAAGCTTGCTCTTCGACTTTATCATTCTAAGCTAGCAATTACAAGCAACACTTGACAAAAACTTTGTTTGTTTTGTATGTATTTTTTGTAAAGTGAGGATTTACTTTAGGCAGAAATAATTTTCTTAGCATAAATACCTCCACAAATGTGAAAATTATTGTATAGGTGTGAAACCATTTTGATTGCTCAGCATGAAACAATGGTAAGTGCCTATAAATATATGGACAGATACAGACGGATGTAAGTTTCTATATGGTGTAAAGACACTTATTAAAGTTTTGCCCCGGCCCGTTGATAAACTGGAAATGGTTAAGTAACGTCACCAATGGCCATTACAAAAGACAAACAATCCTAACTCTTAAAATACGCAATTCAAAAAGACTTCCAGGACCTCCCGGATTGATACCAACGCAATGATTTTATAGAGGATAATCAACTAGTTACATCTGATATGAAAAATATTTCATGACAATGCGTTATTAGGACTCTAGAAACAGGTCCTCGGGACCTGTTTCATCTCTGAAGTTGATCCCAAGAGGGTCCAAAGGACTTGCATCTGAAAGCTATGAGAGTCCTGGCCACTTATTTCAAAGTCTAAGTCCCAAAAGCTGTGTCCCTAAAAACCCTTGGGATCCTTTTTTGAACATCTTAAGGTCCCATGTAAATATTTTTATTCAATTTGATCAAGGCATAAAAGCCTTGTTTTTTTACTGTTCATAGCTGACTTGTTTAATAAATTTGTTGTTTTATGAGCGTAAATTTGATATTCTTTTATAACATGACCCAAAATTGTGCAAATGATTGTCAAAAATCTTGAAATTCCACATTTCAATTTCCCGTGCAACTAAAAACACCGTTTAAATATGATGTAACCATATACACAATATACAGAGAGGGCCCTGTTTCAAATCCCCTTGAAGTTGAATTTTATATCCAGGTTACCCTTTTATTCAATTTAGTCAAGGGATTTTTGTAAAATAACTTAATATCAAACAGTCAGGTGGACTGACAGAAAAACAGACAGACAAACAAAGTTGGCCCTTTCTAGAAAAGACAGAAAGTCAGTGTTTTCCAAGCATTTTTGTAAAATGGTTGATATAAATTGTCTCACCTTATACATAAAAGCTTTCCAGGGAAGATGAGCCACTGACTTCAGCTGAAATTATATCATATAAGATTTGTTTGTTTGAATGTGGTTTTATGCTGCTTTCAACAATCTTTCAGTTATATCTTGGCAGCTTGAGCAACTGACAATGGAATCCTGGTATTTCTCAATAATCCCAAGTTGTCAAAACTTAATAGATTCCTGTTTTTTGATAATCAGAGCGAAAACATTCGACGTTGTTATAAGCCATTGCCAAGAAAGCTTCATTTCCTCATTTGGATTTCTTAGCATTCTTCTTTAGCAGCTTGGAAATCGTGCTCATCCAAACGCCTTTATCAGAAAAATCTTAATTGTAATCTTAAGAATCTCACTCTAATGAACGCACCTCAGACTTAAACCCATCGATAGAATGACTTACCTTATAATTTACGAATAACTGGGGTAACATAAAGAGGAAACCAAAGGCATACACCCCTGAAAAATATTCCAATTAAAAGATGAAGGCACTATTTCTTTATTTCATGCAGTAATGAAACTTAAAGCCTAAACACACTTATCATTGAATCCATTTTACATATTCCAAAAGTATACGATTGTAAGTCTCAAACACCAACGACTTCAAAACATACTCTTTTCTTTAATGCTTTTTGTGGATTTATAGAGAAATAAAGGAATATTATCACTTAAAAAACGCACCACCTAACCAGTGAAATTATCAAAACTTTATATATGTATCCCCCTTTTGTTCAATTAACCTTTTCTGACTTTATCTTAGCAGAGCCAAATAAGTGATGTCATCATGAATGTTGCATAGCAATTATATGCAAAAAGACATCCTTTAAGAAAAATTGTCCTAATTTTCTTACATTTTATCTCATTTTTGCAATAAAGAAATAAAATAATCGATTTGTTTGGGTTTTTTCCAGTCAGATTGGTCGATAATTCATTTTGCGAACAACAAAAGCTATATTTTCACTTGTGAAAATATAGCTTTTGTTGTCCACCCAATGAAATGTAAATTGATCTTAAACTGAAACAAATGATTATCCTTATATCATATCTTATAACTTAACATTACATAGCAAAATGTAATGATATCTCCATCATGAGATAATTTCTTATGTGACTTCTTTGAGCCAACATGGAAAAAAAATAAGCTAGATGTATGGCAAAGTGGACTAAAAGATTTTATCATTGCTTTGTCCCAGTTCAGGAAACAGTTTTCATACAAAATTTTGCTGTGACCTTGACCTGTGTGACCACATTGCGACAAGATTGGGGCGTACGGACATTATAAAGTCGGGTCAGATGGACAGACAGATGGAGAAGACCATACCAATATACAGCCACCTTTAGCTGCATATAAAAACAAGGTGGCTGGATGTCCAAGTGCCAAAAACAACAAAGAGAAATAACCCAAAACTTTGGCTAGATAAAGTGATGTTTTTTTTGCGCTGCACTCATTAATCATGAGAGGAACAAACTGCCAAGTTTTAACCCTTTCCTGTTTTACAAAATTTTGGACCTGTCCAAATTCAAAGGTTTTGAGACGAAAATTTAGAGTGGATTTAATTTGAAAAATAACCATTCAGTAGGGTAGAAAATTTTGTAGAAAAAAGAAGAAATTGTTTGTCACAAACAATTTCCTCTTTTCTACAATATTTTCTCAATTACAAAATACTAGGGACGTAAAAACCAGGAACTGGACAGGAAAGGGTTAAATCATTAGACACAAGGGTACAGAGTTAAGCTCCAGACAAAAAAGTGGATGCAACCTGCCCTAGCACCAGACCGCACAATAAATCCCCTAATAAGACCTGTCTTTCTATGCTGATCTTAAAAACAACTTAAAAAATTTTTGTTTGATTTGATTAACTTACCATTGACTAGACTTTGAATACACCAAGAGATCCAGCTCTTGTGTTCTACATACAACAGAGAATATACAGCCCCTCCTATACACAGTGGATATAGTACATAGGATAAATACTTCATGGCCTGTAATATACAACAGACAATACACAACTTCTCCTATACACAGTGGATAAAGTACATAGGATAAATACTTCATAGCCTGAAATATACAACAGCGAATATACAGCCCCTCCTATACACAGTGGATATAGTACATAGGATAAATACTTCATGGCCTGAAATACACAACAGATAATATACTGCCCCTCCTATACACAGTGGATAAAGTACATAGGATAAATACTTCATGGCCTGAAATACACAACAGAGAATAAACAGCCCCTCCTATACACAGTGGATACAGTACATAGGATAAATACTTCATGGCCTGAAATATACAACAGAGAATATACAGCCCCACACAGTATATAGGATAAATACTTCATGGCCTGAAAAACACAACAGAGAATATACAGCCCCTCCTATACACAGTAGATATAGTACATAGGATAAATACTTCATGGCCTGAAATACAAAACAGAGAATATACAGCCCCTCCTATACACAGTGGATATAGTACATAGGATAAATACTTCATGGCCTGAAATATACAACAGAGAATATACAGCCCCTCCTATACACAGTGGATAGAGTATGTAGGATAAATACTTCATGGCCTGAAATACACCACAGATAATATACTGCCCCTCCTATACACAGTGGATAAAGTGCATAGGATAAATACTTCATGGCCTGAAATACATAACAGAGAATATACAGCCCCTCCTATACACAGTGGATAAAGTATATAGGATAAATACTTCATGGCCTGAAATACACAACAGATAATATACTGCCCCTCCTATACACAGTGGATAAAGTGCATAGGATAAATACTTCATGGCCTGAAATATACAACAGAGAATATACAACCCCTCCTATACACAGTGGATAAAGTACATAGGATAAATACTTCATGGCCTGAAATAAACAACATAGGATACACAGTCCCTCCTATACACAGTTGATAAAGTACATAGGATAGATACTTCACGGCCTGAAATATACAACAGAGAATATACAGCCCCTCCTATACACAGTAGATAAAGTACATAGGATAAATACTTCATGGCCTGAAATAAACAACATAGAATATACAGCCCCTCCTATACACAGTGGATAAAGTATGTAGGATAAATACTTCCTGACCTGAAATATAACGGAAAATATACAGCCCCTTCTTACCACAGTGGAAAGAGAACATAGGATAAATACTTCATCACCTGATACTGCACTGAGAATATTAAGGCTTCAGTGCAGCCTTATTGTAAGTGTCTATGAATATGTAGGCAATAAGCAGGTGATTGTAAAAACTGCTGATGAGCCAGAATATTAATATCCGACCCTAAATGTGTCCTTGACCTTGATGCTATCTGAACATTTCTTTCAAATAGCACATTGACTCTTGATGGAGAAAAATCCATCCAGGGCTTGTGCTTGAGTCATTGACTCCTTAATCCTGAAATTCTAGGGGTCAAATCTTATTCTTAAAGGGGTCAAAACAACAGGAAAAGCATATTTTGTAAGTATAACTATGCTGATTAAAATGACCTTCTCTTGTCTAGATAAGAAGTAATTGATTTATAAAATACTTAACAGTATGTAAGATACATTATTAAAATTTGAGTCATAAAACCAAGCTTTTTTTCCCTTAGAAATTTCTAAATTTCAAAATGACCCCCTTGAAAGAAACTTATAAGGTTCAAAATAACCTATTTTTGAGAGTCAAAACCCTGGTTTAAGAGTCAAACACGAGCCCTGCCATCCTTAAATGAAGAAGAATCGTCCAGACAAAATCGGATGTACTGACTAATAAATGAACCAAAGCATGGACATCTAGCTGATATTATGGCCACTATGTCCCGCTCATCGCAAGTAGGCTCCAGAAAGATAATTTGCGTGATCTCTCGAAGTACAGTCCCCTTCTACACACTGTCCCTCCTAGGATAAATACTGAGTGGGACAAAGATATGAAAATCAAAGGTATAATTCATGATTATTGCCTTGGCAGGGTGGAACCTAATCAGTGGGTTGTTTCATTTAAGGTTAAGGTAAATCAGCCTTTTTTAATATATACACACTTTTATAGATAATCGACTATGTAAAAGCAAAACATTTAATCATCATAGGGTAACCACGCTCTCATAACTTCAGCTTAGACAAGCTGAAGTTATGAGGCTTTGGTAACTCATCGATACAATGTGTTAACTTTGCTAAGCAGGTTCACCCTATTTATTTCAGGGTACAGTTATTTACACCCCTTTAACGATAATTATTGTCTTAATTTTAAAAGGACCCAAAATATTGAAAAATAAATAAACCTAATTTCATCATGGCTAAGAAACACCCTGCCGCGTCATTTATAACGCAGAATAAAGAGGTATCATTAAAAAGTTGTTAATTACCTGTGAATCAAACTGGGCTGTTTCTAACTCTGTATTACTGCTTTCACCAAGCTGAAGATAGAATATTTATTGAATGGAGTTTTACGTCACTTTCAACAATTATTCAGTTATATCAAGGCGGCTGGAGCACCTAACAATGGATTCCTGGTATTTCTGTCACCAGTACTACCATCACATCTTCCAGCTGCTATTCCACATAGGTCTATGATTATCAACCCATTGGTAGGAGACAAATGGTCAGAAAGAATAAGTGCTGCAGTTGGGGATCAAACATTATCATGACCACATTCCAGAATTTCAAATAATGTCTGGTTATTTAAATTACAAGTAAAATATATTTTTCAGCCTGATTCCACTTTTTTAAGTATTCATTTGCAATGGATCAAATGGAATCAAAAACATGTCAGGGAGTTCTAATAAACTTAGTGGCAAACAAATGTTGTGAATCCTGATCAAACTGCTCCTTCAGGACCAAATTGATCTGGTTCTTTTATGTTTGTTTGAATAGGGTTTTTACACCACTTTCAATGACCCTTAGTAATATTGCGGTGATTGGAGCACCTAGCAATGAAATCATGGTATTTCTAATATCAGTACTACCATTACATTGTTTCATAGCCTCCAGCTGATATACCACATAGGTCAACTATTATCAACCCATTGTTAAAAGACAAATAGTACGAAAGAATAAGTGCCACCGTAGGGAATCAAACCAAGGACATTTTGTGAGAGAGTCTGATACATTTCCACTGCAGTATGTAGGCGTTGATCTGGTTCTACAATGTCTGTCTCTCCAAATACTTATAAACATTTGGAAAGCTGCATTAACATGTTCAAATTGTGCACACCACAAATCCATTCTAAAACTATCTAGAATGTTTGAACAGTCAACTCCGGTTACAACGACCATGTCCGTTCCCAGTATAAATGAAAAGACTCATGAAGGTATCAAAGACTGGAAAATAAACCAACACAGCCTTGTTTTTGTCTATTTATAGAGGACTTGTTTAATAAATTTAGTATTCCATGACCACTCATCCAATGTCCTCAAAGGCCACCTTAGGTGGTGAAAAAAACACGTACGAGCTAATTATCACAATGAAAATTCAAAATCCATGATTAATTACTAGAGATTTAGGGAAACATTACAAATCAAACCATTCTCATCAAGTATTTACCAGTATATTTGTTATTTACATGTATATTTGGTACTTAACTGTATACTTGGTGTAACCTGTATATTTTGTAACTGCCTGTATATTGGGTATTTAACAATATATTTGTATATTGAAATAGCTGAAATCCTTTTTGTTTCATACCTTTACTTTTCAAATAATATTGAAACAAGTGTATGTCGTATTGCGATGCAATACAGGAGTCCCCCACCGGATAACAAAAAATCCTTTCTTATTAAATATATCACCTACGAACTAGATCTATAACTGTATACAAAATTTGAAGTTACTAGCACATTAGGTTTTGAACAAAATGTCCAAAACAAAAATATAAGAGTAAAAACAACCAATGGCAAAAACTCCAAAAGTGGGCAGAGAAGAATGATTCTTGTACATGCAACTTGTCCTCAATGAGATCTATAAGTGTACCAAGTTTAAAGTTGCTAGCACTGATGGCTCAGGAGATATGGTCCGGACAAAAATGTAAGGATAGAAACAACAAAGGGCAATAACTCAAAAAGTGGACATGGCAGAGTGACAGTTCTTGTACATGACACTTGTCCTCAATGATATCTATAAGTGTAGCAAGTTTGAAGTTTCTAGCACTTATGGTTTAGAAGATATGTTCCGGACAAAAATGTAAAGGTAAAAACAACAAAGGGCAATAACTCAAAAAGTGGGTGTGGCAGAGTAACTGTTCTTGTACATGACAATTCTCCTCAATGAGTTCTATACATGTACAAAGTTTAAAGTTGCTAGCACTTATAGTTTAGGAGATATGATCCGGACAAGAATGTAAGACTAAAAACAACAAAGGGCAATAATTCTAAAAGTGGACATTGCAGAGTAACAGTTCTTGTACATTACATTTGTCCTCAATAAGATCTATCAGTGTACAAAGTTTGAAGGTGCTAGCACTTATGGTTTAGGAGATATGATCCGGACAAAAATGTAAGGGTAAAAACAACAAAGGGCAATAACTCTAAAAGAGGGCGTGGCAGAGTAACGGTTCTTGAACATGACACTTGTCCTCAATAAGATCTATAAGTGTATTAAGCTTGAAGATGCTAGTACTTATAGTTTAGGAGATATGGTCCAGACAAGAATGTAAGACTAAAAACAACAAAGGGCAATAATTCAACAAGAGTTGTCCGCGGACAACGTAGCTCGCCCAAACAGCTGCTTGTCACAAACAGCGCTTGACCAAAGACCGAAGTTCAAAGTGGTTTCTTTCAATTTTAAAGTCCATGATCCTATATTTATCTGTTTGAGTAGTAATTAATAAATATAAAAACTTTTTTTGTTTTAATTGTATGTATAAGGTAAAGTGAAAGCCTACAAGCAGATGAGATTACCAATGGAATTTCTTTGTATCAAACATGAAGTTTTTCTTTAAAATTTTTCTAAGTCCACAAAAGGTCAAGATCAAGGTCAAATTGTGAAGGACCTTGGTCTCTGTAGAAGCCTATCACCTAGTGAGTATGTGTATGAAGTAATAATGTCCCTGAGTAAAGCATTTAGAAAATATAAGCAAGGTTAAATTTTTGGTTAAAGTTTTTCAAGTTAAGTTTTTCCAAGTCCATAAAAGGTCAAGGTCAAGGTCAAATTGTCAAGACCCTTGGTTTCTGGGGAAAGCCTTTCATCTGGTGACTATGTATATGAAGAAATGATGTCCCTAGGTTTAAGCATTCAGAAAATATAAGCAAGGTTAAAGTTTTTGGTAAAAGAATTTCGGTTAAAGTATTTCGAAGTTCATAAAAGGTCGAGGTCAAATTATCAAGGACCTTGATCTCTCACAAAAGCCTATCACCTAATGAGTATGTATATGAAGTAATGATGTCCCTAGGTTAAAGCATTCAGAAAATATTAAGCAAGGTTAAAGTTTTTGGTTAAAGTTTTCAGTTAAAGTTTTTCCAAGTCCACAAATGGTAAAGGTCAAGGTCACATTGTGAAGGATCTTGGTCTCTGGTGAAAGCCTATCACCTGGTGAGTATATATATGAAGCTATAATGTCCCTAGGTTAGAGCATTAAAAAATATATGCAAGGTTAAGGTTTTTGGTTAAAGTTTTTTGGTTTAAGTTTTTCTAAGTCCATAAAGGGTCAAGGTCAAATTGTCAAGGACCTTTGTCTATGGTGAAAGCCTATCACCTAATGAGTGTGCATATGAAGTAATGATGTCTCTAGTGTAAAGCTTACAGAAAATATAAGCAAAGTTAAAGTTTTTTTGGTTAAAGTTTTTGGTTAAAGTTTTTGGTTAAAGTTTTTTTGAAAGGATCAAGGTCACAGTCTAAAGGTCATTTCGACATGGATGTTGGTCTCAAATGAAAGCCTATGCCCTAATGAGTGTTTCTGTAAAAAATAAAGCCTCTAGGATAAATATTGATAGAAATAAAAAACTTTAACCTAATGCGGACGCCGACACCGACGCTGACGCCGACGCTGACGCCGACATCCGAGGGTATGACAATAGCTCTTCCGACACTTTCGTCCCGGGCGAGCTAAAAAGTGGGTGTGGCAGAGTAATGGTTCTTGAACATGACACTTCTCCCCAATGAGATCTATAAGTGTACCAAATTTGAAGTTGCTAGCACACATAGTTTAGGAGATATGTTCCGGACAAGAATGTAAGGGTAAAAGCAACAAAGGGCAATAACTCAACAAGAGTTGTCCGCGGACAACTTAGCTCGCCCAAACAGCTGCTTGTCACAAACAGCGCTTGACCGAAGACCGAAGTTCAAAGTGGTTTCTTTTAATGTTAAAGTCCATGATCTAATATATATCTGTTTGAGTAGTAATTAAGAAATATAAAACCTTTTTTGTTTAAATTGCATGTATAAGGTTAGGGTTAAGTGAAAGCCTACAAGCAGATGAGGTTACCAATGGAATTTCTTTGTATATCAAACATGAAGTTTGTCTTCAAAATTTTTCTAAGTCCACAAAAGGTCAAGATCAAGGTCAAATTGTGAAGGACCTTGGTCTCTGTAGAAGCCTATCACCTAGTGAGTATGTGTATGAAGTAATAATGTCCCTGAGTAAAGCATTTAGAAAATATAAGCAATGTTAAATTTTTGGTTAAAGTTTTTCATTTTAAGGTTTTCCAAGTCCATAAAAGGTCAAGGTAAAGGTCAAATTGTCAAGGCCCTTGGTTTCTGGTGAAAGCCTTTCATCTGATGACTATGTATATGAAGTAATGATGTCCCTAGGTTAAAGCATTCAGAAAATATAAGCAAGGTTAAAGTTTTTGGTAAAAGAATTTCGGTTAAAGTATTTCGAAGTTCATGAAAGGTCAAGGTCAAATTATCAAGGACCTTGATCTCTCACAAAAGCCTATCACCTAATGAGTATGTATATGAAGTAATGATGTCCTAAGGTTAAAGCATTCAGAAAATATAAGCAAGGTTAAAGTTTTTGGTTAAAGTTTTCAGTTAAAATTTTTCTAAGTCCACAAATGGTAAAGGTCAAGGTCAAATTGTGAAGGACCTTGGTCTCTGGTAAAAGCCTATCACCAGGTGAGTATATATATGAGGCTATGACGTCCCCAGATTAGAGCATTAAAAAAAATATATGCAAGGTTAAAGTTTTTGGTTAAAGTTTTTTGGTTAAAGTTTTTTTAAGTCCACAAAGGGTCAAGGTCAAGGTCAAATTGTCAAGGACCTTTGTCTATGGTGAAAGCCTATCACCTAATGAGTGTGCATATGAAGTAATGATGTCTCTAGTTTAAAGCTTACAGAAAATATAAGCAAGGTTAAAGTTTTTTTGGTTAAAGTTTTTGGTTAAAGTTTTTGGTTAAAGTTTTTTTGAAAGGGTCAAGGTCACAGTCTAAAGGTCATTTTGACATGGATGTTGGTCTCAAATGAAAGCCTATGCCCTAATGAGTGTTTCTGTAAAAAATAAAGCCTCTAGGATAAATATTGATAGAAATAGAAAACTTTAAACTAATGCAGACGCCGACACCGACGCTGAAGCCAACGCTGACGCCGACGCTGACGCCGACATCCGAGGGTATGACAATAGCTCTTTCGAGACTTTCGTCCCGGGCGGGCTAAAAAGTGGGAGTGGCAGAGTAACGGTTCTTGAACATGACACTTCTCCTCAATGAGATCTATAAGTGGACCAAGTTTGAAGTTGCTAGCACATATGGTTTAGAAGATATAGCCCGGACAAGAATGTAAGGGTAAAAACAACAAAGGGCAATAACTCAAAAAGTGGGAGTGGCAGAGTAATGGTTCTTGAACATGATAATTCTCCTATATGAGATCTATAAGTGTACCAAGTTTGAAGTTGCTAGCACACATAGTTTAGGAGATATGTTCCGGACAAGAATGTAAGGGTAAAAACAACAAAGGGCAATAACTCAAAAAGTGGGCGTGGCAGAGTAACGGTGCTTGAACATGACACTTCTCCTCAATGAGATCTATAAGTGTACCAAGTTTGAAGTTGCTAGCACATATGGTTTAGAAGATATAGCCCGGACAAAAGAGTGACGGACAGACAGACGGACGGGCAGAGGGACGGACGGACAGACGGAATCGAGCAAACCTTTAGTCCCCCAACCGGTAACCGGTGGGGGACTAATAATTAAAAGGTAAGTTAAGCCGAATTTCTTTCTTTAAAACTCTTTAGTATTTACACATATATTGGGTACTTACCAGTATATTTTGTATATAAACCTGTATATTTGGTATTTACCTGTATAACGAGTATTTACCTGTACATTCAGTATTTACCTGTATATTTGGAATCATGCCTCTCCAAGCTATTTTAACTTTAAAAGCTTTCTTTACTTTCCACATCTGCAAAACACAAATAAGCAGAACTTGTTTATGGGAGCATAGATTTGCCATAAAAGATAGCAAAATCAGGATCATTAAAGAAAATTTCCTGATCAATGAAAGTTGTTGAGATATTTTATATCTGTGCATTTGTTTATTTGTTTGAATATAATGTTACGCCGCTTATTTATTTTAGCAACAGAGAAAAAATTGGTCCTTAAGGTGGCAATGGACAGCGGCCTCCCGACTCTATAAACCGGAAGTGGGTTTTCGTTTATTTTACGGCTCTTTTTGCGCGTTGTTTAAAAAGACCGGTTTTCGTAAGATTCTACTTATGGAAATAACATAGAATAATGATGGTAAAACATCATAATTTAGCTTCTTTTCAACATTTGATATTAATTGAATGACTGGATCATTAAATTTAACAATAAAAATGCATCTGCACAGTCTGACCAGCGTCTTCACTATATGCGGTAAGTAGATAGATAGGGTCTCAAAGTACTTGTACACCATCAGGTAACATTACATTTACAATAGGTGGCTTTCTACGCTGCCCTATGTTTGCACCTCATGCACATTTCAAATTGTTGGATATGTCACACGAAGGCTCAATTGACAATGTTTGCCTGTCACTAGCCTCATTTATTCACATTTATTTTCTTCAAATTTACCCTGCAACAATTCTAGAACAATTATTTTCTGTAAGTCTACAGCCAAAAATTTTAGTATTTTGTACAAACCTCTATAATGGTACTGATACCGGCAGGAATGAGTACCAACAGACTAGTTTCCTCATCCATCAGGTATATGAATATAATCAGCTGAGAGACACACCTCCACACCACAGCCCTCGTTGACAAACCCTCCATTGTGTCACGGTTACGCCAGTAACTGATGTCATTTTTAAATGCAAGGAAATCAAATAACAACTGAAAAACAAGGTGGCAATATGTTACAAGATATGCCTGTCACTCTGCTCGTTCTCCAAATATGAAAAAACAACAAAGGGAAATAACCTAAAAATTGAGATAGGTAGTTATGTTTTTGTGCACTTCACTCTGTTATCATAAGAGGAACATAACTGCCAAGTTTCAAGTAAATCGGACAGAAGATGGCAGAGTCATGCCCTGGCCAAAATGTGGAAGGTGCCTGCCTGTCCTGACGTCAGGATGCCTTGATACCACATATAACTTCATTATGTGTTCTGTCTTTTGACGGGCACATATCAAAATATCTTCTCTGAGCCACAAAAAGGCTAGCATAAAAGGGATGCTTTATACTTATCTGGTATCATAATTTTACCTCTATTGTTTAAGTGAAATAACATTACTGATCATTTTAAATACTAGACTCAAATCTTTATTTCCAAATGAAATCCTATGTTGTGGGTACTCATCTGAATTGTCTCAACGAGACGATTCTGATGATTATCCACAACAAGGGATTTACACAAGTTTTTTTTTTTTTTTTTTTTTAAATATTCAACCATCGAAATCCTAATTACCCCCTCTGTCTGTAGACATGTCAATACTCACATGAAATGCTGCTACAGCAAACGTAAGCAGAAGAAAATAAAAGTTTGTGTCGGAGAAAATTCCTTTGATTTCATCAGTATCTTTCTCTGTAAAACCTGTAATATAACACAAATTTTCATTTATAAAGAAACAAATGATATTTAATACATCAGCCTTTTCATGCTAAATGGGACCTTTTACAAAACTTTGTCATAATTCAAGTTCTGAAGAAATTGTTGCATAATAATAATTTGTCCGACACAAGTTTTTTTAATAAGCAATTTTTTTTCACAATATTTTCTCAAGCAAAAAAAAAGAGGGATATAAAATCAAAGATTTGCACAGTAAATGCTTAGAATTAAAAGTTTTTTTGTCAATCATTAAAGAGATATAGAGAATATTGTTTTGTTTCATTAAAGTATAGTATGTTTGTATAGGTTTAAAGTAGTTGGCAATGTTTCTGTTTTTATGAATTTTTGTAGATAGACAGATAGACCAAATTTGCAGACAGACAGATAGACCAACAGTCATATGGATGGACAGACAGGGAACTGAAGAACAACATGCCAATGCTTATCAATGCAGGGATATAAAACCCTCTTAGTTTCTTATAATCAATTATAATGCAAAGCAAAAGAGCATCTTTTTTTAATCTTTAAGAAATTTTACATTGAAGTTCTTAGTTTCAACCATAAATGCATACTCAAATTTGTGATTAAACCTACCTAGATTATGCAACATTTTGATGGATTCTAACATATTGGTCCACATGCGTAGTTTGCCCACAGATATCGGGCTGTATGTAATGGTTAATGGAAGTTGGTCAACAGATTTATTCACAAGCTGTAATACATATAATAGATATATACAACATTATCATCTCATTTCAAAATTACGCCAACCTACTGCGAGCAGTTGCTTTGCTCGGGTTAAAGTGCTAAATTGTGAAAAAATTCTAAATCAGAAAGGGGAAAATTCTTTTTTGCAAGAGTTATGGATATCATTCCATTGAGTAAGGAATACACATGCCAAGTTTCAAGATAATACCTTCAATAAATGAACTCAACCCTTCTCATTCTATACAAGACAAACATCTGTTGTACACAAAGCTTTTGCAGACAGTAAAGACCAAGATCAGCCTGCACAGGTGTGAAGACTGCCCTTTGCTTATATCGATTATTATCCTGGTCATAAATCAAGTCCTACTGGTTAAAAGGTGCAGAAATTGATTATTTCTTTGAAACATATTTCAAAACAAGAGCTGTCACTGTAAGATGACAATGCCCCCGACACCGCTTTGATAGTAATAAGGAAGTTATGGCCAATGTTAAAGTTTTTGGACGGAATGACGGACGGACAGACGGACAGACAGACGGACAGACGGACGGACGGACAAGTCAAATTTATTATGCCTCCCTATCGGGGCATAATAAGTACATGTAGAAGCAGTGGAAATACCTATTTTCTCCGAGACCCCTGGACAAGTAACAGACAATTTTCTACTTGACCAGCATCAATATAGACTTGTCCACAAAAAAGGAAATATTGTCTCTGGTGAAGAAAATGCTGGAACTCCCCATTTTCTTCATTGAAACAATATTTTCGCCCCTGAGAGAAAACTTTACGAAAAGAAATCGCATAGACCTATTTAGTACCATTCCAAAATCTGCACTGGTTACTTGTCCATGGACTAGTGGCCTCCAAAAACAAACTTGTCCGCAGGTAGAAAAGTACATATCAGACAATTCCATACCCATGAGTAGGGTAAGGGGTTAAGTTAAAATTTTCTGAATCAATAACACAGTCAACAACAATTTGTTTGACTAAATGGGGTTTAACGACCTTTTAACAATATTTCAGTCATACCACGGATGGAGCACCTAACAATGGATTTCTGATTTTTCTTGCATCAGTACAACAATTTTATTTTTTCCTTGCCTCCAGCTACTATCCCACATAGGTATATGATTATCAACTTGTCAGTGGGAGATAACTATCTGGAAGGCTGTGTGCTGACCATGGGAATCATACCCAGATTCCTTTGAATGATAGTCCAATGCACTACCAACTGTGCTATGTCAAAGGCATTACTCAATAACAACATTGCTGACACCAAATTCTTCAGCCGAGATTAAAATTCGAGAGAAGTATAATCTAACTCTAATATCATAATCACTTGCTAAAGGGTACTGTTATAATAAATTTCTTGAGAAAAGTATAGCTCAAATAATAAGAAAATATGCAATTCACATTTGTAATTATCACAGTATTCCTTAAATGTATCAATAAAAAACTGTATTCTTTTTTCACTGAGCAAGCCTCAAATGAATATATATAGCTTTAATTGTTAACAAAATTAAATTTTTTGATCTTACAGGGAAAATAAATTTGCCTGCTTTTCTAATGCAAATTTGAGACAAAATTTGTACATTTTAGGTCAAATTATCTGTAAGCTCATCATTTTGCACATGGTATTTAGGTCACAATCTTATGTGTTAAATTGGCCTAGCTTAGACAAACTTCAAATAGGGTGAAATGAAAGATAGCTGGGCATAATTATTTTGAGATGGTTTGGTAGTGAGATATTACCACATGATAATCAACAACATCTCTCATTAATCAACCTTAAAGCATCAATGAATTGTTACTCAATATCAATCCGCCATAAAAGAATAAGTGGACTCACCATCAGGTCCTTGATTCTAAAACCCAGCTCATCTATGTATACAATTGGTAAGTAGAGGCCTTTAGGGGACACACTGTGAATAAAGAATATAACAACCAATCCGGGGTGTGGAATTCCCTTGGAGGACTTGTCTGACACAGGTTTTTTACCTGTGGACAAGTACATTTTTTGTAGGCCTTTTTGCCATGGGCAAATAAACTCTAGGACAAATCTTGGACTAAAGATCATTCAGCCTAATGTTGACATCAAAGAGTAAAAATCATTGTATCTAATTAAGACAATGCTGGGTTCCATCATTTTCTTCTTTAAAAACCTTTTTTTTTTGAAAATGTATCTATTTTCTTTTTTGTGGATAAGTTTGATTTGATCCTGGACAAAGCTATTCATTGAACCTGTATGCATATCTTATCAAAGGGAGGTAGTGACTATCACTTATGTTGTTCATCTATCGACTGTCAATCAAAGTGCATGTATAAAAGGAATTAGCTTTTCTTCACAAAACCAGCGATCATAATGTCCTAACTACAGATTCATTTTATCATATTTAAGGCATTTCACTCGCCCATCAAAGAACTCGGGTAAAGCAGTCCTGCACTCCCACAGAGATTTGATTACTTTGGTTTAGTTATAATTGTACGTAGGGTATTGTTTATTTTGATTGCCTAGGTAAACAAGAGCACCGCCTACGGGTGCCTACGCCTGATGAGTGCTGGATGGTGAGCAAAAAATCTAAGTTGAAAAAGGGGCATAGTTTGCACAAAATGCATCAAGAGTTATCCCCCTTGATAGCAAACATTGCTCTTTTGATGGTGAACATGTGTGCCAAGTTTCAAGTGAATGTCTTCAGTAGAACCACAGATATAACAAAATGTCAAAGTTTTCGCACGACGACAATGACCCCAACAACGACAACGACGACGACAGGGAGTCTACAGCAATACCTTGGGTTTTCTCCGAAAACAGCCGAGTTAAAACTCAAACAAGCTAAAAATAGCAAGACAATGACAAATAGTACAAATGTACCTACCTGATATATCTATACACTTCTCCAGGGATGGCCCTCCTCTCAAACGCTATCTTGTCCTCCATTATATTGATGGTCACCTTTGACCTCCAATGGGTGACGGGCTGACCCGATTTTGGTTTACTGTCCTGGAATAATTTACAGATGCAAAAATATTTAAACTTAAACAGGCTCATGCTAGGGTTTGAAATTAGGGAGTCATTGACCCCTTAACTGTTAATTTAGGGGGTCAAAATGGAATTTGAAGGGGTGAAATGAAAAGAAAGCTCTAATCGAGAGTACAAATTTTATATGGTTTAAGAGTCATTTGACCTTTTCTTTAAAAGGTAGGAAGTAAGCAATTGATTTGTAAAAATTAATATAGTATATTGAATACATCTTATAAAGTTTTGACCCTTAGAAATTTCTCACAAGGGGGTCACAATGACCCCCTTGGAAGAAATTTCTAAGGGTCAAAATAGGATTTTTTCAGATTTTTGAGGGTCAAAACCCTGGTTTAAGGGTCTAACACAAGCCCTGCATAAACAGATTTTTTGTTTAATACAAGATTTTAAGAAAACACTAATGTCTGGTTTATTATGAATTTTCATTTGAATAAATAATAATGCCCCTCCCCTGAAGTAAAATTGCTTTGATCTTGGGTCACCTGAATGAATACAGCAGCAAGGCAAAGATAAGTTCTTTCACAATTACCCCATAGTCTACCTTTGTTGAAATATAGAGGATAATTATTTGATTCCTTTTATCTTCTTTTGAGTGAACAACAAAACCTTTAATAAGTTTATGTATCCAATATTGAAGCAATTTTTCTATTTCCTTACGGCAAAATTGTGACAAAATGTGAAAATTTTACACTGATTTCTGTTATAGTGAGTCTTTTTGTTCCTCTTATAAGGCAACATTATGGCATTAAGGCTATAATGGGCCCCTTTTAGATAACCTGTCAGAGTTTCAATCTTTTTCTAAAAACTTCTAAAATATTTCATGCTGGTTACCTGGTTTTGATTTTCTCCTAAAAGACTGAAGACTGTAGACTGGGGTACCATGTATGTGGTGATGGGAGCCAGCGTGTGCGATGTCAGCTGACTTGTAAATGGGTTATCTGTCTTTGGATACACAAACACGTGGACATACAGAGTACCATTCCTTCTTGTCTTTGGTGGTATAGTTACATTAATAGATCTGTAATATAGGAACCATCTGACTGAATCATGCTTATCGTTCTGAGCTCGAAATATTGCTGCATTGGTAGGGGTATAGACACATTTATTAGGTGCATCTTACGCTTCCAGCACTTTGGTTTTGATGTGTGATGTCTCAATTCAGCATGTCAGAGGTTCTCAGATTGTTATAATTTATACTTATACATAATATGTACTTAGTTTTTTGTATGAAAAAAAAAAATCTAACGAGGTTAGAATTGATTATTGTTGAGGCTCTGCCTAGACAATCATCAATTCTCAAAACCAAGTTAGATATTTTTTCAAAACAATACCTTTAATACATTTTATATTCATCTTGAAACCTCAATTTGTCTTGTGTTTGTCGATGTTTTTAACTGAAATGCAAGTTTCTAAAAATAACTGCATTATATCATTGTTCTTATAACCATGTGATATCATAAAAAATATCATATAGGTTGTTATCACATGGATATTTGTACAGTTATAAGATAAATACTGAAACATGAATTTCAAAGTTTTGAAAATTAGATTTGCTCATGTAGAAATAAGTTTATAGAAAGGGAATGTTCTTGCTGTAAAACTATGGTTTAACCCTACATTTTAGCTGAGGGTGAAAAAATTTAGATATGAAATAACTCCAAGTCCTTCATAAAAATCTAAATAGCTTTCTCTACTTACATTTGGTGTGTCTCTGACACAGTAAGGTTTGTATATTTCCATATAAGGTTGAGATCTCTCTCCTGTATTCTCTCTGTTTTGGTCGAAGTGAAAACAGACATCTGTAAATAAATGTGAAAATGTGAGTCTCAAAAAAGTGCAAATTAACCCTTGTCATGCTGATCCTAGAATATTCCTGCTTTGGCAGGAGCTATAGACACAGGGTTTTCACTAGCATCCAAAAGCCAAGAGTCAACGACCCCTGACTGAGTCAATGACTTCTGAGTCAAAATGAAAATCTCAAGAGTCAACTCCCTCCCCCTCTCCCCCTTAAAAAACTAAGTATCAAATTCATGAAAATGAAAAAAAAAACATTTTAAATGTATTCAAATAGATGAAATTAGGTACAGAACATTTTTTGAAAGGTGTCTGAAAATAAACTCAATAATTGATTTTCCAACATCATAGTTCACCACAATTTCCAGTCATTAGATAATTACTAAAGAGCTTTATTTCAAACAAATGTTTGGTGTTCTTTTTAGGTTTTTTTTCGTAAGTCCAATAAGGTGGAAAGAGTTTTGGAGATGCAAATGTTATTAAGAGCTTCCAATGGTTTTTTGTTTTCACAAAAAGAAGTGGAGTTCAACCACAAAAACCCATGACAATTCACAATTTGTCCTCCTCTGGGTGTTTATTGACTTAATATTTAGAAACTGTTTGAATTATGGTGAAATTATTCAATAATAGGTTGGTTTCAGTGGGATCAGAGTGAAAGCAGAGGGGTTTTAGCTGAGTTTTACAGGTGTCAAAAGACTGTCAATTACAAACGCCTACACATTTGCCATCAACAGAGTGGTTTAATTGCCAATCAAACTAGGTGCTAATAGACCATTAATTAACTATTTTCAAATAAATGACACACTTCTAACAACCCTTGATGCATGACTGCTAATTCTAAAGTCAAAATGACGCACCAGCTCAAATTTCCAAGAGTCATAATTGCATCATTTTGGATTTCTGTGCATCAAAACCCAAAGTCCCGGGTCAAACGAAAACTCTGAGACCAACATCAGCCTGCACATATGTGCAGTCTGATGTTAGTCTACACGACCTGTTTCTCACTTTCAAACCAGAATTGTCAATAGATTAGTTTTTCAAAATAAAATTTGACCTACATTTGGTTCTTTCGGTGCCTTTTGCCCTTTGATTTTGATGAAAATTTTTAGCCAAAATTTATTCAGCGTGACAAGGGTTAAAATTGATTGCAGAGCAACCATTTTCTATGAAATTTTCTAATCTTATACATGTGGTACTAGTGTATAATCTCTCTTGAAGTCTTTGAATTATGTCATCATATTGTCATCTAAAAAGTATTTAAATTCTGTTTCCCACTGATTCTTTTGGTCCTTGGATTCAGGAAATGTATTTTGAAGCTCAAAAAATTGCAATGCAAGAAAAAGATAGTATGCCCCTCATTTTATTATACATTAGGTGAATACAGGGCTCGTGCTAGTGATTGAAAAAGAGGAGTCAATTACTCCTAAACCATAACTTTCTGGGGGTCAAAACTCATTCTCAAGGGGTGAAATTGACAGTGAATTGACCTTTTCTTGTAATAATATAAAAGGAAAAAAAAATTAGAATTTCTAAATAGTTTACAAGAAATTTTGAGTCATAAAACCCAGTTTTGACCATTAGAATTTTCTCTGAAGGGGGTCAAAATGACCCCCTTAGGAGAAAATTCTAGGAGTCCAAATAGGATATTTCAAAATTATTGAGGGTCAAAACCCTGGTTTAAGGGTCCAATACGAGCCCTGGAATAAAAAACATTTGATAATTACCACCAATCCTTTATCTTTGGTAAAATGGGGTCCGAGACAAATTCCACTTCCACCCACACATTGTTTTGGGAAAAATATCATGGCAATAGTAAATATGGAATAGCCCATATAGGCCAAAAATAGTCCTGACACAATCACAGTCGCTGACGGCCTCATCTTGACAATCCTTTGGAGCCCCGTGTAGATCTGTATCAATTTCTAGTTCTGAAAGTAAAATTGCAAATATTCTTTGTGTAAATGGGATCTAACACTGCTTTGAACAGTATTGCAGTTAACATACAATAGCTGTTGCATCTACCAACGGTTTCCTGTTGTTTCTCACACAAATACAACTTCAACATTTCATCCACTTGTCCACAGACAAGTTTAAGTCGATTTCATACTTATCCAGGATCAAAATTAACTTGTCCACAAAAAAAATTATATTAATAAATATTGAGAAAACATTGTTTTTAATGAAGAAACTGTTGCAACCCATAATTTTCTTCATTATAAACAATACTTTCTATCCCTTGATACAACCATAAGGATGACTTTTCTTCTAGATCTTTTAAGTCCTGTTCAAAGATTGGCTCTGGTAATTAGTTGTCTATGGACAAGTGGCCTAGAAAAATGTACTTGTCCACAGGTAGAAGAGCCAATGTAGGACAAGTCAGGTATGGGAATTTTACACCCTTTGCTTAGACACTCAACCTGAGTTTAGAAGTTGCATGTAACAATGACTTTAGTTAAATGTCCAATTAAATAAGGGATGCCAAACCAGGCTTCAAACACACAAGCCAAGGACTGGCAGCCCAACAAGTGACGGACTGAGCAGACAGGGGTTCTTTTAACCCTTTCCTGTTTTACAAAATTTTGGACCTGTCCAAATTCAAAGGTTTTGCAGACAAAAATTCTAAGTAGCTTTAATTTGAAAAAAGAACCATTCAGTATGGTAGAAAAAAGTGTGGAAAAAGAAGAAATTGCTTGTCAGAAGCAATTTCTTCTTTCTTCACAATGTTTTCTCAATCATAAAATCACAAACACGTAAAAAGCAGGGATTAAACAGCAAAGGTTTAATACATAGGAGAGGGTACCAAAAACCCCAAATTTGTGTCGAATGGGCATATACATGGGAAAAAAATCTTCTGTTGTGTATTTTGTTTGAATAATGAAAAATGGTTGAAAACACAAAGAAAATAGATTTCAGAACCCAGAAACATTAGAAGAAACAAAATAAGTTCTTGAGTTTATCAAAACCTCTACTAAAATAGATATTTTTATGATAAATTCCTAGTTATCATTCATTGAAATTCTATTATAGTGGAAGCATATTGACCTAAACCTGGCCTTTGTGATTTAAATAAATTAAATATCGATCGTTTCCCTTCGGCAAAACTCGACAAACCTGCGGAATTCAATCGTTAAGTTGGATTGCACGTGTTCGCTGTGTTAACCCGTTATCGCCAATACTTTTTACTGTAACGGCGATATTTTGTCACCCTCATGAACTAATGAATCAATACATAAATTGAGTCTCTTATTTAATAATCTTCAGATGTAGGTGAGAAAAAACAACAACATAATTTTCTCATATGCAATTTATTTTTTTAGACTAGAAATAAAATGAAATCTCTCACAGTCTCACACAAGCGGGAACAACTGTTTTTGAAATTGAATCGTCTGCTCCATGGCAAGTTGCCGTGTATATCGGTATCATATACTAAGTCCAGGCTTACCTGTAATTTATACTATATAACGGAATGTCTATGCTTGATTCCTACGTGCCGAATTGTCTTCGGAATTGTATTCATGAGCTTAATTACTTATTCTGCATAAAGGTCAGGTTCAAGTTAAAATGCGCTCGCTATACACTATATTTTGACATGTTTGATGGAGGACATCCACTTTGTTGTGATGGTTTTATGAATAAAATCTTGTAATTCATATCAGAAGTGTATAAGCTGAAAATCCAAGCTCTCTGATTTCTAACACAAAAAAAACGTGAAAGCATCTTTTAAAATGGGATTTACGAGGGTGAAATTGCAATTTTACTTACAACGAATCCGGTTTATCTGTATTCAAGGCCTTCCGAATACTATGCAACTTATGATTAATGCATGTACCTGCTTAATTATGCATAGTAGTACTCATAATCACATTTTATTACGCGTTAAAATCATAGTTAAAAAAGAATGAAGTTCAATTTACCAATAACAAGGAGTATCAAATGGTTAAATGGGAAAACATTCTGTTATTTTTTCCTGGGTGTCCCATATCGTTAGACTAGATGCTTAAATGAATATATACCCATAGACTGGAACTTTGTGTTAAGAGTTAAAGAGCTTTCAAGAAAAAAAGGCTATCACTCACGAGCACTGCATCAAGCGGTCAGTTTTTAGGCTAAACCTTTGACCCCCGATGCTTAGGTAAATATCAAGTTACAAAGACTACCGCTTCTTTTTCTATAACATAAAACCTCGTCACAGATTGATTATGCTCCCCAAATAAGCCATTGATATAAAAGAATGCTACAAATTGGCAGTCCAAATCACAAGATGTATTTTCTAGTGACACTTTTTTTGCGCGTAGAGTACAAAAAGCGTTTAGTCCAGGTTTCCCAGAACCCATTTGAAGAAATAAAGATTCTTTTTTACCTAGAGATAACTCTTTTTCGTTTTACAGCCTCAATTCAAATATTTATGTTAGAAATATTACGTTAAGTTTATATACGAAATTTCATCTTTCAAATAGCCCATTGGTCTCGAGCTTCTAATTTATTGCTCAAATATGAAATTTCATTTATTTCCTGACCATAAGATTATAAGAAATTAATGAAAGCTGTTTATTTATTAAGGTAATTTTTGCCATGATGCAGCATCAGATAAAAACAGTGGTTTTAGTGGTGTCCGTGGTCTACAGGTAGAGCGTCGGCCTCTTGACCCAAAGGTCCTGAGTTCGATTCCCGGGAGCGGCTATCGATCTTGGTTCTTTCATTGGCCCACACATTCGGCGCGAGTACTGATGAATTTTCCAGGAAGCAGAATCGAGAGGGATTAATCTAAGTTGTAAGAACTTGTTTCCCAATCGATGTAAAATAGATAGGTTTAAACCATAGAAACAGAGTAAGTATCGTCTTGTAATTTTCCAATACAGTTATATACTAAGTGTCATGCAGTTTAGTTATGGTCGGACAGACAGACTGGCCAAAGGATGTAAGTACGCTCAAACCTTCTGAATAATTTGTCTGTTTGAATTGGGTTTGACGCCACTTTAAACAGTCTTATGGCTTGAGCACCTAAGATTATGGATTCTTGGTATTCTTTGTTAATCTAAAACCTCGTAACTACAGCTTTAATCAAGCTGCAGCTACGAGGTTTTAGAATAACATCGACGATACATTAATACAACGTGGCCATTGTAGAATCAGACCAGCTGCAAAAACTAAAAGGTTTTTTCCTCTTCAGTCTGCAAAATTTAGCCAGAACAGAGAACAAATTTCTGAGTATGAGCCTTCTTGAATAGATATTTTTTTACGCAATATACGTAATGTTTCTGCACAATTTCTGTTGGAAATTGATTGATGAAATGTTCCATTTTTAGTAGGAAAGTGAGACCTGGATAAATGTTTCCTTTTTCAATCAATTTTATAATAGTCTAGGCGTGAAAGCATTTGCCTCTCAACCAAAGACCCACAAGCTACATGTATATTTGGAGTCCATGTTATGGTACCAGAAGTTTTATTTATAACAGGGGTGTGGAAATCCGATGCCCGACTTGTCCGGCACGGATTTTTCCTGCTACGGAACAGAACTTTTTTCTATGCTACTTGTCCGTGGACATGTAAATACCAGGACAAATACCAGAATGGTATTAAACAGATTTAAGAGACTGATTACCATAATGTTAATATCAAAGGGTAAAAAAGATTGTTTTTTAAATGAAGAAAATGTTGGAGTTCAGCATTTTCTTCTTTAAAAACTATGTTTTCTTAAAACCGATCTATTTTCCTTTTTGATGACATGTTATATTTGATAAAAAAAAAAAAAAAAAAAAAAAAAAAAAATCATCTTTTACTTGTCCGGGGACAAATGGAGAAATTCCGTATTTCCACATCCCTCAATTGATAGACCTGATGCATATACAATGTATCAGTTTTAAATGACAAATGCATCCACTTCAATCCAACATGGAAGATATTTTTATTTTGCAACTAGTATAACATCTTAAACCTTCAGCATTTTTTCTGTCTGGCAAATAAAAAATCTGACCTCTCAATCAAATGTTCGAAGTATCGAAAGGAAGTGTTAGGATTCTAGCATTTTAAATGATCAAATTGTAATCTTATTTGATTACAAAATTGATCTTGATTGATGATTTAATAATAAACACATGAGTGTTTATATACTCAAGAGCAATGAAAACGCGACACCCAAAAAAGTTTCACAAACTATCCTAAATTAAAAAAATGTTCAATCGACTCCTTTTTTATCGTTTTTCAACCTATAAAGGAACATGTAGACATCTCATAACATAACATCAACTATAAGACGTCGCTGCTGGTTTGGTGGTCATTCAAAAGGCCATTTTGGCTTGCTTATTTGTTTGTATTTTTGAAACAAGTTTTAAATTGCACAATTAAAAGTACTGTTTCTTAGAGAATGAAAATACAGCATTAGATTTCACATTGGTTCTAAGCAAAGAACAGTAAAGTGATCTTAACTTACGTATAGTGTGGGATTAAGCTAGATCAGGAGGCATTTTTTCATCAAAATCAAAGAATCGTAAATAACCTTTTTGTACTTGTGTTTTTTAGTTCTTTAAATTCCAAAGGACATATTGAGGCCCATCAGGGACGCCGAAGGTACGGTTTAGACTTAGAAATAAATGAGCGTAAGGCTATGCACGAATCAACTGTCTGGACTATGGCAACCTTTCCACAAAGTAATAGCGAGCATTTTTTACTGAGTAAGAGGTTATGCTACCAAAATTCGAACGACAGAAAGGTTTTGCAAACCTTCTTTGAGGATATAAGATGTACGATTTTTAACTTTTTCATTAAGTAATAGGTTCAAAAACCTTCGACCGTTTCTGAGCTTACTCTAACATTATTGTGTAGTAAATGGTCCATTACAAATTTATTGAGATTGGTAAATATCCATGTCTGAAGTATTAGTGCATTAAATAAATATACGAGAAAAAAAATCAGGTGGTGCGTTTTCATTGCTCGTGAGTATATAATACTTTTGCGAGCAGACGTCGTGACTAAAGACTGAACAAGCTCGATGGGTCAACAAGGAGTTTTTTTGATCGTCCATTTACGATACATCGAAAGTCATGAAAACATTTTCACTTACATTATTTAGAAAAAAAACCACATCTTGAAAGATTAATTACATTTTTCTGACTAAAACGGATTAAGTTTATATTGGATGTGGTATAAAAAGACGGCTCGGTGTTCGCTCGTTATGGCGTGCATGTGTCCGTCCGTCGGTCGGTCAGTCTTGCGATTTTCACCGGAAAATGACGCCTACATTAAAAATAACTCGGCACAGTTATTGTCCTTCATGAGAAAATAATAATCCTTAACCAGCGAGCTTTATTTTTCAAATGCATTAATACGCGTTCTATCTTCTTATATAAACAACAACAAAGGTTTTACTCTAAGGGATAATAGATAAAAAATATATTGACAATATACCCTGGATTTACAATCCATTTGACAAGAGAAATAAGAGATATAAAGGATATTGAATGAGTGGTCATTGAATACCGAATTTATTAAACGAGTCATCTATAAACTACGCCGAGTTTTTATTTGTCTATAGATGACGAGTTTAATAAATCCAGTATTTTATTACCACAAATTTTATATTCTTTTTATATCATACTCGAGTTTTCGCGACAAAATCGTCAAAATTCTTAAAATTTAACATTTCAATTTTCCGCGAAACTTAAAACTGACGTCACAATTCTGACGTCATGTTTGCGGTTACAAAAAAAGCTATTCGGTCAATCTCGTTAAAATCAGATCCACCATATTGCCTACCGCTACGCCCCTGCGTAACGGAGAGATAGCGTAGTGGTTTCGTAAAGATGATTTTAATGAGATTGCTATTCGGTCTGAGCTCATTTGCATAGTCATTCCACTAGTTTTATAACACCCGTGTTAAATCAAAAATATTCAACGTGGTAAATTCACGACGTAGGTGATATCATAAAAAAATATAGAGAGAGGATAATCGTTTGTTTCAGTGTAAGATCAATTTATATTCAACAGAAGTTCACGAAATGAAATATAAATCAATCTTACTCTAAATACAAACGATTATTCTATTTCTTTATTGCAAAAATGTGTCAAAATGTGAAATTTCTAGGACATATTTTCGCAAAACGCGTCATTTTGCTCGTGATTGCTATTGTGACATCACTTATTTCGCCCCACATAGATGACGTCAGATAGGATGAAATGCACAAAAGCAGGATATAAGTTTTTTAGATTATCAAGTGATAATCTTCCGTTATTTTTCGATAAAGCACCGAAAAGCATTAAAGAAAAAAGCTTATCCTTATGGGTCTGCATGCAACTGTTCAGCATGGCATCAAGGCCATGAATTAAGGATGATAGGATTAACACCAATTAGTGTTCGTGCATAGCTACTGATCGGGTGACATAAATTGAAGGCATTGAAAATGTCATGGCCACAAGTTGATCTTATAATTTCTTAGAATTTAGTTCTACATGTCTATACAAAACTGCATTGAGTCATAATAGGCTCAGTGACACTAACAAGAATTCGTTCTCCACAAACGCCGGACGACGACGAAAGTACATTGATCACAAAACTTCACTTTGAGCACGTTGTGCTCTGTTGAGCTAAAAGCATGAAATCAATCTTTAATTTTCACGCCTAGTAGCCTACAGCTAATAACATCGTGAAATTGACACGGTGAATGATTGTGGAATGATTTTGGAATGAAATTGAATGAGTGATATGAGTGGGGTTGGGGTAATATTAGAAAGGGGTAATCCGATAACGCGAATTCTGTCCAGGAAGAGCAAAATTGATGATATTTTTTACCTCCATTTAAGATAATATGCATACATGTTCGATAAAAATCTACCCATTTCTGCACGAACCATTTAGACGCTTAAAATTTAAATTACGAGGGATGATCCAGAAGTTCGTAAAATGGGCTTATAACTTTCGCATTTATAGCTTGTTCAGTATAATTTGGTCAATGTGCAGCTATGTAACAACGGAGAACATTAATATGATTATTTTTGCAGAAATTATTTTTGGCGGCCTTAGAATACGTTACCATAGAAACTTGGGTATGCTAAGGCGGGGGAGCGAGAAAAAATGTTAAAAATCTGTTACATAAATCAGGTTTTCTGTAAGTTTTCTGTTACTTTAGTTGGAATTCCTCGGTTAAATTTGACAAGAATAATATTTTCATTGAATCAAGCTTTATCAATGGTTCAAATTCTTTACTTTCTAACCTTATGATAAAATTTCAACATAAATCTATTTAGAAAATTTTTGATACAACGACATATATTATTTGAAAAACATGTTCCCTGAAATCTACGCATGAAAATAAAGCTTTACATACTGAGTTCCATAAATAAGTGTGCACTTTCACTTTTTGAATTTCTGTAGATTTTTACAAAGTTGGAGGAGGAAAACTATGGAGTAAATTTGATACCATATTTTAGTTAAGGCCTTTTCATGAAAAATGTCAAATCAGATTTGGAAAAAGTATCGCATGCTGCATACGCGCAGGCAGAACTACAATTGTTTTGATTTGACCTACTTAAAACGTTTCCTTGGTAAGACCTATGTGTTGATGTTGCCTTATAGAGTTTAAGAAGCCATTCGAAGCCATTTCAAAACAAAAGTTTTAATTTTCATGCAGACGTCACGTATACGTCAACGTTAGGCATTGCTACGTTTTTAAGTCATTTATTTGCCGTTGAATGATGCCGTCGCGTTCTATTACATCTAGATTTGCTTATTAAATGCCTTGCAAAATGAGGACCTCGATTTCTATTGGATTATGAATGCTCAATCAATTTTAATGACGTTCTAGATCTGATTAGGTTCGATTTTATTCACCAACGTTTATTGGTAATGAAACCACGCTGCAGCATCATGCACAATTGTAATGAAGTCTAAACTTAAGAAAGCCGCAAAGGTTCAATTGAATGCAATTTCAGACCACTTATTCGTCTAACACGTGATGCACATGCAAAACATGTAAATCAAAAGTCTCAATTAAGCAGAAAGTGTTTGCTCACCGTGCGATTTGTATTTCAAATATCGCTTGGGGATAGTCATACGAAATTTCATGACGATAGATTGTGTAATTTCAGAGATATACAAAATTCAAAAGTGCACACTTCCTTTTGGAACTAAGTATAGATTACGAAAATGTACCGATATTACGCTGAAAGAAACAATTACCATTTACGTCGACTAACTAAAATCTCTCTCTCTCTCTCTCTCTCTCTCTCTCTCTCTCTCTCTCTCTCTCTCTCTCTCTCTCTCTCTCTCTCTCTCTCTCTCTCTCTCTCTCCTCTTCCTCCTCTCTCCTCTTCCTTCTCTCTCTCTCTCTCTTCCCTCCCCTCTCTCTTTCTCTCTCTCTTCTCCCCTCTCTCTCCCTCGCTCTCTCTCTCCCCCGCTCTCCAGCCCTCCCCCCTCCCCTCACTCTCTCTCCCCCCCTCTCTCTCTCTCCCTCTCTCTCTCATCCCTCTCCTCTCGCTCTCTTCCCTCCCCCCTCTCTCTCTCCTCTCCCTCCCTCTCTCTCTCTCACTTCCCCTCCCCTTTTCTCTCCCCCTCCCTCTCTCCCTTACTCTCTCTCCCCTCATTCTCCCCCCTCGTCCTCTCCCCTTTCTCTTCTTTCTCATCCCTCTCTCTTTCTCTCTGTCTGTCTTTCTCTACTTCTCTTTTCTCTCCCACTTTCTCTGTAACTCTGTCTATCTCTCTCTCTCTCCCCCTCTGTCTCACCTTTTCTCTCTCTCCCTCCCTCTCATTCTCTCTCTTGTCGCTCTCCCTCTCGCCTGTCTCTCCACACCCACTCTTTCCACCTACTCCCCTCCTTTCCCTTTTTCTCCTCTCTATTTTCTCTCACACCCACACACTTTCCACCCAAGCTGCTCCCTTTCCTTTTAACTCTCCACTTATCTTTCACTTTCAATCATCTTCTTTTATCACATTTTCCACTTTCTCCTATTTTGCCCACACTTTTACATTTCTGTCATAACCGTGTCACACTACAAGGAGACAAGTACAATTCAGTGGAATTTACATGTATTATTTTGGAAAAGGTATTTTGATACTGGTTAAACTTCACAGTTTATGAAGTCCAAACATTATGCATTGTTTTTATAAATATTTGTTCCCTTGTAGTGTGACAGGGAAATCGATATGTTATTGTAGAGAGATAGAGAGAGAGAAAGAGAGAGGAATGCCCACCGGGCACTCACTCGAAAATTATTACATTCACGTATAGATGAACGCAATTGAGTGGCTTATCAGCATTGACATTTCTGAAAAATGTTGGTTTTTATTTGAAATTTATATGTTTTTTCACGGCTATCTGGTTATGAATATTTAATAAGCTCTGTCTAAATAGCAGTAAAAAGTATTTTCTATTGAGCTTATTTAAAAAGTATTCCATTGTTACCAATATAACTAGAAGGAAAAATTGAATTAAATTAATAAAACTCGATTGATATCATCTTACAGAAGACAAAAATACAGAAAATTTAAATTGTTATTCTTGAAAAATGATATTTTTGTCATAAAATTAAGACTATAAATAAATATAGCCTCTGGTAATAACCTTTCACAATAAAATACAATATTGTTAACTCTTTCATTAATCCGCGGATTAGCTGTGAGGGTCAAACAGAATAATCACCAATTCACCAATCAATAATCCATCTTTTAGCAGTCAGTAGGGAGTTCGAACCCGGGAAACGCTAATTAGTAGGTATCTTTTCAGATTTTGCCTAATTCAAAAAAAAAAAAATAATGTTTTATCTCTCTAATTCCATTTCCCTGACGGTAAAAATAAGGAAAAAAGCAACGAAAGAAAGATCGCTTGCCGACTCCCCACCCTTTCATGTAACCATAAACTGTATAGAAACTAAAATGCCCTTTGATATTTATTCAACAACAAATTCAGAGAAGAAAATTTACTTTTCAACTATACCGAAAAGTTAGTCATAAATAATATAATGATCATCCAAACTTAAGAAAAGTCTCAATACCATAAGAATTAAAGAAAAAATGTCCAAGGCGCCATCTTTTAAATAATTAAAGAATGACCGAGTGCAACGTCTCATATCCTTGTCTTCAAATGGCGAGCATTCGGAACACAATGGCAGGGTGCATCAACTACAGTTAAAAACATCGTGAAATGGACAAGGTGAATGATAATGGAATGATTTTGGAATGAAATTGAATGAGTGTGAGGAGCGACTTTTGAGTGAATTTAATGGGAGGTAATCAAGTATTGCAAATTTTGTTCAGGATGAACAAAATTAGCAATATTGATTTCCCCCCCCCCCTTAATAAAATATGTATACAAGTTCATTAGATAGCTCCCTATTTCTTCAAGAACATATCAGACGCTTATAATTTCAATTAAATAAGTGTAATCCCGATATTTTTTCTAGATGTTATAATTTTGAACGAAGTTGTTGTTTATGTTTTTCAGTGAGTTTGGAGCGTTTGTGAATGGTTTTAGTGAGTGTCTGGAATGAATGAATGGAGCGCTGAGTGATCGATTTAGAATGATTTTGATTGAGTTAAATGTCAATTTCACGATGTAATTAACTGTAGCCAATTATCGGATGAGAAAGTTTTTGGACACGCGTGAATAAAATAAATAAGGCATAAGCAAAAAGGAAGAAATTCTCATCTTTAAAAGAAAATATAATTAAACTCTTTTGTGAAAAGTTGCAACAGGTTAGTCTGATATTAAATCACTTATAGGTTTTGTCTGTTGTTATTTAGAAATTAATATTTAAAAAAAACAACTAAAATATAGGGGATAATCGTTTGTTTCAGTGTAAGATCGAATTATATTTCATTGAGTGAACAACAAAAGCTATATTTTCACGAGTGGCAGAACCATGAGTGAAAAAATAGCTTTAGTTTTTAACGAAATAAGATATTATTCGATCTTACTCGAAAACAAACGAATATTCTGTATTGAGACAAAATGTGAAATTTCTAGGACACATTTTTGTAAAGCGCGTCATTTTGCACGTGATTGCTACGCAACGTTCATGGTGACGTCCCTTATTTCGCACCGCATAGATAACGTCAGATAGGGTGAAATGCACAAAAGTAGGGCATAAGTTTTTGATAATTTCACTGCTTTTGCGGTGATAAAATCAAGTGATAATCTAGCGTCATTTCTCGATAAATCACCAGAAAGCTTTAATGGAATGGAGTTAATTTTACGGGCTTGATTTGACGCCCTAGATAAAACAGCTCTATAAAATTTATTATGTGAATTAAAAACCAAGCTGAAATTATTGGCTTTTAAAATTCACTTTCGCATTTAAATTAATTTGCTGAAGTATAAATAACACGGTGTTCTTCTAAACACCCCCCCCCCTCTGCTTTAAAAGTGAATAAAAAATAAAACTGCGACCTTTAAAACCGCCAAATATATTGCTAACACATTTTTAGACGTTGAATTTGAAGATTTTATTTCCATTTTGGTCAGGAGATAGTCACTTCATTTTGTGAATTTGATACAATTGCCCCACCTCATGAAACATGTTGATTATATTATAACCATTTGCTTGATAAATTATGGATATTTTGAACATCAAAAATACAGTCAGTTTGGGTTTTTTTGTTTTGTTTTTGAGAAAAAAAATATGTACGATGAAACTCGACGTGGCATTATTCACCATTTCTTATTATCTATCAAGAATCCAAGTTGAGATTTACTGCTAAAAACTATATTTTTTCTGAAAAGAAGAATAGTTTTAAAATGTGAAAAGTACATGTAGTTTACTGTTTACTTTTATGGCTGATTTTGGAATAATTTACATGAAATTGAATGAGTGCGTGGAGCGAGTTTTGAGTGAAATTAAAGGGAGGCAATCCAATATTGCTAATTTTCTTCACGATATGTATTACCTCCCTTTTACAAAATGTACGTACTTTTCTGTTTTTGAGTCTGTTTTGCCTTATCAGATATTTTTAAATCCACAACAGCCAATGAAATCGTACAATAATTTGGTCGATTTGAATAACACAGTGATCGACTTAAATAATTTCGAAATGTTTTCAATGATTTTGAACGTTTTTGATCCAATTGATACAGGAGATCTATCATATTTGCACAATAATTCAGTCAAGTTAATTGTCACGGGTTGATGGAAATGGATTGATTTAATATTAAGAGGTTATTTAACATGATCGTGTACAATACTGAATTCATTGGATTCGTACCCTGCAGAACAAGTCTATATTTTGACTCGGCTATCGCCTTGTCAAATATAGACTGGTTCTGCAGGGTACTCATCCAATAGAATTCAGTATTGTACACGATCATGTTAAATAACCTCTTATTATTTCACACCTAAACAATTTAGACCAATGACATCGTTATTTTTGTATCACGTGAAAGTGAAATATCTAGATCCATATTGTACAACCAGAACGAGGCTACTGTGCAATACGGGTTTTATTCCAAAACGAGACAACCTATCTCGTACGATGAAAGTGAGGCAAGCTATATTGTACGATGAAAGCGAGGCTGCAGTCCCGAATATAGATATCACCCCTTTTCGCAGCCTTTTCAATGTATCAAACCCTCTGTTAGGAGGTATTGAAATAATTTTGATCTTGAGAAGATTCTTGATTTCTTCATTTGTTACACCGTGTATCATTTGTTCACATGCAAATGTATATTTCAAGCGACGACGGGTAGTCAACCTGTTTTATGTTAATTACATATTATAATCAGAAAGCACTCATCGACTTGACACATGATATAAACATTTCACGTGGTATTCTATTTTTAGAACAAATGTTTGTTTCAATTTCAATATGTTCATTGTGGGTAAGTTCATATCGGACTCGGTTTCGACCCGAGTTAACCGGGTTTCCATCAGAACGACCTCGGTTTCGACACTAGTGATGTCATTTTAACCTTTCAACCTAGACGCTTCTGATCCTGGGTCAGGCCGGTGTTACTTAGGTTCCAAAATGGCGTCGAAAATAGTGCACAACAATTCGAATGCATAAAACAAAAGTCCTCTTTTACTTTAAACGACAAATACTTTTTCCTATTTTGTATAGTATTTTGCACGAGTTTATCACGTTTCTTAATGGGATAACGATATTTCATGGTTAATTAATTATTGTAGCGGTAAATGTGAAGTTTGTTTACAACCACCAGTGGGTAACTCCGTTCATATGAATGTCCTTTTGCGCATGCATATTACAGTCAATTTTAGATTATTACATCATCTCACGCGACTCCCGGGCTGCCATTTGAATTTCCCCAGTGACTCGCATTTGACGCCCTTATCCGGATCATTTTGGAAGTATTCCCTTTGTCTCTCTCACATGTCGCGAATCGTTAATTGTGGAACTTTCAGTATGGTGTGAAATAAAGATGTCATTTTACATGATCGAGTACAATACTGAATTCATTGGATTCGTACCCTGCAGAACCAGTCTATATTTTGACTCGGCTATCGCCTCGTCAAATATAGACTGGTTCTGCAGGATACTCATCCAATAGAATTCAGTATTGTACACGAGCATGTTAAATAACCTCTTAGTATTTAGGTAGTTTAATGCATGTAATTATGGTATTTTTAATTCAACCCTGGAATTTGCACTAATGAATAATATCCTAATCTGTTTAGACTTTCTCCGTCATTTTTCGAAACAAATAACGATCCCTACTAGGGGAGACAAATTTTGCCAAGCCTCTGCAAATGTAGGTTTATTTCCCTTTTCTCGTTTCTGTCAATAAATCGGTAATAAAGGTCACTGATTTTGGATTGGTGTCGCTGACTTTCGGTAGTTCATCAGAATCCCAAATTTAAATCATTGGTTGTCATGTGCTCGATCCACGGCGGCGGTGTGTGTCTATTCCAACGAAGGTGGTAGATAATCATAAACCTGAGTGAGATAGCGAGCCTGTACATCTTTAGTTAAGGTACCACAGTCGCCGCAAAATCTCTGAAAAAAATGATGATCGGCGTTAAACCCCACTCAAACAAACATTGACTTCGGTTAACCGTAAAATACCATTCACAAAGAATGCTTATGTTTTCAACTATACAGTTAAATAAGATCTTTACAAAATCCCATTTACAAAAACCAACAGAACAAACACGTATAATTATTTACTATTTCAACAATACTTACAATGTCAAGGAATCTTGGTTTACGACGAAAAAAATACGAATCGTCTTACTTTGTCCAGATTCCTACTTTGGACACGGACGATTCTGGATTTGAACTGTGCAATGAAAGAATTCTTACTATGTATTACCTCCTTTTTTTAAAATGTTTCGGTTTTTGTGTATTCAAATATTTTCGACCCGAAAAAATATCATTTAACTAATTTTTCAAAAATTGGACCCGTATGAAATTCGTCTGAAATTTGATATTTCTCTTTCGCGTTTCCGTTTTATATTCTCGCATCTTTTTATGACGTTTCACCGTACGGAATTTCTACAAAAGGGGATCAAAGTTTATTACCTCAACGTGGAAATTTGGAAAAGG
Source organism: Fragum whitleyi (assembly GCA_948146395.1). Classification (NCBI taxonomy): domain Eukaryota; kingdom Metazoa; phylum Mollusca; class Bivalvia; order Cardiida; family Cardiidae; genus Fragum; species Fragum whitleyi. Next base: position 55,511,046 of record OX411552.1, on the reverse strand, counting down.
AAAAACGCAGTAAGTCGAGAAATTCGCTAAATTCTTTTGACAGACTTCACTTAAAGTATTTATAATATTTCTGTATATAGAAAAATTAAATTTCGAAAAGGTTCTTTTTTTTTGTATAAACATGCATTGGAGTATTCCGATTTCATTTGAAATGATATCGCTGCACCCACTAATAGTCTATAAACGTACTAATTAATAGTAACCTCATAGCGTCGAGCTTGCGATATATCAATTCCCCCAACCTCGTTAGATATTTTTTTTATGCAAAACACTAAGTACGTATGTAAGTCGCAAAAAAATCAAACGATTTTATGGAGTGTTTTTTTTTTTTTTTTTTTTTTTTTTTTTTTTTTTTTTGTTTGTTTTTTTTTTTAATTCTTTGTTTTGGGTTTAAATTTTTGTTTGTTTTTTGTTTGTTTTTTGTTTTTCCCCATCATTTTAACTTCTAAACATTACAACTATACACTCTTCCAAGAATATAAATGGATGTCTAAGTATCGAACCATTACCATTTGAAAGAGATCGTATTGAAAAATATTTGACAGGATGATTTATGGCCTCATATCTCAACATGTGCTTTTGGGAATTTATCTGTCCAACAAAAAGTTCCCAAATGCTGTGTTGCAGATATTCCAGCATTTCAAGACGTGTCAGCGAAATAAATCGTTGAAAGATGAAGGAACTAAAAGTACTAATTTCGAGTCAACACAGTTAAAACCATCGTGAATTTTATCTGGCGTAACTTAACCCTTTGCTGTTTAATCCCTGCTTTTTACGTGCCTGTGATTTTATGATTGAGAAAACATTGTGAAAAAAGGAGAAATTGCTTCTGACAAGCAATTTCTTCTTTTTCCACACTATTTTCTACTCTACTGCATGGTTATTTTTCAAATTAAATCAACTTTAGATTTTCGTCTGCAAAACCTTTGAATTTGGACAGGTCCAAAATTTTGTAAAACAGGAAAGTGTTAATTACTTCCCGATAATTCAGAAGCAGTTTAGGGATCAATTTATTCAGAATTGGTTCGCGGATATTTTTAATTCACCAAAACTCGATTATTATAAGCGTTTTAAACTATCATTCGATTTTGAACCATACCTACAAAATGTAACTAATGACAGACTACGAATATGTTTCACTAAATTACGAATTTCTGATCATAGGCTTGAAATTGAGACTGATCGATATTCAAATATTGAAAGACAAGACAGGTGTTGTAAACTCTGTCAATCGAACTCCTTGGAATCTGAATTTCTTTTGCTGTTGTTCAAGGTTTAGAGAAATAAGACTTAAATATCTCAATAATTTCTGCACGTTCCATACTCTAGATACTTTTTTAGACTGATGAAATAAAAAAATGTTAAAGTCCAAAATAACCTTTCAAAATTCATAAAAGAATCCTCAGTTTTGAGACAGGAGTTGATATCAATCCCTGTCGTTTGATTTAATTTGTGATTTTAAACTGAAGGCTGAGCTGAAGGATGAATTTAGAAAAAGATACTTACAATACTCATGTGATGTGTTTATATGTTTTCGTTTTGTATTGTGCATGTGTACATTTGTGTAATATTTGTGTTTTGTGCCGATTTGCCAACATAAAAAGTTTTGACATTCATCTCAATTATAATCATTCTAAATTGCTTTCTCAGGCGCTTCAATCATTCATTCCAAACACTCGCTCAAACAATTCAAAAACGCTAAAAACCCATTGAAAAATATAGAATCAACAACGATAAATTTTGATAGAGAAAATTCACGATTTCACTGACATAATTCAAATTGTTAGCGCCTCATAGGTTCATAGAATTATGAAATCAAAAAATGTTTGAGTTTGACATTCATCTCAATCTTAATTAAAACCATTCTAAATTGCTCACTCAGCGCTCCAATCATTCATTCCAAAAACTCACTCAAACAATTCAAAAACGCTCAAACCCATTGTAAAATATAGATCCAACAACGTCATTTAAAATAAACTTTGATAGAGAAAAATCGCGATTTCACGGACTTAATTCAAATTGTTAGCGCGTCATAGGTTCTTGAAAGAATGGGAAATAATGTATAGAACTTGTATGCATTTTTCATTAGAGGGAGGTAATCAATATTACTAATTTTGTCCATCCTGAACAAAATTTGCGATATAGGAATACCTCCCATTAAATTCACTAAAAACTCGCTCCCCACACTCATTAAATTTTATTTCTAAATCATTCCAAAACCATTCACCGTGTCAACTGTATTTATTTAGAGTAATTTAGTATACATATATATATCTTTTCAAATTACCTTGTTAAACAAGGAAAGACATGAGGGAATAGACACGTATGTGCAGTCTGATCTACAAAGACTGTAGGAATACTTCGGCTTTAGCAGTACACGGTTTAAATGTATATATACTCAAACGCAAAAGAAACTAGGCATATTTACAGTTAAGATAAATACAGTTTTATCTGTCATAGGCTTTTCATTTTTGTACCAAGAGAAGCAGGCGTATCACTTTTTCTAGCGATGGACACATCCGGTCAGTATCGGGTACAATGTTACATAACGCCCGAAATAAGCTAAACGTAGGATTTTTCCGTGCAAATTCCACTAAATCAACTAAATTAACTCTCATTCTATTCTTGCAACTCTCAGGAGTAGGAAAGCCACAAAATCAAATAAAAAATCAAGACTTGCTTTGCCACGGCTATCTGAGTGTCAGCGAATTGGAGCGTTGTTGATTCTCAGTGGAGGTACCACTATTGCTGATGTTGACCGTGCCTTTTATTGCAACAGAAGAACTATCAATAATCTGCATGCACGGTTCCGACAAACAGGCACAGTTGCAGATCGGCTACGAAGTGGCAAGCCTCGGGTTACTGACGCCAGATAGACCGTCATTTTGAATTGATGCGCTCTAGACACCGGTTCAAGACGGCTACTGCTACAGCTAGGCAGTACGGTGTAAGCAGGTAGAAAGGCGACCTCTAAAATGCTATCAATATATTGCTATCAAATTCGCTTTTCCCCATAGCTTTTGATTAGAAGTTTTACTTTTCGAAAGGGTTCATCTTTGTGACCATACATATATTATTACCAGGCTTTATGGAGAATAAGACAAAATTTCGGCCTCCAAATTGCTTACAAGGATTTTGTCATCCACCTTTCCGTATGAAATGTTCCTATTTAATCATATGCTTTTAAAAGGGTTCATGCACGTGACTAGAAAATAAACTGACCATTTTTCATGATGACTCTCAGTCTGGGACATAATTGAGGTCTCTAGGGCGCCTTAAGGGGTGTTGTTTTGTGGACTCTTTAAACGGGATTTCTGATGGGATATTATCAAAATGGATTTAACCTTTAGGCAAGGCAAGCAGTCTGACAAACCTTCATGAAGACTGGGCCAAAATTAGAGGCATCTGAGGTGCTTACAAAGATTTTTCCATAAGGGACTCAATCACCATGATAACTGATTAAAAGTTCAAAAAAGTTCATGCATTAAAGAAGGCAAAAATTCTCAAAAGGTTTCATGAAGATTGGACCAAAATTGAGTGTTTACAATACATTTTTTACTACGGACGACTGACATTCAATGAGCTCAAAAGTGTGCTCAGATAAGCTAAAAGCCAGCTGAACATTCGGGAAAAAAACATTAAACATTAACAGAGTTCAGGCTAGCAATTGGCATATCTTAAACATACTGGTGGGGCTTTCAAAAATGATATTTTAAGGTAGTGGACCCGTAATAGTTTGGCAATGTTATGGTAGTAATAAACTTTAACAGTGTTAACCGAGGTTTCCTAATGATTTTCATTAGGAAACCTAGGTTAAAATTGTTAAAGATCATGAGTTCCGAATTTTTGTGGAACTATAACGGGTCAGCTACCTTAAGTAAATAAATAGCTCAAGATTTTCATCATAATCAATGGAAGACATAAGCAATCTGCCACCTTTGTTTTCTTAGCTAACCGTGTCGCTCGCCGTTCATCGACATAAGAAATCTGCCAACTTTGTTTTCTTAGCTAATCGTGTCGCTCGCCGTTCATCGGTTCCATAGCAATACCAGACTCGGAATATCATCCTTCGTCATGTTTAATCCTGGTCATTTTGTTCATCTGCCACCTTTGTATTCTTAGCTAACCGTGTCGCCCACCGTTCATCGGTTGCATAGCATTACTAGACTCGGAATATCAACCTCGGTTATGTTCAGTCTTGGTCATTTTGTATATCTGCCACCTTTGTTTTCTTAGCTAACCGTGTCGCTCGCCGTTCATCGGTTGCATAGCAATACTAGACTCGGATTATCAACCTTGGTCATGTTCAATCTTGGTAATTTTTTTTCACTCTGCTCAATCTGATCAGAATTTGTACACCTTTCTCAGTAACTCCCTTCGAACGTTTTACATTACATTGTTAACGTAATGTTTTCTCTGAATCAAGCTTTATCAATTGTTCAAATTCATTATTTTGTAACCATAATATTTTCAACATAAATTTATTTGGAAAATGTTTGATTCAAGGACATATATTATTTTCATAACATTTTTTTCTGGAATCTATGCGTGAAAATAAAGTTTCATATACTGAGTTCCATAAATAAGTGTGCACTTTCACTTTTTGAATTTCTCTAGATTTTTACAAAGTTGGAGGGGGAAAACTATGGAGTAAATTTGATATAGTTCCGCAAGAAAGAGTGAGGTCCGAGAAACCGTTATCTCCTATCAATTTCAATGTAAAATTGATCTTTGATCACTCACTTGAAATTGCAGGTCTATACCATATTTTAGTTAAGGCCTTTTCATAAAAAAAGTCAAATCATATTTGGAAAAAGTATCGCATGCTACATACGCGCAGGCAGAACTACAATTGTTGTGATTTGCCCTACTTAAAACTTTTTCTTTGGTAAGAGCTATGTGTTGACGTTGCATTATAGAGTTTAAGAAGCCATTCAAAGCCATTACCAAACAAAAGTTTTAATTTTCATGCAGACGTCACGTATACGTCAACGTTAGGCATTGCTACGTTGTAAGGTCAGTTACTTGCCGTCGAATGATGCCGTCGCGTTCTATTGCATCTCGATTTGCTTATTAAATGCCTTGCAAAATGGGGACCTCGATTTCTATTGGATTTTGAATGCTCAATCAATTTTAATGACGTTCTAAATCTGATAAGGTTCGATTTTGTTCACCAACGTTTATTGGTAATGAAACCACGCTGCAGCATCATGCACAATTGTAATGAAAATGGGATTTTACGCTTAAGGAAAGCCGCAAAGATTCAATTGAAGATGCAATTTCAGACCACTTGTTCGACTAACATGTGATGCACATGCAAAACATGCAAAATCAAAAGTCTCAATTAAGCAGAAAATGTTTGCTCACCGTGCGATTTGGGGATAGTCATACGAAATTTCATTGTGTAATTTCAGAGATATACAAAATTCAAAAGTGCACACTTCCCTTTGGAACTAAGTATAGATTACGAAAATGTACCGATATTACGCTGAAAGAAACAATTACCAACTACGTCGACTTACAAAGCTGAAAGAAACAATTACCATCTACGTCGACTAACAAAAATCTCTCTCTCTCTCTCTCTCTCTCTCTCTCTCTCTCTCTCTCTCTCTCTTCCCCCTCTCTCTCTCTTCTTTCTCATCCGTCTCTCTTTCTCTCTGTCTTTCTTCTCTACTTCCCTTACCCCTCTTTTCTCTCCCTCTTTCTCTGTAACTCTGTCTATCTATCTCTCCCTCTGTCTCACCTTTTCTCTCTCCCTCCCTATCATTCTCTCTCTTGTCGCTCTGCCTCCCGCCTGTCTCTCCACACCCACTCTTTCCACCTACTCCCCTCCTTTCCCTTTTTCTCCTCTCTATTTCCTCTCACACCCACACACTTTCCACCCAAGCTGCTTTCCTTTTAACTCTCCACTTATCTTTCACTTACAATCATCTTCATTCATCACATTTTCCACTCTCTCCTATTTTGCCTACACGTTTACATTTCTTTCTTAACCATGTCACATTACAAGGGGACATGTGCAATTCAGTGGAATATACATGTATTATTTTAAAAAAGGTATTTTGATACTGGTTAAACTTCATAGTTTATGAAGTCCAAACATTATGCATTGTTTTTATAAATAATTGTTCCCTTCTAGTGTAACAGGGAAATCGATATGTTATTGTAGAGGGATAGAGAGAGAGAAAGAGAGAGGAATGCCCACCGGACACTCACTCAAAAATTAGTACATTCACGTATATATGAACGCACTTGAGTGGCTTATCGGCACTAACATTTCTGAAAAATGTTGGTTTTTATTTGAAATGTATATGTTTTTTTCACGGCTATCTGGTTATGAATATTTAATAAGCTCTATCTAAATAGAAGTAAAAATATTTTCTTTTAAGCTAACTTAAAAAGTATTCCATTGTTACTAATATAACTAGAAGGAAAAATTGAATTAAATTAATAAAACTCGATTGATATCATCTTACAGAAGACAAAAATACAGAAAATTTAAATTGTTATTCTTGAAAAATGATATTTTTGTCATAAAATTAAGACTATAAATAAATATAGCCTCTGGTAATAGCCTTTCACAATAAAATACAAGATTATTAACTCTTTTATTAATCCGCGGATTAGCTGTGAGGGTCAAACAGAAGGGTCGTTCACTAATCAATAATCCATCTTTTAGCAGTCAGTAGGGAGTTCGAACCCGGGAAACGCTGATTTTTAGTTATCTTTTCAGATTTTGCCAAATTCAAAAAAATATTAATGTTTTATCTTTCTTAGTCCATTTTACTGACGGAAAAAATAAGGAAAAAAACAACGAAAGAAGGATCACTTGCCGACTCCCCGCCCTTTCATGTAACCATAAACTGTATAGAAACTAAAATGCCCTTTGATATTTATTCAACAACAAATTCAGAGAAGAAAATTTACTTTTCAACTATACCGAAAAGTTAGTCATAAATAATATAATGATCATCCAAACTTAAGAAAAGTCTCAATACCATAAGAATTAAAGAAAAAATGTCCAAGGCGCCATCTTTTAAATAATTAAAGAATGACCGAGTGCAACGTCTCATATCATTGTCTTCAAATGGCGAGCATTTGGAACACAATGGCAGGGTGCATCAACTACAGTTAAAAACATCGTGAAATGGACAAGGTGAATGATAATGGAATGATTTTGGAATGAAATTGAATGAGTGTGAGGAGCGACTTTTGAGTGAATTTAATGGGAGGTAATCAAGTATTGCAAATTTTGTTCAGGATGAACAAAATTAGCAATATTGATTTCCCCCCCTTAATAAAATATGTATACAAGTTCATTAGATAGCTCCCTATTTCTTCAAGAACATATCAGACGCTTACAATTTCAATTAAATAAGTGTAATCCCGATATTTTTTCTAGATGTTATAATTTTGAACGAAGTTGTTGTTTATGTTTTTCAGTGAGTTTGGAGCGTTTGTGAATGGTTTTAGTGAGTGTCTGGAATGAATGAATGGAGCGCTGAGTGATCGATTTAGAATGATTTTGATTGAGTTAAATGTCAATTTCACGATGTAATTAACTGTAGCCAATTATCGGATGAGAAAGTTTTTGGACACGCGTGAATAAAATAAATAAGGCATAAGCAAAAAGGAAGAAATTATCACTTTTAAAAGAAAATATATTTATACTCTTTTGCGAAAAGTAGCAACAGGTTAGTCTGATATAAAATCACTTATAGGTTTTGTCTGTTGTTATTTAGAAATTATAATTAAAAAAAACCCTAAAAAATAGGGGATAATTGTTTGTTTCAGTATAAGATCGAATTATATTTTATTGAGTGAACAACAAAAGCTATATTTTCACGAGTGGCAGAGCCATGAGTGAAAAAATAGCTTTCGTTTTTAACGAAATAGAATATTATTCGATCTTACTCGAAAACAAACGATTATTCTGAATTTTTTCTGTATTGAGACAAAATGTGAAATTTCTAGGACATATTTTCGTAAAGCGCGTCATTTTGCACTTGATTGCTATGCAACGTGCATAGTGACGTCCCTTATTTCGCACCGCATAGATAACGTCAGATAGGGTGAAAAGCACAAAACTAGGGCATAAGTTTTTGATAATTTCACTGCTTTTGCGGTGAGAAAATCAAGTGATAATCTATCTTTTTTTCTCGATAAATTACCAAAAAGCATTAATGGAGTGGAATGGACTTTTATTTTTCGGGCTTGATTTCACGCCCTAGATAAAACAGGTCTATAAAATTTATTATGTGAATTAAAAACCAAGCTGAAATTATTGGCTTTTCAAAATTCACTCTCTCGCATTTAAATTCGTTTGCTGAAGTATAAATAACATGGTGTTCTTCTAAACAGCTTCTCCCCCCCCCCCCCTCCCCCCCAACACACCCCTCTGCTTTAAAAGTGAATAAAAAATAAAACTGCCTCCTTTAAAACCGCCAAATATATTGCTAACACATTTTTAGACAATGAATTTGAAGATTTTATTACCACTACGGTCAGGAGACAGTCACAACATTTTGTGAATTTGATACAATTGCCCCACAACATGAAACATGTTGATTATACGAGTATTATAACCATTTGCTTGATAAATTATGGATATTTTGAACATTAAAAAAACATTCAGTTTTTTTTTCGAGAAAAAACTCGACGTGGCATTATTCACCATTTCTTATTATCTAGCAAGAATGACACGTTGACATTTTTTTTTTTCAATTCTTTGTTTTGGGTTTAATTTTTTTTGTTTGTTTGTTTTTTGTTTTTCCCCATCATTTCAACTTCTAAACATTACAACTATACACTCTTCCAAGAATATAAATGGATGTCTAAGTATCGAAGCATTACCATTTGAAAGAGATCGTATTGAAAAATATTTGACAGGATGATTTATGGCCTCAACATGTGCTTTTGGGAATTTATCTGTCCAACAAAAAGTTCCCCAAATGCTGTGTTGCAGATATTTCAGCATTTCAAGCCGTGTCAGCGAAAAAAATCGTTGAAAGATGAAGGAACTAAAAGTTATAATTTCGCGTCAACACAGTTAAAACCATCTAATCGTGAATTTTATCTGGCGTAACTTTAACGTAGATCTTAACCCTTTTCTGTTTAATCCCTGCTTTTTACGTGCCTGTGATTCTATGGTTGCGAAAACATTGTGAAAAAAGGAGACATTGCTTCTGACAAGCAATTTCTTCTTTTTCCACACTATTTTCTACCCTACTGCATGGTTATTTTTCAAATTAAATCAACTTTAAATTTTCGTCCGCAAAACCTTTGAATTTGGACAGGTCCAAAATTTTGTAAAACAGGAAAGTGTTAATTACTTCCGGATAATTCAGAAGCAGTTAAGGGATCAATTTATTCAGAATTGGTTCGCAGATATTTCTAATTCACCAAAACTCGATTAATTTAAGAGTTTTAAACTTTCATTCGATTTTGAACCATACCTACAAAGTTTTACTAATGACAGACTACGAATATGTTTAACTAAATTACGAATTTCTGATCATAGGCGATGGTCGATGTTCAAATATTGAAAGACAAGACAGGTGTTGTAAACTCTGTCAATCGAACTCCTTGGAATCTGAATTTCATTTTTATTTGCTGTTGTCCAAGGTTAAGAGAAATAAGACTTAATATCTCAATAATTTTTTCACGTTCCCTACTCTAGATACCTTTTCCAGACTGATGAAATCAAAAAATGTTAAAGTCCAAATTAACCTTTCAAAATTCATAAAAGAAGCCTCAGTTTTGAGACAGGAGTTGATATCAATCCCTGTCGTTTGATTTAATTTGTGTTTTTAAACTGAAGGCTGAGCTGAATATATGTGATGTGATGAATCTAGAAAAAATACTTAAAATACTCATGTGATGTGTTTATATGTTTTCGTTTTGTATTGTGCATTTGTACTTTTGTACTTTTGTGTAATATTTGTGTTTATGGCCATGGGTACTTTTGTGCCGATTTGCCAATATTAAAGAGTTTGAGTTTTGAGTTTGAGTTTGACATTCATCTCAATTAAAACCATTCTAAATTGCTCACTCAGCGCTCCAATCATTCATTCCAAACACTCACTCAAACAATTCAAAAACGCTCAAACCCATTGAAAAATATAGATCCAACAACGTCATTTAGAATAGAATTTGATAGAGAAAAAACGCGATTTCACTGACAAAATTCAAATTGTTAGCGCCTCATAGGTTTTTGAAGAAAAAGGAAGCTATGAATAGAACTTGAATGCGTTTTTTATTAAAGGGGGGTAATAAATATCGCAAAGTTGGTTCATCCTGAACAAAATTTACGATAAAGACTTATATCCCATTAAATTTACCCAAACCTCGCTCCTCACACTCATTCAATTTCATTCCTAAATCATTCCAAAGTCATTCATCTTGTCAATTTCACGATGTTGTTATTGTTGTAACGGAAGTGCTTCACAGGGCAAGTTTTCCGAAAGGATGAAGTTCGATCCCCTGTTCAGCGTCAATCACGTATTTTTGTTGTAGCTGAGATTTATCATGATCATCTTTCAAATGGTATGTGACCCGTCTCGCGAAAAAGGACCATCCGGGAATTCTGTAAAATGAATTGTTGAAAAAGGGATTAGATCCAGCATAGGTCAACCAGAAGTCGCATTTCAAAAATTCTTTCTCTGGAAGGTAGAATGAACTTTATAGATTCAGAAAATAGGCAGGGTGCAAAAAGTTTCGACCCTGGTCAGTCTGCGCAGTCCGCGCAGCCTGACTAGGGTCGACACTTTACGCACTACCCAGATGGTCCCTTTTCGAGTTACGGGTCACATTTTTTTCAATGATTAAATATGAAATATGAATGAAACACATTTACAAGACAGGGTTAGAAACCCCTCCTACATTCAAATTTTATCAAGTCTTAATACGGTTAGGATCATCGTAAAATTGGGAAGATGAATGATATTGGAATGATTTTTTCCTTTTTTCTTTTTATTAATAAGTTTTGTTATCGAAAATATATATACTAAAGCAAAAAAGAAACTTTACATACAGCGCCTTGCCAAAAATGAGTGAACTTTTGTAATAGTGTTGCACTGAGAAAAAAAATATAAAAATAAACACATTTTCGACAGAGCTATTCTGTGTTATTAATGAACTGGCAGGGTGGGGCTTAGCCGTGACGTAATTTGGCGAGTTTACTTTTCAAAACTTTGGGTTCTTTATTGTTAACGCATGCAAATAACTGTGATTAACCTAGATGATTCACGTGCTTAGAGAGAGTGAACGCGTTTCATCGTTTGGTTACCAAAGCCTCGTAACTTCAGATTGATTATGCTGAAGTTACGAGAATTTGGTTACCAATTTACGATTTAAGGATTCGAGTTATTTGTGTCGACTCTGTAGAAGTAAGTTTTTTAAAATAAAAGCTGATTTACCTTAACCTTAAATGCAATGAACCGTTACTTAGGCCCCGCCCTGCCAGGGCATTAATCATGGATAATACTTACCTCCTGATGATTTTGAGTTGGCTTTGAAATTCTGCTATATACATCTTTGTATATCCACTTGCAGAGAAAGGATATGTTTATTGTCTTAAATTTATTGAAAATGAAATAAACAACATATTATGGGCTGTGGTGTAGTTGATCTTTTAGGTCAAATTTAGACCATGCATCAGGAAAACTCTATTTACTGTACCATACCACACATTGTTGATTTTAAATAAATCAGGGGACTTTGTCTATCAACTGTGGTTTAGAATTTTATTTTTGTCTTTCTATTGTCACGTGCAAATGTAACAGGAATAAAGAAGCCAGCAACAAACTTTACAATTAACAATATTTATTGACAATAATAACAGAATTATTGACAATATGAAATTAATACAAAAAAATAACAATACCTTGAATGTTTAATCCTAAAGTTTTAATTTTACATCCAAATGAATGTAGTTCCTGGCCCACAAATACTAAGTCCAACAATATCCGAATTTAACACTAACCACACTTTTAATCAAACTTTTAAGATAACGGGAAATCCCCTTTTAGTTTAACACAGTACTACTTAATGAAACTTAAATGAAAATGAAATAAACCAAGTGAACCAAGAATGCTGTAGGAGTCCCCTTATATAATACCATAGACCAATCTAGAAAAGCATAGAACATTAGAAGATTCTAGAGCTTGGATCACTGTCTAAAAGTCCTTTCTAGAAAGATCTAAAATATTCTACATACATGTTTACCTTTTAGTCAAGGGATCAGAAAATTCCCAGACTGATTCTAAAAATAGACACGGGAAAAACCATTAGGATTATTTATATATAACACTATTTACACAAAATCCTGGCCTAGGACAAGGGACACTGTCATTTCTGAGTGACCAGGGATAAAACCGTTAATTCCTAGCCAATCTCGTGCGATTTTATTTAGTTGTATTTTTCATTTTATTGTTTAGTATTCGTTTCTTATAATATGACCTACGTCGCGGGAGTGAAATAACCGACATCAAACCCCCTTTATAAAATCCCTGGATCCGCCGACCGTTGGATTGGCTAGCTGATACACCCTGACTTTTGAAGACAAGGATCTGAGACGTTGCACGCTGTCATTTTAACTTATTAAAAAGATGACGCCTTGGACATTTTTTTCTCTATAATTCTTATGGTATTGAGACTTTTCTTTAGATTTTTATGATCATTATATAATTTATAACTTCTTTTGGGTACCGTTGAAAAGTAAAGTTCGTTTTTCTCTGAAATTGTTGTTGAATGAATATCAACGGACATTTTAGTTTTTATACAATTAATGCCACCATGAAAGGGCGGGAAGTCGGCAAGCGTTCTTTCTTTCGTTGCTTTTTTACTTAATTTGACCGTCAGTTAATTGGACTAAGAAAGATAAAGCATTATTTCTTTTTGATTTTCGTAAAATCTGAAAAGATAATTACAAACTATCGCTTTCCGGGGTCGAACTCCGTACTGACTGCTAAAAGATGGTGAACGGCCTTTCTGACCCTTACAGCTAATCCGCGGATTAATGAAAATTAGAATAGAATTGTATTTTTGTGTGAACGACTGTTACCTGAGGCTATATATATTTATAGTCATATCTTTTATAACAAAAATATCATTTTTCAAGAATAACAATTTAAATGTTCTGAAGTTTTCTCTCATATAAGATGATATCAATCGAGAATTATTTAATTAATTTTATTTTCCCTTCTAGTTATATTGATATGAAGGGAATACTTTTATAGAAACTATTATTTACTGCTATTACAAAGAGCTTGTTAAATAGTCATAATCAGGTAGCCGTATCAATAACATATAAATTCCAAATAAAAACCAACATTTTTCAGAAATGTCAGTGCTGATAAGCCATTCAAGTGCGTTCATCTATACGTGAATGTACTAATTTTCGAGTGAGTGCCCGGTGGGCATTCCTCTCTCTTTCTCGCTCTCTATCCCTCTACAATAACATATCAATTTCCCTGTCACACTACAAGGGAACAAATATTTATAAAAAAAAATGCATAATGTTTGGACTTCATAAAAACTGTGAAGATTAGCCAGTATCAAAATACCTTTTTTTCAAAATAATACATGTATATTCCACAGAATTGCACTTGTTCCCTTTTACTGTGACATGATTATGAAAAAAATTGTAAACGTGTGGACGAAAAAGGAGAGAGTGAAAAATATGATGAATGGAAATGATTGAACGTGAAGGATAAAGTAGAGAGTAAAAAAAAACAGAGAGAGGGGGGGGGGGAAAGAGAGTGGAGGATTGGAAATAGACAGGGGGAGAAGGGAGAAAGGGGAAAGAGAGTGGAAAGAGCGAGGAGGGTGTTGTGTGAGAGAGACAGAAAGCGAGAGGAAGAGAGAAAGACAGAGGGGGAGAGGGAAGGGAGAGAAAGAGAATAGAGTGTGTTGTTTGAGGGAGGGAGAGAGACAGGAGGGTGAGAGGAAAAGAAGGAATGGAGAGAGCGAGCGAGAATGAGAGAAAGAAAGAGAGAGAGAGAGAGGCGGAAGTGGGTGTGGAGAGAGAGGCGGGGAGAGTGACAGGAGGGTGAAAGGGAGAGAGAGTGCGAATGAGAGGGGGAGGGGGGGTAAGAGGAAGGGTGATGTTTGAGAAGGAGAGAGAGAAAGAGAGAGAGAAGAGAGAGAGAGAGACCACACGAACATTGTGAGTCGTGACATCAAAATCACATAGATGGTTGTAATATCGATGGTTGGCTAATAACGATTTACGTTGTATCAAAATTTATGTGGAAAATGTTATCAGAAGGTTTGAAAATAATGAATTTGGACAATAAATTTAGCCTGATTTATTTAAGAAATACTAAAAAAATGTGACGTAAAACGTTCGAAGGGACTTACTGGGAAAGGTGTATAAATCCTAATCAGATTGTCAAGAATGAACAAAATGACCAGGGTATTCTACGTAATTAATGAACTGGCAGGGCGGGGCTAAGCCGTGACGTAATTTGGCGAGTTAACTTTCAAATATTTTGGGTTCAATGAAAAGTTAGTCGGCAATTATCGTGAACGCGTGCAAATAACTGTACCCTAAAACCAAAAGGATCACGCGGTAAGAGACAGTGAACACATTTCATCGTTGGCTTACCAAACCCTGGTAACTTCGGCTTGGACAAGCTGAAGTTACGAGGGTTTGGTTATCAACCTACGCTTTACGGACTCAAGTTAATTATAACGACTATCTTTAGAAGTAAATAATGATGAATAAACGCTGATTTACCCTGACCTTAAGTGCATCGAACCGTTACTTAGGATCCGCCCTGCCAGGTGAAAAATCGTGGATAATAAAACGTTCCCATTTTGGTAGATATTCCGAGTGTAGTATTGATATGCAACCGATGAACCGCAAGCGTTATGGTTAGGTAAGAAAACAAAGGTGGCAGATTTCGTGTGTCTTCCATCGATTATGATGAAAATCTTGAACTATTTATTTACTTAAAATATATCCTTTTTGAAAGCACCATCGGTATCTTCAAGATATGCCAATTGCAAGTCTGAACTCTGTTCATGATGAACGTTTTGAATTTCCCGAAAGTTCAGCCGGCTTTAAGCTCATCTGAGAACACTTTTGAGCTCATTTAATGTCCTACGTCAGTAGTAAAGATATCTTGTAAGCACTCAATTTTGGCCCAATGATACTTTTTAGAATTTTTGTTTTCTCAAATGGATGAAAATAGGAACATTCAATCAGATATCCTTAGTAAAAATCATTGTAAGCATCCCAGATGCCTCAAGTTTGACCCAGTCTTCATGAAGGTTTGTCCGAGTGCTTGCCTTGCCGTAAGGATAAACCCTATTGAAATTATTCCATCAGAAATTACGGGGAAAGAATCCATATTAAAAATATCCTTGTAGGCACCCTAGACGCCACAATTATGACCAAGTCTTCATGAAATTTGGTCAGAATATTTGCTAGTCACAAGTATGAACCCTATAGGAAAGTAGGGTTAAAAGGCACATTCCATAAGCAATCACAGGTAAGGGGTCTTAATTACAAAATCCTTGTAAGCATTCCAGAGGCCGAAATTTTAGAAAAAATGAAACTTCTAATCGGAAGTTACGAGGAAAAGCGAATTTGATAACAATTCCTTGATAGCATTTTAGAGGTCGCTTTTCTACCTTTAGATTTCTTTAAAGCACAGAAATCAACCAATCAAATGTATTTTACAATTAATTCACATCGTGAAATTGACATTCATCTCAATCAAAACCTTTCTAAGTCGCTCACTCTGCGCTCCACTCATTCATTCAAAACACTCGCTCAAACCATTCAAAAACTATCCAAATTCACTAAAAAAAATAGATCAACAACTACATTCAAAATGAAAATAGCTAGATAAATCGCGATTTCAATGAAATAATTTAAATTTCAAGCGTCTAAATGGTTCGTGCAGAAATAGGTAGATTTTTATCGAACATGTATGCATATTATCTTAAATGGAGGTAAAAACTATCATTAATTTTGTTCTTCCTGGACAAATTCGAGTTATTGGATTACCTCTTTCTAACATCACCCCAAACCCTCTCACCGCACTCATTCAATTTCATTCCAAAATTATTCCACAATCATTCACCGTGTCAATTTCACAATGTTATCAGCTGTAAGCCACTTGGTGTGAAAATTAAAGATTGATTTCACGCTTTTAGCTCAACAGAGCACAACGTGCTCAAAGTGAAGTTTTGTGATCATTGTTCTTTCGTCGTCGTCCATCGTCCGACGTTTATGGAGAACAAATTCTTATTAGTGTCACTGAGCCTATTTTTACTCAAAGTAGTTTTGTAGAGGCATGTAGAACTAAATTCAAAGAAATTATTAGATCAACTTGTGGCCATGATATCTCAATGCCTTACAATTTATGTCACCCGATCAGTAGCTACGCACACTATTTTGTCATTCGGAGCACCACTCGGCCAATCTCACGATCAATCTCGGATGTACATAGACGGACTATTTTTAAAAATTACGGGAAAACCTTGGAAAATCTCGATGACGTCAGTTAAAATGGCGTTGAAACTGTGAGTGAAAACATTCGACGTCGCCAACGCTACTCGTTTAAGTCACTGACGTGAAACCATCGTATCCTAATATAAACATCTTTAGATTCTTAATATAACGGCTGATAAAATCTTAATATTTGAGAATGATACGTCATTCTCAAAAATTAAGATTTTTCAGCTGTTATTTACTGTTAAAGATATTAATCTACAGTGCTAGTTTTTCTTACACTGTTTCCGCCTAACAAAATGCACGATTTTGTTACATACCCATCCGCCTTACAAACATCCGAGGTCTGTTGCAGTTTACGGAAATGGCCGAATGATGTTCCGAATGACTATTCGGTGTTAATCCTGTCATCCTAAATTCTTGGCCTGAATGCCATGCTGAACCGTTGCATGCAGACCCATAAGGATAAGTTTGCATATTTCTTTTTATAATATGACCTACGTGACGAGAGTGAATTTACCCCGTTGAATATTTTTGATATTACACGGTAGTTAACATTCGGAGCACCACTCGGCCAATCTCACGATCAACCTCGGATGTAAATAGACGGCTTATTTTTAAAAATTTCTGGGAAAACTTTGGAAAGCGTCAGTGAAAATGGCGTTAGCCCTCGAAACTTTGAGTGAAAACATTCGACGTCGCCAACGTTACTCGTTTACTTAAGTGACGTAAATTTTTCGTATCCTTATATAATTATTTTTAGATTCTTAAATAACGGCTGAAAAATCTTAATTTTTGAGAATTATTCGTCATTCTGAAAAATAAAGATTTTTCAGCGGTTATTTACTGTAAAAATATAAATCTAAAGATAGCGCCGGTTTTTTCCGCGCTAGTTTTTCCTACACTGTTTCCGCCTAACAAAATGCACAGTTCTGTTAATACCCATCAGCCTTATATACATCCGAGGTCTGTTGCAGTTTACGGAAATGGCCGAGTGATGTTCCGAATGGGTAGTTATTACACTAGAGGAATAACTATGCTAATGAGCTCAGAGCGAATAATAACGCTATTTTGTAACCACGAAAATGACGTCATAATGTTTATATTGTGACTTCCGTTTTAAACGGCGTTTTAAGTTTCGCGGAAAATTGAAATGTTGAATTTCAATAATTTTGACTTTTCTTTAGCAAATTTCGGGCCATGTTATAAATAGAATATAAAATTTGTGCTCATAAAAAGCAGAATTTATTAAACTCGTCATCTAAAACAGATGAAAACTCGGCTCAGCCTCGTTTTCATCTGTTTATAGATGATTCATCCATGACCACTCATTCAATATTCTCTATATCTTCTATAAACAGAAAAAGTTCAAATAACTCGGAATGCTTTACCTTCTTGGATCCTAGATCAATTATTCCTTACAAAATTCGTCCATTTTTTTTTCTTCTCCAGAATCCCGTCTTTCACTCAAAATATGTTTTCTATTAAAACCAGTTTGCATATTTGTATTAAAACGGGTTTGCCACGGCAACCAAAAGGGCAGAAATCAGACCACGGAGTTGCATAGACTTTGCATGTCTGGTTATATTACCACCCTTAATTAAGTTGGGCTACTCGGGGCAGGCAATTATCATTTCAACATCTTAGTTTAGAACTGCTAAGCCCGGTTAGGACAGTCGGTAACGCGCCTGTTTTTCATTCATGCGGTCGTGGGTTCTATCTCCGGCACGGCTGTCTTTCATCCCATATTTGACAAAAGTCACTGTGATCAGTGTTATATGTCTCCTACAGAATGGTGGAGTGATACGCCTTAGGGAGAAGAGTGACTTGTGGCTCTGACCAAATGTTCTAGCCGTGCCGAGGGAAACGACAAGAAACAATGGATATGTGTGTGCATCAGCCGTCGAAATTTAAAAGTCAAACTATTGAAAGCGTATTTAATGTAGTGGGCCCGTAATTGTTCCGCAACATTTCGGACCACATATTCTTTCAACATGTTAACCGAGGTTTCCTAATGAAATTCAGTAGAAAACCTCAGTTAACACTGTTAAAGTTCATTACTTATGAGATGTTGCAAAACTATTACGGGTCCACTACCTTAAAATCATTTTAATTAACTAAAAAATCGGTGAACGCAACCACAAGAGGTATCGGTCGAGATAAGTAGGCCCACTGTGACGTCATGTAGATGCTTTGTTATCATCGCATATTTTCTCATCCATTTCACCAAAGGGAGGATAACTTTAGGAAAATTAAGGAAAATTATAGGTTTTTAGCTCAGACGTTGGTCACTTATGATATTGGAACGACTTTGGGCCCGAAATCTTCAAGGGCCGATACCCAAAACATCACCGATACACTTTCTTTCATTTCTGTGATTTTTGAAATCGACCCCCTTGTCCTTTGACCACCAATAAAGCCCGCATTTTACAGACACCCGGTCCTGACCCTTCCATAAACAGACGGATATTACTTTAAAGTTTCACGTAATTGTAATAATTTTATTTTATATGATTTCATAACAACACTAAGTAATTATGTAAAAGTTTCTTTTTTTGCTAAGAATACACGTGTCAATTTAAAACACACAGCAATGAAGACTTAAGTACCAATTATTCAAGGAAAAAAATGTGCTGTCTTTAAAATGATTTAAATCGGTTTTTGGGGAGAAAAAGTACCACTAAACCTATGTGACCTCAAGTTTTCTTTAATGCTTTAGGGTGGTTTATCGAGAAATAACGATAGATTATCACTTGATAATCTCACCGCAAAAGCAGTGAAATTATCAAAAACTTATACCCTGCTTTTGTGCATTTCATCCTATCTGACGTCATCTATGAGGGGCGAAATAAGTGACGTCACAATGAACGTTGCATAGCAATCACGCGCAAAATGACGCGCTTTACGGAAATATGTCCTAGAAATTGTACATTTTGTCTCATTCTTGCATTAAAGAAATAGAATGATCGTTTGTTTTTCGTGTAAGATCGATTGATATTTCATTTCGTGAACAACAAAAGCTATATTTTCACTCGCATGAAAATATAGTTTTTGTTGTTCACCCAATGAATATAAATCGATCTTACACTGAAACAAACGATTATTCTCTATGTATATACGCCCCAACAAAATTCAATCTACCAGACATGCGATAATTGTGACATTCTTTCCTTCTATTTTTCCCTGTTACCGAGAATTGTCCATTACCATCAGCAAATGAGCCTAATTGGATATTTGTGACGCTACTTGTGTAATTCTCGGAATAACCCTCGGGAGATTTCCGGGATAATTCGCGTCATTATGTCTAAACTTGTATAGTTATATTAGAATTACATCCCAACCTGTTAAAATGGAAAAATAGATGCTGTTCTTCTTTTTAAATGCTTATATTTGTTACAGTCAGAAATAACGTGAAGCTGACAAGCTGAATGATGTTGGAGTGATTTCGGAATTAGATTTAATGAGTGCAACGAGTGAGTTTTGAATGAAATTAAAGGGAAGAAATCCAATATCGCATTTTTTTTCATGATGAACAAAATTAGCAATACTTTTACCTTCCTTTAAGGTAGTGGACCCGTAATAGTTTTCCATGTTAAAAAAGTAATGAACTTAACAATGTTAACCGAGGTTTCCTAATGATTTTCATTAGGAAACCTCGGTCAACATTGTGAAAGATCATATGTTCCGAAATGTTGCGGAACTATTACGGGTCCACTACCTTAATAAAATATGCATGATATCTCCAGTAGAGCGTCTCTGAACATCTTGGGTTTCTTACTTCAGCGCCTTTCACCTGAATTAGACATTACAAATCCTATTAGATTTTCGACCGAATCCCGTTTTAACTGTCAAATCCTTAGGACTAGGCACTCAACTTTATACAACCAATCTAGTTTTTTTTGTTTTTTGCTTCACGGGGACCTAAACCGCTTGAGCATAAGTAACCATGTCAAACACCAACAAAATATAAATAAAGAAAGAAAGTTTTTATTGTATTAAGATACAGCCCTACCAAGTCTCAGCTTTCTGTTAGGAAGAAATTTTTCAAAAGAATTCTTAATTCTGGGCCTTTTTATTACAATAGCCAACATATTTCTTTATTGAATTGACAATTCTTTTAACAAGTTTGGAAGAGCCTCACCATAGAAAAACCCTGCCAAGTTTCATCTCGATTGGCCCAGTGATTGAGGAGATGTATAAAAAAAATGGTTGAGGGACGGACGTACAGACGACTCACAGTGACTGATCAAAATAGCTCACATAAAGCACTTTTTACTAAGATTAGCTAAAAACTGATTAAACAATTCGTTCAGTTTTCTTTCGGCGTAGGCTTATTACCAACTTTGTAATTTTCATATAAGCAAAAACAAAAATCTCGCTTATAAAATCTGATTAACAGTATGAAATGAAATGAATTTTTATTTTTTATGATTTAGGAAAATAAATCATGTTCTTGGAATCTTGAAATTTGTATAAGAAAAATGTGATTCAACTATCCTAATTTACACTAAATTGGGCAATAGGACTGTTTGGTGAGATATCCTTTTAATTCGAGAAATTTAAACATTTGGGAACGTTCCAATCATTTGTAACCCTCGAGAATAACCCAAAATTAAACGCCATTTATCAAACTGTCACATACTTCTTCAAATGGTAAATATTTTCTCCCGTTTTGGAATTATTTACATGGAAAATATTCCAATGAAACACATTGCTTTCTTTAATGCTTTTCTGTGTAACATCGGTAGACTTTCACCCGATAAACTCACCACCCAAACAGTGAAATAGCCGAATAGTTATATTCCGCTTTCATACATTTTACCTTATTTGACATTACAAAAGCGGTGTCCATTAAACACATGACGTAATAATATTGCCTATAGGTGTATTTTCAAAACTGAGCTCTGACGTAGGCGTTGAGTCAATTACCATAGGTATATCGGGTATATTTGAAACACCATATGATAGGAATTGAACATGATACCTCCTTTTCAACTTTGAAAGTGTGATTTTTTATTGAAATGGAATGAGTGTAATGAGTGAGTTTTGAGTGAATTTAAAGGAAGTTAAAGCTATATCGCCATTTTTGTTCATCCTGAACAAAATTGGCTATAAAGGTTAACCTCCCTTTAATAAAATAAGCATAACATTTCCATAAATAGCTTTCGATTTCTTCAAGAACCAATAATCAGACACTTAAAATTTCACTAACAACTTTCAATTGAGATCGGCCAATTACTCACATATACTAGAATAGAAATGAAAGTGAAAAAATGGCAAGTCCTTGCAAGCCCGTATCAAAAGACCAATCACAATTTCGGGAACAATAGTTGGGGAAAGGCCATGCAAGGTATATACAGACAGATTTTAATTAAATTGGTCAAGTATAAAACTTTCGGCAAGTGCCACCAAAGAAATTAACTGCAATGTCTCATTTTAAAAGGTCCAGTAATTTAGCAGATGTCAATAAAAATGTATTGAAAAAATGCCAGGCCCTGCTAAGGCCATATTCATGGGCCTATCGGAAATTTGATGTCATTCAAATAATTCAAAGTATACCAAAGCAAGGCACATAATTTTTGGCTTAAAAAAATGCAAACAGTGTTTGAAAATGATCACTTTAGGAGCCTTGCAGTAAGGTTTTGTAATAATAAGCCAAATGGAGAAAGGAGACGAAGAAATCCAAAGAATAGATGCACGAAGGGCGCCTGACTCAAGGTGATGCTTTAAGCTCCAATTGGGCACCGTGTGCCCAGATTATCCAAACAGATGCTTAAAAAGATATTGACACTAAATTTCTTGTCTGACGTGTATCAAAAGCACGAGTTCATTCCCGGTCATTTTTGGCTCCAGGGGCCTGTCTAAGATGGTATCTTACGATCATTTTTTTGCGTTAATCAAAAGTTAAAGTTGCATTGACAGTAGTAACTAAATATGGAATTCTGTCATGCATCATCTTATTGGAATCGTCTTCTCAAGACGTTTCCAATGAGATATTGCATGGCAGAAAACACCAGGTATGCTTTGTGATGTTGACCTACGATTTTTTTTCGTAAAAAGTTTAGTAAAACGGTCTCTAGCTCTTTTTGGAGAAGAGTAGAAAAGGGAAGAAAATGATACTTCCAACGAGGAGCAAAGGACCAGAAAATAATAATAAAAAAATTGATTTGTTTGCATATCTTTTTATTCATATCAACTCACAAACTTTTCAGTAGTACGTATAATGAAACAGCCAAATTGCAATTCAAGCAGTAAAGAGATGCCTATTACAAACTGCCCGTATTTTGTATTCACCAACAGAAACTCTCAGCCAAATTGCTGCTCAACTATTGTCAAACATACAATAGGAGTATATTTGTTACCCAAAGCTCTTGAATGCTCTTTTATCGGCCCTCTTTTGGCAAAGAGAATAAACATTTCTCGGAAGATTATATCCATATTCTATTGAGATATTGGTGCACTTGGTGAAACAAGAATAGACTTTTGAATTGCTTGTGATCAGAGAATGTTGTTTATTAAAAACATGTACATCTTGGTCAATTTCAAAGAAATCGCAGACGACAAATCCTATTTCATGGAATCATAAAAATCTTTGTTTTTGGAGAGAAAAACATGACGAAAGATAATGAAATTATGTGTAACCAGCAATTTAATCAATCTCTTCATTTTTCAATGGCTATTTATTCAGGAGTGTCATGAAGTGCGATAGTCAAGCAATGGGTAAAATCATGTTTTAAGGTAAATGAGGACTAATTGAATATGCAACAACAATATACTAGGTTGCTGTGAAGCCGTTTAAATAACATTTTGTATATGTTCAGTATCAGCAAATTATATTCTACGAAAAGTTAGAAAGAAACAGTCTTCTTAGCTTAGCTACTATGCTGCTGCAAAGGCCAAATTACATATAAAAACCTTACGTGCTAAATTCGGGTTAATCGCATGAATATATTGGTTAACCTCGAGGTCACATTATACCGCTTAGCTTTTTTATGCAATTTGGACTAAGTGATCAGCTAAAAGTGAATAAGGTACACCACTCATGTTTTACTAAATTATTCTATTAAATTTCCCCCCATATTGTCAAAAACTGACACTGATTGTATATCAGTTGATAAGTTACATTATCGTTTTGTGCGATTTTGTCATTTTTAAATAAATTCAGATCAGTAGGGCGGGAGCCAGACTATAGTCTTCTAATTGTGCTTTAAGTTACAGAACCAAGCCAATTTTAAAAGACAAAGTCTGCCTTTACAGCATATTGACCGCCTTCCAACAAGTTATTTTGGCTGCCTTCCAACAAGATATGTAATCTTTTACATTATGCATGTTTTTCATATTTCATTATCATTTCACAGTTTATACGCTTACATACGCAATCAGTTTTCACCGTAGTAATAGATAGATTAAATGAAAGCAAAAATCCAATTAAAAGACTAAGAAATAAATATTGCCTTAATTAGTTCAAAACGACTTGAGATTCAAATTCTATTTATTACAATTACTAGTCTCGCGTATTTCCCTACAGAACGATATAAACTTAATCTAAAACCTTTTGAATAATTAAAGAACAACAAGTAATTATCTTAAAGCACAAAGCGCTATAAAAACACTTCATTTCAGGCAATAACAGAGATTTCTTCTCATTTTACATAGAGGAATTCTTTACGACTAAAGTGGCCTAAACAATCGATATTATAAACAAAATATTTACAACAAGGAAAAATGAGATCACTAATTAATACTTTAAGGTCCCCTTTTCCGTGACACAGTCTCAAGTTTATAAGATTAAAACGTTAAGAACATTAAGTGACTTCGATTTTTTTTCTCGGAAGTTCATAAATGAAGTTTCATCCGAATCAGTTATGGCTTCATAGGGACAGACGGGCGGGCGGAAGGACGGACACAAGACGGTGACAATATGCTCCTCCACCCTTCCCCCCTCCCCTCCCCTATTTTTTTTCGGGGATTCCATTTTTTTTTTTTTTATTTATTTATTTTTTTTCTACAAAATCCCGGCTTTTACTTAAAATATGTTTTCTATTTAAATCAGTTTGCACAATTGTATTGAAACGGGTTTGCCACGGCAATCAAAAGTGCAGAAATCAGACCACGGGTATGCATAGACTTTGCATGTCTGGTTATATCTCGACTCTTTAGTTGGGCTACTCGGGGAAGGCAATCATCATTTAAACATCTTGGCGTATAACTTCCAAGCGCGGTTAGGACATTTGGTAACGTGCCTGGTTTTCAATCATGCGGTCGTGGGTTCTATCTCTGGCTCGGCTGTCTCTCATCCTATATTTGACAAAAGTCACTGTGATTAGTGTTTTTGTCTTCCACAGAATTGTAGAGTTATACGACTTAGGGAGAAGAGTGACTTGTGGCTCAGATCAAATGTTCTAGCCGTGCCGTGGGAAACGACAAGAAAAAGTGGATAAGTGCACCAGCTGTCTAATTTTAAATGTAAAACTATTGAAAGCGACGTTTAAAACTTTATTAATTAACAAAAAATCTGTTCGCAACCACTAGATGCGTAGGTCGAGATACAATAAGCAACATCGTGAAATTGACAAGATGAATGATTTGGGAATAATTTTGGAACGAAATTGAGTGAATGTTTGGAGCGAGTTAGGAGTTATTTTAATGGGAGGTTATCCAATATCGCATTTTGTTCACGATGAACGATGAATCGTCTTCTCAAGACGTTTCCAATGAGATATTGCATGGCAGAAAACACCAGGTATGCTTTGTGATGTTGACCTACGATTTTTTTTTTCGTAAAAAGTTTAGTAAAACGGTCTCTAGCTCTTTTTGGAGAAGAGTAGAAAAGGGAAGAAAATGATACTTCCAACGAGGAGCAAAGGACCAGAAAATAATAATAAAAAAAATTGATTTGTTTGCATATCTTTTTATTCATATCAACTCACAAACTTTTCAGTAGTACGTATAATGAAACAGCCAAATTGCAATTCAAGCAGTAAAGAGATGCCTATTACAAACTGCCCGTATTTTGTATTCACCAACAGAAACTCTCAGCCAAATTGCTGCTCAACTATTGTCAAACATACAATAGGAGTATATTTGTTACCCAAAGCTCTTGAATGCTCTTTTATCGGCCCTCTTTTGGCAAAGAGAATAAACATTTCTCGGAAGATTATCTCCATATTCTATTGAGATATTGGTGCACTTGGTGAAACAAGAATAGACTTTTGAATTGCTTGTGATCAGAGAATGTTGTTTATTAAAAACATGTACATCTTGGTCAATTTCAAAGAAATCGCAGACGACAAATCCTATTTCATGGAATCATAAAAATCTTTGTTTTTGGAGAGAAAAACATGACGAAAGATAATGAAATTATGTGTAACCAGCAATTTAATCAATCTCTTCATTTTTCAATGGCTATTTATTCAGGGGTGTCATGAAGTGCGATAGTCAAGCAATGGGTAAAATCATGTTTTAAGGTAAATGAGGACTAATTGAATATGCAACAACAATATACTAGGTTGCTGTGAAGCCGTTTAAATAACATTTTGTATATGTTCAGTATCAGCAAATTATATTCTACGAAAAGTTAGAAAGAAACAGTCTTCTTAGCTTAGCTACTATGCTGCTGCAAAGGCCAAATTACATATAAAAACCTTACGTGCTAAATTCGGGTTAATCGCATGAATATATTGGTTAACCTCGAGGTCACATTATACCGCTTAGCTTTTTTATGCAATTTGGACTAAGTGATCAGCTAAAAGTGAATAAGGTACACCACTCATGTTTTACTAAATTATTCTATTAAATTTCCCCCCATATTGTCAAAAACTGACACTGATTGTATATCAGTTGATAAGTTACATTATCGTTTTGTGCGATTTTGTCATTTTTAAATAAATTCAGATCAGTAGGGCGGGAGCCAGACTATAGTCTTCTAATTGTGCTTTAAGTTACAGAACCAAGCCAATTTTAAAAGACAAAGTCTGCCTTTACAGCATATTGACCGCCTTCCAACAAGTTATTTTGGCTGCCTTCCAACAAGATATGTAATCTTTTACATTATGCATGTTTTTCATATTTCATTATCATTTCACAGTTTATACGCTTACATACGCAATCAGTTTTCACCGTAGTAATAGATAGATTAAATGAAAGCAAAAATCCAATTAAAAGACTAAGAAATAAATATTGCCTTAATTAGTTCAAAACGACTTGAGATTCAAATTCTATTTATTACAATTACTAGTCTCGCGTATTTCCCTACAGAACGATATAAACTTAATCTAAAACCTTTTGAATAATTAAAGAACAACAAGTAATTATCTTAAAGCACAAAGCGCTATAAAAACACTTCATTTCAGGCAATAACAGAGATTTCTGCTACTCATTTTGTACAGGAGACAATATTCGACTCAATTGGCCTAAAACAATAATTATTATGAACAAAATATTTACAACAAGGAAAAATAAGAAGATCAATTACTACTACTTTAAGGCCCCCTTTACAGTGACACGGCCTCAAGTTTATAAAATTAAAAACAAATTGACATTGTTTTTTGTTTTGTTTTTATCTCGGAAGTTCATAAATGAAGTTTCATCCAAATCTTATAAGGATGTGGAGATATGGTTTCGTACGGACCGACGGACGGGCGGAAGGACGGACACAAGACGGTGACGATATGCTCCTCCATCCCATGCCCCCTCCTCTCCCCTAAATTTTTTGGGGATTCTTTGTATTCACTAGCTGGTGTTGATTTGGAAGCGGCCGATATAACATTAGAATTTTATATAGAAAAGATTCTTTCGCAGGAAGGTAGACTGATCCGTCCAGAATAAAAAAAATTAGGAAAGTGCGAAAAGTTTGATCCTTATCAGTCTACACAGTCTGCGACACTTTACGCACTAACAAGATGGTTCTTTTTTGCGCGACATAGGATATTGCATGGTGGATAGTATATTCCCTTTAACGGAGCTAGCACCAGTAGCATCCGAGTTTGATATTGGTATCTGAAACCGATAGGCTAGCTTTTTCATGTTAAAGAAGAATTATAGCATCCTAGGGTCCTGAACACAAAATCGTTTTGGTACCGCTATGGGAAAGCCGGCCTTTAATGTGTCCGATCACGGTCGATACATATAACGCTGTAAACCTATAGTAGATTGTTAGAAGTGTGAAAAAACGGATGTAAAAAATAAGGGAGCGAGGCTGTATATTCAGCAAAATACCGAGATCCTGATCAGATGCACAGTTAGTGTGCATCTGACCAGTAACTTTGATTTCTAGTATTGATTTGATCAGAGCGCAACGCTATTTAAAAAAAATCGATAACAATTTTTAAGAAATGCGATAACCTTCGTATAGAAATTCGACAACTTATGTCAAGGAATTCGTCAACTTTTGTCAAGAAATTCTATAACATTTGCTAGGAAATTCGACAACCTTTGTTAACTTGTTAAGGAATTCGATAACACTTGACATGGAATTCGACAACCTTTCTTAAGAGAGTCGACGACGAATGGAAGCTTTTTTTCCATGATGAAAGAAGCTGTATCTAGAAATTAAGATAAAATGGATAAGTCATTAAATGTATATTTACTTAGAGTCGAGTGTAAAGTGTTGATATAAGTGCATCGACCGAAATGAGATTTTAAAAAGGAAAGGTAAATTTCTTGTTTTCTTTTGTAACGTGACAATTTAGAAATATTTTCGAATTTTCATTTTTATCTCATTTAAAGATAGTTATAGTATATATATTGAAATTCATAAATATCTAACTGAATCTATTAATAAAAAAAGATTTCTTTTTTATTATTTTTATTTTATTTTTTATTATCATTTTATTTCTGAGTGTCATACCTCAATGAATCTTCATCATTATAATTAAAAGCATCAAGCCCGCAATAGTAAAGATTTTGTCACTTTGAGACGTTTTTTCTTAAAATTGCGCAAAGCATTCAAATTGCAGAGAGTCTTTTCTTTTATAGAGGTATAAAGATTATTTTGGATGATGAAATCTAAAATCAAATTCTTTATAGACGGATATTTCTTTCAATGAGATATGAAACAAATACTCCAAAGAAATTCCATTTTAGGCAAAAGACTAGTAAAAGCAAGAGAGGTTAAAAAGATTTCAGAAAAAAATCCGTTTTATTTAAGATAATTTAGTATTATTCTTTTTTATCATTTTCGTGCTTTCTAATTGGCTAATAAATGCTTCCACGTATTCCTAAATTAAAACAATTTTTAGAATGCAGCTTATTTTTAAGCTTGTGCGCAAAGTTGTCCCGTAAGGAACATGTTTAATTATCGAGAAATACTTCCATTTTGCCTTATGATATTAGACTAAAAGATATGAAGAGAATATCATTTTTTTAATTTTATGAATTTATGAAACTAACAACCTCATCAGACTCATGTATGAATCCGCCTCGCGTATTCATGTAGTGTAATTAGGGTCTTAAGTTTAATAAATTCATAAAATTAAAAAAATGATATTCTATTCTCTTCATCTCTTAAATTAATATTCTCTTCATTTCCTTTAATATTTTAAGTCAATATTAGGGTTTTTTAATTACGTCTTCTTCGGTAAAAGAGATAAGAAAATAATCTGAGAAAACTTAATGAACCAGCTGTGTCCTTGTTAGTGGTTAAATTTTCCGGTTATTAAGTTTTTAATTACACGACGCTTTCCGTGTTTCTTATCGCCAAAATAATGTAAAAAAAATCAATGAAAATGAATAAATTTTGTACACTTATTGGTGATTCTGTTTATCAGTTTCAAGAGATGAAACCTACTTTGATCAAATAAATTGATTCTGCATTATGTAATACTCATATATTGAATCCGAAATGCCAATTTTTTCTCCTTAATTGTCACAAAACAGTATTAGTCCTTATGAAGCTGATGCAGAAAATCCCCACGTTATACAGTTAAAATATCATGAAAATAATATTAACCCCAAAGAAAACCATTCTTAATCGCTCACTCAGCGCTCCATTCATTCATTTCAAACACTCAAACCATTCAAAAATGCTCATAACAATTGAATCAACAACAGCATTCAAAATAAATTTTGATAGAGAAAAATCGCGATTTCACTGACATAATTTAAATTGTAAGCGACTCATAGGTTCTAAAAGAAATAGGAGCTATATATAGAACTTTAATGTTTTTTTATTAAAGGGAGGTAATCAATATTGCTAATTTTGCTAATTTACCTCCCATTAAATTATCTCAAAACTCGCTCCACACACTCATTCAATTTCATTCCAAAAACATTCTAAAATCATTTACCTTGTCAATTTCACGATGTTCTTAACTGTAGGAGGTTTAGGCAACGATCAGCCTGTACAAATGTGTAGACTTACCGTAATGCGTTTACATGTATATACAATCAGTTACATCGTGAAATTGACATTCATCTCAATCAAAACAATTCTAAATCACTCACTAAATGCTCCATTCATTCATTCATTCATTCATCCATTCATTCATTCATTCATTCATCCATTCATTCATTCCTAACACTCGTTCAAACCATTCAAAATTTCATTGAAATCGGCTCAGTGGTTCAGGAGAAGTTGTCGTTCTAAGATTTCGGGCTCAAAATAAGCCCCGCCCTTCCGCGCCCATAATTATGGGCTGAATAAAATTTCAATAACAATTTTGAAAAGGGTCATCCAAGGAATATTCTGATAAAGTTTCATTGAATCAGCCAAGTGGTTCAGGAGGAGATGTCCAAAGATTTTTTACTCAAAATAAGCCCCGCCCTGCCACGCCCATATTTAAGGGTCAATTAAAATTTCTTGAACAATTTAAGTAAAGGGTCACCAAACGAACTTCCATGTCAAGTTTCATTGAAATTGGCCCAATTCTATGGGAACCTAGAAGATGTTTTAAGATTTCAAAGTGAAAAAATGCCATGCCCTGCCACGACCATGATTCGGGGGTCAATAAAAATTTCTTTAATAATTTTAGAAGAGGGTCACCTAAGGAACATTTCTACCAAGTTTCATGAAAATCCGCCCAATTGTTTGGGATGAGAAGATGTTTAAAGAAAAAGGTTTTGGACGGACGGATGCACGCACGACGGACACACCGCCATGAGAATAGCTCGCTGGCCTTCGGCCAGTGGAGCTAAAAATCAAACGAATTACTCACTGATAGTAAGTGCATCTAGTGCCTTCACGACTTTGATTTTAATACAATTTTGCCAATGATTTTTAATGAGCACGACATGGTTGAAGCAACCAAATTTTCATTGATTTGCTCATGCATTTATCAGTCTGTGGCCCTAAGATCAGCCTGTGTATTCGCACTGGGGATCAGTCTTCCGCTGTTTGCTTAATCATTGTCATTTTAAAAACAAATGAAAAATGGTAAAAAAAAAACACTCACACAAACAAAGTGCTGAAAAGCAAAGGACGCATTTTTTTGTGCTTCAGTATTTGTTTTGAAAATACGATTTTAAACTTTTCCTTCTTAAAAATGAAAATCAGGTTTTATAGACTCAAATTAGAATGCGTTTATAGGCAGAATGATCTTTGTCTATATCACATGCCATCGCAGGAAGAGTCCGGGTTCACAATAAATAAGTTCATAGATAGCTTCTGAAAAATAGTCTCTGCTCATAATCAAACAATATCACTGGCATTGGGTTTTTTGTTTATGGCTGCCCAATGCCCTTCGAACACGTCGCATAAAATTGTTGGAAATGTCTCACACAGGCTCTTGTACATGTATGAGCGTGTGGGTGACATTTCCAGTAATTTCATGTGTGCGTGATCGACAAACATCGATCAGCCTGGAAAACCTCACAATGCATTCAAAATATTCTGCGCCTGTGAAAGAGACAATAGATCCTAAGTCATCTACCGAGCTCACAGTGAATACATTCATCATTTAGTGCGTATGCCAAGGCTGGTTTGAGTCTTGACTTTTAGCACATGAGGAATTGTTGCGAATGATAGTAGGTTAGTATATTCCTTTTGCACTTATGCTTTGCTTTAATACTTGTTTGTTTGTTTGTGTATTTGTTTGTTTATGTATTTGTTTGTTTGTGTATTTGTTTGTTTGTGTTTGTTTGTTTGTTAAAATGTTCAAAGTCGCTGTTAAGTTTTTTTTATTCATATCGAGGCGACCGCGGGACCTAACAATGGATTGCTGGTATTATAAGCAACAGTACTACCAAACATAATTTCAAGGCCTCCAACTGCTGTTCCATTTAGGTTTGCCTATTGTTGGGATAAATGTAAGAAGAGATATGTGCCGCCACCTGGGATCGAAACGATTCAAAAGTTTGAGTCTGATGCACTTTAATATATGTTATAAATGCGAACCGCCGTGATGGCGTATTTGGTAGCGCGTCGGACGGTCAATCTAGAGGTCCCGGGTTCGATGCCCGGCGGCGGCAATCATTCTTTCCGACAATTTATCTCTCAACAATTGGTTGATAATCGTAGATCTACGTCAGATAGCAGCTTGAGGCTAGGAAAGGATGTGATGGTTGTACTGGTGAGAGAAATACCAGGAATTAATTGTTAGGTGCTCCAGCCGCCGCGATATACATGTAACTTGAAACAAATGTTGAAAGCGTGGTAAAAACTCCATTCAATCAATCATTGAATACGGCTCTTTACCACTTGTTCATGTAAAACAAATTACCAAACAACAAGGCATTGTTATCGACATTTTCTTTCCAACAAACTCTTGTCAATTACCGATAGCAAATGAGTTGAATTGGGTATTTGTGAAGCAATTTGTATAATGCTGTCGAAACACTCTTAATAGTTCTTGGGGGTTTCGTTCGTGACTTTTATTTTTTAGCAAGGGCGGCAGATAAGAGGGAGGAAACCATAATCTTTTCATCGAAATATTGTGGGTAATCAATGGAATCGTAATGATCATAATTATTACCAACCTTTTCTCTCAATTTTCGAAAAGACAAAAACAATTCATATTGTGTAACAAAAAATTCACATAAATCCTGTTTCAAAAAACATTTGAAATAAAGGCTCAAAATTATAACGGATATCAAAAATCTTTAAACAGATTGATTGATTGATTAATTGGAGTTTAACGCCGCTTTCAACATTTTTTTTTCAGTTGAATTTCGGCGACTGGAGCACCTAACAATTGATTCCTGGTACTCCTCACACCAGTACTACCATCATTTTTCCTGGCCTCCAGCTGCTATCTCACATAGGTCTACGATTATCAAACCATTGGTGAGAGACAAATAAAAATCTTTAAACAGATATTGTTTCTTACACTGAATGTACAAACATTACACGTTGGAAATGCTGACCGGTATTCAGTAAAGGGCAGCCAGTCTTTATGCATTCATATCACGTTTATTTTCTAAATAAAATGATAAATGGTGTCTAAATTCTCCTTCCTAGAAACGCGACATTACAACAGCATTGTCAGTATTTTCATCCTTTTAATCCAATTCTTTTGTACATATGTATTGATCTTATTCGAGTATTCATACAGTGTCACTGTATGAATATTCGAATAAGATACATACAAATGTGCAGAAAAATTAGAATAAAAGAATGAAAAAATGTAATTTATAAATTACTTGGAATATCTCAAAATGAAAATAAATAGTTCCTCTTTGTGTCTAAAACAAATGTGATGGCAGTATAGTCCGTGTGGAACTTTTTGCTGATATTTAGTAAGGTGCAGTCAGCCTTTATGCATTCATGTCACGTTTATGTTTGAAATTAAATAATTAATGAGTCTAAATCCTCCTTCTTAGAAACACGACATTGTCCCTACAATTCAGTATTTCATTTCATTTATTCTAATTCTTTAGTACATTTTTTATGGAGCCGCCGTTAAAGCGCAGTCGGTAGCGCATCGGACTATCATTAAAAAGGTCCCGAGTCTGATAACATAAGGCGGCACTCATCCTTTTCGACTGTTTGTCCCCCACCATTTGGCCGATACTCGCAGACCTATGTGCGATAGTAGCTTGAGGCTAGGAAAGGATATAATGGTAGTGCTGGTGAGAGAAATGTCAGGAATCCCTTGTAAGGCGCTACAGCCGCCAAGATATAACTGAAAGATTTTTAAAAGCGGCTTAAAATATCATTCAAACAAACAAACATACATGTGTATGCATCTCTGGTATTCATACGGTCTGCTTGTTCCTGAAATTTGTGAAAAACCCAAAATGATAACAAACATCGAAACAGTACCACTGTATGAATACTCGAAAAAATTTCATACAAGTGTTCAGAAGAACTATATATATATATATATATATATATATATATATATATATATATATATATATCGGGAAAAAAGAAAACTATGAAGGAATCTGCCAAATTACATCATTTAATCGTAAAAAACTCAACCGGTTTCACATATAATATGATCTTCAGGAGTTATACTGTATCAATGACGACGTTACATGGTAACGACGTTAACGTAACGTCATTTAAAAGGGACGTTACTCTATAACATTTTTACTGAACCTTACATTACGAATTACCGTTCCTGAGGTAAGGAATATTAATTTTTTTATTTTCTGTTTAACTTGGGTTGAAAAAGTTTTATGAAATAGTTTTCTTTGACCTTTCTCATTATACTATTGTCAGTTTTCATTTTGTACATTGGGAAAATTTTAAAATTTGGTGAAATAGTTCCCGCGCATTTCGAGATATGTTCACTCATTTGAAGGATTCTCAATCTTGGTTCTCGTATCTGTTGTTTGTGAACAGTGACCCTTTTTCGTAGGTAGTCCCCAGTTTCGCCTATGTATTCTTCGTTACAGCCAGAGCATCTTAAAACATAAATCACGTTTTGTACATCGCATGATACACGATATCTTATGTAAAATTCTTTTCCGCATTTGAAGTCGAATTTCTGGGAAAATAAGAATAAATTGTGGCTAGCAAAATATGAAAATGAGTTCAGAGAAACCTTTACAAATAAGAATCCATTTATAAAAGTGGAAACAAGACCGACGATTGATCCAGAATTAAATAGATTCCCAAATAATAAGGTCAGATCATATAGACCAGGATTTAATGAATCACAAACCCGTCAAAAATCATTTGCACAAGTAGTATCGGGAACTAAGGAACCAACGAATCAAACATGGAAACCAAACTCTTATAGAAGCGGTCCTAGCAGCGGTCATCAAAACACTACTTACATAGGAAAGTCATTTAACAGGAAACCTGCTTATTCCTACAACAGACAAACAGACGATAATTCTAACCAGCGATACCAGCGTAATTATACCTCTAACCAACGACATCAAAATTTACCAATAACTAATGCACCATCACACTATACTTACAATCAAAGAGCGCCTAATATGTACAGAAACACTCAAAATGATTTTTTAGACAGCGGACAATTCAATCACACATGGAGATAGGACAAACCGAAAATATCCAAAGTATCAAAATTATCAATATTTCAGCTCGACAGCTTAATTTAGATGAACAAAAACTCTTAAAGAAAGGTATGAAATTTACTCCGACACCTATTAAGAGTAATATGAATCAAGTTGAAGGAGATATTAAAGACTTCGTTAGAAGATTACGTCTTACAGAATTTTTCCATGGGACATCAAATAGGGATGTGTCACTTGTTAAAAACAAGAGCCATTTTATACCGCCAAAAAATAGAAATTTAGCATTAGAAAATTTCATAACTAATGTGGAAAATCACATGCAAGTCGAGTGCAGAAATAATATTAAATCAAATATAGATCAGAAATGTCAAAATGCAATAAATTCGTTGGCAAGGGATCACTCAATTGTAATAAAAGAAGCAGATAAAGGGGGCGCAGTTGTCATAATGGATTCCGCACACTACAAAGATATGATTTACAATCATCTCGAAAATCCAGATTATTATGAACAACTCAAAGAAAATCCATGCAAGTCAGATAAAACAAAATACAACAAGTTATTGATGAAATATGACAACTGTGGAACAGACAAAGAACAAGATTATTTATAGAATTTTGAAACAAAAGAGAGCAACTTTTATGGTTTACCTAAAGTACACAAAAGTAAGAAAATTTCAAGTGCTTGCCTAAAAAGTAATTCACAATACATTCACATCAGAGATATCAATGACCTAACAGTGCGACCCATTGTAGCTGGTCCGCAGTGTCAAACACATCGTCTTAGCAATTTAGTCGATATTCTTCTTAGACCGTTTACCAAACACGTTAGAAGCTATTTACGGGACAGTACTGATTTCCTGCGATCACTTCCTCCAACCACACCAAGCGACACCATTCTAGTTTCATTTGATGTAGAATCTTTATACTCAAATATTCCGCATGATCTGGGAATATGCGCAATAAATTACTGGATAGACAAATACGAGAATGAACTACCAGCTAGATTCACCAAATTATTCATTATTGATGCGATAAAATTGATCTTAGAAAATAATACATTTTTCTTTAACGGGAAATATTACCGCCAAGTGAAGGGTACCGCAATGGGTACAAAGTTCGCCCCAATATATGCTACGCTTGTCCTGGGTTATTTAGAGGAAAAATTGTACACACTTGTTGGTATTAGATTCGACGAAGCTTTCCAGAATTACTTCGAAGATAATTGGAAACGTTTTCTGGATGACATCTTCATCTTATGGAATAGATCAACCAATGACTTACATGTCTTAGAAGATTTATTAGCTCAACTTCACAATGATCTGAAATTCACAATTAATACAAGCCCAAAACAACTACCATTCTTAGACGTCCTAGTTATAAAATCAAATACAGAAATACATACAGATATTTACTATAAACCAACGGATAGCAAACAATATCTTCTCTTCAATTCTTGCCATCCAAAGCATACTAAAGAAAACATTCCGTTTTGTCTAGCCAGACGCCTATGCACTATAATATCAAACGAAACTACACTGCAACAAAGGATGGAAGAACTTAAGACATACTTGAGGTCCCAAAAATATCCGACTTCATTAATTGAAAATGGTCTGAACAAAGCCATGAAAATTCAGAGGAAAGACTTATTAGAAACCAAAGAAAGAGAAGATAAACCAAGTATACCGTACGTATCAACATATAATCCGAAAAATATCGAATTCTTTAAAATTATCAAGGATAATATATCAATACTACAAAATGATGAGACAATGGGCAAAATTATCCAAGAAAACAAAATCATCAAAAGCAAAAGACAACCTCCGAATTTGAAGAAATTATTAACTAGGGCGCGGTTTGAAGACAACCCAGAAGAACCAATCGTAGAAAAATGTGCCAGACCAAATTGTGGCCTTTGTATCCATCTCATAACGGGACAGAAATTCGACTTCAAATGCGGAAAAGAATTTTACATAAGATCTCGTGTATCATGCGATGTACAAAACGTGATTTATGTTATAAGATGCTCTGGCTGTAACGAAGAATACATAGGCGAAACTGGGGACTACCTACGAAAAAGGGTCACTGTTCACAAACAACAGATACGAGAACCAAGATTGAGAATCCTTCAAATGAGTGAACATATCTCGAAATGCGCGGGAACTATTTCACCAAATTTTAAAATTTTCCCAATGTACAAAATGAAAACTGACAATAGTATAATGAGAAAGGTCAAAGAAAACTATTTCATAAAACTTTTTCAACCCAAGTTAAACAGAAAATGAAAAAATTAATATTCCTTACCTCAGGAACGGTAATTCATAATGTAACGTTCAGTAAAAATGTTATAGAGTAACGTCCCTTTAAATGACGTTACGTTACGTCGTTACCATGAAACCGTCGTCATTGATACAGTATAACTCCTGAAGATCATATTATATGTGAAACCGGTTGAGTTTTTTTACGATTAAATGATGTAATTTGCAGATTCCTTCATAGTTTTCTTTTTTTCCCGATATTGATATCCGTATTGTTATTTACAATACTTAACGGATATATATATATATATATACATATATAATATATATATACATATATATATACATATATATATATATATATATATATATATATATATATATATATTATATATATATATATATATATATATATA